>JAWWLV010000088.1:102361256-102417970 GCA_035041135.1 Platyrinchus mystaceus | reverse complement strand
CGAAGACTGGCCACTTACTTACCTCTGGGATGGTGCAGGTGAGTTCTAGTGATGTGCTATAGTTTCTGTGGGCTTCCTTTGGAACCACAGATAATTCCACTGCCAGTGGTCCTTCAAACTTAGTGAAGTTTCCTTTGCTATTTTCAGTTTTGTATATAATCAGTCTCTGTGTAGTTTGGATCCTTAATACTTAAGGTTAGGAGTTTTTCAGCCAGGATTTTTATTCTGACTATTACAATTTTAAGATAGATTCTAAAACATAATCTTTTCAAACATTTTTGTCCATTCATGTCAGACCAATTTGCATGATCTAAGATCAAGGTGCTAGGATTTCTCTGAAACATTTTCACCGTTTGTCAAAAGCAACCTGAAATCTAGGATCACATTTGGGTTTTCTTCTGTGAGGAACAAAAACTTGGGATATTGGTGTTGATAATCCCATGAAAATGGATAGGAACTGCATAGGTTCTCTAACTGCTATTGGGCAATAATCTTGTGGGTTTTATACCGGACCAGAGACAATTAAAAATTCCTTTAGATTACATGAGTAGAGATAGTATTTTCTTCTCTTTTGTATACCAATACTGTCAAATATTACTTAGATGTCAAACCATGTAGCTGACTTAAATTCCATGCAAGTGCCTTATCCAAATTGCCATGGCTGTTACCTTAAAGCATATTGCCTGAACACTGTAAATAGCAAGCTTTGTTTATTGGGTGATAATTCCTTTTCTGGCTTGAACACTTTTCGAATGGGAAAATTAACTATAATAGGAGCTTTTGTTCAAGAGTGAAATTTCAGACTTTATTGAATTTTCTGAAACAAAATATCTACAGAAGAGCTGACTGCTCTATTTTTATTACAGATGAAAGATATATCTAGCAATGTGCATTCTTTCTATTTTCCAGTGAAGCAAATATGCTTAAATTCATCTGCAGTTTTCTTCATATTATCTGAGACACTTGTGATAAATGTTAGGGTCAAGAAAAGAATTAGAGTTCACCTGTAAAATACCTTTGAAGCTTGGAATGACCATTGCTTAATCTCTGCAGTGATCTGTTTCTCTCCTTATTCCTACTACTTGTCTTTTACAAGCCACATCATTCTTTCTTCTTAAATTCTGGCTAAGATTAGAATTCTGGCTAAGATTAGGTGCTCTGAATGACAAAACAAATTAGTGACTCTCAGTATAGAGACTCAGTATACAAGGTTAAGTCATGCTGTATTTGGGAAACTAATCTTAGAACCAGTAGCTGAGAATGGAAAACCCTTGAGTTACAGGTATCTTCAAAGAAAAGGGAAGTATGAAAAGGTAAAAAAATAGGCGAAGCAAATATGGAAAATGGAAACCTGTGAACACATTTGTCTTGGAAGGTGTATTTTAGACAGGGTAGAGTTAAATATTAAAAATTCACTGTACTAAGGTTAATTGACTAATTAAAATAATGGTAACATTTTTAGGTTTTATATTATTGATAAAATACAGACATTAAAAATAATTAGACTTATTAAGTATGTGACATTGTGGCCAGTTTTGTAATACCTTTTAAAATACATTTGGGAGTTGGAACTAGATGATATTTAAGATCCCTTCCAACCTAAATCATTCTATGATTCTATGTATTTTTTTTATATATTGAATACAACTAAAATGTTCTCTCACGTAATCCAAGTCATAGCACTATAAAAGAGCAAGAATATTTTCCCTGGACAGTAAATCCTGTAGTCATTAACATTTCTGGTGATTCACGTAGTGTATTTTCTAAACAGGAAAAGAGCTGGGAAGCAAGGGCAAAGACAGAAATGCTGCCATTCAAAGCTCTATTTCTTCTATTAATTTTCATGCAGAATTTTTGTTTTGCACTGCACCTCAGGCGAAACATTTCCTCAGAAAAATCCAGCACCCTTTCCCTTTCAACCCAGTCTAGGAAAGCCCTGTCTAGGTGGTGATTCTGGAAAACATCTGTAACCTGGAAGCCATTTCAGCAATCATGGTGTAACCCATCAGCTGCCAAAATCCTCAAGCCATGTGGTTCGCTTTGAGAAGGGCAGCTTGTGACAAAGTTTTTGAAAAGATGACAGGACACGTCTTTCTGGCACCTTATCCCAAGAACTTCAGAAGAGAATCTCAAGTTAGTGGAGGATGAAAACCCAGAAAAGAATAGAGTTTCAGGACAGTGCTCATGTAAATGATCAACACATAAGAGACTGGTCATGACAGAATGATGATTTGTGCATTTTTCTGTGTAGAACAAAAGGAATTCCAGGGATGTAAAGGAAAGGGGCAAAAGCTAAGGGCATCCAAAGCAATTTTAAGGGAGAGGTATTTGATGGTTTTGGGGCCATACATCAATGGGTGGAAACAGGAATAGTTTTAGAAAAGGATACATAGATTAAATTAACCAACCCAGGTTGATGGAAAGAGTTTAGGAGGCAACATGAGAAAGAACAGAGGTAGAAGTGAAGAAAGTTCATAGCCAACAGGAGATTGTGCTAAAAGCATTAACAAATTGAAGGCTCAGAAATAAGTATTTTCTCAGTATTGCCTTTTCTAATTAAACTATTTTTGTAAGAGGATGCTTTGCAATAGTCAATGAAGCCCTCTGAGTTAAGGCCTCCATTACAAAAGTGTTTTACACTTTGACCAACAAACTAAGTCACCTGAGAACTTTACATGCCCTCCTTTTGAAGCCCATAAATATTTGGAAAAGTCTGATGCCTGAGTGATTGACCTGGAAAAAACATAAAATTGGTTTAAGTTAAGATGGGTTTTGGTCGCATTTAGCTGAATACACAGAATAGGTACAGATTGATAGATTGATAGATTAGCCCAGTTCATCAAGTCTCTCCTGTATCCCTGAAATCCTGAAAACTCACCAACAACAGTTGCGTGGGGAGTGCAGAGTGGTAGTAGTCTTGATCCATATAAGATATTAGTCTGCTGATTAATAATGAAGGTAATTTTAAATGAAAAAAAAGACAAAAATCAATTTATATTGTGTTAAATACATGTGGATAACTGACAAAAGCATCTACAAAGCCTTGAAAAAAATAAAATCTAAGAACAACTTTTCATAAAGAATCTCCTGATTAGCAAAGGCAAGGGCATGAAGACCTCCAATTTGACATATGGAAGCAAAGGTGTTAACATGTTTAATTAGTTAATTTCAGCAGATTTCATTCTGAGTCATTCTAATTAAGATGGTGAAAAGTGAAGCTTAAGATGAGGTTTTTGAAAAAATATTGCTACTGAGTCAGAGGAGTTCTAGGTTAGATATCAGGTAAGTTTTTCACCTAGAGGATGGCTGGGCACTGGAACAGGCTCCCCAGGGAAGTGGTCACAGCACCAAGCCTGACAGAGTTCAAGAAGCATTTGGACAGTGTTCTCAGACACATGGTGTGACTCTTGGGCTGTCCTGCACAGGGCCAGGAGTTGGACTTAATGATCTTGATGGTCCCTTCCAACTCAGCATATTTTATGATTCTATGATTCAATTTGAGAAAATATATTTCTTTTAAAAATATATATAAAGAAACAGTTTGATTTCAGTTCACCATGAATAATCGCAGCAGAATGATTGTGCTCAACAGCATTAAAAAATCCTATTCCAAAATAAAGTTTAAAGAAGTCTCTAATTTTATGGTGCAAACCTGCACTGAGAACATTAGAGAACTACAATATGGAAAATTCCAATATTTGGCAAATCAAAAAAGCTTGCTTGACACAATAAAGCTACATGAAAAATTAGGAAATTTCTGATATTAGATTTGACAAAAGAACTACTGCAATATGTCATAAAACCTAGACAAAGGTACAAAATATCATTCTGTAGTTTGCCAAACTTGAAAGTACCTCCACTTAGACTCATGTATATTTTGAGGCATTTTTAAACAGCAATTGTTTAAGAAAAAGTTGTTACAAATTATTTATTTCTGGACATGAAGAAATACTACTTGATAGAGAGTTACTGTTTCTCTGATTTGGCTGAGCATTATAGTTAGTTTTTCACCTATGCTTTTCTTCTAAGTTAGTTTGTTTTAGCATTCTTGCCATCTTATTGAGGTTAGAAATTCTGCAGAGTAACCTCATTGCTGTCATACTTAGTTTTTGAACAGTGATTTAATTTTATCTCCAGGTGTCTTAATCCTCTTTTGGTGTATATGTGGTTGCCTTAGTCTTAGTGAAATAATGTATTTGATCTTTTGAAGAAGTCAGCCCTGTGACATACCTTACTTCTCTGTGTTGCATGACCCAAACCCTTCATAATACTCCATTTTCATCACGATGTGTTAAACTTTCTACTAAAAGAAACTAGGGTCTTAAACACACTTGATCATGTCAATGTGGGAAACTGAAACAGATGGAAAACAAGTTTAATGCACATGAAGTAAAGTTCAATCATCTTTGTTAGGAATTATGAATTAGATGTGGCAAATTTCTTCAACTCCTGTAGATAAGGACGAACTCAATTCTTTGTTGGCTTATCTATCTTGAGAGACTCTTCTATTAAAGACTACATGTATTTATGTGAGCTAGTAAATGGCAGAGAAACACTTCATATTCAGCTAAGCTTTTTCTACAGACAGCAGCTTTGTATTGCCGCCCAATAAATTTCACACTTAGCTATTCCCTACTTCTAGTCTTTAATAGTAATCCTAAAGATGAATGCAAAATTATTTGAAAGTGAACTGGAGTATGTTAATAACTCATAACTATTTTTCACTGTAGAGAAGCTTTCTTCCAGAAATCCTTATGAGTAAAATAGATCCCTAAAAGAATCATAGTTAGAAAAGACTCTCCTTGTCAATTTGCTTAGAGGGAACGATGTACAGAAAAGGGAAATAAACAGTAAGTCTTCTCAGAAGTATGTTAAAGCCACCAAATATTGTTGAAGCTTCACCTGTACTTCAGAAGTGTAATTTCTTATTTTAAAAATTAATTAGAAACAAATCAGTGACTGTTTAATGGTGTAGCTTTATTACATATGAGTGATGGTACAAGTAGTAGCTCTTCCCTTTCAAACAAGAAGTGATAGTCATTAAAAACACACTTTAGTGTTGTTCATCATGGGGACAACTTTCCTGTGTTTAAAACTTTAAAATTAAATTCCACAAAGGTATGAGAGAAGGTTGTCCTACCCACAGTGTGAGCTTGACTCATGGAGGGCAGAAATAAGTGTAATGAAAGCAATGTAAGTGTCTGCTAAAGTGTTAGACTATAAACTTAATTATAATAGGTGCTAATCCACAGAGATAACAAAGGCATCTATTTTTATTGATTTTTCTTTCAAGTAGCAGGTTGTCAGATGGAACTGTGGAAAATTTGCAGGGTATTAATCACAAGTAAGCTACTAGTTCAGCCCTTAGACTGCTACAAATCTTCCATGCTATCTCTCCTTAGAAGTAGTGGTGGATAGACTCCCATTCTCTTCCATCAGTTAAATCTCATCATTCCTGAAAGTTCTTGCAGACCCAGAAGAACGAAGAAAGCCCTGAGAGGTCTCTTTTGCACAGGCAGAAAATGTCCAACAACGGCAGGCAGTTGTGAGCTACACGATGCGGTCCGGAACTGCAGCCTGAGGTAGGAATACTGCTTTGCTTCACTCCACAGCTCCAAAGTACCCAGGCATTTATTTACAGATAAATAAATTGAGGTGCATAATTACTTGTGGTGTTTTTATGAAACAATAGCTGTTCTCACAACAGAACAAATCCTTAGTGTTCAGTGAAGTGAAGTGCAGTGATGTTTTCCATTTTGATTTTCTAAATAATATTTTACTTAGTATTGAAATTGTAAAAAACAGCCAAAATACATGGCAACAGTGCATTTGGAAGGCCTTAAAAACTCACTTTGAGGCAAATAATTAAAAAGCAATATTTAAAGTTTCATATTTGGGAGCTCAAATTTTCATTTTTGAATACCTGAATGTGGTACGTAGCACACATCACAAAACTGGTCTGGACTTCTGGAAGAGCACAGTGTAAGCACCTTTGGTCAGTTGGGTTTCTTGGCATAGAAATGCTAATAGGTTTACTCTGGTTCACAGAAAACCAGAAAAGAAGGCTTCAGTCATCCTTGGCTGGAAAGACGATCTTTTTCATCCTAGTGGATGATATTGAAGCCTTAATTATCTTTGCCACTTCTGGGGGAGGGGGCAAAGGTCAAAAAAAAAAAAGGTCAAAAAATCCTTAGGAAACTCTCCACACCAGCTCATCATATAAGTGACTGTTCTCACCTCCACCTCAAATGAAAGGCACGGTCTTTCTGCTAAGATTTCTCAAACACTGTAGGATACATATTAGTAGGAAAAGAAAAAAAGTCCCCTACTAAAACACGCTGTCATCCATACAGGTTCTTTTTTCCCCTGGAAAGCGGATGAAAGAGACCATGAGACACATGTGACATCTTACTGTGTAACTTAATGCGCTACTGGCAGCCACTTGGATGCTGTGGTGATAAGGGTGGCAAAAAAGCCTTTATAGAAGAGATTAGCCAGGGATTTGGGAGAGAGGAAGCCAAGTGGCAATCAAACTGGCTGAAAAAAATAGAGGGAGCACAGAGAGGATTGTACAAGAAGCACCTGTCTGCTGTGAGTATATATTTATCTCCCTTTAACTATTTCCCATGAGTCAGACAGCACTGGTACCTGCAAATTCAAGCACTTTCAGAATCCTTGGATATCAGCTTGGCCTTGTGATCCAATAGCAGTAATTATCTGTCATTGTACAAGAGCACCTGAAAGCTGCTTTTGTATAGCTAGAACACTTTATGTTAGAAAAGCAAAATTGTATCTACTACTTGAAATTGCTGGGTGAGATTTTTTATGACTACTTCTGAGATACAGTAGATCTTCCCCTCTCTGCCACAACCTCCCTTCTTCCTTTTCTATTTTCTTTTCTCTTTTCTATTTTTTGATTCCTCAAAAAATAGGAAAGTTGATTGCAATCTGTAGGACATTATCTTCAATGATACATAAACACTGAACAATAAAAAGAGAACATTTTTGGCCAGCTGTAATACTATGCAGAACTTTATTTTAATATGATAAAGTCAAGTAATTGCCCTTTTTAATTAAAATGCCACTATTTAATTAAATGAGAACATTATTACTAAATGCTGTACCTTAAGAACACTGAGTTAGGATTTTCTTGTTTATAGCCCAAAAATTTTCTCCAGGTATTGTCTATTATAGGAAAGTCAGAAAAAGAATCACAAAAATAAATAAATGAAGCAGTAAGATTTTGTTTTTTAAAAAGGAAGAATAGTAGTTTTTAGTACAACCATATATGAACAGCTGAACCTTGGCCTCAAATCTGATTAGTCTTACATCAGCTTGTAAGTAATGGTTAGTTCATATTTTTCTACAATTTTTCATCCAGTTATGTTTATTTGGCCTATAGGACCAGCTACAAATAGAGCCCATCATCTCTATTGACACTGAGCATAACTTAAAAGCAGATGTACTCTTTGCCATCTTATGTTGCAGGTTGCAAAATGGAACTACTTTTGCTAAAAGCAATCGGACAACCAGCACGTGCTATGTCTACTGTAGCTTTCATTTCAAATAAGAATCTAGATACACATAAAATTTTCTGGAAGATAAATATTTTTGATTAATAATTCAGCAGAGAAGTCTATTAAATCAAAAGTTAAAACAATAAATAATTGAAATATCCCATGGAGATGGTACTGTTCATAGATTTTTAATGAAACTTAGGAATCTAAGTCAGCAGACAATTCTAAGGTCTCACTTGTCAGTGAAGGTGCCGCAATGAGAAGTGCTCCAGCTTCTCTACCTTTTCTATAGCTGACATGAATGGAAGAAAAGATGTCAAAGCATCAAAAGCTTATAACAACAGATGTTAAGACTGTCAGAATCTCAGCTAACACTTTCAGCCCTAAAACAAACCCCTAAACTGAAACTATGGATGCCCCATCCCTGGAAGTGTTCAAGGCCAGGTTGGATAGGGCTTTCAGTAACCTGGTTTAATGGGAGGTGTCCCTGTCCATGATGAGGGGATTGGAACTAGGTGATTTGTAAGGTCCCTTCCAATGCAACCCATTCTATGGCATTATGAAATGCTAGCTTACATGATGAATGTGCTCCTCGCCTTGGAAAAACAAAATGAGGCATACTCAAAGGCTTGTAAAAAAAAAAAATTCAGGGTCTTTATAAAGGTGGAAGGGCCTTTGAGAGGCTGAGAAAGCAGCAGTCATCTCCAATTATCTCATTACCTTCTCTCACAAGTGATGAGAAACCTGCAGTGATGGAAACCCTGCACAGACTCTTTCACTGCCTCACTTAACAAGTGAAAAGCTTTCCTCACATTTAATATGGATCTTTCTTGCTGCAGCTTAAAGCTTTTACATTTGGTCTCTACCCATTTTGAACATGAATAATAGATTATTCCCTTCTCTTTGCAACAGCTTTTTCATATTGTAAGCCTGTTGTTACATCCCCCTTAGATTCTATTTCTTTTTACTAAAACAGTTGAAAAAAACCAAAACTTCTCCCATAAATAAAACCTTCTAGACCTTCAGGCAAAGAATTATTGTTTTTCTTAATGCACTTCAGTGGGTCTACATCTTCCTGAGGTGCCTTTTGAAACATCAAATGAGGTTAGGTCTAACCAATGAGAATTATTACTAAAGAATATTTCCACTAGTCTGGCTAACATATTCAAGTACAATGATCTTCTGTGTACCTGCATGGCATTATAAGATTTATTTGGCTTGTGATCTACAGCAGTTCCCAGAGCCTTTCCTCAGAACAACTACCTACCCAGTTGTTTCACATCTGTTCTTGTGAACCTGAATAGTCCTACTTCTTTCACTGAGGTTTTATTTCAATGTCAAAGATTTTTGTTCAAACCATATAACTTTATATATATATGATATGTATGACCATATTATTTTATATATATATCATGATATATAATCAAATATCATTATGAATTATAAAATGTGCTCTAACTTTCCAAATTTAAGTTGTTGGTAGATGTACTGCTTTTCATTTCATTCACTATGTCATTAGTAAAACCACTGAAGATAAAAGACCTCACCTGTGAAACATGTCTACTGAGTTTGGCTAGGTGATTCCTTCAAGTTTGACAGTGAACTCACTGGTATCTGTTCTTCAGGTACTGTTATCATTAACTGTTAATCATTTCTTCACTACAAATTGTATTTCTTCATCTTCATGGAATCTTAGAATGATTTGGGTTGGAAGAGAAAGATCATCCAATTCCAAACCCCCTGCCATGGGCAAGTACACCTTCCACTAGACCAGGTTGCTCAAAGCTCCCTCCAGTCTGGCCTTGAACACTTCCAGGGATGGGACATTCACAAGTTCTCTGGGCAACCAGTTCCAGCATCTCACTACTTTCAAAGTAAAAAATTTCTTCCCAATATATAACCTAAATCTCTCCTCTTTCAATTTAAAGTCATTGTTTCTTGTCCTGTTGCTACATGTCCTGATAAAGAAGTCCCTCTCCAGCTCTCTTGTAGGCCCCTTTCATATACTAAAAGGCTGATAGAAGGTCTCTCTGGAGACTTCTCAGGGCTGAACAATCCCACCTCTCTCTGCCTGTCTTCATAGAAGACGTGCTCCAGCCCTCCCTTGACCTGCTGAACACACTTCTTCTGACAATATCATAGGAGACTCTGTTAGGAGCTTTACTAACACTAAGATATAGAACAGAATGCAGGGTTGGGAAGGAAAGAAGTAATTCAGATTGGTTTGATCTGACTTGCTAATCTGAATCCAATTTGCTGCTACTGATCCTTTTCTTATCTTGTAGATGCTCACAAATATTTGATACCATCATTCTTTTGAGTTGTTTTTTTCATGGGATTGGAATTTAGATGTTTGACCTACAATATACTAGATTAGCTACTTAAAATAAAATCAAATAAATAAAATAAAATGTTTCTTATCTCTTTATGTATGTAGCTAATATCATGTATCATGCCTACTTTATAGCTTAATAGTTCTGAAAGTGCTCTGGGGATCTTCTAGGATAAAGTTCATCAGGTCCAATTTGTGACAATAGCTTTCTTGTCATATTAACCTATAGACCAGATTTTTTCTGTGCTGTAAAATGAGTTCTAGCCACCATGTTTTTGTGATAGTCATAGCTTGAAAGTGGTCCTTGCCAACAGATCACAAAGATGTTAAAATCTGGTATAGCATATTTATGGAATACATTTGTAAGATAAAGCATCTAATTTTAAGTGGCTTTATAATTGTTGCAAGATTTACCTCCAAAATGATCCTCCCTGGATGTGTAATGCAGTCACAACATAGGCAAACAGACACTTATACCTATATTGTCCCTGATCTACCTACTGACAAGTGAACACAGGCCAGCCAGGCTGTAGTGCAAGTACATCAAGCCTGCCAGAGAACCTAGGTACCTGTTCTGACTACTAATTAGGCTAATAAAGGTTCTGCTGCTACATTTTCTCTGCTAATTATTATCCTCATTACTAAAACTAAACTTAAAGATATAGTAGGTATGTATGCCAATGCTCCAGTAACTCAGCTGGTGATATATATCTCCTAAACCACAGTCAATGTACCCCTTAATAAAATACCAGCAGAGATAAGGGAAGAATCAATAGAGTTAAAATGTGTTCTGTTTATGGTATTTTTTTGGCAACAGATAGTTATTTGCTGTAATTCCTTCTTTATGCGTCACTATGTGATAAATTACTTTGTGTAAGTGCTTTATTCTTTAATCAAAAAGACTGAATTCAAGTTGTCCTTTGCCTTAATTATCTATCAGACTTATTGTATATCTCAGTTGAGTTACTTGGTCACTGTATTTTAATTTACTGACTACATAAATATGTAAATGCTTAAGACATAAATTTAATCCTCTTTAGCAGATATTTAGACCAGTAAGATGTATAATCATGTATGTACTGCCAATATACATATTATAATTTTCATATATAACTCAAATGCATAAAAGCAAGACACATGAAAACAAGCAAATAAGTTTTAAATATGGTACAGTATGTAAATAACTATAATAAATCACTATACATTCACAAAATAAAACATAATTCATGAAACATATTAGTACCATTTACTATTTTCCTTTATTATTCCCTAGAACTTCACTTTGTGATGATCATTTTATTTATTGAAACTATAAAGAAAATTGTTTGGAAGCCAGTGATAAAGCTTTCAGCATTGAAACGTTTTGGAAGACCTTTGCAGTCCCCTTGCTAAGTCTCAGGCACAAGCCAATATACAGAAGGAACATAAAATGCAGTGAAATGCTGAAGCCAAGGAGAAGGTGAGTGCTGTGGGGATGACAGAACTGGAAGCATATTTCAGGTTCAGTTTAGCATAATTTTAAATTAGTGCTGGAGTATTCAACTAGAATAACTCTTTCAAAAGCCATTAATGTACCCCAGCAACAGACAGAGGCACCCTGAGGAGCCATATGAAGCAAAACCTTCCCTGTTTTCACTTCAGGATTTGGTGTGGCCCAGACCTTCACAGTCAGACCAGGCAAAAGGAAAGGGAAAGGAAAAGGAGTTATTTCAAGAAGTATTAGGATTCTGTGAAACTCTATGTAAAACTAGTTTAAAAATGGAACAAAATATTTCTTTTGCTCCAGTCCTATGCCCTCCAAATCCTTCATTTCCCCCATGAACAGAATTCAGAATTGACTGAGCCTGGAAAATGCTCATAGAGTTATTCATCTGATTTCTTGTTTTGTATCCATGGTAAAGCAATCTGCTTGATTGCCAAGAGACCTTTTTTGTTCGGTTGAATTGGGAGAGAGGTCAGAGAAGAGGAAAAGAAAAAGAGGTTTCAGGGAAAACGAAAACCACACAAGGGAGAAATATGAATGCAGGTCAACTTAAAGTTTAGAGTTTGTTGGAAGACAAGTATTTGGTTTTGTCTCTAGGTTACCTAACCTTTTTCCTTGACTCCCACTCTTTATCAGTTACTTATTTCAAAAAGAAAAGGCCATTTCAACATGAGAAGATGAACTGTTTCTTTTAAAAAATGTCAAAAGTATTTTGAGTGTTCAGCTACTAGAACATTTTAACATTTTTGAATACTCCCTGTTTCACTTTTTTGGCAGAAAGTATTTGCCCACACAATCTCTTTAGAACTGCATGTAACTTTACTATTTGATAGGGAAAAAAAAAAAACAACAATTCAAAGCTACATGGTATTGAAAAGCATAAGATTGCCCAGGTAATAACTATTTGTTGCATTTGTGTCACTTTAGGCTTTACATCTACAGATGACCATGGTACTTCTATTTTTAAGTAAAATTCCTTGAGACACATAGATCCTGAAGATTTAAACTGTTCACATCATTCTTTCTCTTGAAAACCAAAACAAGTTTTTATTCCTGATAAACAGTGTGCAAGAAAATACAGAATACTTCAGTTAGATAAATCTTTGCAAAATCCTCAAAGCTTTTTTTAAAAAATCCCTTTGTTATTAGGATACCATCAAAACATTTCAGGGATCATTACTGTCATTTTTATTTTAAACTAAAAACACAGTAAGACACTCCATAGCATCAAACATAGACACAGAAAGGCACTCAATTTTGGAGCAGTTCATTGGTTAGGTTACACATGTGGGAGACAGTCCTGTCTTCTCCCAGTACCCTCTGTTGAATCTTTTAAACGTTACAAAAAAACCATCGACAGTCACATCTGCCCCTGGACTCTCACACACCCTGAGGTGAGGATTCTTATTATTAGGCAAAAGCAAATCAATTTAGGCAACTGTAACCCAAGACTGACAGATTATGCAATTCACAGGATGAGGGTTTGAATTACAGATTATAGAATATATGTTATATTAAAGAAGCATAGAATGGTTTGGGTTGGAAGAGACCTTAAAGATCATCTAGATCCAACTCCCCCTCCATGGGCAGGAATGTCACCCACTAGATCAGGTTTCTCAGGGCCACAGCCAACCTGACCCTGAACATTTATTAGTGGTACTTAGGTGAAGGAAAACTACAGGTTTAGGATGCGAAGTTACCCAGTCTGCTAGAACAAGAATTCACTACAAGCCCAGGGGAAGACTCCCACCTGCTACAATCTGAAACCTGTTCATATCAAGGGAGTGTGTGATGTTGCTATGCCAAAATTAAGCTGAATCATGGTTTGCAGTAATTTTCTCAGTAGGCCTTAAAGCAGGCTAATTTTTAATTAAGTCTTAGTAATTACCTTTCTATTAAAATTAATTGGCTCTTGCTCCATATTCTTTTTTCCTTATAAGCAAAAGCGATACTTGTGTCAGGTTGGTTGTGGCCATCCCAACATGAAATTCCACATCTGGTCATAGCACAATGTCTAAACCCTGTCAAATGGAGGAGTATTACCTTATTTATGTAAAGAAAAGTTAGTCTGCCAGCTCTCTAGTGATATGGGAAATTTATGTGATGAGAAAAACTGTTCCTTCCAGAAACAGATTTTTTCCAAACAAGTCCAATTTACCTCTTCACTCATTATATCCTTTGGGGTGCTTACTGCACTTCTAAGGATATCAAGTTCTTTGACTGTCATGTCAGGCAATACCCGCTGAGAAGGCTTGGTTTACTTTTTAATCCACTTTGTCAGTGCTTGTGACAAGATCAAATGTTGATGCAAACAACTCTTCATTGTGCTAATGAGGGACTGAATTTTGTTGAAGTAGATTTTTCCTTTAAACTATCAGAAAGTTGCACATAGACTTTTGATACAAAAGTTGTCTCTTTTGATACAACTTTTTGATTCCTTAGGAACAAAAGCCTTTACCTGTTGCTGTAGTCTTGGGAAATGTAACATTTCTGTAAAAAGTGCTGCCTCTCTGTCCTAAGGGTCCATTGCTGATGACTTGACATGGTTGAAAAGAATGACCTCAGTGAGAACCAAAACACTGTGTTAAACTATACGTCCTTCTGCAATGGCAGGCAGCAGCAAAACACAGCGTATACGGTTAAGATATCCTCATCTTGGCTCTCTCAAAGGCATCCATTCCTGCAGAGGCAAAGTAGAGGTAATCGGTGCTCAAAGCATTGAAGAATAATGATTAGAATTAGGACAGACCACAGCAGGGGAAAATTCTATCACAGCTTCTCAAAGACATCCAAACAATAATGCATCAGCTTTTTCAGTCAGATCTAATTTTATCTTCTAGCTTTTCCAGCTAGTAGAGGGGAAAAGCTGTTGCTGTGGATAGTTTAGTTAATGCACACATACATCCAGGATAAAACTGCTCTGAAAAATAGATACCAAAACAACTCGGGACTCTAATGAACTAACTACAAGTTCAAAGATAAACATGAAAATTATGACAAATCTCAAAGACATTACTTAGGAGAAATTTTACTTAAAGGTCTGTCACATGTGCCATGGAAAGATGGACTGCAATACCAAACTTACCAGGTGCTGTTCATAGATGCCAATTGAGAGAAAAAAGGAAAATGTTCTGGTAATGCACTGGCTGGTTCCCAGCATACTGCTTTCCGCTCCAGTGTTGCCTGTTCCTGAGGGATGTGAAGCAGCAAAAAGTGGTCTAGCAGCTGGGAGCATGCAGACGGGGTCATCCATAGGGTGGAAGAAGACCTTTGTGTTCAAAGCTTAAAGAGACCTTAAGACACTCAGGGACATTCATCTCATTCAGCACATTTCTCTGAAATACCTTTTATTTTGAAACTTAGATACAGAAAGTGGTGAACTGAGTGGGTTTTTAGGTTGATTTACTATTGTAATTCCAACATTCAGGTTGCATCCATACAGGATGAAAAAAGAACTGAAAGAAAGATAAGCTCACAGTGTCCTAGGTTTATAAAATTCCTGAAATTCAACAGACTCTTCCACCATTGCAGCAGTAACTATTTCCCTCTGTTCCTGATTACTCTGAATTATAATTCAGCAATCTTTTAACAGTCAAGTCTGTGCATGTGCCATGCATGCGCACGTGTGAAGAGAGAGAGAAGACAGCAAGGGCCGTGGACTTAAGGAGAAATACCTACTGCCTTTCAGTGACAGGACACCTGCATGAACCCTTCTGTAGTTCTGGGATCAAAATTTTCTTCACCTGCCCAGGCTGCTGGTCTACAATCACTATCACGGTGTCACTGATACAGTACAATACACAAGCATGGGCAAGCAAGCAGATGACAAGACACAAGGTTTCATTAGGTTGAACACTTATCATGGGTTAGTACATAATTAATTATCCATAATCAAAATCTGATCACTCAGTTCAGGTGTACAGACAGATAGGAAACCCTCATCTGAGGTCAAACTTCCAAGGAAAAAAATGTGAGAGTCTGCTGGACACTGCACAAAATTGAAGAAGTAGTTGGCAAAACCCAAAGGGGTCTAAAACTATTAAGACAGTAGTGAATTTAGGACCAATACACCTAAGTGTAAGGCAAGTATGAGAAACTGCCTTTGGGTGAATATCATCAAAGTACAGTGAAAGGGAGTGTTGGCTTAGCAGGGGTTCTCACCAAGCCAAAATTAACAAATAGGGCATAAAATCAGCAAACTCAGGGCTATTGGGGAAAAGAGTAGAGTTAGCTTGGGCTGATTATGTGTGAGAAGGAAAAGAGGGAATATTGGGCAAAGCAAACCGTGAAATCAGGGCTGTTCTGTGTCCCTCTGAGCAGCCCTGCAGCTGATCAACTCAGCTCAGGACAGTGCAGGTCAGGGAACCTCCCATTCTGGCTACACCCCACATCTGACCGGCTTCTGTAGCCCAAGGAACCAGGGTGCTGTCCTTTACATGAATGCAGGGGCACTGTAAAAGGGATGGTAGAAGGACTGGACCTGCCCTAGTATATACATAGGCTTATTGCTGATGCCACAGGCTTGGCTTCCTCTCCTACTTCTCTCTGCTAAGGAAAATCAGCAGATTAGTTGCAGTTCAATTGAGAGCACTTGCCCATCAATCTGATTCACTTTTCTATTAACTCTCACCACAGACTCTGAACAGTGCTCAGAGGGCAGTAAATTAATCCTTGCTGATCGGAACTGGGAAATGAAGTGATCACAGAGACACAAAGTACTTGGAACAACAGGAGCTGGACCAGAGTTATAGGGTCAAACAGAATATTGCATTTCTGCAGTTAGGACATTGCAGTCTCACTTCACTGCTGCTGTATTTTATGACCATATGCTAGGCACCCTTGCAAACTTCCTAGACTCTTGTGACACTTTCCAGGAATTTGAATAGAAGTTTAATGATACTATCTTGGCAGAGCAGACCTTTTTGCAGTATAGGGTGATTCTCGTGATAAATTATTCTTTATAGTAAGAGCAGTATAATTTTCCAGTCCTGAGACTAACACAGCAAGTTATTCTGGATATTACAGAAAAACTCCCAAACATTCTATTTGATAAAGATTTTTATATACTGCATGACATTCAGCCTCCAGAAAAATATAGATTTGTAAATAAAAAAGTTTTAATGATCAAAACTACTTTACTTTCACAATTTTTACCAAGTATTTATCTGCATGAAAATAAGGATACTTCTCATGGGGTTTTATCAAAAATTTTTATAGCATATTTAATAATTCACAGCTGCTTAAAGTAACATCAAGTGACCTTTATTTGAATTATTTCACTCAAAATGGAATCGTATTGCCAAAGTACGAACTTCTAAACTGAATCATTCTAAATTAAAAAACTTCTGTGTAAGTCTTTGTAGGCAAAATTTACCACGTCATTACAGAGTCAGTCCCATTTAAGCTGGAGAGCAATAGAATTCATCTACAAGCAATCCTTTAGGAACAACTATACAGGAACTACAGGATCATCTTTATTAGAAATGTCAAGACTTAATGTGTTCTAAAACCATGCTATCACAGCAACTCTATAAATTTTTTGCAGAAAAGTTAAAAAAAAAACAAAACCAAACACAAAGAACCCCAACAAAACAAGAAAGAAAAAACAAGAGAGAAAATCACCTCACCTTCCAAAGTATGAGATGGTATGGATGAATGAAAACCAATGAAAAAAATGAGATAAGATAGGATGTTAAGAGTTAATTTTAAAGTTTACTTCTTGTACCCCCCTTTTTCTGAAAACAATAAGTCTATTGCTTATACAGCACAAAGGTTCTAACTCCAATATAATATATGTCCTTTTAGGCTAATAGTCCTTGAAGACTGTTCCATGCACAGTCCCCTTCACCCTGTAATGAAGTACAGCAGAAGAGCAAAAGTATTGTTTCAGCATTTATATAGGTAAATATGATTAGTCACATATGGTAGGAGAAAAAAAAAATCCTGAAATCTATTACTGGAGACGAGGGTTTGGTGAAAGTAACATCTGCAAAAGCAGTTTTACTCTGATCCCTGGATATTTACAGCTAGAGGCAGAATCTTCATCGTGGTCTGGAAGGATCATCGTGCACAAATGAGCACAACTGCATTTAGTTTGCATTTTTATTTTGATTTAATTGAGGACTTTTTCATCATTTAAGACATAGATGTTCAAGAATAAATGTTGATATTTCATTAAGTACCCTAAAGTTGTAAACTTCCATGTTTAATATGCATAATTTGAAGATTAGTACCAAATTACCTGCTCTGGACCATAACCAAAACTGATAAACATGGATGGTGTTGCCCATAAACAAAAGGGGATTTAGACACAATCACTCTCCCATGGGATTCAGTGTGGGAAAAAATGAGAGAAAGAAAATGCCACCATGTTTTCGTACTGGATTGTTTCTTCCCATTCATTCTAGTAGGGAAATAGAATTTGGGACCAGCTTGTTATGTTTATATCTCATCAGTGGGTTCTTGTTCTCTGGAAAAAAAAAGAAAAAAAAAAGAAAAAAAAAGAGACATTTTTCCAAGAAAAGGAGAGGAGAGAGAGGGGACAAAGCAAGCAACTGGAGAAAAAACTCAAAGAATATGTCTGTCTCCCTTTCTTCTTTACTTTGGGAAAAAAGCAGTGACAGCAATGAATAAATGAGACACTGCATCCAAGCACAATTCCTTTAAAGTCATACTGTCTAATCCAATATTAAAATCAAGCAATAAGAATCTCATTGAGGTGCTAGAAATAACCTCAGGGTAATAGCACACATTACTACCAACACAGTACTAAGAGGAAATACTGTAGATCTACGCATATTTTTTTTTTCACTTTACTGGGAAAATACAATTCTACTCTAAGACATTTTTCTCTGCTCAAAAATTCCTGCAATGTGAATATATGGGTACATCCATGTGCAAGGAGTTTAGCTGTAATCTTTAACTCACTCAATGGAAAATGAGTAAAAACTGCTTTTCTAGTTCAGTAGCAGGCTAGCATGCATCATCGAGACATGTAAATTTCTTTTGCAGGTACAAAGCAGAAGGTAAAGAGACCTATGATATCTGTAGCTCATACAGAGTATTACACAGAACTAAACTGAAAGGTATTTTTTCTAAACTGTGTAAATTTGCAGACATTAATCTCCATATTTGATTTTTTTTTTACTATCCAATCAGCATACTAACTGATTTCACTCATTTTTATAAATAACACTTGTCTTCCTATTGCCATTCAAATATAATTTACTCTAGGCAGAGAGATTATAGACCTTGATTTTATCTGAAACGTCTTTGAGTCATAGTGAGTAAAATGACTCACTTCCATCATCACTGCTCAGTAAAATGATTCTGGGATCTCAAAATTATCTGTTCTGTCTAGTCCACCCCGTTCTATTTATTTTCCTTAAACTTGACTTCTGACGAGCAATGATTTAAGGCAACATTTCAAGTTTTCCCTTATTGTTTTTCAGACTAATCTTTCACTATTATAGTTCCTAGCTTCCAGACCAGAAGAATCTGCTATTTTTTGTAGCCATTGTCAAAGGCACTATTTCGCTTCAGATAGATTTTGCATTCTTATTCAGATTCCAGTCAGCAATGCCAATATGAGATCCCACTGGGAAAGGAAGAGCTGATTGCTCCTCAGAAAATCTCACTCTGACAGACAAGGAGAAAGCTTGTCTGGTTGATTTAAAGGAATGTAAAATCTAGGAAGTTATCTATGTGGTGCACGTGACACAGGGTCAACTTTAGTTCTAGACTCTCCAGTAGAAGAGACACATGGACGTATTAGAGTGAGTCAAGGAAAGGACTGTGAAGGTGACTAAGAGATGGAGGTACCTGGCATATGAGGAGAGACTGGGAGAGATGAGTCTGTTAAGCCTGGAGAAGAGAAGGCTTGGGGAGCTCTTATCAATGTGTATCAATACCAGAGTGGGGAGCTACAGAAGATGGACCCAAACTCTTCTCAGAGGTGCCCACTGGGAGGACAGGAGTCAATGGGCACAAACTAAAATATAGAAAGTTTTGTTTAAATATAAGAAAAAAAATATAACTTTTCTATTGTAAGGGTGGTTGAACATGAGAACAGGTTATCTAGGCAGGCTGTGGAGTCTGTCTCTGGAGATATTCAAAATAAAGGTGGACATGGTCCTGAGCAATCTGCTCTAGATGACCTTGCTTTGACCAGGGGTGTTGGAGTAGATGGCCTTTGGAGGTACCTTTCAGACTCAACCATTTTGTGATTCTGGTAGGAGTTAACCCTGATGACAAACCATCCTTAGGATGTATATGGTGCAGCATTATAGGGGAATACTAAATAGATCTCTGTTCCCAGAGTCAGCAATGCTTTTCCTTTCATAACAAAATGAAGTTATATTTAATGTGCTTCCTGTAACCTTGTTTGGCAACCATTTTTACACTAAAATATCTGCATGCCTAAATAGCCAAGGTAAGGGTCTTTACTGATCAGCCTGAAAAACAAGTTACATTTGCTTCTTTCTGTACTATACTAGTAAGCAAAGAAAAGCTGAAGAAAATAGAAGACTACAGGCAATTTTATGCCAGAGAGTGTGCTCCTTCAACTTTGAGGTAAATAAAGCCTATTAGCACTAAAGCATATAATGGAATTTTGTATAAAGCAGATCAATATAGTGCAGTTTAGTGCAATTTTTACAAATTTCAACAAAACCAGTAATTAATCTTCCAAATGGAAAAAAAAGAGGTTGTGCTGATTTCTGATACCTCAAGCTACAAATAACGTTTTCTCTTTTAGGAAGCAAAATAAAGTGAGAGGTATCACATGTATAGGAAGAACAAAAGAAAATTCCCATGCAGGCATGCAGGTACTATGCTGAAAATTGACTGGAAAGTGGTCTTTCTACAATCTCTGTAATTTTACTATTTTTTCCTCATCTCATTCCAAAAATATCACTGACTCCAAGCCTTGCATTTTGTTATCAACGGTAGAAGAAAAAAAAAAGGTACAGCTTACTAAAGCTCTGGCTTGTACCTGTAAGGGGACTGACCTTACCTTCTTTGAATCCCTGATCAGGAGAACAGCATCCAACTGAGCAGAATCTGGGGCAAGAGCAGATGTTTACATAGCTCGAAAATTGTACCACTAGGCTAGATCTTGGAAAGTAGTTCCATTTTCTCTCATGAGTTTTTAGACCTGCAGTTCATAGAGTAGCACAAGCTCTTTTCCCCATTCCTCACTCAAAAGCAGAGGCCCCTGAAATGTCAGATGCATATTCTCCAGCTAGGTAATGGTGTTTGGCCAAGGCAAAAGAGTCCTGGCCAAGCAGAAGCAGATCATTTTCATCTTCATGAGGTGTTTCCACTGTAATTTAGATAAAGCCATCCTCTGTCACATTTCCTAGAGGTGAAGAAGAGAAAAAGCTGACCACACAGGGGCAAAAGGTAATAGAGAAACTTTGAGCAAGGGATCTGCATTTCAAACTTAAAATCCTGGCTAGTCCCAAAGATGCTATGCCCTCTTACTTCTTCAAACTGTTCTTTGTGTTTCAGTACCTGCTATCTTCAAAATAGATGTTTTCCTTCCAAATAGGAAGCTATTAATTGTTAAACAGTGGTATTTCTTTTGCTTTCCCTAAATCTATTCTAAAATTACTTCCAATGTCCATGTTATTACTCTATGATAAATACAAATTTATGTGTCAGTCCCTCCTTCCTAATTAATAAGTTGCATTACATATAGAAGGCAGAACATGACTAAATAGTAATCCTAGGACATCTGATTTATTACAAATTCATAGCCTTCATTAACACAGAATATTTTGTACCCGCAGACTTCTCCTAGGCAACCTACCTGTTCTTCTGATGCAGAAGGTGGGAGAATGCTATCCCTGTTTCATGTTAAAATGTACTGCTTTTTCATCCTGCTGTAGCATGGATGTGACATATAAAGAATGATCCAGCTTGTCAAAGTGCAGCTGGGGCAGCATAGTCTCTTTCTTGCATTTTACCACAAAATATCCAAAGAAGTCATAATGATGATGCAGAGAATGTGGAGTTTGGTTTACATCAAAGGAATTCATGAAAGTTAATGCATATCAGAAATAAAAAGGCATCTGAGTCACTGCACAAAATCTATTTTTGAACTTATATAATCAAATATACTTACGTATGATATAGAGAGACTGTGCCAGCTATGGCATGCATATCCCTCTACTGTAATTAATCTTTGCAAGCTCTTTCAGTCATTTTAGGTCTACATTTACTTCTGCCTCACACAGTTGTGGCATTATCTCAGTTTTACCATCTGTCACAGACATCAGAAAAAAAGTACTTAAACCAAAGGTCATAAAAATAGTTTTTAAAGCATTCTGGTTTTTATATTTTACAGTTTCTGTGCACATAGGCCTGTACACATAGTTAAGACAAAAAACACCATGCTACTGAATGAGAATGGAACAGGATCAGCAAAGAAGCTTTCACAAGGCCTTTGCTTAATGTACTTAGGTCTTACATCTTTCACAACATTGTTCACGTCTTACAGTTCAAGCTCTTCTCTGTTTTTAAATAAAATATCCAATGGCAATAGCAGGGGAGGAAGAAATCCTTTGGCCGATCAGCAGTTGCCAGGGTGTCTTTTCATGCTTCGGCAGTTGTTAGGACACTTACCCAAGAGCTAGGCCATTAATGAGAAGTCTAATGACTTCCATTCCTTTTCTTAAAGCATTCAGCACGTCACCAGTATTTATGAGGAAGCCTGCTGTAGCTACAGGGACATTATGTGCCTCACTGTATTTCAAGCTGAGAAATGATAAAAATGGAGCATTAGTTTATCTTTTCTTTTTTTTTTTTAAACAGTCTTCCTTTCCTTCTGTCCTTTGTAAATAGATGTGCCATATTTCTCACAGCCTGAAGCTAAAGAAAATATCTTCAGGCTTGTTGCCAGATCTATTTTCCTCCAAATATCTACCAAATCACCAGAAGCTCCTATTAACTGAGGGAACTGAACCTTCAGACAACAACTGTTCCAGTCCCTCCTGGGGATTTTTTATCTGAGTATAGTAAACAATTCAAAGTTTGAAGTTCTGTATTCATTTAGTTGGCTTTATCTTTCAAAGCAATCAATGGACTTAGCATTTTGTAGACAAAATGGTGGTTTCTAATACTGAACAATTCTACCAATTAAGGAAAAAAAATCCATCTAGATGGATCTGTTTTCATTTCTCTTCTCACAACATAACCTCCTTTCAAATTTTCCAAAGGGAAATTTGTTTTCCTTACCTTCCTTAGAACATGGAAACTAGTTAGGGTCCCAGCTTTGCAAACACATGCTACTTTAGTCACTGAAAATCTCAGAATCACAGAATGGGTCAAGTTGGAAGAGACCACAGTGGGTCACCTGTTCCAATCTCCCTTATCAAGCAGGGTTATCCTAGAGCACATGGCCCAGGATTGCATCCAGATGGTTCTTGAATATCTCTAGTGAAGCACAGTCTCTCTGGGCAATTTGTTCCAGTGCACCGTCACTAACACAGTTAAGAAGTTCTCCCTCATATTCAGGTGGAAACTCTTGTGCATCAGTTTCTTCCTGTTGCTTCTTATCCTACTGCTTGGCAGAGCTGAGAAGAACCCAACTCCATGTGTGAAAGCATTAACCTTATATATTCGTAAGACTTCTACTTTGACTCTTTGCTATCTCTTTCTAGTTTATCCTCCGGTATCTGTTATTGTATTGGGTTTGCATGGCCAGATTTTGGTAGCAGAGGGGCTATAAAGGAGGCTTCTGTGAGAAGCTGATGGAAACTTCTCCCGTGTCTGGCAGAGCCAATGCCAGCTGGCTCCAGACGGACCTGCCACTGACCAAGGCCAAGCCAGTCAGGGATGATAGTAACGCCTCTGTGATAACATATTTAAGAAGGGAAAAAAAGGTTGTTGGGCAGATAAAAATTGCAGCCAGAGGAGAGCTGAGTGAGAACATGTGAACAGCTCTGCAGACACCAGGGTCAGTGGAGAAGGAGGGAAAGGAGGTGCTCCAGGCTCTGGAGCTGGTGTTCCCCTGCAGCCTCTGGTGAAGACCATGGTGAACCAGGTTGTCCCTCTGGTCCATGGAGGACCGTGGGAGTGCAGAGATCCACCTGCAGCCCATGGAGGAGCCCATGCCAGAGCAGCTGGATGCCCAAAGGAGGATGTGACCCCATGAGAGGCCCATGCTGGAGCCTCCCATATGGAAAGGACCTACTGATCCCTGAAGAGAGGAGTCCATGCCGGAGCAGGTTTTTCCTGGTAGGACTTGTGGCCCTCTGGGAGACCCACGCTGGAGCAGCCTGTGCCTGCAGGATTGCACCCTGTGGAGAAGTGACCCAATTGCAGCAGTTTGTGAGGAACTGTTGCCCATGGGATGGACTCATGCTGGAGAAGTTCGTGAAGGACTGTCTCCCATGAGAGAGACCTCAGGGAAGCAGGGAAAGGACTCCTGCCTCTGAGCAGTTGCAGGAATAACAACTGACCATAACCCCCATTCGCTGTCTCCCTGCACTGCTGTGGAGGGGAGGAGGTAGAACTTGGAAGGAGGGAGGGGTGGGGGGAAGGTATTTTTAAAGATTGGTTTTACTTCTCATTCTCCTGCTCTGATTCTGTTAGTAATAAATTTAATTAATATCCCTGCTTTGAATCTGTTTTGCCTGTGACAGTGATAGGTAAGTGATCTATCCCTGTCCTCCTGAACCCTTTGTTACATTTTCTCTCCTCCGTCCAGTTACAGAGGGGAGTGAGAGAGCGACTTCCATGAGTACCTGGCATCCAGCCAGGGTTAACCCAGTACAGTTATCTACCAAGTATTTTATTTAATACAAGTGAACCTGCCAAGATATTAATTTAAACCTCCTCCTGTTATTTGCCAAGTTAACCATCTACCTAAAAGACTAAATATATGAAGAAGAGAATCCTGGAAGTGCAGTGACAGTCAATAAGATCAAAACTTTTTGAAGTGTAGAAATGCCATTGGAATGCTAATTCAGCTCTTAAAAAGCTTAAATTGTTCCCCTGACACATTTATTTTGCTATCATTTCTCATGGAAGCAGAAAGGAGATTCCATCTTCTTCTTCAACCTTTCAAACAGCTTTAAAAGAACTATTAATATACTTGATCTCCAACCCATCAGCAATTGCCTTAAAGATGAAATAAGTTATGTTTCTCATCCTGTTCCATGATCATTTCTTGTAGTAATTATGCAAGTCATGATAAATACACAAATTCTCTTCCCATCTTTGAAATTGCAGGAACTAATTGCTTTGTGTGTAGAGAAAGCTCCTTTGAAATCAGATTTTTTTTTTTCCCTAATGTATGGGAAAAGTTTTCTTCTCTGTCATGACATCTCCATCTCATTGGTGTTTTCCTCTTGTGCTCTCTTTTGGTCTCACAATCTAAGGGAATTTTAAATCATTGTACAGCGGTAGGCTTCTGTCTTTTATGAATAATTTTGACTGTTTATTAACTGGTGATTATAGAGAGATTAAGCATTCACATCACTTGTCTTCAGCCTTCTTGCCACTGTAGACCCCTGTTCTGATGATCTACTGTGAGCACACAGAGAGAAATTTTGAGAAGGAATCGAGAAACAAGACAGAATTTGTACTTGACACTCAAGAATTTTATTGGATGTGCAAAAGTATTTCAATGCAAAGGTGTTGCTTCCAGTAAAAGCTACCTGAAAAACTGCTGAAAGTCAGCTATTATTTCACTTTTTGAAGTGTATCTTTATGGCATTTCATTGTAATTACGTATCATGGTGTCTTAAATGAGTCATAGAACAACACAGAATGTTGTGTTAATATCCTCAGTTTTGTATTCTTTTTCTCTTGCTGTGACTGGAATTGTCCTGTTATTCTGTATCTACTGGTACATTTGTGACATATAAGTTTAGTTATAATGCAGCTATGCATTCTCTGGATGATAATGAAAAATTGAGTTGGATTTTATGTCTTTATTGCGTCAATGATCTCCAAATTTTTTGAACACTTTTAAAACTCTCTTCTCTTAAATGACTCATAAGATTCCCCATGCAATGTGTACTCCCCCTAACTAGGCTAACAAGACTTAGCTACTGCTCAGGAGTCATTTAGAGCAATATTTGTCATAGCTTCTACTTGGTGTGCTCAGGCAGTAACAGAACACAAAAGCAGATTGTATCATTAATCTCAGATTTGATAGAAATAACACAAGGTTAGAAGAACATATTACAATAAAAAGAAATATTATTACAGCTAAAGGTAAGTGTTAACCTAAACTATTCTGAAAGCTAATGCACTAGCAACAATAATTCAACCCACTAATGTCCACTGGCTGAACATGCTACCATCAATCAGGAAGCTCTCCCAGGACTTCAGGATAAAACCAAATGGAAGGAGTTTTTCTGCAGAGCTGTTGTGCTAAGTGAGGAACAATCTCAAATGCTTGTGAGGTGAGAAGTGATACATAACAAGTAGAGGCAGATTTATAAAAGACTTAGGGCTAAGTCTCTCCTGGACTCTGGCCACCTGAGACAGTACATCTTGGGGAAACAATGGATGCCATTAAAAATGGCTATTTATTGCACTGTGCTATTTTTGACTTACAGAATCTTCAGTATTCCCTTGAGAAATCTCTTAAATACCATGGAAAATAAATCAGTAGTCAATGGGAATTATAATGATGCTTAATGTAGGAGGTGTATTGTAGAGTTCAATCTAAAGCATAGGCCATAGAAATCAAACGAGGGAAAATCATAATTGTATACAGTCAATGAATCTAAATTAATCTAAGTCCAAATGACTCTCTAATTATAATGTAAGCTTTTATGAATCCATGTGTTACTGCATAAAAGAGACTTCTTACTCACAAAAAGCTTATTAATCACCTATGTCCCAAGGAAGGGACATTGCAATGCAAAAGGCTATTTTTGTAGTGAAAAGTGTTGTGAATTTTTGCCTTGTACATGGAAGTTGTGAAAAACTTCAGTAATCAGAAGAAAAAACAACCTTCATTATAGCTAATATTTCATTTTAAGCCCTGGGGACCATAAAGTAGAATTTTTCTATAGTATGATTTTTATTTGTCACAGGAATCTTAAGGAATGTCTGATTGTTAGCTACCCAACTCTAATCAGTAGATTAGAAAGTGGTTTTAACAAACCAGCAAAATGAGGCCCATAAGGACAACCCAAGGGAGAGGGAGTAGAGCAGGTGAGGAGCAGGCTGCCTTGTCATACTCTGACCTCCAGAGCTTTCCAAAGGAAGGCTTTGACCTTCTATTATTGGCATAAGCAAGTACACATATTTTAGCAAATACTTGCTAAATAGTACAAATACTAAATAAGTATTGAATAGAGGCATGCATGTAAATAAACAGTGGTCACATCTATTGGCCATCCTCTCTATGCCCATAGGTGAGTCCTTGTAAATCAATCCCACGAGGAGAAAACAGTCAGAAGCTTCACTCAGTCTTCCATTAGCAAGCAGACATCCAGTTCCCTTACGAGTATTTTTTTCAAACTTGAGGAATGGCAGCAAGTGAGGGAAAGTGCCCTGCCTCAGAGCTAGTTCATCAGTAAGCAGAAAATGTGCTTGAAAGCCATTCAAGTTCATCAGTAGGCAGCAAATGTGTTTGAAAGCCACTACTGCCCAAAATAACCGTTTAGCAAATAGAGTCATTGAGAACCCCACTGTAATAGAGAAAAAAAAAAGTGGAAAAGCATTAGAAATGAGATTACATTTCTGCTGGAGCTGACAACTATGTGAGTGAGAAAAGTGGTCCAGGTGGCAGTTTACTACCTTTTCATAATATCTACACTTGCCATATCTGACACCATCACAGCACGAGACTCAGGAACATGATTTTTTATTTTCCAGTGGCCAGCCTCAGCATTTCCCACATTCATCTGGCTTACTCTTGGGCTTTATGGTGAGAGACTGCAGATGTTTCAATATATGAATCCTCACAGGTGGATAAAACCCTTCCAGTTGCTCAATAATCTCCACGTTACATGACTCTAATACAAATGTTGACCCTATTACTTTGTCCCGTAGTTATGCCAACAGGCACAGAACCTTGTGTACAGATTTTGTATTAGGTAAAGGGTTTGTGAAGTACATCCAGCTGGTCTGTGCTTGTACAAGAGCTGTTTTTGACACTGCAACAGTCATAAAATGGTTGTCCCTGTTTACAAAATTTAAACCACCTTTAACATCAAACAAAATATGGATCCATGCAAGAAGCATCTGCATATTAGAATGTGAGTAGAATCTCCATTTAATTTACTGCAGCATTTTCATTTCATTTTCAAGAAATATTACGCTGAATAATACATTTCTATTCTGAGCCCACAGCAAGGGTTTGAAAAGGACTTCCTATAAGATGCTTAGTGTATTTTCTGTAATATGACAGTACAATCATTACTGTGATTTAAAGGAATGAAACAAATACTAATATTTGCATAATTAAATTAATCAGAGCAAGTTTCACATGGGGGAGAAGATTGTTGATGAAGCATTGTACCTGGTTTGTGAGAAAAAGAAATTCTCAACATTCCCCTCACCCCCCTTCCTCAATATTCTTTTCTCTAATTTGATTTCACAGTATTTACATAACACATATTATGGGATTTTTTCCTAACTACCCTATAAAAGTGCGTTCCATCCTCCTCAACTAAAAAAATACCTTTCAACAATTTAAAGATGTTTAAACAATTACCAAGTAATGGAAAAATCTGTTCACATGATGAACATTCACAAACTTACTTGCAGAACTATGTATACAACTACAACTACTGTGCTCATAACTCATGAATTTTCCCATTGCCCCTCGAATAGAAGTTCACTTCTTGCAATAAATAAAATTTCTTATTGGTCACAAAACCCCAATATATCACATGTGTTCTGAGATGTATATAAAATCTTATATCACCTCCTGTTTTCTTTGATGTATATTGTTGAAGCTACAGACACCTTACTTTTATCTCATTTTTTCTGTGATAAAGGACAACTACATTAAAGTCTCAAAAAGGAAAGAACATGAGGGTAAGAAAGTCCACATCCAGTACAAGTTAAACCTCAGCAGGAATTAGGAAAGACGTGTGCTTAGGATGACTGACAGATTCAGCCCTGGGCAATGCTTGTCTCTCACAGCAGGGCTTGGCATCGCTCTCCTGTGATCTGGGGCACTGGCTTACAGTCTGTGTGAGGTGTTTGAAGGGCAGGACATAGGAAAAAGTCACAAATCACCAGTCCTGTCAGCTGTTTGTGGTCATGTACAAGAAAATAAAGTAAGAAAGTTTATTTAATTCTCAGCTTCAGCTTGGCTCTGCCTTCCCCCAACCCTGGCTAGAAGTGGAGCACAGGCTCTCAGTGCATTAAGGCCTCTTCTGATTGCCTTGGTCAGGTTTACCATCCACCCACAAGTTCTTCCAACAGAGAACAATACATATCAAATTGAGAGAAATATCTTTAGTAGTTAAAGGAAAACCAAAAGGAATTCTAATTTCTCATCAAAATTATCAAGTCCAAACTGAGCAGACCCAGAAAATCTATATCCTCAGAAGTTCCCCTTTATGATTGAATCTTGGAAGAGATGAACTCTTACAATACAGTTCCAAATATTGACAAAAGTTATCCTAAAAAGAGACAATGTCAACATATGTCTCACAGGACATAACATGGGTTCATGTGTTATTGAATGAGGCAATTATCTCAACAGAAATCCAGAACTCCCTGCTCTTCTGTCAGTGTCTCGTGCTAATTACTCCTTCTGATAATTGTTCCTTACAGATTCATCTGTGGTAATTTATTAGCACTGATGTCATCCTTTCTATAATTTTATAACTTCTAGAATTTTTAATCTAAAATAATCTAAAGAATAAAACAATATGATTTGAAAAATGTTGGTATAAATATTTATGATTATAATGCAGCAATTAACTGCTTTTACCATGCTACCTGCTCTTTAAGTAAATTATGTACAATATGCACTAGTATTTGTTTCCTTAGGTGACAGTGTGAGAGAAATTCTTTAAATAAATTAAAATTATTAGCTCCTCTCTATAACAGCTTGTTCATATTGATGACACTTTAGACTTATGATGTTGTGCATCTTCCAAAACTCAAATACCTAATTTAATATATATTAACATTTTAAAAATTCTTAAAAAATACAGACACTTATTTCTTTCTTTCTTAAGCTTCAGCATATCTTAGCTCTAAATCCTCCAAGTATATTAATATTCCTCATTTGAAAAGGAAGATTCTTTCATAAAAACTTGATGCATAACGTTTGAGATTTGAAGAAAATACAAAAGTATTGTGAGTTTTAAGGATGTATTCCTGACATTCAGCTTTACACCAAGATAAGGTAGGAGTGCTGTCCGCTTAGTGATGTCAAAACTATTAGAGTCGAGATCAATATCAAACTCAGGGTGCTACTGAAATTGTATTCTTGTTTTCCTCTTACAGATTTATATTATTCTATGATTTTAAGACTTATCATTGCTCCACACATTGGTTATCATTTACAGAAAATGAAAATTGTCAGATATTTCCAGCATTATGGAAATTTCTAACCTACAGGTTTCGTCCAGCTGTGTTTTCTCTTGGACTAGTCATGACAATAAAGACCACAGGAAAAAACATGCACCGTTATTCCTTGCAGACACTGGGATTTTTTTTGAAAACTCATACTTTTTGACAGTGATTTGCAGTCATTATTAGGTGTATTTGTCTGAAGTAAGTGTCTGCAGCTAAGACCAGAACACTGCAACAAATTCAATAACTTCAGATACACAAATGAGTAGAAACTCTCTTATAAAGAAATTTAATGTGTTGAAATATAAAGCTATTTCACTAATAAAACAATCTTTTGAATAATTTGTGCATAGAGAAGAACTAAAACTATAGCGTGAGAGGAGGTTTCTAGGTAGTTGAACCCAAAGGTTTGACAGTGCTCTTTGTGTCTTTGACAAGGCTCAGAATGGTTGAACGCACTGGTAAGTGCTGGAAGCTCAGACTTTTCCCCCTTGCCCTTTTATCTTTTCAAAATTGTTCATGTCTATAATACAGTAAAAGGAAAAGAAAAAAAAAGCAACCTTTTTCTTTTTGTAAGACACAGGTTGATTGCTGTCTCTTTTTGAGGAGTAGTATTTGCAGAAATGAGGTCACTCTCTGAAATCACTCCTCCATCTGCTCTGCTTAGCCTGTGAGTCATATGGAGTAAGAAAAAAGATTATATGAGCCAGAGTTAACATGGAACTGAAAACAATAGAATAGCACAGCAGCAAAAGAAATAACTGCTCCACAGTTTGCTCTGTTCCCCTCTATTTGCTTGCCAGCTTGGATGCATTAATTAAGAAAATCGGTTGAAAACAAGGCAATGAGAAAAAATAGTGCTTAATTGTGATTAAAGCAAGCAAAGAAGTGATCACAGGAGAACCATGGCAGTCGTGATGGGAAGCAGATGTTTTCAACACGAAATGTTATGAATTTCATCAGGCATGAGATGATAGCATCACATCTTGTAAGTGCAACAGACCACTGTGCCTTCTAGTCCCCAGAAACAAATCCCAAGCAAGTCACAGCCACTATGTACATGGCAAGTGGGGGCACAGCTACAAATGCAAAATGATAACTTAGCATTTTAGTGACACCTTGCACTCAAATCTTTTTCTGCTGAAAAGTTCAAGAAAAAGGAAGTTTATTTCTGTGTTTTTCTCTCTTATTAATATTCAATCCAGATTTGACAAAATTATCAGATTGTAAACAGAAATTATATCTTCCAAAATAGATAGTAATAAGATACATTGAAGTAAACATTTATTTTCCTTTCAAATTTTTGGGTTCATCTACAGAAGTAGGTCAAAATATTCCACAACTAGTTCATGACCTAAAAATGCCATTTCAGATGTTTTGAAACTATCTGTGAAATTGGGTCGTAAAATACAGAATAATTTTGAGCAGAATAAAAACTGAATAATAAATAGAAGTAGATCAAGGCATAGATGCATCTGTTGACCAAAGAGCTACAGATTTTGTGTCTTCTTGCAAAAATAAAGTATTTAATGTTGCATATTTGTTGTTTGATATAGACAGCGTTAACAGGAAAAAAGCCCAACCTGAGATGTGCTTTTCTGCATGACTGTGGGTGGCTTGCATAGTGTTTATGTCTGTTTTAGGACAGAGAGGAGAAACAGCTGCTTGCATGCCTTCTTGCAGTGAGAAATTGGGAGCTGGCGTCACCTTCAGACCTACCTGAGCAGGTCCATCTGCATGGCTGGGGCTCAAAGTCAGGCCAAGCTCAGCACCCACAAGAGAAAGCTGCTGCCCTACCACTGTGACCTGTCAAAGCCCCAGCCCAAAACCCAGTCCTCGCAGCTCCGAAGATCAAATCTCACTTGGGAAGGGATGTGTCAAAATCCAGCACTTCCCCGTTTACAGGAGTGCCTGAACATTGACCCGCTGCCTACAGTCTTTACTAACAGCACGTGGCCTGCCATTTTGACATAAAAGTAAAGTTTCTATATGTGTTTTTCTGCCCACACTTACATTTTCATCTTGGCAGAAGAACCAGAAAATAAGTGTTTGCATAGACTTAGTCAACTCCCTTTTGGTTTCAGTCTTAAATTTATTGAAATATTTCTTGGTGTTCTTATTCAGGGATGTTAATGGAACCAAGGGAAGCCACTAATGGCACAGAGGAAAATATTGTCATAAAACATACAAGACTTCAGAGTTTATCAAAGACCAGCTTAAGCAGGAAGATCATTTATTCAGTGCTTTGAAAGGGAAGAAGAGGGAGAAACTAGTGCAGTGATTACACAAAATGAGATATACAAAATTCATTAAGAAAAAAAAATGTTGACGAAAAATAGAATTAATTTTAATTTAAACTGTTCAATATATTGAATATAACAAATATGCGTTTTTGTAACTTGCTTAATATCGTATAGGCAGTACAGAGAATTAATATTTTAATACATTCAACAAATGCTTATTTATTAAATGATTAGAAAAACAGTTGGCAAAGCCCATTCATGGTAAACAAACCTATAAGCTCACTACAAGCCAAAATCAAACTCTTATTGATGCCTAAAAATATAAAAATAAAAAATGCCAATTCAGATAAATTTCTGAGATTTTGTGGTTTGGTTGGTTGATTGGTTTTTAATTCAAATCACTGTTCAAAACCACTCTCACCTAGGGTTGTATACTCTAGCCCCTTTCTCTTCTGACAAGAAATTGAGCATTCAGCAACCAAGAGCTGAACTCATAGATTATAAGTCATAAATGTGTGAATTCAGCTTATATTTCTAGGATCTGAATTTGCATTTGGAGCCAGTATGAATCTTGTTCTTACCTGAATAAAATTTCTCCACAGCACCCAAAAAAAAGTTAAAAGGATTTCTATTACTTTAAACCAGCAAATTCTTCCCTGTTGGCTCAACTTTGCTAGCTGGCAGGGGGACCAGAAATATGATACGATATTTCATTATTACCAGTTGAATTGCCAAAATGCAGAAAATTTGTGAGCAAAAAGAGCCAATGCCTTTTCAGTAAAATTTGTTTGGTGACTACATTGATCTGCGGAGTATTAAAATCTTTAAAATCTTTCACTTTCCATTAACTGCAACGATAATGTTTCTTCAGGTGAAACAAAGTCGGCTCGCTTCATTCTTTCTCACTTCACTCCAGGCCTGTTCTCATAAGGCATATCATAATACCCTAAACTAATAAGGCTAATTCAACAACTACATTCTCCTAATACTTCAAAAGCAGAACAGTAACCCCTGACACAGCCAGCTGGAGTGTCAGCCCTGAAGGATTTACACCAGAGGTTACAAAATGCTGGAGAAACCATGAAACTAAACAGAAACATTTCCCAGCCAAGACAGTCTTTACATATTTCTGAGAAGATCCAATAGCTCTCTCTGCAATCCCAAATGCTAGTAACACTCACCCCTCCGCAAAATTCTGCTGGCTCATCCTCACCCCCATAAATGCTCCAACTCTTACTGCATTAGTGACCCCTAGTTTGAGAACTGCTGCCTAGGTCTTTCCCTCCCCTATGCTATATTTGTATCCAGTCAATGAATCCGAAATCCCCTGCTAATTGCCATCTAAGCTGTTATAAAGAATCTACACGTGTTGCTGCACGAAAGAGGATTACTGTACTTTAAACTTAGCAAGGCTTGGTAATCCCATGTACCGCAGGACTGGACACCATAACCAATGTGAGTTTAGGGACAACACTTTGGGCACAGTTCCTTTAGTTGCATGGTTTAGTTGTTACTACTGCTCTGCTTCTGCTGCAATACCCAAGACATCTGTCCATGGTAGATGTGTAACTTGCCAAGAGCACATGCAAAAAAATAATACTACTATATATTGAGTCATATCATTATTTAGTTAGGTGTTTAAACAACTTTTCTAGCATCCTTTCAAGACAATGGTGACAGATTTCACTGACGATATTTATGGCCTTTCAAAATTCCTCTGAAATTCATTTTAAAGCTAATGGGTTTTGTTTATGGTAACCATTGGGGAAAAAAAGCAAGCAGAGCTCCTACCCTAAGAGCTCAGATCGTGATCTTAAGCCTATTCTTATCTCCCAATCTAAGTATTTTAGACACCTGAAATTCCTGTTTATTGAACAAGTTAGTAGTTGAAGACAGCATGAGAAAAGTAGCAAGTGCTCCATTACATTAAAATGTGTTTCAAAATTCAATCAGATAATTTTACAATAAGCAAATAAGAATGCTTTTATTTACAGACAGGGGAAAAAATCACTTTTTTTAATAAGTTATACACTATCAAAATTTGACACAGCTCTATTAAGAGGCACTGCAAATCTTTTTCTCCTAAAGACCTATATACTGTCTTCCAAGGCTCATGCCTTTTCCAGAGAAGGGTGAGGATTATCCAGTAAAGATAGTATCTCAAGAAACTCCAGGAAGGTGACTTTGGAGAAAGACAATGCCTACAAGTCAAGGAAATCCTCATTGTAGAGCTAGGAAGCATTGGACAATAGGTTGGGAGATAGCTGAGAGATAACTTGTACTGAAACTCCAGCCTTCATCTTTCAGAAAGAAATGGAATCAAAATGTTATTTGGGCAGTATGGAGCACAAAAAGTTATTCCCTATCATGCGTATATCTACAACTAAGCTCTAGAATTTTATTAACCTTAATCAATATTCTCTTGAATACAGAGAGTATTGTACACCTTTACACAGAGTCAATAAAAAGGAAAGCTAGAGAAACTAAGCAATATACAAAAATCCCCCCAACAACTCTATATGTATGGAAATTCCTGGGGGCTTAGTTTAAAAAAGCTTATGAAAAAATCAGAGATGACAAATAGACGAGTTATATATTTTAGAAGACTGACTCTCCAGAACTCTTTGATTTTATAAGCTTCTGATGACAAAGTATGTTGAAAAATTACTGAGTTGGACATGACAAAAAATCAGTGTCAAGAAATTATTTTCATTATCAGTAACACAAATAATCATATCAACAACAGGGTAAGGTCCATTACTCATAAGTTAGTATAATCAGCTGTTATGTTCATTTCCATCTGTGATACAACTATCCTGAGATGGGACACCATCATACTGTGCCACCAAGGAAGGATTTGTTCATGCAGTTAAAAATTCCATATAAAGTATGAATATTCAAAAAAAAAATTTAAAAACCCACTTCCACCATCATATTTACAGTGAATATGCTCTAAAGAAAAATTGCAGAAAAAACAAGCTAAGTATTTTAAATGTGTCTGCTCTTGGATTGAGAACTCTTCTGCAGATGTCACTATAGATGTCACTTGTCTACAAAGGTCCAAATTTTGCACAGTATTTCTTCATTGAAGCCAACTAGACTATGTCCTGGTATCTTGTGGCCTTGAAGTCTATGGTTAAACAACTCCCAAAAAATTTTTCAACCCAAAGTTAAGATTGCTTCTCTTGTGTCCTCAGCTGTTTTCAAACCACTGAAACCCAGGAAATAGTCTCACAAAAAAAAAAATCTCCTCTATAAGATTTTTAGCTTCCACAAAAGTCTCAATCCATGAAGCCAGCAGACCAGTAATGTGCAGAAATGTGTGGGCAACATTGAAGTGAAACATCGCAGAGCTCCCCAAAAGCATCCCATTGCTCCCTAGCAGAGCAGTCAGCAACAGATGACCATTTAATCCAAAATTTTTTTGGTGCATACATAAAAGTTTTTCTATTAGGAGAATGGGTAAAAACTTTCCCTGGCTACTATAATTTCCCTGCCCTCTTTAGACAACTTCAAATTTCTACGTAACAAGTTAACTGAGTTATATAAGGTGTGATGATAGCTGTCTATAAAGGGCCAAATTTTATGCTTTTGCTTCTTGATTGAATCCAGCTAAACTCTTTGTTCCAGCAACTTGTGGCTCTAAGTTTCACAGATAAGCTCCTCATTTCTCTAAGAAGTCATGAACTCAAAACAAATATTGCCCACTGGCACTTTCCGTTATAATGGATACAGAAATCCAGTCATAGAAATCCACCTCAAATAAGAAAAGGTTATATATTTTAATATAATACTTTCAACACTCCAATTGACAGGTTTTCTGCATGACAGTATCTTCAGTTTTACTTCTGATGGTGTCTGGTTATTTTTTCTGAAAGGTTAGAATCAAGCCTCTCAGGAAGTGTCTGAGTGGTCCCAAATATACTTTCCCTACATCAGTCTACTTAGCTTTCTCAGCCTCTCATCTTGGCAGTGTTCTTCTGAAGTTCCTGTGATCTCATGTCAGCTAACATCAATAATATTATCATGATAACAGCAAGCTTTGCTGTCCCTATGTGTAAATCAAGTCATGCTAGTGTTTCCAACCTTCCAAATGTAAATGCCAATACTGAGGACTCCATGTCTGAAAGAAGTCATCATTTGCCTCCTTCAGTAGTATTTGCAAAATAAAAGGAAATCTCACAGATTTCTCTGGCTTCCTGCATGGCAAATGCTTTATCATCTTTTTCTCCAAAAGCAAAATTTGAAGTTGTGTAAAGACCACGGTTTTGAAATCTTATTCTAACTGAAATCTCTCTCACCATTCCTGACAGAGGAAATTTTACTCTGAGCTGACCTTTCAAAAACTATTTAACAGAGTATTTTCATGGTTAACATTATTAACTTACCTAAGACAAGTGTACAATTATGTATCTCTTCACACATGTAATTAAAAGTCATCTCAGAAGAAACAGCTGGTTAAAAACATCAGGTAGCATGATAAGAGAACAAGCCCAGAAGCGTGTGAAGAATCTGGTGCACTGCTGATTTTCTGCTTAACTGGGTTTAACCTGTGCAACCATGGTCCTTTTCAAACTTGCTCCACAAAAGGCAAACGATAGGAAAGAGGAACAGAAGATGATCAAGCATTAATTGAAACTCCAAAGTAAATATGACTTCAATATTCTTTTTTCTACATTATGTGAACTTTTTAATATGTAGTAGTAGATTTGCAGTATAACAGCCTGATAAGAGCAAATTAAGGTTCACAGGGAAAGCAGGAAAGGGTAGCTGTAAAAAAAACAAGGCCAGCTTGAAGCCACCACTCATTAAGAAACTGTTAAATTTACTCTGAGACAAAAGCTCTTCTATTTGCTGTGCTCCAGATCCATCATTAAGTCTAAGGAAAAGGTATGCCTTCTCCCTACAAATCCTTCTTCCTTTTTTCAGGCCCTGCTTAATAAAAACTTTGTGTTTTCCCAAGTGGCAGAAGGACTTTGCAATTATATTCCTGCACCAGAGAAGGAGACTTAGTAGGACCCAACATCAATTAAAGCTGAGCAGTGTTGGAGGAAAATAGGTGCAACTTACAGAGAGACTCTAATCTCTCTGAATGTACCTATTCAGCTGCAGTAGCACTTTCCCAAAACATTTTCCCTTTCCCCTTCTATGACAGCATGCTGGAAACTGCTTTGCAGAGGTCTTTCCTCCCTTCCCCCACGTCACATTATTCTTTGCATCTTCTCTCTTACACTGAGAAAATGATGCAGAAAGGGTAGCCAGTGTTTTCCACACAAAGCAATTTGTTGACTGTTAGAGGGCATATGGGCAGGACAAGCACTGCCTTCAGCAGGGTATCTGTGCCCTCTGTCATTATTTTCTGCTCTTGCTGCCCGTTCCTAGCTCAAAGCAAGCCCTACTTCCGTCAGCTACTCAGAGCAGTCATTTAAAGGACAAGAGATTTTTTGTAGCTGTGCTGCAATTCACAATGCCAACACATAAAGCCTCACTCCTTCTTTAGTTTTTGTCTAGGAATGAACACAAAAGATGGGGTGGGGGAAGGGGAGATGGGAGAGTGCCCCAACATTTATTCTGTTGTATAAAGAATTCCTTTCAATGTTCACAGACTTAACATACATTAACTGGGTTACCTATAGAATATGAAATCATAGGGTCCTTAAAATATCCGAGGATAAGTTATTTTCATTTCTATAACTATAGAAGAACAAATACAGTTGTTTTTATTTAGAGTAATTATGCATGTCTAACAACTACTTTTTAACTGGTATTTGAATCTAGTTGCTATTTTGGTAAGGTACTTACTTTTAACCACATGGTAGGTAGCCTCTGCAATTATTGCTGAGATTTATCTTCCATAATCCACTGCTACTATTTATATAAAAAAAAAATTAAATGGGATTTTCCAAGATATGTTCTTTTTCACATATGAATTAAGTTTGGAAGTCCTTTCGTGAGCCTCTTTATTCATATCTACAGTTTTATAATGCACTAAAATCATGTATACTAGCAGATGAAAGCTAAGAAGATGCCTTTAAATTCCTGGAAATTTTGAAAACTGTGTTTCCATGCCAAACAACAAGAATAAAGTCCTTCTACTGTCAGTCATCTCATCAGTAAACTTACTGTGAAAGCCTATCTTTCTTCATTCATATTTGCAAAATATTTTCAAGAAGTTATTTGTGCCATGACATGTGAGTGAAAATTCCCAATATCCAATTGAGTTTACAAATGTAAATTCAAGAGTAGATAAAGTTTTAGTGTACTTAAAACTGAGGTGATCTATGTTAGATTTGTAACAGAGCTCAGTGAAGGACCTACAGAGTTGCATAGGGCTCTTACCCCCAGGGGAAGTAACAAAGTTCCAGTGGCATAATCCTTTTACAGTTAATTTAATTTATTTCTTAAATTATCATTTAACAATTACTATCCCTTCTATCTTAAAAATGTAACAAAGTATAGCAGTCAATAAAAGCTATTGCAAACTTGTGCTGTTGTCTTCAATTTCTCTCTAAGAAGAAAACATGCCTAGCCTGCCCTATAATAATTTTCTTACTTAGTTATGCCACCCTCAACTAAGCCTCAAAATATCTCCAGGAAAGAACTCTGTTGTCTCCTTCTCTGGGATGAATGTTTAGGTAGGTAAATTGCATTCAATGAAAGTTTTGCTTTGAGAATAAGCATTTGACCCATTTGATACAGTGAGATGATCAACAATCATAATTCAGTCACTGACATGGAAAGATTTCTTTCCATAAGTGACATGCATACAGTAAGCAATGAAATTAAAAGATCAAAAACTTCAGTGAGACAAGGTGTATAAACACAGTAGAATAAAACACTTCTTGCTCCAGATAACTTTTATCTACTAAAATCAGTTGGAACTTTTTATGTAAAATGTTACAAATTTTGCAAAACTTCATTTATTATAATATAGAAAAAAACCTATCATGTATCTAGGGAAAAGAAGGGGTATGGCATACTTCAGGTCTGCCTCCCTCTCCAAGCATCAAAACCAGTTTGGTGCAGAGATAAATAACAAGATGACAACAGAGCTTCCCACCAGGAAGGCTTCCCATGGCTGTTTAGGCAGCAGCAGTTAGGGGGAAAGAGATGGCCTTGCCCATACTGCACCTGATAGTGACATCTGACTGATAAGCACAGAGATTTTAAAATAGAATTCTGCTCCTTGTTCCAGGAAGAAAAAAGAAATAAATTATATCCTTTGTGAATTTGAATACTTTGAAGCCTTATGAAAGGTTCAAGCAAGATATTTTTCCATTTTGCATGTTTTTATATAAAGTTGAAATAAAATTTGCCATGTTATGGAAATCCTGAAATTGGGCTGAAAAGCTCTGCAATGAAAGAATGATGCTCTCACTTTGTGCCTGCTGCAAAATGGCATTGTCTCAGTGCCAGTCTGTGTCATTGGAAAATTTTCAACTGACTTCAGATGAGTATATGACTTATGAGAGGTATATCTCCATCTCTGGGATGAAAGAAAGTGGAAGTCATGTATTGGCCCTCAGTCTTGTCCTGAAACAGTGCAACAGTGTGCTCCCTCATACATTAACCCGATGGCAAATCTAGATTACCTCCCCTCTAGAAAAGCACCTCAGGTATTTCTTAGGTATAAAAGGATCAGAACTTTTTGTGTTGTGAACAGTACAGAATAGCTTGAGAGCAACATTAGGCTTCGCATGAACCGACATGACGCATTCACACTCTTATTTGTTAAATGCCAAATGATATTCCATTTTTCAGTGCTTAAGCCCACCATCTCTGCTGCAGAATTCACTGGTTTCTCCAGCCTACCTCAACACTGAGATTTTTTTGTTCCTCCGCGCAGCCGGCAGTCTGGCAAGCTAATCGTCCTCTGCTGATTCTGCCAGATGCCAGTGAAATAGAAAGCTGCCCACCACCAAACAGACTGGCAGTTTTATGACTGTGACAATTGCTTGTGGCAAAATTATAATTAGTACACCAATGTTGCCATGCATTCTAAACTGGATCACACTGATTCCTGCTCCTGTTTTTTTAAACGCTCTGTATATGTTTTTTAAACAATTGTGAAAACAGATGCATGCTGATTCCCATTAAAACCAGCATCTAACAGATCTTAGCATCAAGCACGATGATGTTTCTCTCTCTACTTCAAGAGATGGCCTAAGAGGTGAGAACTATGCTGTGCTGGTCCAGGGAAGGCTATCAGTGTTGTTCCTAGAGTATAAAACATCCTTGAGCGATTAGAGATAACAGCTCATGTAATGTCTCCAAGTGGCTGCTGACATGCAGATTATACAGATTTTTTGCTAAACAGAACACTCTACACAAGGCTGTTGTTATGATTAAATATTTTTCATGTGTTTCCATTCCAAACATTTTTAAACACCTCTAAGCAGAGTGGGTGGAGAAATATGACATGCAGAGAAAAATACTTAGAAATTTAACATTTCACAAAAAATATTATTGAAAAGGTCAGAAATGCAATGTTTCTCCCTCAGTGCTGCCCAAAAGTGGCTCTTATCTCAGTGACTGATCTCCATGAATGTGGAACCTGCAATTCCACCAAACTATTTCTTTTTAGGTACTGGTGGTGTTTCTTAGGGAGGGAACAGGTAAGGTGCACACCTCTGTTTAACCAGTGCAGCAGGTTATTTTCAGCCTTTCAGGTGAAGCTGGCATGAGGTCTCAAGTAGGTGGCTGTTGGTGGGGAAGGAGACATCTTTCTGGGAGAGGTGGGCTCTCATGAACCAAACAGGACCCATCATAGGTGGTGGTTTCTCACCACCCACAGTAAAGCCTGTCTGCAATCAGATGCAATGCACTTGCAGACTAGTAAAACCAGGCTAATGTGAAATTGAGAGCACAGCAGGCATGCTGACTACCATTTTGAGTCACTTCAGATAAAAGTTGAGACGCTCTACTTGTGCCAGACAACTCTGTTGCAGGCTAGTGAAACCTTTCCAGGGACTCTTCCCATTCCAGGGGTGATGGCAGCTGCCAGGACTCTGGGCCATGCCTGGCCTTCCAAGTCCAACTCTCCTTTGGACGGACCCATGAGAAGGCCCCAAGGGGCTGCCCAAAAAAGCTTCACAACCTGATACACACACAGAGCAGGGAGGGTGGGCAGCCCTTGCAAAACCAGGAAAGTTTTACCATGTATTTGCTAATCGATAGTTTGTGAGTTTTATAAATCATAGAATGGTTTGGGTTGGAAGGGATGTTAAAAGTCATCTAGTTCCAACTGCCTGCCATGGGCAAGGACACCTTTAGCACTTGACCAGTTGCTCAGAGCTCTGTCCAGTCTGTTCTTTAACATTTCCAGGGATGGGACATTCACAGCTTCTCTGGGCAACCTGTTCCAGTGCCTCACCACCCTCACAGTAAAGAACCAAAACCTACTCTCAGCTAAAAGTCATTCCCTCTTGTCCTGTCACTACATGCCCTTGCAAAAAAAGTCTCTCTCCAGCTCTCTTGTAGGCTGCCTTCAGGTACTGGAAGGCTGCAATAAGATCAGCCCAAAGCTTTTTCTTTGCCAGACTGAACAATCCCAATTCCCTTAATGTTTATATGCAAGGTTTCAAGAACCACAACAAGCACCACAATACAAGATATCTTTGCACAGAAACACTTGGGAAAAAAACCAATAACAACAACAACAAAAAAACAACTTGCTGGACAGATTTCTCCATGAGTAATGTTCACAAGAACATACCAGGAGCAGTGGCTCTTGCTTCCCTGATGACACCGTGCCTTGTAGGCTTTTAGTGATGGCTGCAACAGATAGGAATAAAACAACATTCACACACTGCCGCTGCAGTGGCAATGACCTGTTCTCCCATTCTGATTTTCTACAAGGTAGGTTCAAGGTCGGGAAGCCAAAAGGCTTGGCAAAAGAAATGAAAAAATCACACAGCAGTCAAAGACATTTCGGCATTTGCTGTAAGGCAAAGAAATGGAGAACAGAAACCCATGTACCTGAGAATCTCCTGCACTCTGCTCATACAGCCACTGTCATCCAGCGAGGACATCTGGGCATCGCAAAGGAACATCACAAAGGGAGTGATCATCAGTCAGCTTTGAAAAATCCAGCTTTGAAGGTGAAATGTGCTGATTCTAGATTGCTGTGGTCACCAGCACTGTGCTAATGGCCTAAACACTGCTTACTGTTCAGGATAGGCCTTTCTGTTGCTACCACAAAAGCCATCATCTTTTAAAAGAAAATACTCTTTCAAGACAATTTCATTGTTCAAGGCCTGACAGCAAACAAGCAAATCACCTTAATACAGTGATTAGTCCATCCAAAATGAGAAGTTAAAAAATTGACACAAAAGGTCTCCTTCTGGGCATCTTCTTTATCATTCTCCATAATGAATCTTAAGAAAGAACATAAGTAAAAAAGCCATAACTCTAAAATAAAAATTAAAAAAAACCAACCAAAACCAAAACAAACAAAACCCACCAGCTTAAAATATCACCCTTGAATAAAGAAAAGCATCAAATAAATTGTGGGTATACAAGAATAATTTCACTGATTAAAAATACTTCTGAAGCTTTGTAGGCTAGTTTCATTTATGAATAAGATAAAAATTATATGGTTTTGATGTTTTGTTTTTTTATAAGCGGAGATTTGCTCAATTGGTTATTAGAAAGAATCACTGCAAAAGGTACCAGCTCTGCTATTAAAGATAAGTATTTCTTAACAACATGACTCAAGTCTCCTGGAAATTCAAGACAAGTTTCACTGGAACTACAAGAAAGTGTAAGAAGTACAAGAAGTAAGAAGTACAAGAAAATTCAATGTTCATATGGTAGCCCTCTGTAATATATCAATATTGACCTAAGATATTATTGAAGCTACTTGTAGATAAAAGCAGTGCTTCCATTCCCACATTAATGTGTTTTATCTGGAGTACAGAAAATTGAGGAAGGAAGCAAGACAAGTTAAAACAATTATGTGGGTTTTAGAGACACATAGGAAAAGAGTCAGTGGGGAAAATCTCTTCTACTACAAATTGTAGATGAGCAACAAATAAGGGATGGTTGAGGGACAGCTAGAAACACCAAAGAGACCAATAGCTTAGGTTTTTTCCAGGAATGGCATATAAAAAGTAGAAAACACTGTCATAGAGCAATTGCTTGTGTATTACATGGATTTCTCTCACTGGTGCTTACTCTTTTTAGACAGTCTTTACAGTTTGGGATCACAGTATTTGTTACACTGTGGAAACAGACAGCTAATGGGAAACTATCAATTCAGTTAAACAAAAGGGACTTATAGTCAGTTAGCAACTGATTGGATTGATCATTTTGGTGCAGCAATTTGGTAAGGAGCTAGAAGATTTCAGGTATATAATGGAAAAACTACAATCAAAAGTAATCGCCCTCCCATCTTCTTCAACACAGATGCTTCTTTTCACTTAGCAACGTTGCATGTCTTGCTAAAATTTCCTATTGATTCACATATTTTGTGAAATGCATTTATTAAATGATAACATCTTCTGTGGGGATTGTTGGTGATTGAAAATACAAGTTGCCAGAAATTCACAGCAAAATCCAAGCAAATTGATGAGAGTGAGAAATTGCACGAGGATTTGCTCCCGAGGTTTCTGTCACCTTGTTTCATAGGTGCTAGTGTACTAAATTCAATGACTAAAGTAATTTAAATAATTAGCACAAAATCATCTTCTGAATACGATGGTTTGCACGGGAGAAACATAATGGTAATTAGCACTATGTAGCTAGGGTTGCATGTGTGTGGCTAATGGAGGAGGGAAAACAGAATTCCTCCCTGTGCATATCTCCAGATGTTCAAAACAACACAAGCCATCATCTCTAGTATACAGCACAGACACTACAGTAATCAAAGCTCAACTGAAAAAAAGAAACCAAAAACAACACACCGACTTGTTATGCATTTCCAGGAATCACGAAAATCTTACAGTCACAAATGTTATGGATGTAGGGGCTATACTGTTCCATCATGTGCCCCTGCTGTCTCATCCGCTATTTTCTCCCCCGTTGCACCCCCAAGCCCTCCACCATAGCCCCCTCTGTGGAAAACCAGTAGCAAAAGAATGAAATCCAAGAAAATATACAGCTTTTATACGATGTTAGGCCATTCAGCTATTAATAACACTTGACATCACACCTTCAGGGAAGCAAAAATGCTACTGAAGGGGAGATAAAATAGGCCAGCTCCGACTCAGTGTGACTACAAGAGCTGCAGCTGGCCAAAGGCAGCCCTACTGCAACTCACTACTCAAGAATAATTGTGCTCTTTAAACTATCTGGCCAAGATCTGTGTTTTCAGTGATTTTTCTGTCAGTAAATTAAAACCAATAAAGAGACAGACAATATACTTGTGGTAATTTGAATGCTATTTCATGTTAATTAGCCAGGTCAGCCTTGCTGTAACACTTGAATTAATTGTGGGAAAGTGGTATCATCAGTTCACTGCTAGGTAGCACTGACAGACTTGTTCAGCAGTTAATCCATCATTCAGAGGCAGAGGCAACATTTTGAAAGAAGATACAAAGCTTTGGGCATTGCTTTTGCTCTGTGACCCACTGACAGAGCCTGTTACCAGTATTAATGTTTTATTAATGAAGATGATAAAGGAAAGAGACATTTACAGACATGCTTGGACTTGGGACTCCTAGCTGTCTCGACCATGGTCCATTTCCCAAAAGGACAGAGCACTTGTAATTCCAAATGAGGATCAGCAGTTGCCTTTGCTTATCTGGCTAACACCGTGCCCATGGTCACACAGGCATTAGGTACACCGTGTGTAAAGTAGTGCTCCCCTTTAGCACCACCAAACTTAGTGTAGGAAAGCATCAGTGCGACATTGCTGTGAGGCAAAACTTGTTAGCAAAAGGTTTAGCACTGCAGCAGCAGAACTGTTCTTTCCCCCTGACTCCAGCACTGCTCTGTCTTGCTCAGTGCCAGCAATAAGTTTGTGCATCCCCAGGGGAGACCACAGCAGCCCTGAAATCTCCACTCTGGTTTTCTGAACAGCTTTTTCCCTGCCTTCACTATAAAGTTATCTCACTTTGTTCTTCATAAATGCTGCTCAGAAAGCCTAGTGACAACCTGCTTAGAGGAGAAAAAAGGAGCATTTGTCCTCTCTGAATATAGTACAGCACACATACAAATATACCTCTTAGCTATGTAAGATTCCTTCCTCTTTCCAAAAGTAATTGCTAAAAGTTTGCTCTCTGTAAGCCAAATACAGTTGATTAAGAGGGGTTATTGTTTGTAGTAAAATAATTTTTCTAGTCATGACCAAACTTATTAAAATACTGTAAGAAACCACAGTTTGTTGCCATCAGTGAGAACTGTTTGTCCTACAAAAATAAACTATTAATGGGCATGTGAAATTATCTGATACTGGCCAACAGTTTATTATTACCCAATTTTCAGGGCAGTTTCCTGTTTCCTCAACTGAAGACATCAAATTGGGTAAGACACTTCCACTGGATTAGCCTACTGGGTTGTTTTCTGACTGTTGGTACAACTCACTGTAGCACTAGGCATGTTTTAAATATCAGCAGAATTGTTATTTCATTTATATACCTCATCATAAAAACAATAGTTTAGCTGTAGCTTTTTGACCCAACCAAAAAAAAGACAGTAAGTCAATAGAAAGAGTCCAAACTTATTGATCACTCTTTTAGGTCCATGACCTCTAAGTGCAAAAGGTTAAAAATAAACAAATAAATAAACAAACCAGTAATAACTGTCAAGACATTTTATTTCTGGTTAGGCAGCGTGCTATTATTTTGCTTTCCTGATGCTTCCACTGAAGATAACATATGGCCATATAGGAAACTCTGCCAATGCAGTGCACAAAGCATCTACATCCTTCCTCCCTATCACAATATTTAAAACAAAATAAAATTAGTTCTTCCTTCAAATGCAAGATCCTAGTGGATCTGGCACATTTTTTCCCCCTAAGAAAGAAAAAAAAGCATTTTAATCCCTGAAAAAAAAATAGATGATTTTCAGTGTGGAGACATTATGTATGGTTGCTATGGTGACATAACAGTTGGCTAAATACAATCAGTTCTCCCTATTATATGGCATTTTGTTTAAGACATCACTGCTTGAAGAAGAAAACTCCCTTCCCCCCTTCCCTTCATACACATCATTTAAGGGTACTCAACAGGCTTATTACTGTACTGACCACTGGGACACAATCTCACCTTGAAATAAAAACTCTTCTTGAGGAAACCCCCAACAAGCACTAAGAAAAATCAGCTAACAAACTGTGAAGACATATGACATATTGCATTCTCCCTTTACCTTCCTTTATCTTACCTGATACATTCCTGCATCCTTAGACACTAATGTGTCATTGGGAGGCTATTTTTAACACCTCAGCTACCTAAGCACCTGGCTTTTTTTTCCCAACTACATTTTCCTTTTCTGACTTTCTTCGAATAAGTAGAATTCTATTTTCGGTAATGTAGAAGTTAGCCACAGTGGAATAATTTTGAAACCCAACAGTAACATGTGTAATGTTAGCACTAGGACTGGGAGCTTTTTAGAGTCACTAAAGGCAAATTCCACTTTCCAAATAAGAAAAGTATTAGGGCTTAGTGAAGGAGATTGAAAAAAAAAAAATCTGATTAAAGTAGATGGGAGATCACTTTTGTTCCATAAATATGACTAAAGTGGTCATAAAAACAGTGAAAAATTAGTATAGTTAACATAGGATGAGAGAAATTTCAGCACAGGAAAGACACAGGGGAAGGCCAAAAAAATTACCAGAGAGCTGAAACACCTCTCCTATGAAGACAAGCTGAAAGAACTGAGGTTGTTCAGTCTAGAGAAGAAAAGGCTCCATGGAGACCTCATTAAGTCCTTCCAGTAGTCAAAGAGGGACTATAAGAAAGATGGGTACAGATTTTTTAGAAGGACCTAGCAATAGGACAAGAGGTAATGGTTTTAAATTAAGAAAGGGTAGATTTAGACTAGATATAAGGAAGACGTTTTTTACACTGAGAGTGGTGAAACACTGAAATAGATTGCCCAAAGAGGTGTCCTGTGCCTGGAAACATTCAAGGTCACGTTGGACAGGATTCTGAGCAACCTGATCAGGTTTGATGATGTCCTGCCTGTGGCAGGGGGATTGAACTAGATGACTTAAATGTCCCTTCCAACCCAATCTATTCTATGTTCTATAACTCTAAATGGCACCCAGTGTGCGTTTTTAAGCTTTAGAAAACTCGTTGTTAGATTATTAATTGGTCTGTGTTAAAACAGAGCCTTATGTGCCCTGTTTCACCACACAGTCTCAAGAAAACTCCATAGCAAAAGCATAGAGAACAAGGATACAGTGTCTCTATCTTGCAGACAGTAAAATAGTGGTCTCTATGCAATGCCTTGCAATGATTAAGGTAAACCTGGATTTGAGCAAGACTGTTACACGGGCATGTAGTGATAGACAAGGTGTAATGGCTTTAAACTGAAAAAGGCTAGCTTTACATTAGATGTTTGGAAGAAATTATTCATAACGAAAGTGGTGAGACGCTGGAACAGGTTGCCTAGAGAGAAGATGCCCCATTTCCAGAAGTTTTCAAGGTTGGATGGGGCTTTGAGCAACCTGGTTTAGTGGAAGTTGTCCCTGCCCATGGCAGGGCGGGTGGCATTAGAGGATAATTAAGGTTCCTTCCAACTCAAACCATTCTTTGAAGACTGCAGATACAAATGTTAGCAAGATGTAGGGTTTTTACACATGCAGAGGCAGACACTGAAAACCAAGACTTTCAGACATGCACTGCCCTTCCTTTTCAGTCCAGTCCACCCCTGTGTTTTCACTCAGGGAAAGGGGTCTCAGGTTTACTAATGGCCTTGAGCCAGTTCTAGGGGAAATTAATTGTTCTACTTCCTCATCCTGCTGTTGGAAAAGAAATGCTACTGGAATTGGTGATCTCTTGAGACAGGGAATAAAGCCTGAGAAAAGCCTTGCACTGTCTTTGCATCATCTCAGTAACCTTAGGTGTTCTTTTTAGCTTTATGCTCTTCCTTCTCGTCCTTGCTGTTCATTCATCATAAAAACAGACAAGTTTATATTTTAATGTCAACTTGAAAGTTCTCTTTTCCTCTCCTTCTAGCCAAAGACATTGGATTCAACTCAAAATACTGTTTCAAAATGTTTTCCCTGCTTAAGAAGCTCACTGAGTTTTTAATGCATATTTGAGGAATGCTAAAAAATATATTTTATGCAGTAGTTAAAAATTATGCTAGTCCTGACAACTAGCTCCCAAATTCAAACTGTTGCAATAATAGAACTGTGTATATTTGTATTTTAAGAATGCTTTTCCCACTGATGTGGCAGCACAAAAACCTCCCATCTAACCAAGGGAAAAGGTCTCAATAGGATGTATGGTTTACACTGGCAACGAGCTGGAGGCCATTAATTTGCCATACTTTTTCAATTCTACTTTTATTTTTATTCTGAATTTATGTAGTTAAGTTGACAGTAAAGAAACCAAAGCACACGGGTAGAGAGAAATGTAAGGCATTTTAATGTAAAAAAAAAAAGAATATTTCACAGTTTTACAAAGGATTGTCTGCTACAAATCTGCAAAGCAAATCTGAGAACATTGCAGAATATGTTAGTGTTATTTGCATTAATTTATTTGCACTAAACCCTCACTGACTGATGCCTAGCAGAAGAGATTTATTTTGTGCATCAAAGGATCTTCCATTTGGAGTGTACAATGAGCAGATGGGAGCAACTGAGAGTGATGTTTTTCTTCCAGTGTACTTAAGTAAGACACCAGATATTGCCTGGTGTTACAACAGAATGGAGCTAATGCCATCTATAGATACTACTGCATTTTCTATGCTGAGAAATTCTTAGGAAGTTTTGACAGTTTTTTGGGTACTACCAAAAAGCCCTTTCAGGATCTTGGTCTCTACTGTGGAATAGGGTAAGTTTTAAAAGGTAGACAGTGATGGCATCAAGAAACTTTACTTGACAGGTACCATAGCAACACTGCTCCCAAACTCTGATGAGCTCTGGGAGGTGTCAGAAGCATTTCAGCAGTTTTATTGAATTTTCTAAACAGATTTACAAAGGTTAATGCACATCAATTATTTACTCACAAACCCTCTGAAGGTTGCTGGGTTTTGAAGCATGTAATTGAGAGAGGATTGTGAAAGTTCATGTTTCATGGACTGGCTCAGCTAGATGGGATAAACATGCTTGAGAGGTCACAGCAGTTCTTTAGAGCGAAAGTGTTCCAAAACTTTGGGCCAGGGACCTTGCCAGCAGTTCACAGTATTAGACAAAGACCTTTAAGTTGCATCATCACTGCTAATTTGAGTCCTTTTGGGTTAACCTAGCTTGAAAATGCAGTCACATGTAAAGGAATGTTGAAGCTACCAAGACAAATTCTTTTGGCAGTATATGAGCTGTGCAAACTGAAATGCGGGAGGAGCGATGGGACAACCAGGAAGCCAACATCAGAGCTAAACACCCATGTGAACTCGTCAGAGACAGGAAGTTATTACGGGCAGCTTTTATAAATTCATCATGAAAATAGAACTCACAGTTTCACATCCTCTTCTGCTCTTGGCCCACCCATAATCCACCTTTTATTTTGCGGTTCTTGTGGCCCGCATCCTCATTCATCTTTTTTTTTTCTTCAGAGAAAGACTTGGAACCAGTGAAGCCCCCAGAACCAGCTGGCATGAAAACAAGCCCATTTCAGAAGTAGTATTACTAGGATGGCTACTGAACACTGGGACCTTGTTTTTCCTAAAGAAAAGATAACAGGAACTACAAGCTTAAAATTACTGCAAAATATTGAAGTGTTAACTGAATTCCTGTGTGTTGTTTTATCTCCCAATAATTTGTTGTTGTTTTTTTTCTAAAAATCATGACTTTTCAAGATTGCCTGTTCAAAGAAGACACTGCAGAGTACATTTTAAAATAATTTATTTGCAAAAGCATTGAAACATTTAACAAAAACTTGTAGAAAACATTTATTTCCAAATAATTTTTGTCAAAACAGAGAATACACAAAGAAAAAAAAATATGCCCAACATTTAAACATGAAGAGTATCTGCATGTCTCACTAATTTAAGCAGAAGAAAGAAAAACTTTTTTTTTTGTTGACAGAGAAGAAAAAAAGTTTGGAGAAATTGCTTTGGATTTGGTTCAAAAAGCAACCTACAAAGTTTCAGGAACTTCCTCCAACTACACAATTCTGAAGATATTTGTTCAGCTAATGTTGAAGTTTCTTAGACCCTTTAAAGTTTACTTCTGCACAGATATGAAAGAATAACCCAAATACCAAAGCGGCTCAGTGCTCAGCCATACCTAAATCTAATTAAGACTCAACATTTCTGTGCCCAAATCGCAGACAGTTTAATCCAATAAAACATACTCAGATTGGTACTACTGTATACTAACAGGATTAGTTCTTCTTGCCGTCAAGCACGTTTCACCTAAGGATGGCTAATGCCACTCTACCTTCTGAGCGCATTTTAGGGGAAAGAACCCTTTCCACTAACTTTCTAAAGAGGAGGAGTTTGTGAAGGAGAAATGAGCTGCAAGTAATCAGGAGGGATTTTCAGGCAGATGCTCTAAGTCAGCAGAGATGTGGTGTGTCTTGAAGTATGACTCAAACTCACATCACTCCTCCATAGACTTGTAATCAAGGTAAGGTAGTGTAGTGACCTTGGATAATTTTCTTTTCCAAGTGCTCTCAGATCCTTGTGCATCCCATCTTCTCTGCTAAGGAGTTTGGGCACCTGAGCTTAGCTTCACTTGGTGCTGGTCCTGCTTCAGCACCCTAAACGTTACCTTCATTGGTTCTAGCCCGTCATTTTCTATACCAAACTGAGCAATTTTCTCAGAAAGTGCAAAGAAAGTTTGGAAGCAAGAAATGAAATGTCACTGACAGTCCTGTGGGCTACAACACAGCTCCTGGGAGAGCAGTGTAAATCAAAACTTTTACAACGCAGCATTTAAAACAAGCCATATGCTCTTCACAAAGGATGGTGTGAGGATATTCCAAGCACAGGCACATATCACTACCTGCCTTGCTCCAGCTTAGCCCAATTTCTCAAGAGGAAAGGCTCTTACTGGCCCCCACAGGGCTGCCTTGCCCCAGTGAGAACATATGTTAGCTTGGTTATTTCAGTCCAGTTCTGCAGGGTGGGGTTTTTTGCGGTTATCAGAAGGATCTCTTTCTTCAGCTCAGCATATAAGCAACACTCAGCTTTCATTTAAAAAAATAATACTTCACTTAAAAGGAATGTACCACCTAGAATAGATCCTCTTTCTGAAATCTCATATGTGCATGTAACAAGGAAATAAGTTGCTATTTAAAAAGATCCTTCTGCATACCTTAATCAAGTAGTCATTGATGGATGGCTGAGATAAATATTTCTACCCTCTACATTTTTACCTGAAGTCTACAGCTTATACATGAAAGTCCCCACAGGATAAATACATTCCCAGGTTTCAGCAGCACCCAGAAATGATGCATTTTATGTTACCTGTGATCATCTGTCCTCATCTGCTTGATTGCTAGGTTTAATTTTGAAATTGAAATGCCCAACGAAATTTCAAACATTCATATTACATTCCACAGCGTGGTTGTGCTTTTTAATTTTTAAATAACTTGCCTGCAATGCTGTGACTCAGAAGAAGTGTGAATGACAGAAGGAAACTTATTAGATTAAAGACAGTTTGTTGGAGAGAGTAGGGAAAATGAATTCACCCACAGGAACAGGTCCAATATTTTATTTTATTAGCAGAGGTTCAGGAGCCTTCTTCCCATTCCACTCCAGCTCCACTGTTGTGAGGAGCCATTTGAGTCAGGGCCATACAAAGCCTGAAAATGGATTAAATTTGTCTCAAATAACATAAGAGTAGTCCCAAATTCAGGTTTAGTTTAGGTTACAACTTGAAGAAATCCATTCACCTCTGGACATTCCAGAAGGTGGGATTTTCCCAGCTTTTATCACAGAAGCCCACTATGGAGATAGGTACCCAAAAGCACTTTGTCTTTAGGTATTCAGCAACCCTCCTCAGTCAGTGCATAGCCTGAAGTACCTTAGCAGATTCTTACAATCCCTTATATCTACTTAAATATTTTACTCACAACTGCCCAAATCTTGGGCATACTAGCCGCATGGTTTCCTACTTTGAGGCTTTGCCTCGAGGATGCAGTAGTTTCTTTCCTACTACTGCAATTGAAGATGTCAGGTGTAATTTGCACATCCTGAGAACACAACCAAAGCAAACCCTGCAAAGAGTACAGCTGAAGCGGGAAAAGATAGCACCCTTTTACAGTTGGTGCACAAGCAGTTGAAGTGAAGCCATCAAAGTCCCAGACACAAAAGTCATATCTTTCTCAAGAAAATGAAAGTTTCCATCACTGACTTGCCAAAACACTATCAGATATGTCCTGTAACTGCCTATGCACACTGTGCCCTATTACACATCAGCACAGGATATGCACAGGGAAAGATTTCTAAGTCCACATAATACTTGTGAGCTGAACAAGTAATAGCAGGTGACATGTCATGCAGGGCTAGAACTAGACTGTGGCAAGTTTTTTTAGCATTTGAGACAGGCGAACTGTAGTGGAAGAAAAGGCTGTGAAGAGAATGTCTGGCACTGCTCAAAGGGGAACACAAAGGACAGAGGCTCGCAGTTTGAGGGAAGGCAAAACCTGGGAATTGATGCTGCAAACATGAGGTGATGCTGATTAGTGCTGCAAAGGAAAGAGATAGAGGGAGACTAGACCAAAGTGTGCTGCATGGCAGTGCTAAGTTTAAAAAAAAATATCAGTTGTTAGTGATTCAAATGTATTATTAAATATTGCTTCACAGAATCTCACAATTTCTTCCATTGGAAGTGTTCTTCACACATGAACACATTGATATTTATTGAATAAGATAAAACACACTTTAATATAACAGTAGATCACTAAAGAGATCCATCTGCCATTACGAAGACACTTAAGCACACATGCTCAAAAGGGCTAACACAGAGTAGGAGATACTGAGTAGGTAGAAAAACAAGTTTATTTGGGCAAAAGAAAGACTTGAGCTAGAAATTTACGTATCCTGGGATTGTGCCCTGATGTACCAGGTTATTCACTAAAAGAGAAGTGAATTTTCTTTTAGTGGCTTTTTGTAAGAAACAGGCCAATTATGGTGTTCGGGGAGAGGTCACAGCTAGCAAGTGCACAGGGAACAGGCAGTCCAGCACCTAGACTGTGTGATGAACTTACACCCAAATTGAAATGAATTTCTGAAGACAGTCACCCAGTCTTACAAGAGTATCTTACTGTACATAATGTAAAATGATTAACTGAATAGAACAACATATTATCCCAAGAAGCAATAGCCTCATAGGAGTTACTCCAAACAGTAGGGTTCTTGAAGAGAGTGATTTTATTTATTTCAACAGATTTCTTATCACTAAAATCTCACTCAGTATTTTGAATAAAATATTTTTTAAAAAAACAATTGCTTAAATGAAACAATTTATTCTTGTTTCCCTTCATAGAAATGTCACACAGAATATAGTAATTTTCTTAAGGTAGGAATCTGAACATTAAAACCCAGATATAAAAAACCTTTAAAATTATCATTAAATTTTATCATTAAAAACATATAATTAAAAACCTTAACATTATCATTAAATCAGTTTAATTATTTTGCTGTTTAAAGAGAAAACACTTTTTTCCTACTTATTCAAAATATTGGCATTAATTAAAAAAAAACCAAAAAAACATAAATTCGAGATTTTTTTAATCAAAGCAGGTTCCCACCTACATGACGTTCCTCTACCCAAGTTTGTGTTCACAAATTTGGAGGCTATGATTACACATCTGAAATCTACAGCTGCATTAGTACTTCAGCAGAAGGTAAGAAACACAGTTACTCAGTACTCACATCGTATTTGGTGACCTGACAGATGTTTTCCTAGCAGCTGGGAAAGAAATAATTGACAAATTGAGTACATACTAAAGCAACACATTCTGCTTCTGAGAAGCAGGAATAGTGTTCAGGACTGAAATAGCCACATGCAGACAAGTGCTTTAACAAGATACCCCACGGAAGGAATAAAATTAAGCGACCTCCTGACATAGAAAATGGCAGGCAAAGCATTTGAGGAGAAAGGAAAAATAGGACTGCTTTACTTCTGATTTTGAAGAACATGAACCTGGCTTAGATTCTCTGTAACATGCTGTTAAATACAGAAAAGGTAAAAGTATACACTGCATCAAAGCTAAGCCATACAAATTCTTGTAATTCCTTCTTTTTTTTTTTTTTTTTTTTTTTTTTTTTTTTTTCTACAAGCTAAGTGGACAAGAAAAATGAAAAATTAATCCAAGGCTACCAGACATGTCATCTCCAACTCATTTGACAACTGATATTACAACAAGAGGACTATTGTATCATTTTCTTCCTGTCTTTCAAAGCTACATATAGCTTTCTCAGGTCTTCTGAGTGCAAGAAATGTCACATCAGATGAAATAACTATGGTAATGGCAAGGCAATTTCAGGTTGTGAAACAGAACTGCAAAGTACAGCTGGAGAAAAGCTCTAAACTGAGCAAAAAGACTGCTGAATTAATGTAGGTACAAAGTATTTAACACAAGCTGTTGTGTTAGAAGCAGTTGCCTTGGCAAAGCAAAGTTTTCTAAAAACTCCAGTTATTATGCAAAACAAAATCCTTGTTGTACTGAGCAGGAGCAAACAGGCAGGAAGGACAGAGCTGCACTGGTGTCCTTGTGACTCAGGTATATCCTCCTCACTCACCTTATGATTAAGCATTTCTTTCCTCTGGTTGTTATTGCTTTTTAATGTCAGTATGGTTTCATGTCTAATCAGTGGTGGTGGTCTGTAATTCAGATACTTAGATAGAAATGATCTTCGGTAGCTTCGGTTTTGGGGAGTGAGTCCTAGAACTAAATCACAGAGTCAGAGAGTGGTTTGAGTCGGAAGGGACCTTCTGAGGTCATCTAGTCCAATCCCACTACCATGGCAGGGACACATTCCACTATACCAGGTTGCGCAAAGCTCTGTTGAACCTTGTCTTGAACACTTCAGGGGTGGGACATCCAAAACCTTTCTGGGCAATCTGTTCCAGTGCTTCATCACTGTCACCATAAACAATTTTTTCCTTACATCCAGTCTAAATCTACCCTCTTTTATTTTAAAATTATTACCCCTTCTCCCGTTGCTATGAGCCTTGGTAAAAAGGATTCCTCCATATTTCTTATAAGTACCTTGAAGATCTTATACTTCAGAAAAAGGTGCACCATGTTGCATACCACCAACATACCATCCATAAGAGATTCTCGGAGTGCTTAAGAAACACCTAACGAGCTTCATAAAACTCTGGGAGATGTGCATTCCATTTTATGGAGGGATGGATAGAGGCACTGAAAGATTAATTGACTTGCCATACACTGACTTTGCATCAAACACCGGTCAGGTATTTTGAAATGCACAGATTACTTTAGCTTCTCAAGGAAAGTCAGAGCTGTAGTGACTTTTACACAGTTATGTCTACAGGCACCTGCTGAGGATCAGACGAAAGCAATGAGATTGCTTAGTAGAAATGTGAAAAGCGAACAGAGATTTGGTCCTGGTAAAATTTGGATCTGACACCTATTTCATATCTCTAAGATTAAAATATTGGCCACATGCAATACACCCTGAAATGTTTCTTCAGGAGCATGATTCTAATCAAAGCGTTTAAAGTTGAGTTTTTTGAAAAAGTCTAAGTCTTTTCAGAATATGGGGAAAAAAATCTTCCAGACTTTTTCAAATGTTTCATATCAGTATTTTTATTGTTGCAGAGGTCCAAATTTGACATTACCTAAGCACATGCAAATGTCAGCATGTGCACAAGTTATCCAACACAGGTTCAACAGTACAAATGCACCTAGAAGGTGATATGTTGAATCAGTTTTATTAAGAAGGTCTTGAACATAAACATGCATTTTTCCAGATTTATTCCATGTTCATCTTTCTATTCCTCCTTTTGTTCTAAACTGCTGTTGTAGAACAAAGGTGTGCAAAAAAAGGGTTTGACAGAGTATCCTCTACCTTCAATTCAAATGACTTGAATAAGAAATTATGCACTGTTAATCAAAGTTAAAAATTTCAAACAGTTTTCACAGAAGACAAATGAGTGAGCCTTACGTCAAAATACATTAATATTTCAGAAAGAACATTTTGTATTGGCAAGAATTATAATCTTAAAAGCTGTAGACACACACCTTTCTCAGGCATTGTGATCGGTATTTCAAGGACAAATGAAGCTACTAAGCAAAGCAAGAAATGCTACCCAGGTTGTCCATTCATTTGAAGATCTATTTCCACTGAAATGAATGTAGTGTGCGATTGTCAAGATTATCTTTTGGGGATAAAGCAGTCATGGTCTCCATGGAAATATTGCATACCAAAGAGCAAAAAAACAAGCTAAAAAATATGGGGTGGGATTTTTATTTGGTTTGGGTTTAGTTTTTTACAGTTCTACTATGTAGACTTGTCGTGGGTTTGCTCTGGGCCAATTTTCTCACCCCCCCCCCCCCCAATTGCTATAAGTTGAGAGAAGGTTTATGCAGACAAAAGAGATC
>JAWWLV010000088.1:102346711-102357252 GCA_035041135.1 Platyrinchus mystaceus | reverse complement strand
TCACCTAAAAAATCCATTGCGCAGGCTTGAAAGGTAAAAACACCTTTCCCAAATCTTCGTTCGCGAAGACTGGCCACCATTCATCAGTTGAGGGCAAGACTTTGCATATGGGGTTGTTCGCCACCATCAAAAAGGCTATTTGTGACCAGAACAAATGAATATCAGAGGTCAAGATACTTGCAGAATTAGAACTGAAAGTGAGGGTTTGGTAGAATGCAAACACTGGAGGTTAAAATGCTGCCATGGTTCATGGAGCATCTATATGCTCATGCATGAGAATTCAGGACCCAATTTATTCTCTGATGATATTCAGAGAGAGGAGAAAAATCTGAACAAATGTTGTCATTGCAGTTTCCTCATTTTGAAGAAAGAAAAGAAAGCAACCAAATCTGGGTCTAGCCAATACATGGGAAGGTGATAAATGTGCATTCCCACTGCCAGTTGTGCCAGTGGAAGGTGGCACCTCCTTCTTGCCAGCCCACCCCAGCTGTTCACTAGCAGCCAGTTCTGGGGATTTCTGCCTTCCTCAAATCTCATTCCATCAAAACACAAAAGGACTGATCTTTGCAGCTTGAACCAACCCAGATCATTCTGCTTAAGCTGGGAGAATTGCTCACTTGCACAGCATAGCCAACAAAAATGAAGGGGAATGACACTGGCACAGGGTGGGGAAAACAAGACAGGCTAGCAGGCAGAGGTTTTCTGCTTGCAATTTAAGTGTTGGTGGGATGACTACCATTTTTTTTTAATTTTTAATTTCTTAGACTTGAAATATTTATCCAAATTAACATCTCAGATTTAATCTAACGTTGAGAAACAGCATTGAGGATTATAATACAGGCAGAGTATAGCCTATCTTTTCAAAGGAGCAAGTACCTGTCAGTAAGCCAGCAACTCAGGAGATAATATTTCACTCAGGAAAGATGGTGCAGCTTCACTAACTTTGTCCTTTAATGTCTACTTGCAAGGATCTTCTGCATGTGTGATAGATGATCATTCCCCAACCATTATTGGAAGTGGTCCTCATTATTTTCATTTCATATGGTACACTCCCCGAGGCATTTTTGTTATTTCCCCCATATGTGATTAAAAACACAAACAAACAAACAAACAAACAAAACCACACACACACACACACAAAAACCAAACAAACAAAACAAAACAACAACAAAAAAAACCACAAAAAACCCACAAACAACAAAACAAAAAACCCCAAACTTTCCCCCTAACCCTAAAACCACCCCAAAACTGAATGGCAGACAAACTCCACGTATGTACTCCTAGCTCTCCTGTTGTTTTTTTTCCCCCACCAAAAGGCCACAAATAAAAAAAATCTGAAACAGAAATAATGCTTTATTTCAGTTACACGTTATTACTGTTATGCTCTACTCATTGATTTTAGTAGCAGAGGATTAGAGTGTATTATAAGGCTATTTGTGTATCTTCCAAAGCTGGGACTTCTATCTTATTCATTTCTTGAATGTGTAACTATGTTTACTTTCAACGTAACCATATTTGCTCTCATCTGGAGGGAATCAGGCTTATTGTCTCAAATGTTATTGCCATAAAGTAACTGCACAAAAATACTAGTAAGAAATACTTTCTCCCTCCCATAAGACAAAGATTATTTTGCTCTAATGAACTTGCCTGTTATTAGAAGAGAAAAATGTAAGAAGCAAGAATGTCCTCCAAAAAGGAAACAAAACTTCCACATATGTTGCTATCACACTTTTGTACAAATAATGATTTCTGTCTATGCTATCCTAGATATCAAAACAATTTCTAATGTTTCTAATCCTGCTTCTACAGTAGGAAAGATCTTTTACCCTCCCCCTGCCTTTTTCACTAGTTGTTCACATGCAGCACGTCTTCAAAGCCCTGTCAAAGCATGAAAAACACAGCACTTACTCACTGATGATTCCACTATTGATTCAATGGCATTCAAGTTATTATTAGTCTCTCTCTACAGATGCATCATCACCAGTACCCTGCTGACTTCCAGTGGTAATAGTCCACCTCTGTTACACTGAAATTGTCAATATCTCAAATCAAAACAGTGCTTGTGACCAACTTAGATCAATAGAGCTCTGATGGATGATGCACACTCCCACCTCACTTAGATTGTTAATATAAGTGATTTTAATGGTATTTCATTCTGTAGTTCCTACAGCCCTGTCGTTAACACTCTGGGATAATTGGGGTTGAAGGATTATTGAGGGGAGAACTGTGCAATTGAACCAAGGTAACTCTTTCCCCACACTTGTTTCCAACCCCCATTAGACATGGTAAAGTCTGAGCAGCTGCTGTGTCTAATCCATGTCAAGTATGAAGCAATTCAACTCTACCTTTTGTTTTGTGATCTTTACAGCAGGTCAATGTTGTTGCAAACTGAAGCAGGAGAGAAGCAAAAGGAAGGGACAAAATAAATAAAGAATAGGAAAAGAGTAGAAAGTAGAAAGAATAGTCCACCATCCTTCTCAGAAACACCACTTATAATCATTGTTTTAGTCCTAAACTGAGTGTAGCCATTAAACTGGTCCTGTTAACCGTAAGTTAAATGTTCTCAAGATGTGGAGCTATGTTAGAAGTAGGCAGAGAAATGTCTGCAAGAATAGGAATATCTGCAACACCTGACACACTTCTTCTAAAAAATTGTTTTTATATCAGGAAACTAGTAAAAAAAAAAATTAAAACAAGCCCAAGCTTCCCAAATTTAGAGGCACTATACCAAGGTGTCTATGAAGGCCTAAAGTACAGCCAGCTCCAACACAAATTCTCCTGCAGTTGCTATAAGAAAGACTTTGGATACTTTGAACTCCACTACCCAATCCCAATTTTTATTTTGGATTGATGCTCTAAGGCACACTACAAAACATAATCACAGAAACAAAACACTTGAGTCTTATGATGGGCATCAACTCTTCTTTAATAGCACTCAGGTTCAAACCAAAGGTAGTGTCACATACTTAGGAAATCAAATTTCACAAATGGGCTACATTTGCCTGCAACAAGTGTCTCCATTGAGATATCCTTAAAATTTATCATATAACTAATTTTTAAATAGAAATAAGGTCTGCAAAAACAAGTTCTTTCCGCTCTAAAAGTTAAACTTAAAAAATATTTCTGTCCTCTCGAGGACCCTGCCAGCCACTTTCCTCAACACTTTAATGCCTTAGAAGGCTTAGAGCATGCTTTATAATGCTTCTATAAGAGAACTACATTGTTAGTCTTATGCAGTCGTTCAAAAAAGTATCATTTTTTCAACATACTGTGTGCATACTAGCTAGTTCAGAAGGTCCTCTCTCCAGAAACCTTCTCTACTTCTCACTTTTCTCTGCTGAATTCAACATCAATAACTTTCCATGGAATGGCTTGCCATTTTAATGTAGTTGTAAGATCACAAGCATCAAAGGTCTTCTAACATGAATATAGTGTTTTTCTCTTCAATCAGCAACAAACCCCACCAAGCCCTCTGTATTTTTTAAAAATTTTTGATGTGTATTTCAGAATTGAGAAATCAAAGCCAATGCCTTTTAAAATGAGGTCATGCATAGCTCCAAAATTATTTCCCTGTCAGGCTTCTATTTTAAAATAAAAATAGAAGAGCAGAATTTATTTTTACAGCAGAGGAATAATCTCTGTTCAGGGGTAGAGATTTTGTTTATCCAAACATCTGAAAACAAACATCTGGCTCCACAGGGAGGGCGGAAAAATACCAGTTTAAGAGACAAAAACAAGAAGTCACTGCCATTAACCGGAAAAAGGAAGCTGAACAGAGAATATTATACAGTGGATGCCAAAACAAGTCCTGCCAAGGCCCAACAATAATACTTAGCATTCAACAGGTTGCATTCTCAGAGGCATGCAATAGTGCACACTGGAAATTTCTTTATAGAACTAGACCTCCCACTTCAGCCTTGGAGTGTTTTACGTCAGTCATAACATAATAACTCAATGTTACAGTGCACTTTGACACTGTAGGAGAAAGTAATTTACTAAGAGGGGGACATGATGTACTCCAACAGGATGCCCGCTACCTTGCAGCTCTGCCTGATTTATTGATTTCAAAGGGAAAAGAGAATGGCAACTTCAGGTAAAACAAGGTTTTTATTCCCTTTTCAGAGTCTACCACCTGTTAAGGAAACTAGAGAGAAAGAAACTTTCAACAACCATAACACACTAAATGCAGTGTAAGCCCCAATGCATATGACACCCAAGGTAGTAGTGGTATTTGCTCAAGCCCTATCTTGAAACAGCTTATTTTGTACTGTTGAAAAGCATTCATATGTCAAGCGTCATCAGCAAGACAACTTCCTGCAAGACCTCAGAGTAAAGTGGGTTCTGCTGTTCAGCCTTTCATATCTAGACAATATCATTCCTATCATTATCCCCACCACAGTGTACTGAAGTAGTTCTTTCAGTGGCATAGAGGCTTGAAATATGTCCTTTTTCATCTCCACCTGACTGGTGACTTAGGAAGCTTAAAAAAAATGTGCCACTACATCTTCCAATGGACGGACCTGAAAATTCAGTTTCTGGGAAACGTTTATTTCAGGTTGAGCCTTTTCAGAAAAAGGGGGACTAATAGGACGCACGAGCTAAATAGAGGTATTTTCATATAACATCTAGTTTCAGGATTAGTCTGAAAAAGGTGTTCATGCAAGAGTAATACTATCAACTTTTTCTTTGAGGTTGTTTTAGCTTACTGATCTTTCTTACTGAATTTGCTGTTTTTTCAGATCTTAAGTTAGCTATCAACATCCTTGAGAAGAAGTTCCCAAGCAATATATATTTGTGAGGCCTTTTCAGAGATAACTGCAAATTACAAGACAGTAATCATTCATTACTAGTGAGGCAGTTTTATCTTTCTGATGGGTTAGATCTAGGTGAAACTGTCTTTATGCCAGTAAACAGCCTTGTGAAGTCCTCCTGAGGTTAAGTAACTTCTAAAATTGACTCTGTATCTTGTCCCTTTCAGGTACTACTTCAATACCCTTTAATTTGTGTATTAAAAAAAACCCCAACAATTAAAAGTTTCAGAAGTTTGCAGTGCACTCTAAGTTTTATGTACATTCTAGGCACAGTGAAGGTTTCTTGCCCGTCTGTTTTATTTTTTTTTACTGAAATGTGACCCCAAAGTGATTCATTTATTCCATTCTGAGTAAAATAGCTTGTGCCTGTGTGCAATATTGACAAACTGCGGTACCATTCTGATTACAGCACTGGATTGGGCTATCTGTACGTGGTGTGAAAATGCACAGTCACCACTCAGTGTCACAGTCAGAGCTAACAGGCAACAAAAATTCTTAACTACAAAGGTCAAGTACTGTCCTCACCATCCAGACTTGTTCCCAACTGCTAGAAGCATAGACACTTTCTTCTTAGGCAACTCTCCCTCCATATTTTCAGAAGCAAGGAAGACATTGGCAGGAGTCAAGACAAAAGTATTACTCCTAGAGAGATATTGCAGAACCCAAATTTTACTAGGGTGCTAATGGAGCCTCATTTCTCCTCTTCCCCTTGTGAAAAGCCCAACGTAAATTTTGTTATGTACAGTCTAACCTGCTCAACAAATAAAACATTGAATTTAATGGCCTATATTGCAACCATGGAGATGCTTGTGCTGTTCTGGTTTTGGGGTTTTTTTGATAACCCAACAGAAGGTCCACTCACAGAGGATGATTCCAAAAATCAGCTGAAAAAGGTTTCGTGAAGTCCAAGGCTGTAATTCTTCAGCTCTGGCTCAAGTGTCTTTCTCCCCCTCACTGTTACCACCAGTTTAACTACTCAGTTTTACTTCCAAGATTAAATTTCCATAGCCACACTGTTTTTTATGGTTCAATTTTCCTGCTTAGTGATTTCGAAACAGAATATTTTAAACTGTTATTTTACCGACTGTAAAATCTTGCAAACTGCAGAGCTTTGGCCCCCTTACGGTTTGATAGTACAAAAAGCTGCAGTTTACAGACATGCCAAGAATATGTTGTCATACTTCAAATAGCATCTTATGTTTATTGTGATCATTCCAGAATAGATAAGATTTTGGTGAGCAATTGGCACCTTTGTGTTCAACTTTAAACAACATAGGAGAGATCCATATTGCAGGAAAATGCTTACAGTTCTCTGAGATTAGAGACTTATTCAAGGTCAATCAAGCAACAGATTTGAAACATTAAATTTTGGCTATTTCTAGAAACCTTGGCTGCATACCTTGCAGTTTGTTGATTAGTGATACTTTATTAACATGCAGTTATGCTAAAACCATGACAGACTTTGCTTCTTCTGTGTAAACAGTGCATGAGAAGTGATTTCTGTTCCTGTCAGGTGCAGAGTGTTAAGGCTCAAACGAAATGAAAAAGAAAAGATTCCTATACAACCATAACAATAGTGCATCACTTGCTTAAAATTTTTAGATAAAATTTTAAATATGTGCAAAAAGGAGATAGCGCAATCTTGTAATGGCTATAATGATTATCAAGTAAGCTTTTTGAAATTTTGAAGCTAATGGCATTACACATTGAGCAGAGACTAAGCAAAGGAAAAAGCAATTGTAAAACAATTAACCTTGTTCTACTGCTGTAACTTTTTAGGCTAATATTAAAAGCCACTTGCCATTTTAGACCTTTACAAAATAATGCAAGACTAGGAGATATTATTCAACCAAGAGAAAATTTTGCTTAAATGTGTATTTCCTTAGCACTATTTGGAGTGATTGGAACCTACTTTTAGCTCAAAGAACAACTTCATGCTGTAGTAAATAGCTTCTGAGATATTAAACTTCAGTTACCCGTCAGGTTAGACCTTGTTCAGGCTGGTGAATTTATCTCTTTGTTTTAAGTAGTTTAGATAGCTTTAAAAGATAGTTAGACAAACCTCTGTTGAAAGGCCAAGTGCAAAGGACTTTATTAATAGAGTGCTCTGGCTTGAGGGACTCCATTAGTACTATATGAGAACCAAAATAGAGAGGAATCAGTAGACATGGTGTTGTTTGACCTTTACCAAAGTAAAAAACACGTATCTGGGAGGCTATACACAAGCATGGGTGAAATGCATGACCAGTTACCACAAAACATATTAGCAAAGATTATTGCTAGACTTGGGAAAGTACCTCCAATGCAAAGCACCTATGTATCCTGAGCTGGTCTCTCTTCCACATCTCCCCTGATGACTTTGAGGGAAGAACAGATTCATATAAAAACTACAAAAAAAGGAAGTACATAGACGACACCAAGATGAAGAAGTAGCAAAACAGTCTCGAGGACAAAGTCAGCATGACTATGATAAATTGGACAAGCAGTATAAGAAGATGAAAGACAGTGAAGAATGGAATGATTGATTTCTTATTGTTAAATCACAGCTGCAAAAAAAGGAACAGAGCCACCAAGGACTGGAGTTTCAAGTGCACAAGAAGTAAGTAGGAGTCCTTCTCACCAAAATCACTCTCTAATGAAGAAGAAATTGTGTAAAGTGCTGCATTTCTGACAGGCAAAAGATCTGTTCTACTCAACACTGGTGACAGCATCACTGAGTCTCCAGTTTGGAGCACTGCACTTAGAGAGACAATAAAAAAAAAAAATAAAATAAGACACCAAGCTGCTCATTCCAATTGCCACCAATGTGAGAGGGGTCAGGTTGGATGGCACCTGAAGGACAGGCTCCTAATATACTGCCACCTTTCCTATGCTTCCCATTTCACCCATTAGCAATGATCTCACTCCATCTCCCCTTGCCCTCCTATGTCTTTGATCTCCATAAGAAGTGTTGAGTTCTATTGTTTTATTTTCAGTTCTCATGTAAGCATGACCATACTTTAATTGTACTTTCCAGTCTGGAAACATACATTGAAATCAAGGTGTACTCTTAAATCTGAAAATCCCAGATAGATCTAGCTTGCTCGACTGATAAAAAGTTCTATGAGTAGCAGTGCTACTAACCAAAGAGATTAAACTGATAAACTGAGAATTTGGCCTTTAGGTGCTTAATCTCAGAATGGGGGTATTTGTGTATGTCGACACAAATAAGCAAATAGAAAAAGGGTTGGATTGCATACTACTAGAGAGATAGTTTTGTGTTTAAAATTTGACCAGCACTTGCCTTGGGTTGATATTCATGCTGTATTCATCCAATCTTGCAATTCATGTAAACAGCCTTGAGGGAAGAAAAAAAATTACTTAAGACAGTCTGGTTCAAATATTTCAGTGAAGCAGTTTCCCATTCAATTAGATCTTCATGCCTTGGGTCAAGTTCTGTATCACACCAAGTTTTCTGTGCTGTTCTATATACTATCGACATTGTGATAAACATCTTTATCTTTGAATTTTATACAGAGATATTTCATTTTTTTTAAAAAGAAAACACTTCTCATGGAGCCCTGTTACATTAATTCTATGCTCTAGTTTAAACTTCTAGGTTTGTATGAACAGCATTGTGAACCTATATGTTCCCTTACTGCATGACTACTCTGCTGTTTAATTGCTGTAGCAAAGATAAATTTTAAACAGTGAAAATTTGAATGCCATATATTAATATTTTATATTTTCTATTCTTCTTGGATATCTTACTATTGAAAAGACATGCATAGAATGTGTGCAGTTTTTGTCACAGCAATATAAGAAAAGACATAAAGCTACTAGAGGGTGTCCAAAGGAGGGCAACGAAGATGGTGAAAGGAAGGCGCATGAGGAGCGGCTGAGGTCACTTGGTCTGTTGAGCCTGGAGAAGGGGAGACTGAGGGGAGACCTCACTGCAATCTTGAACTTCCTCATAAGGTGAAGAGGCAGACGCTGAACTCTTCTCTGTGGTGACCAGTGGCAGGACCTAAGAGAATGGCATGAAGTTGTGTCAGGGGAGGTTTAGGTTGGATATTAGAAGAGGGTTCTGCAGCCAAAGGGTGGTTAGTGCTGGAACAGGCTCCCCAGAGAAGTCGTCACAGCATCAAACCATGGAGGTCAATAAAACTAAGAGGATCCCAGGGAGGCGAGAAACTGGAATGGTTTATTGGACTTACAAGTTCATTTTTAAAGGGTTTAGGGACTACATATTCAATAGGGGGTTGGAACTATTACAATTTATTACCAACAGGGGGTTTCAGGAGATGACATAAAGGGAAAACCCAGGTTAACAAATTTGGGGTCTTAGCAATTACCTCATGGGAAAACCCCACTTTATCTTAGGGGATTTCACAGGGGGAACAGGTACTTGGTTCTACAGGATGCAAGGATTCAAGGAACACAAAGGGAGAGATAAGGTACAATAGGTCCTCTACAAAGGTTTGATGAAATCAAGGTGTGGACTCTCTGGGCTGGAGCAGGGCAATCAACATCGATGATATCTCATTTGCCTCTCAAAGGAGGTTTTTCCCCAACTCTCGTAGCCCACGGCTTTATGCAAAGTCCATTCAAATCCCTTTCTGCAGATATCATATTTTGGGATCCAACACCAAGCTGTGTTCAGAGCACAACTGAAAAGTTTGTGCATACTGGAGTTCACCGTAGAGCAGAATTCTTCAGGGCCTTTTGAATAACTGTATTCCTTTGAACTCAGTGATGTCCATTGAGATGTGAAGTATACTTAAAAGTATAACATGCACTTCTCTAAACTATAAGATAACCCACAAGATTCAGTTTTGAGAAAAAATAAAATCTCTTCTATACTACCACAAAGTTGTTTTCTTCTCTTTATGTTTGAGGTTTGTTTTTTTGGTTGTTTTGGGGTTTTTTTTGGTTTTGTTTTTTTTTTGTGTGTGTGTGTTTGGGTGTTTTTTTGTTGTTGTTGTTGTTGTTGTTGGTTTTGTGTGGTTTTTTTGTTTGTTTGTTTTTGCTGGTGGTGGTGGTGGTTATATGATAGTGGCAACTTCTTTGTCCAGGAATCAGGGTTTCCATCCAGAGATGTAGAACAGCAGAATCCAAGACTACCATTATCCTGTGTTCATGCTTCAAGGAACTGAGGTGGCTCAGGTATTTAGGACTCACCTTCTCCAACATTTTCAGAGAACTGTTTGGCTGCTTGTCTTTCTAAATTCATTGTTGAACTAAATTATGGTTATGAACACCTTCAGGAAAAAAAAAAAGTCAGAAACTTAAAACTCAGGTTTTGAGGGTGTCAATGCCCACCCTTTAGCTCTGCCCCATTCTTAAAGATATCCACTACTCCCACATCAGAGTGGTTTGATGCCTCCCTCAGAAGCAGGGGGACAGGAGAATGGGTGGGTAACCAAACACCTGTCCTCCTTGTTCAGAGCCAGCTGGCTCAGTCCCTAGACTGATTTTTTCAGGAGTGAACCAGTAACTGTCCTCCATAGGGAAATAGTGGGTATGTGTGCATTCTTCCTGTCTCTCCTCCACCTGTGGATATACTCTCTAAACTTTTGGCAAGTCTGTAGCTACAACATAAAGAACTAAAGACAATGATATTTGCACTAGTTTTACCTGCCTTGTTGGTTAAGATGCGGTGCTCTCATCGCTGTGGTCACAGGTTCGATTCCCGGTCCTGCTTCAGGGATAATCCCCCGGGTAGATGGAGCTCGTCAGCCCCTAAGGCCA
>JAWWLV010000088.1:102320727-102346611 GCA_035041135.1 Platyrinchus mystaceus | reverse complement strand
TAAAAAATCCATTGCGCAGGCTTGAAAGGTAAAAACACCTTTCCCAGATCTTCGTTCGCGAAGACTGGCCACATACCTGCCTTGTATAATTTGACTCAAACTTCCAACACTTTAGGGAGCTTGAGCACATGCTATTTCAGAACCAGAACAGACTTTATGAAGGTGGATGCTTACCTTATCACACAGAAGAGGCAGGGTTGGAAGGGACCTCTGGTGATCATCTGGTCCAGCCCCCTTGCCAAAGGAAGAGTCACCTAGAGCAGATTACACAGGAACACGTCCAGGTGGGTTTTAAATGTCTCCAGAGCGAGACGCTCCACAACCACCCTGTGCAGCCTGTTCCAGAAGTTACTCCCTGTTCCAGCCAGTAAATTCTTCCTGTTGTTGAGGTGGAACTTCTTGTGGTTTACTTTATGGCCATTATTCCTTGTCCTGAGACTGAGCACCACTGAAAAGAGTCTGGCACCATCCTCTTGGCACCCATCTTTGAGATACTTGTGTGGATCGATGAGATCTCTTCTCAGTCTTCTCTGGACTAAACAGGCACAGCCCTCACAGTCTGTCCTCATAAGAGGGATGCTCCAGACCCCTAATCACCTTTGTGTTCCCGCTCCTTCGACCTGCTGGACATGCTGCTTTTGATGTAGCCCAGGACACAATTGGCTTTCTGTGCTGCAAGTCCACATTGCCGGGTCATTGTCCAGCTGCTCATCCATCAAAACCCCCAAGTCTTCTTGGCAGGGCTGCTCTCAGTCTGTTCATCCCCCAGCCTGAGTTGATACCAGGTATTGCCCTGGCCCAGGTGCAGCACCTTGCACTTGGTCTTGTTAAACCTCGTGAGAGTCCCATGGGCCCACTTCTCCAGCTTGTCCAGGTCCCTTTGGATGGCATGTTATCCTTCAGGTGTATCTATGTCTCTCTTGTACCATGGATCTCAGAACTGGACACTACTAGTGACTTCACACAAGTGTCTTTGCAGTACTAGACCAACATATGACAAGTTTTCTACCATAATTTCTGACTTTCCTATTGTGAATGTCTCTTGCAATTTTCTAGTTTACCTTATTGTCTTACCCTTTTAAACAGTCATTTAGCATTTGGGCTAAGCTACTGTAGCAAGTTCTAATTGACGCTGAACACCTCACAGTACCTGTCACTGAGGGTTTGTTCATTTTTTTAAAAAGATAAATCTTTCTCCTTGCATTAAGCAGAACACAGAGAATTTTCCGCTAGGTTTTGCTAGGTTTTCTCTAGCAAAACAGTGAGAGGTTTGCTATCTTTGCTGTTGCTCTTAAGAGCAGTGACATTTTACAGCAAGCTGTGCTGTGCATAAGAACACCAGGGAGAGTTCAGGGCCTTCTCAAAAAAACCCACAAAAAGCCAAATCAAACACTAACCAAGAAAACAACCAACCAAACAAAACCAACCAAATTAACAAAACCAACCAAACAAAAACAACCCCCCCAAAAAACCCAAACAAAAGCAACACACACACACACTCCCCAGTAAAAAGAATAGCTGAGAAAACAAAAACAATCAGATACTGTGTAATAGCTAATTGAAATGCTGCTTCATTTTACAATTCTCTGATAAGGTGCACTATAACACAGTGACTGAAATAACTTCAGGTAATGGGACTACCTCTATTAATCTACTTATAAGGAAGCTGTTCATTAATTAGGGTGGACAGAGCAATCACAGGGTTGCTGAACAAAAGCAATACCAATTCATGCTGTTGACAAGTATCTAATTAGGAATTAATGGCAGAAAACTGTTCAAATATATAAGCTCCATCTATCAGAGAAGCACATGGCGCAGGTGTACACAATGAGAGACTAACACATCCATCTTCAAAATACATTCAGGAAGCTGTTTAAAAAACATTAACCCTTCACTACACAACTAGTTCAAAGCAGGTTCCTTGTTAAAACTGTCTCATTACTTCTATTGTGAGTCCTTTGTAAACCTCCAGATTTTTAGTTACTTGAAGATTAGCATCCCCACACCCACCAAACAATTAAAAAAAAACCAAACAAACCACAACCCAGCAATCATAACCCAAAACAAACAAAAGCACAAAACTCACCCAAACACATCAACCCATATTACCCAGGAGCTGATGAGCAGTCTGACCAAAGCCTGTCTGGGAAGAAGATTTTTAGAACTTCTCAATGTTTCTCTGTACAATAAGGACAATATAGTCCAACCCAAGTTATTTAAGAGACATCGTTCCACTCCAGGACAGCATGTTATGAAAAAATTATTTATTCAAGGCTTACATAGCTAGTTGTGCATGTGCTTAAATGTCTGGATTTATTTGGGTTTGGTTTTGCTTAAACTTCGAGAAAGCTGAATATCTGACAGTGGTGTTTTCTGTCATCCGTCTCAAGCAGGGCACAACAAACACTTCACAAACAGTTTATTCATCTGGAAATGTTGATGAGCTTAAAAGATTGCAAGACCAAGGGCTTGATAAGAAAGCATATTGCAGTGCATATCTTACCTCCTCAACAATTTTTTATTTTTTAATAATAAACAACATTTATTAATCCCATATCTCCTCACACACCATGAGAAACTAAGTAATTAGTGCAATATCTTTCATAATCTATGTTAATAAACCCTAGCATCTCTGTGCACGCTTTGGGAGAAATTCAATAAGCAAAAGGACTAAGACTTTCAAAGAACATTTGAGAAATTCATGTCTGAGGCAATTTGTCTTCCCTCTCAAAAACCCTTAAGCCTGTCTTTTATTCATGATATCCCAGAGAAGGAGGGAGACCTGACATGACCTCTTTGCATGTCTGTGTTCTGGGAGTGTGACTGAGTCAGACTGCTCACCTTTGGGGACCAAAATGTATACTTATCCACCTGAGTTGTGTTAGGCTTTTCAAAACAGGCCTTTGGACTAGGCAACTTTTTCTGGCTATATTTTACATGCAGATGTTTGGATGCTCTGGCCCAGAAGTTTTCTTCAGTTCAGTGCTCTAGTTTTCTAGGCTGAACAAGAAAGGGTTTATTTCTTTTTCTAGACTATCTAGTAGACATGTGTCTTCTGATCCTCAGCTTTCCAGAATTTATTTCTACTAGTGCAATAGATTCTTTCAACAGGCAGAAGCAGCCTGTACCATAAGGGAAGGCCAGTACCCAGGACAGACACTGAAAGTGCCAGGTAGGTAGCCCACATCCATGCTTTGAAGGCACAGACAGACTCCAGCTCCATCCCACAGAGCACACAGCTGCAGTAGTACTCACTTGGTTATTCCTGAACCCTTAGCTGAGGTGCCGGATCTTCCTCTATCTGAAGTAAAAAGCTGGCAAGTCGGTGTCTTGGTTTCAGCTTTAGTAAAGGTAATTTTCTTTTTTGTATCTGGTACAGTGCTGTGTTGTGGATTTAGTATGACAATAATGTTGATAACACACTGATATTTTAGTTGTTGCTGGGTAATGCTTCCTCTGAATCAAGGTATTTTCAGTTTCCCATCCTCTGCCAAGACATCAGGTGGTAGCACAGTCTGGACAAGTGACTTGAAATGGCCAAAGGGATATTCCATACCATAGAATATCATTCTCACTATATAAACTGGGGAAAATTGACTGGGGGCTACAGATATCTACTCAGGGACAGTCTGGGCATTGGTCAATGGGTGGTGAACAATCATATTGTGCATCACTTGTTTCTCTTGGGGTTTTTTCCTCTCTCTTCTTTTCCTCACAGTTATTATCATTATCAATATTATTATTTTATTTCTATTACTAAACTTATCTCAACCCACAAGGATTGTCTTTACTTTCCAATTCTCCTCTTCACCAAGGAGGAAGGGAAGAGAGCAAGTGATTGTGTGGTACTTGACTGACAGCTGGGTTTAAACCAGGACAGCTGGATAACTTCTCTGTACCTAGAGGCCAAACCACTCTGCAGTTAGTTGAGTACCACTTACACTGTAACTGACATGCAGATTTTACAGCTTTTTACCTTGCTTGTTTACAGAAACATGCAATAGGAAGACACTCAGCATTCCAGCACTGTCGATTACAGAAGTCTTAAATCAAGGCCAGTAAGTTAGCCCACCTTTCCATGTTTCGCACATCTTTTGCAGGCTACAGAATGCAGTGCCCTCCTGTCCTGGCAGTGTGATACTTGGTTGTGAGAGAACCAATACAGACTTGTCTCCTGCTATTTGAAGCTGAGAAGAGAAAGAAACCTGTATTTTTCTTACTTCTGTAGCCCATACTTCCTCATCCTTGAAATTAAAGGTAGGGAAGGAAGCAGAGGGAAAACAGATAGACCACTAACTGTGAATGTTGTCTCACCAATTTACTTTTTGTATTAAATGTGCACATTTCCCTCTGTTTAAGTACCATACAGCTTTACTTTGTTATTTGCAGCCAACTATGATGCTAGGAGATAATGATTCCTTACTGTAAAGTAGATCCTATTGTATGAGTTGTTTCAGATTGGCATCTTGACATCGAGACAATATTATATTTTTAGAAGTAGACAGGAAATTTGCTCTTTTACTTTGGAAACCGTAAGCAAAATTTTGCTTTTTCAAAATACATACATTCATGAATGACTAAACCAACCAATTTCCCCATGGACATGCATCATTTATCAAATAACCTGAAGAATCTGATCCTGCAATCCCTGTCACACAACAGTCCCACTGAGGCCAGTAAGGTCATTCTCAGAGCTACAGGATCAGGCCTTTGTATTTGCTAACAAACAAGCAATCAAACAACTATTTTGCAGACTATACCGAATCCACTCTCCCGATATATTCTGAGTTTCCCACAGTGACCTTTGGATAAGCCCTCACTGCTGATCTGTCTTGACAATTTGGCAATAACCTCCAATCTCAGCATTTCAGAATTGCAAGTAGAGACTGAGAAGATGATCTGTCTCTCTACAGTATGAGAGTATAGTATATTTATCTCAGAGAAGCAGCTCATCTTTAGAAAAAAGCACCTCTAGGAACAGCTAAAAAAGGGGTAGAGAAATAAGAAAATAAAGGAGCTGACATTGAAATGTGATGGACAACAGAAGAAAAAGAGCATGAGCTGCAGTCAGATACAAGAGCAGTAGTGCTGCCCCAATCGTTTATTGTTGTGTACATGCCATGGACAGGGGTGAAAGCAGGAAGGTACGTGGTTATCTGTTCCTGTGACAAAGTAGTCTGACACCACACTGGCAGCTGCTATTATCAGGAGCAATGGTAATCAAGCAAATTTTCATGTGCATGCATGTTCTGATGTCATCCCTTGCATCTATTTATACTGGAGTACTTGCATAAATTACACTGATTTGTAATACAAATACAATTTTGGATAATTATTTTCTTTCCTATTAAATCTTTAGGTACTTCTGAAAATGCTAACAGGAAATCGCATCATTAACAACTATCAAGGCAGCTTATATTTCATTGAATTAACATCTCCAGTTGACCCAGCACTGGTCTTGAACAAAGACCGGTAGGGTAAACATGGTTAGATTTACAAAGCTTCCTTCAGAGAAAAGATAAGACAATTCTCCATACAGGCAACGAAGACATAAGGCCTTTTCAAGAGTACTCCAGAGTCCTTCAGTCACTGCCTGTGGACCACATCTTCTGAAAGGCCCTAGAGGTCATGAAGGAAGCTGAATATGAGCCAGCAGCACACCCTGACAGCGTGGAAGGTTATATAGCAATCCTATGTTATCAGAGACACAGTCAGCAGATCAAGAGAGAGGATGGTCCCTCTTGGATAAGCATTCTCTTATACTGTATTTAGAATACTGTGCACAGATTTTGGGTCCCCCAACACAGGAAAGGCATTGTCAAACTGAATGAGTTTAGCAGAGGACCACTAGGGTAGTCAGAGCTAAAACACCTGCCCAGTGAAGACAGGTTGAAGGACCGATGCTTGTTCAACCTGAAGACAAGACAGCTCCAGGGGCATCTAACAGCAGATCCTTGGTACCTATGAGGTTACTCGGTAAATGGAGGCATGCTCACAACAGTGGTGCACAGAGAGAAGACACTGGGCATAAAGAGAAGTGAGAGGCACAGACTGGATGCAAAGAGAAACTTTTCACCTGAAGGACAGCTGTACACTGATTCAGATTGGCAAGGGAGGCTGTGTAGGATATATCTTGAGGTTTTCAAGACCAGAAATACCAGAGTAATATGATCTGATCACACAGCTGACTCTGCTTGAGAAGAAGGCTAGACCAGAGATCTGCTAAAGTCCCTCCCAGCCTCAACTATTCCATCCTACAATCCACTTTGGCTGCAGTCCCTGCTCCCAATGCAGTCTTTTTCTGTGTGTGTCCATGAAGCGTAAACTGACCTTGAAAGGCAACTGTACTCCAGGACGCCATCCTCACAGCAGCTCCACTTCCGCGTAGTTGTTCCACTGCTTACTCAGTTGAGGACTGCTCAAGCTAGTAGCTCATCTTCCTTCGGGGTGCACAACCAGGTCTCTAGCCTAGTAACTGGGGCAGGAGGTTGAAGCCCAGAGCTGTGAACCCTGGAAGAGGAGGGGCTTAGGTCCAGGTCCCCTGCTTCCCAGAGAAGACACGGATGGAAATAGCAATAACACAACTGACTGCTGTAGTGTTGGGTGTGAACTGGACATAAAGCTACCTGTTTCTCCAGCAAAACCAAGAGACTAAGTGGATTTCAGGTCTGCCTCAAAAGCAAACTGGCTATTAATGAACAAGAATACCCAAGCCTGGAGTACATGCTTTCCTCAAGAGCTGAAGCGAGGGCTCTGTTGGATTTGAGGGGTCACCACTGTTAAATGGCACCATGCAAGGCCAGACTGAATAGCTTCCTTGGCTGCAGAAGACAAGATTTCACCTAAAATGGACTCATGCCCCTTTTTGGGCAATCCATAGCTTTCAGTGTTTTGGGCTGGGTGAGTTGTCAAAATTCAGTGCTTATGGCACAGCAGAGCTTTCAGAAGAAAGAAAAATCTCATACTTATATTTAGCAAGTGAGCAATGAAGCAAAATGGCATAGCAAATGCTGACGGTAGTGGTGAGGCTGTGGGGGTGGAAGGGGGGCGTGAAAACTGGCAAGAGCTTCAGAAGAGCGAGTTTTGGTATTTCAATTTAAGAGGTAAAGACTAGATACTCTGCAGCAGGTACTGATATTCCAGTGCTGTAGAAATTTAAAAATCATCTGAGCTTTTTCCCATCTCCCACCCCTCTGTCTGTTTAAAAAATATTTACAAGGGGGTGAAAGGCAACCTTTAGATGTGTGACCATAGCTGTGTGCTGATGGTTTCTATAAATATGGGTTTGCTGAAGCACTAAACTATGTTTTGCTGCAGTATGGCATTGTGGCTTCTGCTCAGCAAAAGCTGTTCCCATTCTCATTTCAGACCCCTGCTAATGTTGGCATCTGGCTCTCAGCTACATGACTTTTTTGCCCTCCATCATCAGAGCAGAGGAAATTCAAGCTTTGTCTTCAAAGAACAAAGTTTGGTTTTATAGCTCAGACCTACCTAATCAACAAGACAAAATTGACTTAAAAAGTCTGATGATTCCAGACTATATTTTGGGCACTAAAAATGATTTTGTGTTTAGTCATCATTCATTTTGTGGTTTTGTCCAGGTCTGTTCAAAGTTCTCTGGTGCATAATTTAGACAGTGTAGACAATTTGCATTTTATTTCCCCTCCTGCCTTTTCACAACTTACTCTCCCTTTTTTCAACAGTCCTGCCACCTACATGTGTGTCATAGGCCCATTTGAAACCCAATTGCCCTGGGATACTAACATGAATAAATTTATATGCACAGCTCTTCAGTGATGGCAAGAAGCTTGCAAAAATATGTGTTTTTTTCTCCCACAAAATCTTATACCTTTTACACCTTGTCCATATTGTGGAGTGACAAGTCCAGTTCACACTACAAAGAGAGAAACTTGGTTATCCTAAATGCAAGAAAGGGATTACGCAGAGATATGTGCTGGAATAATAATTTTTATTTTATATCAGTAAGCTCAAAACAAAATGGCTGAAACTTTTAAAAAGGTCAGCAGCTACAACTATATATAGAATCAGTAGCCAGGAAATATTGTTTTGCCTGCTTACATCATCATCTTCCTCAATTTGGAAAACAAATGAAGTCAATAAAATATGCAAGGGTAAGACTTTAAAAAAGACTCTGTTTTCTTCCTCCTGTTCTTCTCTTCCCTTTTACCATTACTAAATACTCTCTTTTTCCCTTTTATTTTTCTCCATTTAAAAGAAGAGAACTTGTTCATGTGCTTATCCTAGCTTTATTTTATCTGTACAAGGAAAAAAGAAACAAGACCAAACAATTTTTTTCATGCACTTTGTTATTGAACTTCTTCAATTCACACATTGTAGGTTCACAAGGCCTAAGGTGATCACCATGCAGATTAGTTCAGACTAAATAGTATTGTGTGGTTCTGGATGTGCCCACCCATGAAATAACCTCATGCCTGACCTAGCAGCAAAAATTACTTCTAAATTCTATTTGTCTAAAGGCCTTCCTGCTTTGGCATCCATGCTGACTTGCTTTGGTAGTTTGGGGAACAGCCAAGAGGGAGATCAGTTTGAGTGGGTTTTTTTTAAATCATCTTCCCAAAAGCATCTGTTATGCCTGGAAAGAGGCTGTTGGGCTAGATGAACCTCTGGTCTGACCCAGTATGACTGTTCTGCAGCTTTTGAGGGCAAAGGTTCTGTCACATATAAGGGAATTGCAGCTAAACAGTTCATTCCAAAGAGTGTTTGAATCAAAATACAACACAGTTGTGAAAGACAAGGAGTTGGAAAACCTGCTCAAGAATGGATAAACATGTTGTGGATAGACATGTGCAAGAAGCAACAAAAAACAACTGAAAGCAGCTGTAAGCAAGTGGTGGAGATTTCTTAACCCAAAAGTTTCAGATTCAATCACTGAGAGCAGGTTTATTAGTTAGTCTTTAATATTCCTTTCATTCCAGTTTGTTTGTTTTTAATAAAAACTTATTCTAATAAGCAACACAGTTTTGAAAATAAAGTCAAAGGTTTTAAATATACCTATATATTTCAGATTTGTTCATGTTATTTTAATCTAGTAGCAAAGGCTTAGAGAAAAAATGTAATCTGAAAGAAGAGGAAATCATAAAAACCAACCCCAAAAGAAAAATAGCTATACTAGTTCAACCTTGGAATAAGATGCTTTTTCTTAGCTGTGAGAATAATTAGACATTGAAAGAGCTTATCTGGTAGGTGGTAGACTCAGCAGAGACTGGAGCTTTTAAAGATTAAATATTTAAAGAGAAAACTCAATCCAATGTAGGAAAGAAAAAACCCTGACGTCTATAATATATAAAACCTCCAACAAACACTAGGTGACCAGAATAGTCTCTTGTGACCCTAAAAATCTATACATTTAGATAAGACTATATATTTCCTCCTCCAGTAACCATGCAGGGGACAGTTTCAGACACTTTGGAGGCAACAAAAACAAAAAAAACAAAAAAGCCTCTCCTTTCTCCTGAGCTTTGGATCATGCTTTCAGACAGGAGCTCTCAGCCTCCATAAACCTCCAGAGAGATCTACACTTGCTTCAGGCACCCATGTACAGGGAGCAGAAAAGGCTCACCCAATTTGTGTCACTGGGTGGACATACACCAGAACTTTCATGTGTCACCCTCCTCTGCCAAGAAGACCAGCTAGCTGAAGGCTGGATTGGGCAGTCTGTAGTCTCTAACTGAAGGGTATATTTTTGGGGTGTTTTGTGTTTGGGTTTTTGTGTGGGTTTTTTGTTTGTTTTTCTTTGATTTTTTGACTTTGTTTGTTTGTTTTTTTTTATTTTGTTTGTTTTTGTTTGTTGGGGGGGGGGGTTAAGCAGACTCCAAAATAATTCTCCCTCTCATACAAACTACATATGCCATTTCACCAACTTCCCTGCAGTTTCAGTAGTCCTGAGCACTGGGAACGGTCACTCTTGCTCTCTGCCTGCAAGTTTGTTTTGCAGGGACCAGATTGTACCGGGCTAATGAAAGTACCATTGGGCATAGGTTAGGTCATCTGAGGGAAACTGGATAGCTTAAAGCTCAGAGGCAGTCAGGCAAGCCAACAGACAGGTTTTTGTAATGTAAGACCTGAAAAGCCTTTTTAAGCTGCAGGTTTGCTTTTCACTATAGCTTCCCTACAAAGCACGAGCAGAACAACAGCAGCAGCAAAGCACAGTGCTATTCTTATGAATCATTCCCCTGTTCTGCTGCATCTCTATTTGTGTTTAATGTATGACATTAAGGCCTTTTCAGAGTGTCTAGAATCACAGAGCAAATGACAATAATGTCTTATCAAATAGTCTCCCACGTATATAAATAACATTTCATACAAGTCTTCCCATAGCATACATTTACATAACTTTTTATTTAAAGCCCATGAAAATTTACCTGCCTCACACTGTTCTTCAAAACAGTAAAAATCTATTCAAGACTCTTGAATGACTGTGTAAAAGATTAACATGCTGTGAAGCAACTGTTCTCTTGGAGCTACTGGGGACCTAAAGATATTTTTATCCTTTTAGAGCTGTGAATTTTTTTCTTGTTGCTTGGAGAAGGGCCATCGTCAAGTCCAGGTTTTACTTTCATCACAGATGCAGCCAGCAGTTAACCCAAGCTCCACTTTCTTTTTAAACTGTATCCCTCAGCATATGCCCCCAAGCAAGTGCAGAGTTTGGGAAAGCTTGTGTGGCTACTAAGGAGCGCAGTTGACACACCTTTCATTTCAGTAAGGGCTGACTAGATACAGCAAAACACTTGTGTCAGTGGTGACAGAAAGCTCTCTAAAACTGAAGCTGGTTATCTTGCTCCAGTGCTAAGGAGTGTTAAAGGATACTTCTAATTTAACCATCTTTGGCACTGGAACATCTTATTATCTCAAAGTTCGGGTTTACATCTACCTCAATTTTTGTAGCTCCTCTAGGCCATGCTGCTGGAGCATTGGCCAATCTTTCCACAGCAGGATGAAGTCCAGTACAAGTCAGATCATGTCCCTATTTTGGCCTCAGCAATCTCACACTGGAGCTCTTGGGACCCTGTCCTTGGCAAGAAGCCCACAAAGAAGCTCCTATGACAAAAACAAATAAATATGTGAGGTGGGGAAGAGGGATGCTGTTGCCATGCTAGCCAGACTCCCTCCTCTGGGAAGCTGCTACTTTCTTATTCAAAATTTAAAAAAGCTAGGTGTCAGTAAACGTGATCTCAAACCCTCCAAGGACTGGAAAAATCTTCATAGTAAAAATATAACATGCTTTTGCCCAACGCTTTGTTTTAAGCATCCAATTATCAAGCTCAACAATCAACACAAACTCTAAAAAAAGTAAATCACAGCCCTTGCAGTACTTTGGTCAATTTGACCCAAAGTCCACATACTCACATCCCAGCCCTACAGTTGCAAACCACTGTTCGTCTTCCATTCAATAGCAACAATCACATGGCTGCCCATGGAATAAAATTTTCCCCGAGATCTTACTTAAGAGAAGAAGCAGAAAAAAATGCATCAAGTCACCTGGCAGATGTCAGTGATGTGCTCTGCTGCAACAGTAAGTCATGTTTTGCTGCCAGCCATACAGCAAGAGTGGGGCAGCTCCAGCAGATTAGGGCCTACTAGTTTGTATGGTGCCTACCTCCACCCCTTCATATCCCTTGGTGGCATGGAGAATATGGGAAAGTTTTTAGTCACTACTATCCTCCTACAGTTAAATTTCAGTTTTTAAGTAAGTGATACCCAGAAGACAGTTACAAATCAGTTTTTACTGAGAATACATGAACTAAGAATAGAGTCACCAGCAATTTGGATACATCTTCCTTCTAACTAACTTCTTTGTAATGACCTACAACAGTTAGAACTTGAACACTTATGTAGTTTCCCCAAGAAATATATTCAGCCATTTTACAATTCTCAGCATTGGTCTGCCACTGAAAAACATGAAGTATAAAACAATTTTTGCTGGTCTTTCACTTTTATGCAATATAAAAAATTCCCAACTTTCTAAAGCTGAAGGGATTTCTATTTAATGAATATGGTTATTGAAAATTTGGTGCAAGTCAAGTTAAAAAGTTCTCTTTGGCTTCTAATTTAGCTGTTTGCTCAGTTGCTTTTTATCACCTCAGAGAATGGCCCAGAATCTAGATAAAGTTTCAGTTTAATCTTTTTTACTGCTGTAACCAGTAATGTGATGTTAGCGTCTCATCGGAGGATGGTTTCTTTTGGTGCATCTTTCTTCCATCCTCAAAGGGCTCCTAGTGAGAATTGTCCCACTTGCTGTCTATGGATTGGGTCCTTTCATTATTCCTTTAGTGATTTTTGAATGGCCACAGCCTGGTTCCCTGAATGGTCTTGACCTGGTCAGGAGCTTTCATTTCTCTTTTTGTCACCTCCCCACAATCACCAGGGCTCTGCCACCATTGCACAGCCTCCTCAGAGTAACTCCCATTAAAACTCTGCAGCTTTTTGTGAACTTGGTAAATCAGAAGCATTAGGTCAAAGATTAGAATGGACATAGAATTTCAAACAGTGATGTTGACCTCAAAAGTTAGAGACTGCCCTTTCCAGGCCATCTGAGTCACTTCCAATAGCTGTGACAGCCACATCTCTCTGTCACTTTGCAGCGAAAAGCAGAGGCAACACTCTTAACACACAAGTGTGCAGTTGTTACGCCCTCCTCTCTGGCTGACCACTAATCTCCCAGTCAGATGTGCCCACTAACATTTGCTATTTACTGAGTATTTATCTCTTAAAGGGAGATGTTGAATGTCCTGAAAGTAACATATCAGCCAGAATTTTCACTTCTAACTCTGCTGTCTCTTTCAGATATCAGTCTCTGTTGGATGAAGACTTCTGTTTTGCAATAGTTTGTGAGAATTTCTGACAACCTTCCAAGACCAAGGATTAAAGTTAGCAAACTGGAGACCTCTTGTACAAGTCATTCAAGACAGAACATAAGAAATAATTAGTAATTACAAGTTGCAATACAAGTTTTTCTGTAGTGATCCAAGTTAGCAAGGTTAAGATGATAAACAAAATCCACAATCAGCTATTTCCCACTAGACCAAATCACAATAACTCACTCCAGCTAGTTGTGTGACTCACTCCACATAGGTTGTGTCCAGAAAAAACTGCTTTCTCTCATACATGTCTAGATTCAAGTGCTTGAGCCAACAGCACGTGTAGATGTGGCCAAGACATTTTCTAATCACAAATCCAAGTTGACTGCTGGTACATATTCTCATTTAGCACATGAAGTCAGTCGACACCACTTGCAAACACGTTTCCCATCTTATAATTAGCACTAGCTGATGAAGCATCTTCAAAAAAAACTTTTCTACAAATGCTATATCTTACTTCAAATTCAGATCCCACAACTTGTGATCTTCTTATTGATTTATACAAAAAAATAGAGTAATTAAAGCCTAGGCTAATAGCATTTCATATTTACTCCTATACCAAATTCTTACACTGCTTCCTAAACACATCTAAACAGTTCAGACCATTGCATGACTAGGGATTAGATAGTCTTGATTTATCATACAAATAGCCAAGAGGTTCAGACATTCAGCAAGTCTGGGCCGAGAGCCTAATATCAATAATCTTTTAGGTTATGCCAAATGAGCCATATCTTCTCTACAAAAATATTTTCCCTGTAAACCACTAACAGGAAATAGCCAACACAGCCAGTTAGGGACTCAAAATCATCAGCTGGGCTTGATAATAATATTATTTGCTTGAAAGTTTAACAAAGAGTCTCCAAATCCAATGTGAAAATGTCCAACTGTGTTTGCAGTCATGAGGACTAGTTAATCCCTGGTAAAAGTCCAGCTGGAAAAATTTGTAAGGCCTGTGCAATGATGATCTGAACTCCACTTCTGACTGGATCTTCATATTCATTGTTTCCATTGGCAAGATCTTCCAAATATCTGCCTGCTGTTGTATTTGCAACACCATCTTCAGTATGTTTGCCTTGCTCTGGGTACACAGCCACCAGTCCCTGTACAGTTCCCTCTACTCCACCACACTCCCTGCTCCTTGTCCCACCTCCTTACTGCTTAAAGCTAAGATGGGAAAGGTGCATCACCAACTTATTCCCTTATGAAGTTCCTTAACTATTTTTCTGTGAAACAAGGCAAGCCTCAATTTTCTCCCCTTCCTCCTTTCTGGCCCCTGATCCTTTCTTTCTGCTCTGTGCTCTTTTCCACTGCTTATTGTACTTCGGATCTGCTCCTTACCGCTCACACCCCCCCGCAACCCACTGGATTTTAGCAACTTCATCCCAGCTGAGCATTATTTAAATATGGTGGGGTTGGGGAGGAAATCCAAAAAACAAACCACAAACCAATCTCCATTCTGTAAACACTGTCACAACAGGTCCTCAGCCACAAAGTTCTCAAGATCCATGTAGTTATGTACACAATTGATGAGTGTGTAGAGAGTGGAAGGGGAAATACAGTGACTTGCTGCCTGCAGACAGAATATTCCAAGAATTCAGATTAACGCATATCCTAGGATATATATAAAGTGATTTTTTCTCCCTCAGGTGTTTAGCAAACCCTACAAAAGCAAAACTCTTGGCTTACTTTCAAAGGCCACCAGCTGACAGATTTCAAATCCCTGCAACAAGTCACAAGTACAGAATCATCTTCAAGAAATTGAGAGTCCATCAATTAAAAAACCACCAACAACAGGAATCAACCAAATCCCACAAAACTCACACACACTCAAAAAGTCCACACACAAACAAAAAACTCTCCCCATAAATTTTTCTCTTAGCTTTGTCTTCAGCTAACATGGTGCTGTCATTTCTTGAATTTACTGAAGTCATTGTGAACATAGGGAATCTGGGAAGTAAGATATAAACTTGAAAAATTAAGAACCAGAAAAATGGTAAGTAACCAAGAACACTATCTCGGAATGAAAAGTGCTATGTAGCTCTCATTGCAAGTGCAGTGTCCGAGTATCATTCCACTTAACACTGGCTTAACAAACAAAGACTTTACTGTACCTAAAACCAAGTTATAAGATATTACAAAGAGGAAGGTTAACACAACGTTAGTTCCTAATCAGTATTAATTCTTATCCTGCTGGGGAAGTCCTTTAAAATAGAAAGTGAACATCTCTGTGGTTTTCTCCTGCTGCACTTGTGAACCAGAAAGTAGGATTTATTCTCCTACCAGAGCACAATTGCCTACATCAATCTCAGGTGCATTAGCAGGGAACACAAGTACTTTCAAATGGGGAAAAAAACCCCAATGGCATAAATATAAATGAATCAGTAAAATTGCATAATCAGACGCATCAATGGCCTTTTTTACAATTACAGACAGTGCCCTGGAGGGCAGTCACATTAAAGTAAATAATTTTTTTTAATGTCATATGGGTTATATATTGCTAGCTGGAGTAGGAACAGCAGTCTAGAATGAAAGTCAATACAGAAGTTAAGCTTTTTAAGATGCTCTTTCATGTCTACTTGAGCTGTATATAATCAGGGACATCCATCTTAGAAAAACATTCTTCCAACACACTGAGATTACTGCTGCCTGGAAATTTTTTCAATCCCATTTCACTTATAGCTTCTGACAATGTTAGTGACAGTCGTGTCACAAAGCATTAGGTAAAATTGCGAGAATTAATTACATGCTATTTGTTTAACTTCTCTTGTCATCCATCTCTGCTTCTTTTATTTGAAAATTCATTCGGTCACCTAAATCATGCTCCCCTCACTCACACTGTGTGTTACCCAGACCCACTTTTGCATTTAGCACTCATGTCTTTTTCTTCAAGAAAAGAACAAATGGAAAATGCTTAAAGTGTTTATGCTCCATTAAAACTTAATTCTGCTTTTAATCCCAGACCAGAGTGTTGATAGATTCATTCATATGAAATAGAACTTGAGTCTCTGTAGTCCCTTTCTCTCTAATGAGGCTAGCACAGAAAAAGGATGCTACTCATTGTGAGCAGGAATATCACTTTCTGGTCTCACTATTTAATTCTGTTTTATTATAGGTGCTCAAAACTGTGTGTTATCCTATAGGTCCCATTTTAACTTCCATTTACTACATTGTCACAGTTCACAGAACAGAATTGGAGCAATTGCTATGAGGGACGCAGTTATTTAAGAGGGAAGAGGCAGATGAGAAATGCTATGCTCCCTGATAGTCAGAACATAGCTGTTTGGCTCAAATATTCCTTTTACCATGCCAGTCTATTTCTAGGACACATACAGGTCCAACACTTACCTCAAGACAAGCTATAATACTACCTTGGAAATATCTCTTAGTGTGATTTGCTACTGATAACATTCCTGAAAATAAACTGCAAGCAGAACATCATTGAAATGTGTTCACTATACCAGGTACATGTGAAAAAAAACCTACAACAAAAAACAACAATAACCCCCCCAAAAAACCCAATAAAACAAACAAAAACACCCAAACATGTACCAGCACACCTCAACTCCTCTGTTTTTTTTTCTCAAAGAGAGTCTCAATGAGATCAAAGTAGAAACAAATATTCAACCAAATCAGATCGTTTTTCAGAATAAAAAGTAACATTTAATACATTTATGCTCCAAGTTTTCATCATTTCAATTCTTTGTTTGAAGATGTAATATAACTTTGCAGAAAACCTTGTTCTCTAAATTCCTGCAACGCCAAATCCTTCCCTTCACACTTGGGAGGGGGAAGGGAGGGGAGTCGCTTAAGAAAGAATGTTTTCCCTGTTATATCACAGCTGTGCTGAAAGTGAACCCACAGTTGACAACACTCACTTTCTGGGCTCAGCCCCTGGGGTTTTTGCTCTGGGGTCTCTGCTGTCTCTGGAGCAGGCAGTGACATGGTCAGCTGCCAGAGGCACCACCAGGCCAGCACTGTCCTCTTCTCACAGTTTGCTGCTCTCCTCATATAAAAGAAGTCGTTTCCCACGTTAACAACACTGCACTGACAATGAAGATAGCTTCTTGCCCGCCAGTCAGGCAGCTGCTCCCACTCCCACAGAGCTGCACATTGGCAGAGCCTGCCTGACCCCACTGACCTCAGTGCCCACACTGCCTGCCACAGCTCACTCCACAACAGGTAGTGCTGCCCATCTTCTGCAAAGATCCCTTGGCTTTCTGCATCCCTCGGGACAGGGAGGGTAATGTGTGTTTATTTTGGCATCTTTGTCACCCCTGCACTTGCACCAGCCCTCTGGCAGATCCCTGACCGCATTTTCTTCTGCCCAAGAGGAGTACGCGACAGGGCAGACAAGGCAGTGTATTCTGTTGAGGACAAAAGGGATATGGGATGACCAGACTTTGACTGCCACACAGCTTTTCTTACAGCAAGGCTTTTCTAGGAACACAGTTTTGCTTTCCAGCAAAACAGTTCAGTCTAGCAGAGGTCTGATTAAGCCAGCAACCCTTGCGATTGTATGAACTTCTGCTATGCTGCCCCATAATATCAAATTTACTGGGCAGGATTTGACTATGCTTTGCTGCCCAGCAGATATGTGTGAGAAACAGACACTTCAGCTGCCCCAAGAGGGTAAGCCCTGCTGGCAGTATTTGCACACTAAGCAGCTCCCTACCTTTAATTTGCTGTCAGCAGCAGCTATCAGGACAAGGAAGATGAAAACTGGAGCATTTACCAAGCTGCAGCCAGCAATGCAAGGCAGGTAACTACCTGCTGGCCAGTTTGCAGCCAGAACCCCACACATTTCCTTTCCCTCAGTAGGCTGTTGAAGAGATACTTAGACAAGCACCTTGGTACTTCCTTAAGCAGCACAAGGTTGATCACAGTATGTGCATACTCTGAATTATATGTCATTAACTTTTCTTTTTGAAAAACAGAGGTACTCCATCACATCTCCAGTGAGAGAGGAGAGAAAAAAGGTAGTGTTCCTCCTCTCAAAGGATCATGCTGTGAATTATATTACGTACATTTCAACAGCTTAAGCACTAATCCAGAAAGGTGTACAGAGAGGTGAGGGGCTGCAACTGCACACAACAAAACTGAAGGGATTACAGTGTAATGTATATTTTGTTTCTGGTTACCTTAGTTCTTGAACCTTCTATCTAAACACAAACTCAACAGACAATCCACAGACAAATCCCCAGTGTGATATTCAAAGGCAGTTGGTGTAAATAATGTATAAGAATAACAGATGGAGCCTCTAGCCTGCACAGGGCGATTCAAGTTACACATCCTCAGACTATGCTCTCGACATATAGAATCCAATCAGAGTTTCTACACTGAAATATTTGTGACACTTCACTGCCACCAAGAGCTTCAAGGGCCATATTGTGCCACTTATTTTTTGAAAACGGCATCCTCCCTACTTCAGCAGAGAAGACACTGACAGATAATAAAGAGCTAAGGCTATATTGGTTGGAGTCATTCTTTTTCTTTGCCACTGCGAGTGTTCCCTCTCCCAGCCTATTATAACATTCCATTACACAGGGAAGCAAGTGTTTCACTTCTAGGGCTTCCCCTACTTCTGTTTAATATCAGCAACTCTTATTTCTGGTGCAGAGATTGTTGTGATTAAAGCCAGTGAGAACTCCAAAAAAGAGGAAGCAAGAACATGCTATGTTATTTGTACAGGAGCAAAAATATCATTAGCAGGAATCAATTGTAGCAACACAAGTCAGAACACAGGGGAGGGTTTGCACTACAGTATATCAAGATGTTTGGTAGCAAGTGCTACCTGATGTCAATAGGTACTGTATGAAAAGGATGTATATACCTTTATGATTTTAAGTATGAAGAACATCCTAAATCCACATCCAACAGGTCTTGCAAGGCAGTGCCATCTCTCACCTGCCATCATAGCAGGCTGCAGCATCAAAAGGTTGCACTCTCACTTTCCCACCCATTGCTCAGGCATGTCTTTTTCTCCTTACTCACCTATGTGAGAGAAGGGAACAGAAGTTGCCCCAGTAACTTGGTTGGTCTGGTCTGGTCCATCACCCTGCTGCCACTATTATCTCCAAGTCATTGCATAGACACCTGGAAAGGCAAACAGCTGACAAAACACTATAGATCCCTAAAACCCAAACCTTTCACAGCTGCTGATTTTTTACCTTTCATAGAGCAAGTATCCTGTATTTGTTTAGGCACTGAGAGGAAAAACTTGGAGAAAGTGTCAGTTCTCAGTTCTGATGTTACCTGGTTTCTTTTCAGTATATAACAAAACCCATCACAAAACCAAATCCACAATGCAGCCCTTCTGTTTCTTTCTAATCCTCTATGAATATGTGAACATTCATATACCAAATAGATGTTTCATTGAAAAACATTTTGCTCTTTGGAATTTTAACATCTGTGTCTGTAATTGCCAGTAATGCGAAAACACCAAAATAAAAATTCTGCTCTCCTGTATGTGTCACTGTTTCCTGTGAGGATCCCCACCCCGCTTTGGAAACCTTATGGACCAAGACACAATAAATTACTTTACTGTAGACCATAATTACACATTTCTAGAACAAGTAGCAAACAACTGTAGATGACAGACAACAAGTAGGTGACAACTTCCGTCTAGGATTTTTTCATATTTGATTATTGCATAATAATTCTATCTGAGAATTTCCTGCTTAAGTCGATATAAGCCTGATTTCTACAGTTTAGGGTTTGGAGTAATTCAGGTGAATTCATATTTCTGATGTTTTACAAACATGGCAAGAGGAAACAACTTTGAATGTTACTCAATTAACCACCGATCAAGTAGTTGTTAGTTGTGGAAGTGATAACAGTAACAAGTCACAAAGTACATGAAATAACATGTTCACCATTTGTAAATGTTAGAACAATGCCTAAGGGCTTTAGTAGAAAGTCACTGTTCCAGTAACACAAAAAGAAGTTGGTCATTATCCTTGGGAGGCTTTTAGGTACTGAATGCACAAGAACAGCAGAGGAAGCAGGTAAAAATAGTAAGATAGAAGCAAAAAAGTTATGACACCAGAGTATCAGATGTTTTAAAAATTTTTAAACTTTTGATCCAGGACTTACTTAGAAAAGGAATATTTAAAAAAGAGATAAAGCCTAATGAAAGGCAGGAAAATAAGGGGAGTAACTAGAAGAAGGGAGTCAGCCCAGGTCACAGGAAGGGAGAAGTGACTCTCAAAAAGTCAACCAACCCCACAGGGCAGAACAGCCCTCCCAGCCACAGATCCTCTGAGTCCGCTACCACAGTACCTTTTCCTGGCAATCTCTTCTTCTGAGTGCTCAGGATGTAGCTTTTCCCTAGAGCGCTCCTAAACTTTGAGAACCAGCAGAGTTGAGATAGAAACAATAACTACCAAATCTCTTAAGAGAGGCACATCGTGCTTTCTTGTAGCTGTGGATAGTCAGAAGGTTAGTGGTCCCAGATGGAGCTTGTTGCCTCACCAAAGGTATCTGAAGTAGGTCTGCACACCTGCTTACTTATACTTCACAGGTGGGTATAGAGCTCATTGTGCTTATTAAGGAGAATACCCTGAATAATTCAGTATAGACTTATTATAGAAATGTTGCAATGCTAAAGTTAAATGATTACTCTGTGCTTAATTAATATAAATCCATAGAACATCCTCATGATGCTCCTTATCTTTTTCTTCTTTGCTCTCCTGGGTGATAAACTGATGGAGTGTACCAGGGATTACTAGATGGTACAAAAGGGGTGAACAAGAGTATGCATGTATGTGCACTGAGAGATGGATAGCACAGTAAATGCAGTAATATCTAGATTGAAATGCTGAAAACACTGTGGGGAAAAGAAAGCCCTGAGCTCTGAAGTGTGATTGCCTTACTTTCCATCTAGGAGCAGAAAGCAATTTTGTGAGATTTGCTGCTCTAATAAAAAAGAGGTGGTGCATGTTTATCTTACAGGTAAACAGGAATTAAAATTTCTCAGGTTGAGGTTGCCTTGGTACCTGGGGACCACACTCGTGTGGTGTGCCTGCACCTGTGCTTTAACTGGGATACCTCTGTATGCTGCTTTAGGACCTCAGATGGTCTCTCCCAAAGTGGTTGGGAGAGTCTGTGAAGGAAAGCAGGTTGGGCAGTACTGCACAACACTGCATCCCCAACTGGAAGAGCAATAGTGGAAGACTGAGAGGAAAAACTAGAGTCAGAGCTGGGACAAAAAGCACATAAAGTAGCAGCATGGACATCTTGGGCAGGTCTATGTGTCTGATAGGCAGGTACAATGTAATGTGCTTTATATGAGGGAAATAAGGCTTCATGTGGCCATCAGTCTCTTAAGGAAACTCTAATTGTCATATAAACCACTCAGGTTTTCCTCCAACTGAAATTACAACTTCGGAATGAGGTTACTTGCCCATAATGGGCTGCGTCTTCAGCTGCTGTAAATCTGCAAATGCCAGACCAGTTGTGCTGATTTAAACCAACTAATTACCTGGCCCTGAACACTGATCAGATCCTCTGTCTGATGGATTTATGGGCATGCTGTGTTAGCATGGATGAGCTCATCCTTACAATTCACACCTTTGTGTGGTCCTGATATTTTGAGCCTGGAGCCAGCTCATCCGTGCCTGTGCTATACAGCTGGTGTGCTTAGCCCAGACCAGAGCGCCCTGCTTGTCCATGTGCCATGTGAAGAGGCAGGGATGCTGTATCCTGATGTCCCACTGGGATTCAGCTGAGGCACATGCTCAGTCTTGGGGCTCCCTGGCTCCCTCTATGACCCTGCTCTCCCCAGGCAGAGGAGCATCCCTGTCCAGCCCTAGTTTCACCAGTGCTGCAGTGGGAGGCAGAAAGCACACAGGGCTGCTGTGCAGTACTCCATGATACATGCATCTGGGTCTGGCCATTAGTAAGTATATAGCATTCCAGCCCTGGAGCTGCAGGATTAATTTAGGGAAGAAAACAAGGGAACTTGGCAAAGGTTCAAAAAAGGTACTACACAAGATAGACAAAATGTTCCACCACAATCCTGACTCAGCATGTACTTATCCACAACACTTTAAGTCAAAATCCAATCCCTCCAGCTCCAAGCCACCCAAACCATCTAAAAAGGAACAAAGAGAAGCAGAGGGAGTAAGAAGGGAGAAGGAGAAAGAGGGAGAGTCAGATCATATAACTACCACTGAAACTTTGTAGAGACCAGCTCTCACACATCCAGGTGGCAGGGCCATGACATGAGGCAAGCACATGCCTTTGGTTTTATCTGCTCTGGTCCCTGTGGCCAATCCCTCCAGGTGGGATCTCTGACCCACCAGCCACTCTGGGGTTCCAGGCCAGGGTGAGGGGCAGTGTTCTCACCGTCCTTGCCAATCTAAGCTGCGTGAGGGGCTCCAGTAGCTGTGGTGTGTTATAGTTTTCCTGGGCTGTTTTTGACTGACAGATACTTCAGGGCTTCCCCGTGTGGGCTCCAGGGGCCTGCCATGAGGGATGCAATACCATCCCACCTCTGTGAGGTTCGACCCATCCCTTCCCCCTCCACACACACACACACACTCCTCACAAGGTGGTTCTGACCCAATAATTATTGATCTGGTTTCTAACAGTAGGCATTAGATGTCACCTGAAAAATTATAGTTCTCCTGGCTATTTTTGTCTTGGGGTTCACTGCATAAAGCCCATTTGGAGCTGTGTTCCAAACAACACCTATTTACATAATCAAGAGTGGCTTCTGCTTTAACCTACAACCTAGGCTTTTTCTCATGGCGCAACGAGGTTGAAAAGTGCACATTGCTTTTCAAATCTGTCTCTGAACATTTCTTCCAGCAGCAACCACAGATCACATCTCATAAACAGACACATTTTTCAAAACAAGTTAAACATTTGTTGGTTCTAATCTAATTATTTATAGAAATGTCCTTCTCCTGTGATCCAGAATCTTTTCAAACCTCAGTGGTTTCTTGCTGTGAGAAATGACTCATTCTGGGCTGAGTGTATCATGGTAACTGCATATTTGTTCATTGTGGTGCAATTTTTGATCCAGAAAACTGAGTCGTGTAATGGTGCCTGGGAAATAGTTCTTCTGAAGAGCTCTGCCAATGGGCTAATCCAGTCCCCAAATGTTCAAGATCCTCCCGAAATTAACTGGAAGTGCATGCAGAAATGTAAGCAAATTTCCTTATGCATACTCTATCAAATATTTACAGCACCTATTTTCTCCTCATTGATAGATTTTGCAACAAACGTTTTAAGGCATTTACACTCATGGAAGTTTAGCTCTTTGAATTTATAAAGTTAATTCTAGCAATTGGATGGACCCGCACACGTTTAAATTGACAGTCAAAATGAGAACTGGAAAGCTCAAATGTATGAGACAAACTTAAACTTGAAACCATAACATTCAGTTGCGTACGGAAGTGAGAAAACCCTTTGCTGACCATAAGGCATACATGTCAACCATTGTGGGGGCACTCTGGCAGGGCACTCTGAAGGGCTTATTGAGATCTACTCTTGAAAAAAGGAAAGGCCTAAAAAAACCTGAAGATAACGCGGCCACGAGGAAAAGTGCAATTAAAGCATCCCCAACCATTAGTTATGGAGCACAATATTAGGAAAATTAATCAAGTTATGGCCCTGACCGAGGAACCAGATGTGCACAAGTGCAAGTTGTGCAAGGGTGTAAGGGGAAAGAATGGTCCTGAAGCTGGTCGTGAGAAACCTTACTGACACCAGGTTGCTGGTTTCACATGAGAAATACGATTAAGAGATAACCTGACACTTCTAGTGTGTCATTAAATCAAGTATTAATTGATGGTACATCCTGGAGGACTAATACTAGGTACTGGAACATTCCTCATATCTGGGGGGCAGGAGGGTGTCCTTTATGTTTAAGTTAACATTGGGTAGGTTTTAGTCCGAGGTAATGAATTTATTCCCAGAACATTACATGTTTATTCCTTGATGTGGAATTGTGTTTAGGTCTGTTATTGTCTTGGTTAGCAGCTCATGGGGTAAAGCACGAAAATTTATGTAAATCATGCACACAAGTTATGTGAAATATTCCTACATGGATGGTATGTAAAATACAGCAACACAAAGTAATACATATTATAAAATATGGATTACTGTAGTGGGGACAGGGGGATTTGTGTGAATGTCTACTAAGCCTTACTGGTCCTTGAAACTAGGCACAAACAGTGTCTATAGTCCTTCCAAGGCAGGGGGCAAGAGCAAAGGAAGAGTTTGCAAAGGAAATTGACCCTAATTTTGGTGAGCTTAATGAGCTTCATTCATATCTGGTTTACTGCAGGACCACACCAGTGTGCAGACAGTCAGAAATTCCTTTGAAATTTTCTATAGTATATTTTTAATAGTACTGTTCAAGGTAAAAGTTTACAACCAGTGTTTTTTTCCCTTTGAAGATACATTTTTACCCTTGAGTGGAGAAAGAGGTATGTTGTTTCACCATTGAGAAAGATCCCACTCAATTATTTCAAAGGATGGAATTATTTGTTTTAAGAAATCACTTGGCCAATACATATTAACAAGTTTTCCTTGTCAGCCTAATGTTGGTGTTAATTTCTCTTGTGTAAGTTTTGTTAAGAACTACTGTGGCATGGTAAATGGAAAACAGATCATTGCCAGAAGGGTTTTCTTTGTCAGGTGTCATCCTAATTGGTGAGGAATGCAGCTGCATGGGGAGAGTTAGATGCCTGGGGCTGTGAGCAGGGGAAGGTTTTTCCCCGTGCGACTGAGCTGGGTTACATGACCCCACCGCCCTGCAAACAGCAAAAAGGAGCATTGTAAGCCAGCTGTGTTTCAATCAATAATTGGACTCATTAGCGTTGCATGGTGACCGGGTCTCCTGCTTACCTCAGTAGCTGTGGAGTACTGAATTTGTGTCATTTCTGATTTCTCCCTTCTGTATCGCAGCTACTTGGTGTAGATACTTTTCACAGGCAATTAAAGGATCTAAGAGAGGAACAGGAGTGAGAGGGAAGACACTGTGTGTTAATTAGATTTTTTCCAAATAATTGACCCAGTCATGCAAAGGTAATATCCGAGATTTGTTGTTGCTTTTGCTATTTTCACTACTCACATATCTGAAGCAGTTTTACATTGAATTGACTTAAAACCTGTAACAGACATGCAAAGTTTCAATAATGAAAGGTTTTTTTCTTTAAGGGGTTTGTGGTGGAAAAAAGGAACCAATTCTCAACTGTATCTAAATTATCTGAAAAAATCTACACCAAAACAATACTAACATTGTTTTCTAGAATGAAGAAATGGACATATATATAAATATAAAAACTATTATCACAATGAATCAAACAAATTTAACATTTTGGTATTACTACCCCAATAATCATTTGGTAAAACATACAATTTTTAAAAAATAATGTGAACAGAAAAATTCTCCCAGTTGGGTTGTAAATCATCACCCTAACACTTTTTTATAAATTTCATGAGGAATAATAATAAAAATAATAACTTCTTTCTTAAATGAAATTAGATTTGAGCTATCAAGCCATGCAGGTGTCTGCTGCACTTCCCCTCTCCTTCCACAGCCTTAGATGCTGCTGAACAGCTTCAAGGAAGCAGCTAGCAGAGGTGCATGTGTGATGCTTTAAAAACTAGAGCAAGATGTCCGACAGAAGAGAAATCTTGTCAAAATACTTAGTGAAAAAGTCCATGAAAAAAACCGTATCAGAAAAAAATTGCAGAAAAACCAATTTCATCATTTCTACATAGAGCAGGGTGTGCTGTGCCCACTCTGCTGGGCTCTGTACTTCAGAGCTGAGCCACTCTATTGTCTGGGTGAACTCAGGGGTATTAAGGGTATAGGAAACAATCATGAAAAAAATACTGAAATATATCTAAATGGGAAAGAAAGACAGAAAGACAAGAAAGACAGAAAGAAAGACAGAAAGAAAGAAAGAAAGAAAGAAAGAAAAAGAAAGAAAGAAAGAAAGAAAGAAAGAAAGAAAGAAAGAAAGAAAGA
>JAWWLV010000088.1:102301825-102320627 GCA_035041135.1 Platyrinchus mystaceus | reverse complement strand
GAAGGAAGGAAGGAAGGAAGGAAGGAAGGAAGGAAGGAAGGAAGGAAGGAAGGAAGGAAGGAAGGAAGGAAGGAGAAAAAGGATTACATTTGTGTTGATCTTTATTTCCCTAATTTAGTCTCCTAGATGAGTCTTCAGTGGTTAAGTCTTGCTCCCTACCCAATCTTTCAAGGTTTGCTGGGGCACTGACTGTTTGAACATGCTAGAAACCTCGGTTTGGATGTATGTGATCTTTCACATATATACAGGCTTTATCTCAGCAGCAGAACATCTATCTTTTGTCCAGGTACCATGCTGATACACTTCGTCCATGCTATGCCTTCTAAGTCTTACCTCTGTCATTTGGAAAACCATTAATTCTCACCATGCCCTGGGATGTGTGACTTCTACCCTGGCAGTAAGGCTCTTACACCAGTAGAAAGGGGACAGCCTTGTGACAGCAGCCAGATCGAGCGGAGAGGCTGGAGAATTAGCAGATTTAGTGGGTTTGCCAGCAGCTATTTAGATTAGATTAGAAAAGGTGTTAGGAGAGATTAGCTGGGCCTGGGCTCGGAGATAGTGATAGGAGTCAGTGGGGACATTAGAGGGCACCCAGGGACGAGACTTTCTGGAGAGCAGCATTTCCCAGTCTCAGAGGAAAGGTTGTGTCAGGTATCACTCAGTGCCTGGGAGGAGGAGGTGATGGACACAAAACAAAGTGATCATGGGTTCTTGCCTCTGGATCCTCTCTCCCCATCTTCCCCTCCTGAACACTTCTCAGCACCCCTAATGATTATGGTAACCAGATCCGCCACAGTGACAGGAACCAGTTTTTCCTGCTGGCATCTGCAGGGGTTCAGGGGGCTTAATCCCTGCTACGCATAATGCACTGCTGTCTCAGAATTCACATTTCCTCTAGCAATATTGGGGAGCATCAGCAAAGGTGACTGTGCACAAGGTGGTCCTCAAATATAGAGGCCAAGAACAGCCAAGGCAGGAGGAGTACGACAGGTGGATAAAGGACATTCTGCATGGAGGAGAAACCCCTACATCTGTAGGCTGCACGGTCTGAAAAAAGATACCCCACAATAGCTGCCATGGGAATGAAGGCCCAATGGACTGGGAAGTAAAATGCTTTTACAGATTTAGAAAAATGAAAATTGAGAGAGTCATTTTTATCAGCCTTGGCTCTACCCTGAGCATATAATGAGTATAAATTCCAAGTGGACAAAGATGATAACAGGAAAAATGAAGGATGTGCCATAAACTGCATTTGCTCTTTTAAAAAATGCAGATGCTGCAGTGAGCATTCACAGGGCTGTGAGCCACTTTGTTAAAGTATCTGCCCAAAACAAAGGGGTACCCAGAGACCAACAGCTCTGGAGCATCACCAGATGTGGAGGGAATGCAACCCCACCACAGCGGCATGGTATCTCCACCACCACGTCTGACTTATGGACAGAAATTAATTTCGTAGTGCTAGAAAGAAAAAAGCCCAAAAGCCATAAACCACCACCAACAAAAAAACACACCCCAAAACAAAACAACAACAACAAAATCAAAACCCAAACAAAATAAACTTATGACAAATGAAGAACTTTTTGCCACGTGGTAGCTAATCTGCTTACTCCAAAACAATCACAGCACTAACAAGGATAGCAGCTCGGGTGGGAAAAATGTTTTGGAACCGCGAGGCAAAATCTTCGAACCAACAGCATAACAAAGCTTGGAAACAAAGTATCTTTCGCTGATGAGCTGCACGTTTTTGTTAGACCGTTGCTTTTACCACTATAAGTAAATATTTTCAATTTCGTTGACAGCTGCCGGGGTTGATTTGACTCTCTTCACGCCTTATGCTCCTTTGTCACAGCTGCTGCAGTGCCGCGCCCGCCCTGAGCGGCTGCATCCCGCTTATCCGCCGGGAGCAGCTCCCGGCCGGGGAGCGGCGCTGCCCCGCGCAGGCTGGCGGGGATCCCGCGGCTGCGGTGGCGGCGGAGCGGCGCCAGGTGGTGCTAATGCACCGCCGGCCGCCTCCGCACCTCCCGGACACCGGCACGGCACGGCACGGCCCGGCCCGACACGGCACGGCACCCACCTCGCACCGACTTGGCACCGCCCTGAGACCGCCCTGCCAGTCCTGGCACTCACCTGGCAGCTCTCTGGCACCGGCCGCATTGCCCGGCTTTGCCCTGGCATCGCCCAGCGTCACTGCAATGCCCAGCAGCACCCGGCAGCACCTGCCACTACTGGGCATCACCCTGCCACCAACCCAGCAGCACCTGGCACTTTTGGTTACTGCTCTGGCACCTCTCTGGCACCACCTGGCACTGCCCTGGCAGCTCTCTGGCACCACCCACATCACTTGGCATTGCCTGACATTGTTGCATTGCTTGACAGCTCCTGGCAGTGCCTGGCATGGCTTGGGCACCACCCCAGCACTGCCCTGCATCATTGCAGCACTGCCCAGCATTGCCCGGCATCACCTGGCACCAAGCCTGCACTGCCCTGGCATCACCCGGCATCAGCCCAGCAGCAGCTGGACACTGCCCCAGCACTCCCCCAGCACTCCCCCAGCACTGCCCAGCGTTGCCCTGGCATTGCCTTGGCATCACTCTGGCATTGCTCCAGCACTGACCAACAACCCTGGGGAGACTCAGCAAGGCCTGTTCATTTCCCTTCATATAATTAATACAAACACAATTTACTCAATACGTACATTGCTTTCCATTTTTAATCCAGTGAATTATTCAGGATGAGTACTTTATCAGGCTGTTTTTCTTCTCTCCTTCCCCCTTGGTCTGGGTCTCCCACATTTATCACCGCAGGGATGTGGCACAATCATTTCTGCAAGAGAAATACTTGTCTGGGGACTGGTTCTGGGTTTGTGCTGTGTGGGCAGGTTTTCAAGTGAAGTCAAATTTTTCTTCTTCCAGGAGTAGAGGTGGGGTACATGAAACAAAAGTTTCATGTTGGGAAGTTGAAACACAGTTCATCGCTCAGTGTTTTTAAGTCAATTCACTGGACTGTGGTGCTTTATGTGACTTTTATCTCAGTGCATCCACATAAATCATAGAGTCATTTACTTTGGAAAAGACCTCTAACATATCAGTTCCAACTGTTCAGCCCAGCACTGCCAAGTCCACCACTAAATCAAGTGCCACATCTACATGTCCTTTAAATACCTCTAGAGATGGTGACTCTACCACTTCCTTGGGCAACCTGTTACAATGCTTGACAACCCTTTTCTTGAAGAATTTTTTTCTTAATATCCTATCTAACCCCCCCTTAGTGCAACTGGAGGTCATTTTCTCTCATCCTGACACTTATTACCTGTGAGAAGAGACTGAACCTCCCCGCCCTCGCTACAACCTCCTTTCAGGTAGTTGTAGAGAGTGATAATGTCCCCCCTGAGCCTCCTTTTCTCCAAGCTAAACAACTACAGCTCCCTCAGCTGCTCCTCATAAGACTCGTGCTCCAGGCCCTTCACCAGCTCCGTTGCCTTCTCTGGACACACTCCAGAACCTCAATCTGTGAATATCAATTAAGTGTGCAAAATAACTACTTTCTCCCTGAGCAAGTGTTTCTCGCTTTTCTAGTACAGACTCCAAAGTGGCTCTAAAAGAGCTGATTCTGAATGAGTGAAAAATCCACCAGACTAGGAAACAGTTGGGTGAGATACTTCTGTTCCATCAGCAGTGCCCACAGAAGCTGGGGTGTGAAGCTGGGTGACAGCAAACATATCAGCAAACTCAGTGGGCTTCAGCTCTGTGCATTTCATCTGGCCTTCCTACACCTTGAGAGGTACTTCAAGAGAAGCAAAAAAAAAGAATAAAACAAACAAAAAAAGAATCAGGAATTAAAATGTATACAACTGTTGATAAATTTTGACTGATTCTCTCTCAATTGGTTTTCTGTGTGTGTTGGATATGCTATTTCAACAGCTTTATGAAATGAAATTGCTTAAAGCCACTTAGCCACAACTCTTTCCCTTAAGAGAAAGATTTCTGGAATGCTTCTTGGGGTCACTGTGGAAATCATTCTTCAGCAGAGGATTATGAGGATTTCCATGCCATAACAGCCCCAGAGGGAATATCATCCTGCAACCTCTTGTTCATACAAATACTAGATGATTTCTAGAGGGTCCCTTCCAGCTTCAACTATTCTGTGATTTTGTGAAATACCTTCTACTCTCCTAACTGGCTATCCCCTTCTCATTGCCTTGTTTTGCTGCTTCTGAGAGGTGTTGGTCATTCTCAGTGCCTGCAAAAGTTCATGGGACCTGAATTATTCAGTGCTGCCCTTTCCCAGACTGAGTCCAAAAAGCCTAGAGCTAAGCAACTCTTGGAGAGCAATTTCCCAGAAATGGTGTTGAAAACACCAGTCCTTTCAACAGCTTTCAGACGACCACAGCAGAGACCCTTCTCAGCTGGGCTGCCCAAAAATACCTGCAGAGGACAGCTGATGTGTCTGTACCCAGTCTGAAGAGACTCACTGCAGGGGCTGCACCCTGACACCTCACAGAGGAAGGACAAAGCAAAACAAAAAGGTCCAAACACCACAACTGAGTTTCAAAAGAAAGTGAGTGGCTTGCTACCTTGCTACAGAGACATAAGCAAAGATTTATTCTTTCTTTTAATCACATAGTAGACTGGCATTGGTATGCATATAATCAGTAACCAGCAAAACACTTACAGGGAAGTTTTATCCCAGAGGATCATTTTTGTCCCAAATGATTTAGTAATAAAACTTGGGACACATGGAACTATGAAAAGAAATATTAAGCATTTTTTTTAAAATGCCTAATGACATAGTCTCTTGAAATATTTGGAGAAAGGAATGCTGGAATCCTTTGAAGTGACTTTCAATGTAGCTTTTAAATTAATTAGGATGTTATTTCTGTGTAACAGCTACACCATAAATTTGGTTTCTAATTAAATACTGTGTGAAAACTTCACACATCACTGCTCGCAAATTTATTTGCTGTTGGATTTGACCGAAGTTCCTCAGAGAGATGGTCTTTTCTCCTTCCCTGGGGGGAGAGCAACTTCCCTCTGGGAAAACAAAGGAAAGCCAAAGGACTCGCCATAGTGTTAATACATGAAAAAATAGCAGTTCAATCACTATTTTCACACAACTCACAGATTTCTTTTGCAGTTCTGGTCAAGATTTCACTGTAATTTCTCTGTCACATTCCTCCAAGGCCTGTCTCTGTTCTCTGGAGGACGCTGCTAGTGCCTGGTGTCACATTTGTCCTCAAAGGGTTAATTCATTTTTACTGGACCATTTTTAGTCATATCATATTTTAAGAAAAATATGAGCAGTTTTCACTATTTTGCCACAAAAGCTAAGGAGCAGGTAATGCCAAGTCATACGGGCAGCATTATTGGGTAATGTATTTTTAATAATTGCAAAGTATTGCGGGTAAAACTATTTTTCTGAACGTTAGGCCTGAATAACGCTTTTGTCTCTGTCCTTTATTACCCTTTAATTCCTCTGTCTCTCTAAGCATCTCTTCAATTTCTTTACCTAGTTTAAAATGAAATCCTAGTATATTTCTGGCTGTAAAAATAACCCTACCCTTTTCCTTTTGTTCTCTCTTCTTTGATCCCAAATGACATCCGTTCAAAGCAAAAAGTTATTGTACACTTGAGCTTTTTTTTCCAAGGTAACCCTTTAAGTATTTCCAGCATTTAGTGATGACCAGTTACATGAATAAAGTTAAAGTAATAAATAAATAAATAAATAAAGTTCACTGGGACAAAAAGAACATAAATTCCTTTCAGTTTAAATAATTTGATGATGGTAGTCATCAGGGAATCACCTGAGGCTGGTTTTTGAACTTAGTTAAAGAAATGTGTCTCTCTATCAGCCAAAATGCTGCGGGTTTTTTGCCCTGGACCATCACGTTAAAGCCCTGTGACTATCTGGCCAACAGACTGAGTTGAGTGCAGTGTGAGCAGGAGCATGGTGTTGGGGGTGGGGGGAACACGATAAAATACACTGCCTGACCCTGCCTCTTGCAGCTTCCTACTCAGAATGAAATCACACCCTTAAGATGGCATTGCAGAATTACTTGACCTGACACACCAGCCTGCAACCTTCTTTAAAGGTAACTTGGTGATATATTGCTAAGAAGCTTGTGGAGACATAGGTAGCACATATTATTTCCCCTGTGCTGAACAATGCCCCAATGCACTATGAACCATACTTTGTGTTTCTGTCTGAAGCATTCATGCCATCACAAGCCTGCAGGGTCTGGGACACCAAAGATACAGCCATGGGTTTATGCTGCTGAACACTACACTGTCCAGTTGCTCTGCCTTGACCATTCAGAAGGGCTTTGCATAATGTTTCACACTTTTCAATCTAAATCTTCTCATGCATCTGTGATTTAGGATTCCCCACCCTGACCATGTATAAAGAGTTTCAACAGTCACTGTCCTTCGTTCCTGAAGCCAAGGAATAAAACTCTGTTTTGTTGTTTTTACATAAAGCAATATAGCATAGATGGGTGTTAATATTTAACTGTATCCTAAACTTCATTTTCATGACTAATATTTGCCCAAATTATGTGGGTGTGAGAGACACCTAAAACAATCAGGACTTGGAAACAGTCATGTATTTTTGTTTAGAGACAACTGAGCTGGAAAGAGAAGTCTTCTCAGTCCCTAACACACAATATAGCCTAATGTTGGAAGTGTGTAGTAGACACTGGTCTGGGTATTCAAGGACCTAGAAACAGATCTTTTTTCTTGGAGATGCTGTAGCTCTCAAAAAAACCCCAAAACATCTCAACTGGAGTCTGTCCATGCTCAGACTGTAGAGGCCGTAGAGACCCCCAAAATGTCTGCATAGCCATTGTAACTCTTGACAGCTACTGCAGTCTAAATCCTGACACTTTTATTCATAGGTATTTTTCCTACATAGCAGGCTTTACCATTTTCCTCCTTTTCTTTTTTTTCCCTTATTTAATATTAATATGAACATAAGCCAAGATTTCAAAACTGTTGAGTGTTTGATTTGCCATCTCTCCAAGGCCCTCATTTTCCAAGGGATTCTCAGACCACATTAAGATGTCACAAGTTAGACAAAATACAGGCTCTCATAGTGCCAGTGATAAATGGCATGACTAGAAAAGTCATAAGTGAGATGAAGAAATTTTATTATCAGAAAACATCATTATGGGGCTCCACTAAAAGGAATGTTCAAATTAAGGCTTTTACAAATACATGGCTAAAGAGGTTTCTGATGAACAGAAATGGGAAGGCGAAGTCTTCTGAGTCTCTTGTCTGTTTTTATACAAGTTTGACAAAGGTCCAGCAAAGAGAGAAATTAAGCTCTTGCAAAGTCTGTGAAAGTAGCTGGCTGCACAGACCACTCAGGGGGTGTCTGCAGTGTGAGCTCCTACAATATGGCACATAGGAGAATCCACTTAAAAAGAGAGATTTGTCCAGATGCCATCATTAAGAAATTTATTTTTTTTATATATATCAGCCATAAGACTCCAACTCTAAAGACAATTCTAATTAGCATTGTGCTTACAGAGCAACTTCTACCTTTGCTTTACAATACTTCATTGCTCCAGAATTTTTCCCTCCAGCAGTGAGTCGCTAGATAACTTCTGAGAAGTCCTTCTGCTGGCCTGTGTTTTAGAGGATGTTATTTTACTTTTCAAGGTAATGCAGTTACTTTGTTGGCACTCTGTGAAAGTCACAGAAATGCAAGTTCCAACTTTACAAAATCCACTACGTAAATGAAATGACTGCTCAAATGCCTATCTTACCATTTCTGAAAGAACTCAGTTCTACTAGAAAGAGTGCAAGTACATCAGGCTGTTTATAGACCACACTCCTGCTGACTTTTTGCCTGAGGGCAACTCTTTCCTGTCATGATATTTACTACTCACTTGGGTACATAATTCTCACTAACCACTGGGGAGTCTCCTTCATCCTTAGCACTACAGGCCCTCTCCCCTCTTCCCACATACTTTTACCAATCCAGCTTCTTGGGTTGCCAAGAAGAAAAAACCCTCTCTCTTGCTGATCTTCAGTGTGAGTCATAGATCAGAATTAGACAAAAGGATTATTCAAAATAGTGAGCCCAATGGTGTCAGAATAATCAATATATTTTAATGTTCTGTTTGGAAAACATTTTCAGATGAAAGATTTATTATCTTTTATCTTCAGAAGACATTAAAAATATTCAGAATTGTGCTAAATATGCCAAGTGAAAATAATGACTTGAAGTATCCTATGATATTTCAATATGCAGTGGCAAGACGTGGAAAAGGTGTGTTGATGTGGAAAATTCTTAATTAACATTTGAGTAAGTATTCTCTGTCTGCCTCCTCCTCAGCTCACTGTGCAAGATTTTAATATTCTCATATATTTCTGTGCTATAAATCCTCAGTTCTACATCAGGGAGTGGCATGTATGATCAACAGTTTCTCACTATAAATTGTGATGCACCCTATTGATCTACATTCCAACAGGATACTTGCCTATGACTTAAAATGAATATTAATAAAGCTGTTAGTCCTTCATTAAAAAAAACCAAACAAGTGCTTTCTCCATTTCAGTAACTGAGCATGATAATAGCCATCAGTATCCCTAAATATCAAATTCATTATTTCACCTCCAGAGCAGTCACCCTAAAAAGCAATTTAACATAGTTTTCAAACATCAAAATTATTTCACTTTATTTTGAGAGAATTTGCAAGAACATTCTCTGTTTGTCAGGTGATGGAGCAGTTCTTCTGTTTTAACAGTGATGAAAAGGTGTATCAAACATCATTGAAAATCTGTGTTTTCCCCATTGGCTTTCTATGTTAGCAAGGCTCCAACTCATTTCTGATCAATGAAGACAGCAGTAGATGAAGGAAAAAAAGTGATGGATATCCTTGCAGGGCTGAAGGGCACACACCACATAATTTTGTTGCTGTCAGTTTATTTCTTTTTTTCCTGTGTAAAATAAAGGAACCTGTGGCTGGTTCAGGCTTGCTAGCTGTTGCTGGCTTCTGTTAAAAAACCTTTGAGTACCTCTCTCCTGGCTTTGCAGGCCATGCTAAATTTTCCATAAGAGAAAATTACAGGTCCCAAAGGTGCAATCAAGGGCATGTGGAACACCCTGGGGTTTTTGGAGCAGGCTGGCAAAGATGGGATGGATATATGTGGGAGGCTGGACTGCAGTATCAAAGAGGCATGAAACACTACATCACTCCTCTCTCTTCTGGGCCAGTTGTATACTCTGCAAGAATCAGACAATTGCTAGAAGTCTGTGAGAGTGAATGAAGTGCTCTGGAAAGCAGTGACAACTGAGTTGTCAGATCAAAAAGTGCTTGGTATAGCAGGAGTAATTTTGCATCCTTTTTTTGTAGGTCTGTTTTCAGACAGGGAAAGGGTTCAGAAAATGCCAAGACTGTAAGGGTAACCAAGGCTAAAAAGCAGGAGCTCAGTTAGAGTTGCAGCAACCAAGTGGGCAAACCAAACTAGAGGCAGCTGTTCCCTGCTTCATGTGAATGTCCACACTTCACCCCCAGGTGCAGCTTGCTCTGTAGCAGGCAGCAGCAGCATTTCACTCTCCTTGTAATTGGTGCACTAATTATACCATTTTAAACAGCTCTAAAATAAACCAGACTGAAGTCACATTGAATATATATATATATATATGTATATATAATGGCTGTGTCTGAAACCTGACTACAATCTAATTTCTTTAAAGGTCGCCTGGTAGTGGTATCACAAGAAACAGTTCTGCAGCAGCAGAGATTGATTCCACTTCCCCTCTTTTGCCAGGCAATAACCTTAGAAAAACTTTCAAATTGATGGTAACTCACTAGTTTCAAAGGCCAGACAAAGTAAATCTTTAATAAAGAGGTTTGCTCCAAGAAGGAACAGACAGTTTAAAGAGCTTAAACCTCCAAATCGTCAGCCTGTGTACTCCCTGTAATTTAATACTCGGGATTTTGCCTAACTTCATTAAGAGGATGACAGTGAAATTGAGATAAATCATCCTATGGTGAGTGAAGGATGAATACAGAGAAAATTATAAGCAGCAGGACAAATAGGTTATATTATCACACAGATAACTTACTTCCACATTAGTATTAAAGTGATTTTCATTAACATGAACTATTTTACATCAAAGTCCATGCTATTGTGAAATTAAGTACATTGTATGATTCACACAAATGCATGTGTAGTTTCTGGAACATTCTTAGGTTTAGTTCTTGATTATTTTCAGCCCATTTTTTGACTGTGAATTTTGTTATCTTTTGTAGTAACTTCTCAGTTGAAAAAAATTACTGGTTTGATTTGTATACAGACTTTTCCTCCAGAAATCTGAGTCACTTTTTTTTGATTAAACTCATTCAGCATAAAATGAGTATTTCAATAACTTCTTTTCCTGGAATTCTGATAAAAATTGCAAGGAATAGCATTCAGTTCATCCCACCTAGAAAGAATTTAAATTCAGAGACTTTATTTCAGGCCTTGCAATGGCAGCTTTTCAATACCAGTCCACTGTAGCACTCCACTCTTTTGTGTCTATTCCTTTTCAGAGGCAGAATGATGCTGAGACAAAGGCTGCCCTGACACAGCCCTTCTCTTATGTCGTCTTTGATCCATTGGTGGTGCATATCTACAGGACTGTTTTCATTCCATGTTTTGGAGCTGACCTGGAAGGGGTAGGTGTGGGTTGTGACTGTTTTTGGCTGAGACCCGTCCTTCTGCTCTCATCACCTCCACATTCCCTGTGGACCACTTGTCCCCGTGAGGACAGGAGTCTTGCTGGGAGTGTGATTTTTCACTATGGAGAAACACTGAGCATCACAAGACAGTGGAATCAGTCATTTCCAAGTGCATCATGCAATGATGTTTCACATGGCAGCTGCCAGTCTACCTGCACTTATGGACTACAGACGTAACTTCAGCAAATGAAGTTTAGTCAGCACAGATAAGGAGGACACACACCAAAATGAGTTCTGTGTTACTCCTTGCTCAATTCTACTTCTGGATTCTGTGATTGTGAGTATCTTAATTTCCTGAAACAAAATTTGTACTTCAATATAAAATACTGTAATGTAAGGCTGAATGAAACCCAAGAGCCTTGACTGGACTAGAAAATCTCTTTTAAATAGTCTTATCCTGTTTGCATTGAGTTAGAATGCATTTCCTTAGTACAGGGCACAGGAAAATATTCTCATAATTGATTTATTTAGAAGGGTTCTGCTCTGTATCATCAAGGGGGAATAATATAGACCTGTCATGGCAGACAACCTGATTTTGAAATAAGAGCACTAAACATTAACAACTGCAGTAACTGACCTGTCACGCCATCTACTTAAAAAAGACTTAAACAGTTACTTAGAATCTAAACTGAAGAGTGGAGAATCACTAGCCATGTCTGACTGATGCCTTGCAGATGAGTGCTTTATGTACAGTTAGGGCAGTCACAGGGGCTGCACATACTCTTGCCTGGTACTACCAGCCAGGACAGGTCTCCTGACTCTTATGTGGACACCTGTTGTGGCAGCCAAGGTCCTCCCTGGGCTATGAGCTGGGCTTTCTTTCACTGGGCAGGGAGAGGAGGTGGCTGGTCCTCCCCTGGCTCTTGCATGGGGGGAGAGGCTGTAGTGAGACAGTTGACCAGGACTGTGCCCAGGCAGCTTTTGAATATCCCCGATGACGGTGACCTCGTGATCTCTCTGGCAGCCTGTGCCAGTGCCTGGTCACCTTCATGGTACAGTGTATACAACAACACTAAATAATCACAGAATTAAAAAAAAAAAAAATCTGAAAGGTCGCTGGGAAGATTTCTAAACCATTCTTTATCTAAGGACAGGAGCAGCTGTTTCTAGCAGAACACCACCACAAGAGCTCCCTAAAGTTCCCAGGCAGAGCTACCAGCCATGCAAAGATGTGTGAGCCAGCTCAGGGGGGTTCTGCAGTTGGCATGGCATAGCACAGCAGAGTGTATGGCTGAGGAAGCTGCAGGACTCTGCGATGGTAATGGCAAGGGAAAGGTGCTGCTTTTGAGGTTAAAACAATGTTTAAAAGGAAAACTAAATGGAAAACTTTTGCAAAAAAGCCCTCTGAGATACTGACCTTTTTTGGACTGCTTGACTGCAACCACTGAGGAAATAGCGTTGTTTTCTAGCATCCACAAAACCCCAGAGCTATATATTGTGTTAAAAAAACCCAACTTCTTATATTGCTGGCATTTGGCTGTAGAAAGGAATCAAGGACTTCTTTAGTAAACATGTGTTTTTCTCTGATGCCACAATTTACAGAAATATCAAATATTCCTAAGGAGGTATTAAAATATTCCTAAGAGTTGTAAATATTTAGAGATTTACTACAGTAATATAACTTTGGCAAATCCCACATTGGTGGCTGATAATGCAGGCAAGCATTTTCATGGGAAAATATGCTGTCATCATTTGAATTTTCAATCATTTTCCAAGTGTTTCAGACTGCAAGTGGTATTTGACTTAAGTGTTCAGAAATTCTGAGGCATATCTTCATTGAGTGATTAATTTTGCATTTGCAGTTGAAAGGATCTTAAAAAGTTCTCTACATTCCCGGGATTTCTGTGCATCAGGCAAAGATTGCATAGCTGCAACTTGTATTTTATATATTAAAATATACAAAGAAGCCTCCAGAGAATAAATAAATAATACTACTATTTCTTGTACAATATGAGGAGTTATTTATGATACTTTTGATTGTTAAGAGCATTGGATCTTGTATTTGCTGCAGCTTATAATGTAATGCATTATTTGAAGAGTAAGCCGCAACAAAGACTAAATAACAAGTTATTTGGTTATAGATTATCTTTTAGTTAAAACTCAAAATTGCAATGGAGAAGCAAGAGAAGGCAACGTAATTTGTTTGTGTATCTTGATACTAAAGTACCAAGTTTGATTCCAGCTACTAATTCTGACCTTGGGGGTGTGTCTTAAAAGTTGTAAGCATTATTGAAGCTATGAAACCTGATAAAAGTTGAGCATACTATATTTATATGAAGATTATTGAATTAAATGAATAAATTCTCATGTTTTAGGAACTTTCATTCTCTCCTTTTGGTAAAATATATGAATTTTGTTTTTTCCAATTGTTTGTTAATGCACCTATGGAGAGAGTACTTTCCTTTTGTAAACTGGCATAGATAGAAAATATTGCTGTGTAGGTCTCAAGCAAAGAGTGCTCCTCTAATTTATGTAAAGAATTTAAAACCTTAAGAAAACACATCCCAACCTCCAAAAGCCCAGGTGTACTGAAATATTTTAAAATGAAGTAAGACCTGTTACAAATAATAACATGAACCCTAGAGTGATCAAGTTATATTATATAAGAGTGTCTAGCTCAGGCATGCTCAGGAAGGTCTTAAAGCTTCCTTAAAGCTTCCCTCAAAATCAAACCTTCTCTGCTATTTTTCCTTCTCCATACAAGGAGGGGTGTCACGTCTTGAGACCCTTCTGTCAGGTTTTGTTGCATGGACCAACAGATACAAAAGCTTTTGGGAGGCACAAGCCCAGACACTTAATGTGAACATGTAAACCTCACTTCCTTAGGAAGTCAGGCAAAGAAAACTTTACCACTGATCCCAGGCAATCACATAAATGGATAACTCATTTTCAGCTGATTGTGCATTGTTGCATATGGTTTGTTGCCAAGATATGGACTGCAATTTGTACTTGCTGAAAGCAGCAGTAGCAGCTTTGAAGCCAGTGTTAAAAGTGTGATTGGGTAAAATCCAGGCTCCTTTCAGGATGGTTAGAAGCCTGCCAGGGGCTTTCAGGAGCTTGGGCTCATTAACTGCAACCAGGTTCAGAAATAAAGGCAAACAAGATTAATAATTTCTCAGCTCCTAGGAAAAATATTCTATGGCTCATTCAAAGTATTGATTTATTTACATGACTCTTCTAAAATAATAATAATTTTAAAAAGTAGATAGACTGTAGATTTAAAAATAGGAATGAGCAAAAGCCAGTGAACCTCCAGTTGCTGTTCTTACAGAAACATCGTGTACCTTTAACACAATTAAAACACAAGCATGTACAATTTCTAAACCACAGCTGGAGCCTTCAGCTTTTTTTCTTGATTCGTCATAATGGTTACAGAGTGATGTATAACAGCTGACTCGGCAGGCTGCCTTTTTGCAGAGGGACAAGAAGAGCTACTGTGTACGAAGAGATGACTTAAAGAAATCCCTTACACCATTTTCTAGAAAAAAAATATACTCCCTATCATTGATTATCTCTAGGAGGTGCATTAGGGAATATATGTAAAACCAAGAAGTTGCTTATGAGATTTTAGGACCACTGTGGATGATACAGAGTAAGATCTTAAGAAGTTCATTTGTAAGTTCCAGGAAAGTTACCTGTCAAAAATAAAGCCTACTGAATATTTATCAGCTGCTTCTTCTCTGACATATTCCAGAAAACACCCTTAGAAATCTTTGTTTTCTGAAGTTACTAATGATTTCTGAACCCACCCATGTACCAAACATGAGCACAAAAGGGCAGCTGCTCTCTCATCCCTTGATTTCTTTCACCTGCAGCCAAAACAAGTTTTCTTTGTTTCAAGATAAGTTAATAGTTTCCGTTTACCAGCAAAAGAAAGACTTTTAAAAAAGACAAAGACTGCCACAAACCTGTCTGTCTCTCCCACATATACAAACAAAAAACTAGTCAACAAACCAGAAACAACCAGGAGCAGTGTGCAAGACTTTTGGGATGGAGCTGACTATGAAAAGAATGCTGACAGTCTGACAGATATGTTCAATTGTGGGTTTTGTGTCACAGAATATCACAGGCTTTCTGCTGTCATGCACAGGCAGTAGATTTCACCTATCACAGAGTGTTCACAGCAAAATTACTGTGTTTGTGGGGTCTTTTTTCCATGCATAAAGCTCACATAAAGCAAGAAAGACTGAGCAGTGAGAATATCTTATGGTCTGAACAAGTTTCTGTTGACAAGTAATTTATTTTCTCAAAAGAGACTGCTGTTTCATCTCACCCAAAACATACCACGATTTCTGTTATAAAGCAGTAAATATTTATAGGAAAAATCTGTAGGAAAATTGCTTCCTCAGAACAGCACTGTAGATCAAGTGTCCACTCAGAGTTTGGACTGATGTTTTCAAGGGTCTTCAGTGTCTATTTAAAGCCTCTTTTCCTGTTACTTTCCCTGCTCCTTCTGGTCTGGTGATGTCCTCCTGTACTTTGATAAGGAAGGTCATGTAACAGAAGGGGCCAGGGTCCCTCAACCCCATCGCTTAAGCTGTTGCTCCATTACTGCATGCCAGAAAGACTGGGGAGGGAATAGGGCTTTTAGCTGTACTCTTGTGCTGCTAGGACAAAACTTCCTTGTGTCCTCTTATACCACCTGTTCTCTCCATGTATCTGCACTGTTGGAGTCTTAGTCCAAAGTGGAGGCAAAATGATAGCAGGAGAAACACAGTACTGTCTAATACCCAAAGCGATAGTCACAAAAAAAGAGGAGTTTTCTGTCTCCTTTAAGTGTCTGCAAAATATACACTGAAGCCTCAGGCTGATGTATTGTTCCTCTAGAGAGGCATACTGAGAGGAAATTGGGTTTCTTTGCCCTTTTGCAGAATGTTTGGCATCTCCGTGAGCAATGACATATTTGTGGTCACCAACAACATGAAAATTCCTATGTGGAAGCATTTTTTTCCTTCTGTAGATACGGGTGCTTGGGCGAAGTGAAAAGATCACAAAATAATAAGGAACGGGGCCATTACCAGCAAAACTCATTTGTTTTCTGGTGTCGAGGCTCAGCAGTGGAGGAAAGAGTCATCTGTGTGCCCTAGTGAAATGTGACAGACGTTTAGAGACCGAAGGCTGATATTTTCTGACAGCATCACCATCTGCACTCTGAAAGCTGCTCGTATCCGGACATCATAATCTGTTGTGGGCTGTTTATTATTTTACCTCAACATCGCAGGTCACACAGATCCTGCACTTATATGCCATCAGCTTTGTGTGCAGTCCCCTTACCTCAGCTAGGAGCCTAATTCTCAGTGTCTCACTGTGCTCTCTAGTTGGATGTTTAACTTTACAAATAATCAAGACAGTAGCCTAAGATATAGATATTTGAAAGGGGGGGGGGGAAGAAGAAAGAAAGAAAAAGCCTTCTAGCCAGCCAGCAGGGAAAATAGATGTTAACCTAATTCTTGCCAGGGCAGATGGAGTTATATAATCTGATTTCCAAGAGTAAGCGATTTTTCAAGGAAGTAAGGTTTTAGTATATATTATGAACAGCAGTTTTTGCAGCTTCAGAATTCTAATGTGGCAGTAGTTTTTACAGTTCTACACACAATGCAGGAACAGGGAACAACATGAAAGAAAAAAGGATGCAATAAGAACAGGGGGGTTTACCTTAATCAAGAAAAAACATGTTGCTTCAGATATACTGGAACACAAAGAATAAAACATAGACTACAGGATTGATGCAATTCCTTTTTTAAAGCAATTTTCAGAACAAGGATAAAAGTGACCTTGAAAAAAAATAGTATAGGTTAATTGGAGAAAGAAAAAAAAAAGGCATAGAAAAACCCTAAAAAAACCCCAAACAGTGGGAGTTAACTTCACTTTGCAGACTTCAATATATCCTTGTATTATAAGGGAGAGGAGAAAAAGCTGAAGGCACAAGACAAGTTACCGAAACAGATGTGCTACTTTGGCCTGGGCAAAAATGTTTTTTTCTAGGTAAGATACCCTGAAGGGTGGTCTTGAATTTTCAGCTTCTTTCCTAGAGTACTGAGTTTGCTTTCCTGCCTGGTAGTTGTGTTTGGTTTGGTTTGGTTTTAATTATTAAACAAACAAAACAGCAACACAATCTCATATAAGGAGGAATACTTCTGATCAGGTAAAATCCCAGTGCCTTCTGCAAAGTTCTATTCCTCAGAGCTTGGCTAGAGACATGCTGCTTTCTTATTCACCCAGCTCCTCCGAGCACAGTGATGAGCAAGCTGTCACCTGACTCAGGACTGATCTTTGAAGACATGTTTAGCAAACAGAAGGAAGAATTTATATATCTCCTGAACTCAAAGAAGCTCTTGACTTCATGGCATCTGAATGCCTCAAATGCTGAGGAAAAATAGAGATTTCAAGCCTTGTGTTCTTTCAGCTAGTTACCAGAAGGAGGCACGTCATGGGGCTGATTTCACAGAATCTTTTGTGTTGGAAAAGACCTCTGACATCATCAAGTCCAAGCTTTGACTGATCACCACCTTGTCAACTAGACCATGGCATTAAGTGCCACATCCAAGCATTTCTTGAATATGAAAAACTATAAACTTGAGGATGATGCGAGGACACACTCTGTGTGTCTTTGCACCTCTGTTATCTCAGATATCTGTTTTGTGGACTTCCTGTCTGGAAGTGAATACATGAAAATAAAGAAACACAAGGTCAAGAGAAGAGCCACAAAAGCAGCACTGAGAGTGTAATTTTCCCAACCAGCGCAGCTCTGTCACTCCCTGCAGGTTTCAGTGACCTAAATAGAGGAGGACAACAAGACTCCTTGTTCTAGTCTATAAATTTAGCAAGTCTAATGCTCAGTAAAACAAAGTGGTTGTAGAAAAGTATCTATAATTCTGGGAAACATGATGGGAGGAAATACAAGATCTGATAAAAAGTTTTACTTAAGGTTACTGGACTGCACGCAAATAAACTTCTTCAGCTGGTGGAGTACCAGGATCCTCAGCAATGTAGATATTAGATCTGAAAGTCTGCTGTTCTACTATAGTGGGTAAAATACAAACCAGGTACGTGGTCAGCAGAAGTCAGCTGGAGCTAAATCCATGACAAGTCAGGACAAACTGTGTCCCAGGAGCAGGTTTTGCCTTGGAAGGAAATATTGAAGATCACTGCTTTATGGGTAATCCCTCAGCAAGAGATAGCAGGGAAGCATTGGCTAACAGAGCTGTCCTCCTTGCAAATAAATACTTCTGTGGGAAAGGGTCAATATCCCACCAATGAGGCAAACAAGATTTATTATATTCACTCTCCCTGTTAGGAAGCAGATGGCTTTCATATTTCATCTTGTAGCTGAGGATTTTTAGAATGAGCTGCTTCATGAGAAAGAAATGAGGGGGAACAGCATTAGTAGGAGCTATATTTACTAAGCAAATACATGGCAAGGGCATCTACTATAGCAACTGGAGACAGGGTCTAAACGTTCTGGGATGCATGTGCACACAGAAGAGTGGCTATTTGCTCCATAGGGCAGGAGCAAATGCGTCACTGTGCCAAAAGACGCAATTCAAAGTTTTCCAAAGACACAAGGAGGTGGCACTTAAGTCTTCAGAACAATACAGTAGTGCTCATTTTCCATCTCATATAACAAAGCAAGCAATTACAGTCTTCACTAGATGGTATTTCTAAATGGGGTTCAACTCTCAAAGCACTCTTGGAATATTTTCCTTAAAGCTACCAGGAGTGCCTTACTCTAACATTTTAGAATCAGCTCAGTTCAGCTTTGAATAGCTGGGTTCAGTTTCCATCTTTCATAAGAGTTAATTTTCTCTCTTTCTGTACAAGTTCTACATTGAGCTACTGACACAGCGTGTGTCAATGATTCAGGATGATTTGCCCCACATAGCCTCTGGCCTCCTGCTAGAGGCAACTGAGGGAAAAAAACCTCACAAAACCCCCACCACAACTACAGCCCTCCACCCTAAACAAACTTCCTTCTCTTTAGAACATCGTTTATTACTGTTATGTCGGGGTTTGAAAATTGTTAGCTATGTTTTGGTTATTGTGTGTTGTAAGCATCCTGCTTTGTTCCTTATGTAT
>JAWWLV010000088.1:102275895-102301725 GCA_035041135.1 Platyrinchus mystaceus | reverse complement strand
GGTCTCATCTCTCTCGGCACCGGAGCCCCCGCCGCCTGTCTCGGCCCCTAAGAGGCGGGCGGTGGGGGGAGACCCCGCCCCAGGGGGGGACCCCAGACACCCCGAACCCCAACACTGTTACTCACCTTTAGTAAAAGGAAAGACAAAATCCACATAATAATGTAATGTGTAACACCACAGGGGTTCTAATCAAACCCACACTAAACATGAACTGTTGTTGGTTTAGTGTTAAAACTAGCAAGCTCATATAACAAAATCCAAGTAGCAAGTCACTGGAGGAAAAGTTATTAGAAAAGAAAAGCTGCTTATGTTAATTAAACAAAAAAAAATCTGCTTGGCAGACAAGAACAGCTTAGAAGCAAATAGAATTAAAATATGTACCCATTTCTTGGTGTTCTTTGGAGCACTCAGACACTAGTATGCTAGTATGTGTGCTCATGCATTCAGTCCTAAGTATTAAAGAAATTGCTGGGCAAGTTGACTAAACCCAGGGAAGACACAGTGGTCTTTAAAAACGAAATCCCATGTGTGTCCACCAGGTTTTGTGAATGAAACTCTGGAAGTAGAGAATAGAGACCTTATTTTGACACAGCAGGATACACACAAATTAAAAACCTATTAGGCCTGAGACACCCTTTGTTCTGGAAAACCCAAAATAGCGAAGATTCTGCCAGATCTTATCATGAAGTACCAAAAGCCTATGATGAGAAACCTGGTCCATTAGAAACCAGGCTCCATCAGTACTGCTACTCACTCTTTCCTGAGTGTCAGGTGAAGAAAATATTTACCAACGACTCGAGTTTTCCTCCTCACTCCCACAAGTCTTTTAAAAACTTTATCCCTGTGTTGCAGAAACCCATTGAGAGAAATTAGGTTATGTCAAGAATCAGGTTTTCATTAATTTAACTTCTTTTCAGACCTGAGTGGATAACCAAGAGACTTAGGGTGAATCCCATGTACTTTCAAGAATTTATTCTACTTTCTCTTATCTTTTCCCCTAATTGAAATTAAACTTTTTTAGAAAAGCCTTCACTAATGACACATTAATCCCTGCATTTGACATGAGCACCCATTTAAAGAACAACTGCAGCATATTTCATGATAGTCATATTGAGCATAGTTACATAGCAATTCTATATACTTACCACCGTAGACAGACTACATTCTGAGACATTTAAAAAATGTCACCATAAAACAAAATAATCAGACACAACATGAGTAGAGATAGTAAGATTTTTAGGTGTTTGTTTGCTATTGAATAAATATTCAAGAATTTTCAACTCTTAAATATTATGACAAAATGCTTTTATTTTTCTGAAATGATAAAATTAATATGGCTCTTTCCAAGTCACAGTTGTTGGTTTTATTTATTTTAGAGCAGGGATTTCCAGTATAACCACAAAGAACCAAAGACTTGATGTACAATGGCATTTAGTAATCTCTTACAACATTCTGCTGTGCCCATGTGAATTTCCATTTAAGCATTGTTGCTTGATTAACCCTACAAAGAATAGCACAAGTATGGTAATAAAATTATGATAATCAAACTGAATGAAAACATAGCAGGTGTAGTGCAGGACAACCACAGACACACAATTCATCTGTTATTTTGGAGTTGTGGTAAATACAATTTCACATAGTTGTACAAACTTCTACTTACCACTATAAGTGCTAAAATGTGGTGAGTTTGTTTTAATTACCTACAGATACCATTTTGATTGTCTCGTACTTCTAAGATACAAATTATTGTTCTGAATAATGCATTCATTACCACAAATCTCATGAGTACAGTTTGCTTCATGAGATTGTCTAGTGAATCTGAAAATTGCTTCCCCTCTTCTGATAGGAAAAATTAGAGACATATAAGATACTAAGAGTTTCATTAGGAGTTCTTTTTTATTTGTAGAAAGACCTACATCACATCTGTAATTATTTCTAAAGTCTGTATTTTCTCCAGAAAATATAATCTGTCAACGAAGATAATACCAAAAAATACCCGCTTTCATCATGTAGTAAGCATACAATGAATCAAGGGTAAAGTTTACTTTTGTGCAGTTTTCTCACACGTGGTACAAACCTCAGTTGCATGTCCTGGATGCAAGTGGTGTGCAGAACATCTGTTGTCAATAAGAAATACTGAACGCGTGCTGTAACTCAGGGGTGTGTACTCGAGATTGGAGACACAGCATCTGGCTCTCAGGGAAAACTACACTATTTAAGCTGCAGTATTTGTTTGTCCTCAATAGGAGACCATAGGAAACTTCCTCAAGGCTTTTGCTAGGCTTCCTACCACTTTTAGTTTCCCAAGATATTGGACTTCTGATGGCATCAGCATTCTGACAGTGGTGGACATGACTGTTAAATGGTTGAGTAGTAGTGTGTCTAAAAGGATTAGGACAGTAAAGGGATATTGTATAACAGTATAGTGTATATAGCAGTGTCAAAATATAAATATATAAAGCAGTGTCAAAAGCCTGGACTCACTGGCTTTTGAAATTATTCTTTCTCTAAAATGATTAATTAAAAAAAATCACATACAAAAAAGTTTTAAAATTACATGAATATTATTAACATAAGTACCAGCAACACAAAAAAAAAAACAAACAACACAAACATATTTCAAATTTATAGTCACAAAAAATATTGAAGGAGTAGAATAATTTCAAAGAAATAGATATGTTTGATATCTCCTTCCTGCAGCATTGTAGGTGAGTCCATGGTAAACACCATTTTGCACCACAGAGTCTCTCCAGAAGGTTTGCTCTCTCTCACCCACTGGATTTGCCTGCTTGTCAGACTCAGAATTGAACCTTTACTCGTGATCAGTTTTCTTAGGCTCTCAGAAAGCAAAGATGCAAAAAGAGTGCTTAGAAAAGTGTTACCTCCCAGCCAGAGGTGAACAGATGAAAAAGCTAATGGTAAAAAAATTAATATTAAAACAAACACACACATGCCTCAAGACCGAATCACTTTCAAATTTCAAAGTTTACTTGGCTAAAAATGTTCACCCAGTGTCTATAGAATGGAACCACCTGTGTACTCGTAATCTGAGCCAGTTTTCATTATTAGATGATTTGAAACAACTTTAATTCATGAATTCTTTTAATTTTTAAGAAGATTCAGCTAAATTATTATCTTGTATGACTCGGTGCTGTTAAGTTAAAAAAAAAAAGAGGGAAACCAAGCAAATTAAAAACTTAATATTACAGTATGTGGTTATTTATGGCTAAGCCTCTGGCCATGATGTTTAACATGAGCAACAGGACACAGTAAGTAATAGCCAATTGCTTAACCCACAGTCTCTTTGAGAATCACCTAGCTGAGTAGAAAAGCAATTCACAGTTTTGCAGAGCATCTGCTTCTTTATATTTCTAGGTGTATTACTACAGGAATTCAGTCGAAGCAGAGCTACAAGCCATTTCTAGAATTAAATATACAGTTATTAATTTTAGATGTGTAATAGCGCAATCATCATTACAGAAAGGGAGCATAAAAGTGAAGGGGACATTTATTTAATTTGTATTTTCCGAAACATCATGGATTGCTTCAGCTATATAGAGCACTTAAAAGGATAAGCTCTGTATTACCAGCTTAATGCAGTGCTATTTAAGGTGAATCTATGTTAAAATTGCAAATATGTAAAGTTACCTTATGCACAGCAGGTGAGAAATATCTACTGTGACAGAATTCAGACACAGTATATTTTCATCCTTCAAGATATTAATAAATTCAATCCCTTTTTTTTAAGACACTCCAGTCTTGTAAATAAAGCCCCAGCAAAGCTGCAAAACTGAAGAATATGTTGGCAAACTTTTTATCATTGCATCAGTTTCTCTTCTTTCAGTACCAAGAAAATTAAAAGGAATAGTTGAGGCACAAGTGATTTTTATGCAGAAGTATAGAAGTATTTCAAATAAGTAGACTAAAACTTCAGTACTTATTTTAACTTCTTTAAAAAGAGACAGAGATCATAGGTGTATGATCACAGTAATAGATCACAGTTACTGCAGTCTTACTGGATTGCTCTTTTTTTTTTCCAAGATGAAAAAAGAAATTGGTTCACAGAACTTACCAAATCCACTTTATACTGCCATTTCACATAGCTCATGTCTAATCAAAGCAAAGTACAAACCCATGCTTCAAGGGAGTCTGAAATCATTCTGCTTACTCGACAGCAAACTATTTCTTTGGCGAAGAGAACTTCAGTGAACCCAGTCACTCAAAGAAGAGTCCGTCCAGCTGAACCGACATAAATGTTGCACGCAGAACTTAACATGAAAGTGCACTGACAACAAGCTTTTGAGAATAAGTTCATATCATAACAGTTTGTGCTTGAAACTACTTTTATAACTATGGTTATTGTTTCTGTTAAGAGGCACTGCATAAATATGGAGTTATTCATCTAATGCACTTAATATTTCTCAGCTGAGGACTATTGCAGTTTTACCCTATGTCTAGGTGTGATAATACTTTGGTTTGCTTTACAACAGTAGCATTGCACTAGCAATACAGCTGATACTAAAGAGAAGGTTGAAAACACTGCAGACTGGAGGACTGAAAAAACCCAATCTGCTCCTTTACTTCTTTTCATGCTTCTTGGTTAGTTTTCCTCTTTCTAGCTGGAGGCTTGTACTGTTTGTTCGCTTCTCCTTTTGCTGGGTCTCCTGGGAAACTTGCTGCACTGCTCGCAGGATAGCAGTCTGCACAATCTGCTTGCTGGCGTTCTGCAGCTTAACTTCATCTTGCTCCGTCCCTGGCTTCTCACCTGCCAGAGCCAAACAAGAAAGAAAGGGAACTAAGAACTTGGGACTACTCTGCAAAAACATGAAGGAGAGAAAAAGAGAAGGGTAAGAAAACCCAACAAAACAATCAAACCACAGAGTGCTTGGTCACAGTTTATTACATGAGAAACCTGCCAATACAGAAGATGAATTAGAGTGGAAAGTGTCCCTGTGTGCTCAGTGCTACAGGACTGAACGAAGGGGGAGAATGAGTCATACAGCTCAGTTACCCACTCCCCAGCTCTTGGGACAGCTGTGACTTCACAGCTGAAACAAACACAGACACATTTTGTGGTAAGACAGGAAAGGAGGGTTTTATCATCCATCTGTGAATCACATCCCTTTTGACTTGAGCTGTGCTTCTGGACAGGGAACTGGACTTCATTTTGCAAGCCTGACATGTACTCCACCACCATAAAGAAAAAATCTGTTTCATTAACATATCTGTTTACTATTACTTCAGATTAAAAGCCCTCATCCATCAAATTCCAACTCACTTCAACATACAAAATTTTGTTAAATGCAGTTTATTAATCCTTAGATAGGTTTTCAAAAATATCTGCACAACATTAAAATAGGCTCAAATTGCTATACATAAAACAGAAAACACTTTCTATAGCAACCTGACAAATACATATTTCTTATGTGAAACCTCCTTGTTTTGCCAGAAAGTTTAATCTGGAGAACAAAAAAGTAATGTAGTGTGACTACTGACATTTGGTAATGAAGAAGAGTAGTTTATGTTAAGAGGTTTGTCTTTGAAAGTATTTTGATTCCTAACACAAATGATCATTCAGACAATAAAAAATGCTCCATAACATTCAAAGTTATCTTGATTTAAAAAAAACCCCCATATTCTGAATTAAAGTGATTTACACCTATTGGCATTTAGGAACTCAGTTGCTGATTGAAATGCTTAGGCTAGGTGCTTATTTACACCATTAGGTTTCATTTTAAAGGTGTTAAAGACACTGCTCTCAGTTCTTTCTTAAATGATTGATATGCTCAAGTATTTAATTAATTAGTATTTGTATTTTACTGTCTTTTTTAATGACATGTATTAAAAATTACATCCTGAGAGAAATCAAACAGAATGAATTAAAGGTCAGTTGCTTTTCTAAGAGGTCCATATCTGGAATGGTGATAAATTCCCAATATTCTTTTAGAATAAAAAGATAGAAACAGGATAAAGATAGAAACAAATGGAGAATCACTTGTTTCCTTAAGGAATACACTATTAAGATATGATATGCTTGAGGTCCTGCACCTGGGTTAAGACATGTTAAGCAGTCAAACCCAAACATCCAGCTCCCCGCGTGTGTGGCATTAATTACAGCTGGCCCATCTGGACATGATCCTGGGAAAATGGTCCTATATTATCCTGCTTGAGCAGGAGCTGGACAAGATGACCTCCAGAGGTCCCTTCCAACCATGAATCTTCTGCATTCCTGTGATTCTAGCTGGTTAGGCTGCCATAAACCCCAATTTTTCCACTTCCTGAAGGAGTAAACAGCCATCTCCTGAAGAGCATTCCCACTACATTCTCTTCTTCCAATTACTCATTTCAAGGAAATCACTCAGCTAGCTGTTTCTGAGAAGCTTATTTATTTATTATGTTGGACCTACTCTGAAGAAGAAGAAAGGAATTGACTAAGAAAAGCAGAGATGACTCATGCAAGAATCCCAAAGAGGCTGAGCTGGAACATATCTACCTTCACCTTGCTGAAATACAGACTGCTGTGGACACCAAAGCAGAAATTTGACTGCTCATCAGGCATTTTAAGAACTGAGTCTTTTCAATCGGGTGAAACAGAGATATCACTCCTGCTGCAAGTATTTGGTGTTTTGGTAATCAAAATAAGAGTTACTGGGGTGATAACATACAATTAATTTTTATCTATTTTTTTTAAGATTTGAAGAATAACTTGTTAAGTTAAAATTCCATGACGAATAGGTCACTTGAAGTAACTGTTGGGGAAAATTTGAAGGATATGAGAAGCAGCATTCTGTCTACTAGTTATCCTTGTCTAAAGACTACTTTCTTTCTCTTGATATCAGAAAATCTTTTCTATTTACTCTCTATCTTTAGATGCTCACCTGACATACAGGAACCCAGTACCTCGATTCTGTAAATAGAGAACTGAAATATCCAGGTTAAGTCATGTTAAATGCAAAGCAGCAATTTATCGTTAACACATAACAAAGTCTCTTTAGCATGTTTTTATTACCTTATCTTTCACTTGGTAAATTTTATGACAACTAACACAGAAGATGAAAATTAACTTTCAAACACCGGTCTGGTTCTGCAATCTAAAATATAGTTTGAGAAATCCAAAAAACCCTCAAAATCTAGGACTGGCTGAAGGAATTAGTCACATATTCCACTTCCAGCTAAAACTAATACCATAGATCAGTGCCTTAAAATTCCATTAGCTTGCTTGAGGATGTTCCCCAAGAAGGAAAACATGCTAGCAGTTTGGAAAAAGAATAAAAGTATTTGAAGTAAATTCCAAGTATTCATTTCAATTAATAGAACTAATATTACTTTAAGTCCAAAAACATTGTGTGGGAGACATTACATCCTCTGTGATGTTTCTAGACCATGGAATACCCATAGAAAGGTATACGTAGAAAAAAAATAGTTACAGAGAAAAAACATTTGGCAGAACTTCACTCCGGTTGCACACGAGCCTTTTCTCATTTATACAGTTCACTTTCTTCAAAGCATCCCGAGTCATTTCCTTTCCAACATGCAATCAAAGTAGACTCCTACGCTTTCTGTTAATATCCCCTGTGTTTTTTCACTTTCAGCTTGCTACAAATTTATTACACCTTATAAACACTCCTACTAAGTAACACTCAACAACAGGTAATTTGTTTGAATCAGTATCTAAGTTGTCTACTGTATGTTTTCATGGGATTGCTTGGAATATTATCATGAGACTAAACTACCACAGGCATGACCTTGCAAAGATGCAAGTCCATCCCAGATTCACTAATGCTGGCAATAAATTGTTGGGCTAAACTGTAGGTGATTTAGAAAGAAACAGAAGCAACATTTCTGACACGCAAAGAGAGCAGGAGCTAAATGGTGAATGAGCTGTGGTAGGAAGAAACTTTCCACTTTTGGAGAACATGGAATAGAAATAATTTATTCCATACTTTCCAAGAAGACATTAGTTATGCATGAGCATGCATGACCATGAATGTACCTCCAGTCTCAGGAAACTTCTACTGTCCTCAATTATCCCTTTTGCTTCTTCACCCATATAAGGTTACTATTTTCCAAGGAGAAAAATAATGTCTTTAATTTTAATTCACCTTTCCTCAAAACTTGGGACATTTATGCAGCTGATCATATCTTCCTGCAGCTTACATCTCATTCTGTCTTGAGGAACAATACAAACATTGCATTTGAAGAGAGCAGCTTAGCTCATATGACAGGTTCCATGAATCTCAAGGGCCATGCATCAAAGGTCAGAAGTTTATGTTCTGCTTCACAGGAATAACAAATGCAGTTTAATTCCACCAAATGAATACCACAAACGTCAGTCTTCTGGAAATGAGAATTTTTTGTTTGTGTAAACAGCTTTGAGCTTAACCATATCTAAAACTAAGAATAAAAATCACATTCCTCTAAGCTAATTTCTGACCAATTTAGAACTCAGAAACCCCCAAAAAGTTTTCCCCTGTTAGCTACAATTTTAAATTATGCAGGAATCTTGAAGCTGAAGGAGCCAAGCAGTAAATATTTTTTCTTTATTTTTACATGAGATTATGCAGGTATAGCCTTCAACCAGAAAATTTACTATTAGTTTTATCAATATATTGCTTTGGATTTCAATAGTTAACCATTATACTATTTTCCGCAGCCCTGCAACATTAGAATTAATTTTTTTCCATTATTAATTAAAATTAGTAATAATTCAACACAGAAGTTGATCTCTGGAAAATCCATTTCAATTCTATTGAAAATTACTACTGTAATTTTTATAATCCAACTTACAGTACTGATGAAATTTTTAGAGGAAATGACAGTGTAAGTAAGCAAGACCATGATGATTAAAATTCATCAAAAGGTCCAGTGTGGATGAAAGGGAGCTGTATTTATGGGAAAAAGTTGCATGTTATTACCTAAATTGTTTTTATATGCTATACATATTTAAAAACTTTCCGAACCAGGCAAGTTTATAGTTACATATTGTATGTTTGTATATTGTAATAATTAACAGTAACATTCTTTGCATCAATATTGATATCCTACAAGAAAACAAGTTAATTTCTTTTACTTTCCTGTGCCATTAGGCAGTAACATATCTCCATCTTGTCGGCTACAGCATGGAAGTTCCAGGTGAGCATCTTCTGGTGAATATCTTGTAAGCTGTGAATTGAAATGGTTAAAAAATCTCCTTCTTTGTTTTGCTTTAGACGTTGGTGCTAGGACTTCAGCACAAAATGCCTAATTTGAAGAAGAGATATAAAGTACGAGGCTACACAGCATCCATAATCAGGAAATGTTGATGAGTCAGTTTAATTATATCCAGAATGAATGAACAAGGCAATCAGCGAGGGCTGAAGGCTTTCCAACACATGTGCACAAACCAACGTTATGCATGAGAGTCATTAAGCTGTTTACAGGATTAATGTCTCAATGTCAGTAACGATGCCAGTTCAGAGACCTCATGAAATGATCCTACAAGGAAGTTGTAAATTTAATATTTAAAAAAAAAAAAAAAATGCATTCTTAGCTGTGTTACAGTTAATTCTGTCCAGTACCATTTCTCATGCTCTAAAATGCAGCCTGGTGAGGTCCTGACTAATAGTTGTTAAGTATTGGAAAGCATTACTCAGTTACTGCAATTCCTTGAGGAAGAAGGGACGACACTGAACATATTAGATCACCTAAAAGTATTTTAATGCAGGATCACTGAGTTTTTCCAATACCCTAACCTGCTCTGAGCAGGAGATTGTAACACTCACTTTCACTAGAAAAGTCATGGTTCAGTTCAGTTTTATTTTCTGCCCTAACTTCACTCCCTAATTCCTGCTGCGCAACAAGTATGGAAGAGGAACTTCCCCCACGAAGGGGGCCAGCACAAACTACTTTATTCTCCAAAATAAAATATAAGAGCAGAAATACAGATAAACTGTCACAAAGGACATAATAATACTTCCAGAGTAATACTTTACTGTATCTTTTTATCCAGACATTATGTATATCTCAACTGAGTTTCTGTAATTTTTTCCCCATTGAATTTTTCAATTTCTTAAAAGAGGAGAATGTCAGGAAACCTCTTTGGTTTGCTTGCTATATGAAAACTATCTTTTTGGAGACTCCAACAATTTATTTCATACTATTTTAAATATACCAGCAAAAATGAAGCTTCCCAAGTTGGGGGTTTTTTTGAGATTGAGATCTACAGATACATTATCTATTCCTAAGCATTTTTAAAACACATTTTATCAAGGTTGCTTACCATAAATTAAAAATATTAACTAAAACCAGATTAAACACTTCAATCTATATATTTTTTTTCACACATAGCAATAAATTCACTCCTTAAGGACTGTGTCCTTTCAGCTTTGAGTCTGAATGTAGTTCAAAGGGTTAGTCACTGACGATTCTGCTACACCCAAACCCATAAATGTGATACTTAGATTTTGATCCCAGAAGGAAAATTTCTGATTCCAATACTGTAAACTAACAATAATTTATCAGGGGTTTTAACTCCTAGGCTAGAGTTCAGTGTATTGAAAAATAAGATACTTCCTAAAGAGCATCTAGGGCCAGCTACTTCAAAGTATATGAAAAAAATTATATTCTCTCCATCTGTACAATTTTCCTATTTCTTTAGAGAATTCATTTCAAATACTGAAATAAGAAGCCTCTCTATATCACAACCTGTGATTCTTCCGTGGAGGGAGAGGTCCAATGGCACAGATACAGGTGACCTATAACATAGAATCGTAGAATAGTTTGGGTCGGAAGTGACCTTAAAGATCATCTAGTCCCAAACTCCCTGCCATGGGGCATCCACAACTTATCTGGACAACCTCTTCCAGTGCCTCTCCATCCTCACAGTGAAGAATTTCTTCATAATGTCTCATCTAAGTCTCCCCTCTTTCAGATCTGCCCACATAAAAAGTGACTCTCTCTTTTTTTATAAGTTCCCTTTATGGACTGGAAAGCTCCACAAAGTCTTCTCCAGGCTGAACAACACAAATTTTATCAGCCTGTCTGATCATCTTTGTTGCCCTTTTCTGAACCTGCTATAATAGGTGCATGCCCTTGTTTTGCTGAGGACTCCAGTACTGGTTGTTCTCACCAGAGCAGAGTAGAGAGGGAGAATCCCCTCCCTTGACCTGCTGGCCACATTTCTTTTGATGCAGCTGAGGATACGATTGGCTTTCGGGGCTGCAAGCACACACTGTTGGCACATGTCCAGCCTCTCACCCACTAGCACCACCAAGTCCTTCTTGGCAGGGCTGCTCTCCCAGCTCTTCTCCCAGTCTGTGCTCATGTCTGGGATTATCCTCACCTGCAGATGCAGGACCTTGCACTTGGACTTGCTGAACTTCATGAGGTTCTTGTGGGTCTACCTCTCAAGTTTGCCCAGATCCCTCTGGATGGCATTCCATCCTTCTGTTGTGCCAACTGCACTGCTCAGCTTTGTGTCATCTGTAAACTTGCTGAGGGTGCAATCAATCCCACTGTCTGTGTCATTGATGAAGATACTGAAGAGCACCAGCCCCAAGAGAGAGCCCTGAGGGACACCACTTATTGTCTAATTCTCTCTGCCTTCTATTTTCTGTTGTTCAGATGCTCAGAAATTCCTACACAAAGAAAACATTAAGAATGGAAAGCTAAATAACATATATGTAGGTCTTCTGAAGTTCATTGGTGGACCTCCATAAATCCCCACTGAAACACTTAGTTTTCATGTTAGAAGACTTTTGTATCCAACACTGCATAGCATAAGTATAGGGGAAGTTGTCAATGGAGGCATATTCTACTATTAAATGTTTATTTTGCTAGCTGTTGTATTCATATTTCTGCAGTCTTTTGTTGGTTTAGGTCTTAAAGATGTATGTACAGGTTAATTAAAATTTGCTATATCTCAACCTGATTCTTTTAAAGAAGAAAAGAGTGAAGAGGTTATGTAACTTGTCAAAAGCCAGCAAACCAGTGAAAACAACCTGCTATGTTTTAGATGTGTTTCAATTTATACCAGATTACTCAGAATAAGAAATTTTCTAGCTAAACCTCAGCTGATACAGAGCCCTTCTCTAGCTTTAAAAAAAAACAAACCAACAACAACAACAAAAATTAAAAAAAAAAAACCAAACCAAACCAACAAAAAGCAACCCACAAAAAAAATCGCAGGAAAAACCCCTAAATTTGCAACTTTCCTGCTTATTTTGGAATTTGAGTGGAGTACCAAAGCTGTTAACATGGCTATTAGCAATTGAGGCTGAGATTTTATATATAGATGCATATACACAAAGTCACAAGAGAAAATGAATCAAAGATTATATAAACCTAAAAGGCACCTTGAAAGAGTAAAACTTTTTTTTTTTTTTTTATAGCTGTAATCTTGACAGAGTCTGTCTTTACAACAGGCTCTTTTCCACTCTTGGAACTAATTCTCTGTCTTCCCAGAGAAGTATTTTCTGCTCTATTAAGGAACTATTACCTCAAGATACAATGTAATGTCAATCTGAGAGTATTTAATAGAAATAGTAATGGACATGCAACCCCTCCATACTGATAAATTGAGAATAGATTCATTGCCCAAAGACAGAAACTACAGTGTCATTGTATCAATATGCATACTACAAAGTGAAGCAAATGCAAGTAATTCACAGGAGATTATATTTGCCTTACCATTAGAGAAACAGTTGAGTAGTACATGGCTCAATTTACTTCTTCAGGCAGAAAATTTTAAACTCTCTTGAGGAAGGAAGACAGTACCTTCTGATAACACTACTGCATGCATTTACAGGAGCAGACAACAGCAGCACAGAGCTCACCTGCCTTGACTTCCCTGGCAAGGCATTCTAAAGGAACCTGAAACATTTTATGACTAATCAAGTCAGCCTTTAATTGCTGCTGACATCAGAAAAGACTCTTCTCCAATTGACATCCACAGCAATTCTGTGGGATCTTTCAAGTTATTATGTAAAGAACACAATACAAATGGGTAACTTGTAGTCAGAAAATTTCAGAAAGCCTATGAAGAAATTATAAACACATTGCTTGTAAATAATTTTTGCTTAACCTAGTATTTGTAAACATAGTACAATGGATTATGTCCTTAATAAAATGTTTAATAGAAAAGATTGAAGGTATAGGAATAAATCTACCTTTCACTGTATTTTACAGTTAAGTGCATTTATTTCCATTATAATGATAAAGCTTATAAGACTGGAATCTTATTATTTATGCCTATTACAAGTGCAAGAGAACAATTCATCTAGAAGAATAATGACTTGGAGGGATAAACTTTAGAGGTCAGTGTAACTCATTCCTTTTCTACATTGACTGTTTGACTTTCCTGCTCAGTAAACAGTGCCAATAAGGATGTTAATAATGACTGTATCACTTAATACCACCATCCCCCAACTATGAACAGCTCCTTCAATATAGGCCACTACACTGCCACTGTGAAACCAGAATTCTTCTCACTGCTAATCTGAAGAGGATTCAACCCAGTGATATGGAAGCGAAAGGTGCCAGCCTCACTTGTTTAAGCCTTCAGTTCTGTTAAAAATAATTTTTAGGAGTATATTCTGTGCCAGTTTTTAACACTATATTGATTGCACCTAGAGCTGCTGACTATATTTTAAGCTTGATAATTTCATCACATTTCAGAATATCTATGAACAAACTTTCACTTCATTAATGAGATCTGCTAGTGGAGTTTCACAGCAGGGGAAAGACTGATGTGTCATTGGGGAGAGGGTTGCACAAGTAAAAATTTTTCCTCAGCAAAAAAGAATAAGAAATTTCCTCCTATATGATTTCTTCCTACGAGATGGAAAACACTTCAAACTATTGTTAAGAGCTCTTAGCTGTAAATGCATTCAGATACTTTTGGGCAGCAATTGGTCCTACACTCACTACGAGCCATCACAAATTCTGGACAAGGGAAATATATGAGATTGCCTGAGGTCCTGCAGATGGTCTTGTCTGTAGCTTCTGAATTGTGCCCATCACATGGACTTTGTCAGCAGTAAGCTAATGAGTAAGAATCCCACATATAAATACTCTTCCATCTTATATTAGGAATATTTTTTTTTGTAGGGGCTACAGAAATCAGAGCATTAGCAGAGAACGTAGCACAGCAGTTAATGGGGACAAGGACTGTGTCCTGCCTTGTTCTCATGGATAAAAAACACTTAATTAACTGACAAAATACCACACTCTGCAAAAACACTGGAGATATCCCACAACAGGTTACGATAAAAAAACTTGTAATAGGTAGCAATTTTTACATTCATTAACATGTCCCTCCATACCATCCTGATCTGGGCATTTTGGACAGGGATCTCCATAGTACCTGTAACTCTATAATAAAAAAAAAGAAAAAGTCTATCAAGAAATTTCATGTCTTCACTTTCCACAGCACAACAGGTTGCTGCTATCCCAGCTTTTCCATCAGACAAGATAAGGACTGTTGAGAACAGTAAGCACATCTGTTTCAGCGTGCAGCTGCTCTGTCTTCAATTGCAGTTTAATGAGATTCCTAAAACGTTTGGTACAGAATGCGCTTCTGATCTTGTGTCATTACGCAAGTCTGCTATACTGCTCCTAGCTTAAAAATGTTAAGAACAGCTGTGCTGCTGAAAAGCTACTGGTGTTGCTGTCGAAAAAGGAGCTGAGCATTGAATATTCTGACTTGTCTAATGTCTATCTTTAAACTTTGTGTTCAGCCTTTTTTTCTTTTTTACATAAAAATATTGATACGAAAATTAGTTCTATCTCATCCTCTTTCTTTTTAGATTGCAGGATCATAAGTAAAGCATGTGAGTTTCTAGTTATTGAGAAAATGTCAGGAAAAAGAAATTCTTCAAATTACACTGATAAATAACAAGATTCACCTAAAAGTTGAAATCCCACAAGTCAAAGCAGGTACAAGCTTAAAGGAAGGGGGTATTCTGAACTGAAACAAGCTGTCAGTGTTAATGTTCCTATCTTTCTTGAAGTATCCAGATCAAAACGGACTCCTTTCCAGGATACATTAAAAACACAAACCTATTCAACCAAATACAGCTTTGTACTGGATGAAAGAGTGATGGCCTGCAATGATGAGACTTTATAATTTGGTGATTTTATTTACGGTTTTACAGAGTAAGAGAAGAGTAAAATTCTCAAAAGAGACTAAAATAATCACTGAAATTATACTCCATTGAAAGTTGCTTAGAAAACCCATTAGATAGCTCACATATCCTTAACAGGTTTCTAACTTTATTCCCAAGTTAATTTTAAAAATTCAGGCCATGGCTGTGCTGTATCAGTACACACACATAAGGGCAAAGACATAAGCGTTTGAGTGATTCGTGCAAAATGGCATCAGAAAAAAACATTGGAGCATGAAAAACACCTTTGTACTGTCCTTGTTCAGGCAAATGGGAAGTAAAGAATATTATTTTTATCTTTGCATTGAAAAAAACCTGTTAGGGTTGATAATAAGCATGGAATATGCCCAAGGTAATTTTTGGAAGAGTAACTGAAAGTTTGCAAATTAGTTTGATTAGTAACATTTAAAATTATTGTCAAATCTGATAAATGCCAATATTGGAAGTGATCACACTTTTGCAAACTAATAATGTGCTATCAGAAGAAAGCTTGTTGCATTCTGTAATTTTTGCTAATGTTTTAGAATAAATAAATGTTTTAATACCTCTTAATTTTCTACCTCATAAGGACAGATATTTAATCTTTGGAATTATTTAGTTATCAATATTTTATAGGCTAATTCGGCATTGATTTTTTTTTTTTTTTTTAAATTCTGGAATACACTACCCTCTAAAGAAAATCTAAGGAAAATCTCCTAAGAAAACCTGCCAATTCAACAGTGATGACTTCTCTTTGCTTTTTGATCCAATCCAAACCCTTGAAATTTCATGTTTCTCTACTGCAGTCCCATACATAATTCCATCCTTATATCCAATGACAAGTAACAAGTTTTTGTCTATTTCTCAGGCTGCCTGAAGCACTTCAATTCAGGAAAAGTAAAGAAGTTAATCCTTACAATATGCAGCTTGTGCACATTTCCATCACATGGATCATACCCCATTGTAAGGGCAGCACAATGTGTAAATCCTTCAAAAAAAAAAAAAAAGGAATCTCCAAACATCTCAGAGTTTGGACTGCATTTCCTGTACATCAGCATATCATTAGTCAATCAGCAGAACACTGTGTAATGAAGCCCTGCTCAGATTAAACCAAGTAAGGGAAAACGTACTTTTTAAATTTTTTTTTTCTGGAACAGACTCAGTGTTAATTCTAAGTGGGAATGAAGAAAGATCGTATATGAAGAGTACCTTTTCACATACCTGCAAATAGCAGTACACTGTCTAAAATGAGCCAGAAAGTCCAATTTTGAACATGGAATACTGGGCTTTTTGTAATAATTTTGATCTATCTAGCTCAGTAATATCCAGGCTTTGGGGGGGATTGTTTATTTGTTTATTTTGGGGGACTTAGTATTGGGATTTTTAACACAGCAGCTATAAGATTTCACGAGTTGAAGATTAACAGCAAAGTATCTATTCAGTAAATAGTCAGTTGGCTTCACCTTTTTAAAAGTCTATTTAAACCTAATAAGTCTCCTCTTGGTTGTTGTTTCATTTTCTTCTTTCTACCTCCATCCTGGAAGTATGTTTATCATTCTGACCCTAAACGTTTATAGTTTGATAAATCTTCTGTTTCCTCTCCCCTCACCCCCAAAAATAAATGGACTTTTGCTTCCTCTCCCCTCTCATCCCAACAAATAAATGGAACAGAAAATGAGGTCGTTCATCACAGTGAGATAAAATCAGAAAGTTGACTCAAGAAATGAAACTCAGTTTCTAAGTAAACTTACAGTATTCTTACACTACATGGCCTTAAGAACTGTGAAGATGCTAAAGATGTATAAACCTCTGGGTTTTATTTTTTTTTATTATTTTTTTTTAATATCTGGAGAAGAGATAATGCCAGGTCAGGGCTAATTTGCAGGGAAAAAAAAAAAGGCAATAAAAAAAATCAGAATCTACTCAGGCTTGTTCTGTCTGAATAAAGGAGATTGCTTTATCATCTCTTTTACAAACTCCTACTGAGTTGTCCTACATATTAATGGCAACATTTGCAAGGAAACCATGGGCTTTTCTTTGAGTAAATGCAAACTGGAGAAGAATGACTATACAAAACTGGTTTGGAGAGATTCTTTTTCTTTTCATGGGTTAGAGTTGTGAAAATAATAATTCATGCAGTTATTAATGAGATTTGGGGTTTGTTCTCTGTCAGTCTTCAGAAAATAATAAAAAAAAGGCATGTTTTCATTATTTTAGAGGTAATCTCTTCCTGCAGTATTCTGGTCCCACAGTGCATTTCAAGAACATGTACAGTTAATGGTGACAGTCTGACAGATAAAAGGAATTTGGAAAAGAGACACTAATACTGAAAGGTGTATTACAAAAAGCAGTGGCTGGTTCTATTAATATAAATAATTTGGTCCCAGTTTCAGAACACGATGTAAGTGAACGTGTCAAATTAGACAGCAACTGGGCAGTTAAAGAGACAAAATGAACTTCAGATTGTTGAAAAGATATAGTGTGATTTTTTTGGGGGGTTTTGTTTGTGGGTTTTTTTGTGTGTGTGTGGGGGGGGTTTTTTGTTTTGTTTTTTTGGGTTTTTTTTTTTTTCAGAAAATTAGAGTCTATTGAGCTAGCAAAGTTAATACCAGAAAATTTTTTTAATGAAGGTATAAAGCTTTTGGATTCTTACCCCTTCACAGACTGTGTATAGAACTTCAAAGAAGAAAAAACTTCTATTAGCTTTGCAAAACAAAGGTATTAATAGTTATTCATTGTCAAGTTGCAGCTTTTACCTTCCCTTTTCTATTGACCCACTGTTTTACTGACAGTTATACACCTTTAAACAGTTATTTTCAAGTTATTTCGCTACACATTTATATCCTGGAGCTACCGGGCCTTTCACTCCTTTCTGAATAACAAACTGCCTAATTCAAAGCAGAATGTATGAAATCCAGGGCAGATTCTCTGTAGTTTCCCTTCTTCTATGGGTTAGCTGACAGATACCATGCAGCAGAGATTCTGCATCCTTATAGGGTGAGGTCTCACATTAGACGTGAACTCCTTCTGAAATCTTCAATTTTGTTCCAGTAAAAATGGGACTGAACAAACTTTCTGTTATCTTCCATTCAAATATTTTTGTGGGGACAGGGAGGAATTGAAATTTGTAAAATATCTCCATGAGTTTCACAGATTGTCTCATTTGCAATCATCACTGTGAATGTCGAGGGGGAATCACTCTCCAGTCAATCCAAGGCCATGTCCCCCTTCCTGACCCTTTTGTACAGTCTCACAAGCAGTCCTCTGCACACTTGTACAGGAGGCTCCTCTCCCTGATGGGAACCACAGGGGTGACCCTCATAACCTCCAGCTCCACAGCCAAGCACATCCTAAGCTAAGCCGCCTTCTTTGAACCTACCCACCTCTGCCTGCTGGCAGCTCTGGCTCACCCACCGCCCCCCTCCCCGCATCAGTTCTCCGGCACGGCCGGGCCCTTCCCGCTGGGCTCCCCGGTTGGGATCGGGAAGCGGCTGCCCTTACCTGGAGCGAACACCATGGTGCCGCCCGGGCGGCGCGGCTCAGCACCTCGGACAGCTCCCGGCCCTGCGGGGGCTCAGCACCTCGGACAGCGCTCGTCCCCGCCGGGCTCAGCACCGCGGACAGCGCCCGGCCCCGCACGGCGGCGGAGGCGGCTGCGGGCCGCGGTCCCTCCCTCCACAATGCGGCGGGGCGGGGAGGGGGCCGGGGCGCCCGCACGGACACACACACACACACACAGACACACACACACACACGCTCACACACTCTCCCAGGGAACCATCACTGCCACAACTCGTTGCCCTGCAGTGGCAGCAGGGGGAAGGGCAAAGAGGAGAAAGGCAATAAGCGATGTGCCCAGCAGGGAGCCCGGCTAATTGCTCCTAATTACCTCGCGGCAACAGCCCCGCTGCCTGACATTTTGGGGTGCCCTGCTCTCACCGCAAGCTAACAGACCTGGCAACGGGCTCCAGCGGCACTGCACTCTCTCACAGTATTTTAGTTTCCAAAGGTTCAAATGCTGAGGAATTTATACTCTGATTTCACAGGCCCATTAACCCAGCTGTACCCAAGAGCAGCACTTTAAGAGGGAACGTGAATGTTTTGGCATATAAAATATGACATCAGGGCCAAACAGTAAAGAAAGTAATGAATAAGTAATAAAATAGAGAAGATGGCGGTAAACAGCAGGAGAAGACAATTTAAAATTTTCCACCAACTTTTACATTTCACATTTAATTTGCTTTTTTTCGTAAAACCCATGCTTAGATTTCCTGTGGATCCTGAACTTCTGTAGAACTAAGATGCACAACAGGCAAACGGGACACAATTTAGAAAAACTAACTCTTCTGTCTAAGCCTTCTCTGCAAGAGGAAATTTGAAAAACATTGATTACTAGTGCAAATTAGAGAAAGTAGATTTGAAAAAAAATAGTATGAATGATTATATGTAAATATTTCCAATATGCAATACATTTTCCAACTACATTTTCATAACCTACAAGCTTATTTCATTCTTTTTCACAGTCTTTTACACACAGAGAATTATCCAATTAAACCTGGACAGGTTTGAGTCTCAAAATAAGGCCTTATTCTTAAAATACAGATACAGAAAAACACTGGCCTGCTTAAATAATATTGCCTATATACTCAGCAAGAACTCAAGAAAGGCATCACTGTCAAAGTCAAACTAATTATCTGATGACAACTTTTTCTTTTTTTCTTTTTCTTTTTTTCTTTTTCTTTTTTTTTTCTTTTTCTTTTTTTTTTTTTAGGTGTATAACATAATTTCTCCTTGGAAATGCCTTCCAGATTTACCTTCACTTATCATTTCTAGTATCAGATTTCTGGACATTCCTTTAATTCCCCGTAGCAATTTCAGCTTCTTTATTGCCATTTGTTTCTCTCTCCTGTCATATATTTCAGGGACTTAATTTCACTCCTCTCAGAGCGCAACAAAATTAACAAATACAAACACACCTCTAGTTGCTCAGAAATTGTGTTCCCTCTAGGATTATTACTTCAAAATTCTCCAATTTAACCTTTTTTCATCTATCATTATTCTTATTCACCTTAAGTGTGGGAACTAACAGGGTACCTAAGAACTCAATTAGAACAATTTCTAGTACAGGTATCCCACATGAAATACAGACAAAACTGCAGTCAGCATTATTCAGCATTCTTAAGAGAAAGGTGAAGGATATCCCATAATCTTTAGAAAATCTGAAATGATATACACTTCGGAAAGACTGTAAGAAAATTCACACTGGTATTTTTAGGATGTATCAGTTATGTGGCCCCTAATGCTTGATTTGTGGATCTCCATTGTTCAGTGGAGATTCATCCACCATGAAAAAGACATGCTAAGCCACTTCTCCCAAAAGAAAAATCTATTGGCTACATTTCTACTACATACATCCTCAAAAGAAATTATATGGATATTTGTAAGGGATTGGGTTTTGAGGCAATGGAGCAGCTTGTTAAAAGATTTTCAAAACATTTTGGGGAAAGAATAGAGTTCATTAACAATAATGTTCAACACACATCTTTCTTTAACTGCTCTCTGTGTTTACCCTAACAAATAGCTCAAACCAGGCACAATTTATTTTAGAGTTTTCTGTTTCCTTGCTCAAATTAAAGGCCACTATTGTTTTCTGACACAGAAAAAAAATGTTATCAAGAAGTTTTTGGGGCTTCTTTTTGACACATAATTTATTCTGAATTTCAGACTTGGTCACAAGTTCAAATGAACACAAAATCACTGGAATAACTGCACAGGACAGAGCTCTATAATGAACTGTCACCTCAAAAAAAGTGCAGTTAATGCAGTAAAGCTACCAAAACAAAGACTGAAGTAATAGTTATTTTTCATTCAACTTCAGATCAGTGGAAAACATCATCAGGTATTCCCAGTAATAAAAAACCCCAAACCTTGAGAATGAAGCACAGTGGTAAAAATTATATCATTAAAATATATTTAAAAATGTGCCATCAACTTGTATGAAATAGAAAACACAAAAGCACTTACAAAAAATCTGTGTATATTTTAACCACTAATTATACAGTCCTTCTGTAACATTTACATTCTTAATGTTTGAGTGAGGAATTACTAATGTCTGCATAACATTGGGACAACTAAAAATTCTTTAGCATGTATCTTCAGAAACTTCTTGAAGAAGTCTTGACTTACTTATTGGGTACTTTTTAAAAGAAATTTAATGCTTTTCTTAAAAGTTAGCTAACATTTTTAGACAGTTATAAAAATCAAGTTGACTGATGTCACTTTAAATCATCCATTGCTATTCATAATTTCATGGGTTTATATCTGAATTAAACCCTTTACTCTAATGGAATTGAAAACAATTATTTGGTCAGGAGATTAGTAAATATGTATTAAGGAAGTATTTTTACTGGATATTCAAAGTTTCAATGTTTCATTAACAAGTACACACAGCTAATATTTTACAGCTAACATTTTAAACACTTTTCTGATAGAATCATTTAGAAGTAATCACCTAAATATGAGAACATTTTATAATAAAATATTTTTTAAAGTGATAGACAAGGTTTCAAATGACTACATCAGATGCTAGTATTATATTTTGTAAAAAGCTTTCTTCCCAACTTTGAGAATTAATTATCTGTCTATTATATTAGCTTTTTGTTTGGGTTTTGTTTTTGGTTTGGTTTTTGTTTGTTTGTGGGTTTCTGTGTGGCGGGGGTTTTGTTTTTTGGTTTGGTTTTTTTTTTTTTGGTTTTTTTTTGTTTTTTTTTTTTTTTTTGATGCCTTTTGCTAACCTGACTACTATCATAACAATCTTCAAAAAATTATTAGTCACTGACTGTCTTACAGTTAAGCTTAACAATAAAGATATTTACTAGCCCAGGTGCGATACATTACAACTGAAAATTTAAGGAAACTGTTTAGAGGAAATTGTGACTGTCAGCAAGAAATATCTAAATATTAGATGAACATTTTATGTGTCAAATGGCAATTGGTATAGTAGGGGTCATATACTATTCAGGGTCCTAGACTTAGACATCTAACTTCTAACACCTCCCTGATTAATATACCTCTAACAGACAGATGTAGTGAATAAACAGAGAAGGTAGAAAAGAAAAAGAAAAATGGGCACAAGTGCCAAACTCCTGAAAAAATAATTAAATGAAAAGCCAGTTACCTTTCTGTGACTGCTCCAGAAGAATAATGATGCACAGATTTCCAGCAGTTTAAGACAAGACACCTTGAAAGCCAGGAGCAAGAACATGCAACATTTCTCAGGACAGGAAAAAGTGAATACCACTGAAGGTAAATGTGGCCACCACAGTTTCAATTCATCAATCTATTCATCTTTCTTAATTAATCTGATAAATTGCACAGTAGTCCAGGGCTGAGATTTACAAACAAATTTTAGACAGTCTAGGAGAAATAGCTGTACAGTTTTGGGGTTGGTTTTGGGTTTTTTTTTTGTTTTGTTTATTGCAGGGATTTTTTAAGTAGCACAAAGATGAGTACACCAGAGGACTTTCACAGTCTGTAAATAGATACCAAAAGCTGCACTTCCATCTATCTGGGTTTATTGCCACCCTCACATCTGAATGCCTCACACCCATGAATGGTTATCTTCCAACAGGCCCATAAGTAAATTGGCATCTTTCTCTTTTAGATAGAAGTTAAAATTAGAGAAGCTGAACCAAAGCAAAAGACAATCAACAAGAACAATGACCTAGATAAATTCAGGAGGTTTAAATAAAAGATTGATTGACTCACCTAAAACATCACTGCACATACAACTGTGCAGTGGAATCAAAGCAGTCGCTGCTCCCACCTGCCACACCTCTGCAAGTTGCCAGTCCCTTCACCGAGACAGATGAATGAATCACAGTCCAAAATTCAGAGGCTTTCCATCACACAGGAATTCTTTTATATAGCAAGGAATTCAGTCCAGTCAAGTCCTTGGCTAATGACTCTGGATCTAGCAGAGGCACTGTGAAACATAGGCAGAGACTTTAAAGAACCTCACACACCACTGTCTCCTGACATGGACCAGGCCATACCATTCTGCACCACACTGAGGACGCATAGGATGGGTTGGGAGTCTGCCACAAATGAAACTCTCACCTTCAAACCTTGTCTTTTCCTACCAGCACAACATTTCTTACACTAAAAATGAGGATTTTTTTAATATGTCTTTCTCTCTTCTATAAAACCTGTTTTAAGACTCTGATCATGCCACAGCATATTGGTGTGTGTAACTTGACACGAGTCATAAAATTTGGCATTTGCTCAAGTCTTCAAAGAACCTAAAAGGATTGAATTAAAGAAGCATTTATGATCTATGGCAAAACAGCTAGCCAATGAACTAAGGAGAAAAAAAGGCAGCTTTATAATGAATGAAGACATTTCCAAATTTGCAAAAAAATGCTATTAGAGTCCTCAATAAATCAGTTATACATTTTGACAAATGTAAACAACCTAAATATTAAACCAGATGCTTAATTTAATGCTGAGAGAACAAAGGTATGTAAAATGTAAATACTGAAATCATAATTTTAATATGCTACTAAACAGCTTAAATTCAAGAACTGAGAATGGGAAATTGTACTGAATTACAGCAATATGAAATACAAACCCTAAATACACAACGCAGCTTCATAACTTGTCCTATAGAGTCAAAAGACTGGGGATTTCATAATGCATGGCTAAAAATTAAACAATGTGGCCAAATAAGATAAATCTATGAAATTTAAATTGAGTTTGAAAACAACAAGTTTGATACAAAAGAAAGGATTTAAAACAGTAGAGTATGAAAACTTAAATTAGGTTAGCAAGATTCACAGAGCATAATCCATGTCCAATTGAAAAGTATCTATAATAGGACATCCCTACTCTAGCAGAATTTATCACATCCATCAAATCAGGGTTCCTGTCTGACTGCATTTAATCTGTCCTTGGAACAATGGGAGATCTACAAGAAAGTCATACAGGTGGATAAAAGAAAAGTTAATTACTGAAGTGTAAAATTAAACCTATGCTTTATATTGAAAACATCTGACTAACACTCTTAAAATATGTAATTGTTCACCTCAATTAAAACATTTCTGTCTAACATATCTCTGTTTATGATGGCAGTAATGACATTTTCAACTTAGAATTTCAGGGTCGTGGTTTGGTGGGCGTTTTTGTGTTGTTTTTCAGTTTTTGGGGTTTTTTTGCAGACCGAATGGCAAAACTCAAGCATAAACAAACCTGTTAGGCACTTTAAAAACTCTAAGTTTTAATTGTTACTATGTGTATAGTTGTAGATAACTGTTAGTCTAATAACCAAGCCCAGTTTAGACTTCTAGCTCACTGAAATACAAAAGAATAGAGCTGTTCTTTCCTACTTCCCAAGTGACAGTTGAAGCCTTTTTCCTTACTTGACCGAAGATCAAGAAATCCAGAAAAAAAATTAGAATATACATATATGTTTCTCTTTTTTTAAAATCAAGTCTTTCCAATAGGAGCAGTCAATGAGATCTTATTGCTTTCCAGGGCAGTGCTGAAAAGTTAAAGATTGAGAGCTTACACCAGCATTATAAAGTCAAAATCCTTGCTTAAGTTCTATTTTATACTTTAAGAGCATGAATATAGTGGCCATTGTTGTTATAAATCTTACTGGATAATCTGGACAAATTAGTAAAATATTACTGGGTAAAATACCAAAATCAATTATGGCTGTAATATAAAATAAGGCCCTTTTTAAAAAGAAAATATTCCATTACCGTTACTTAAGGTGGGGGAAAAAAAATCTTGTTAAAAGTACAGAAAACCATGAGAAATATCAGAGAACAGAAATATTTCCAGGGAAGAACTTCTCACTAAGAGAAGGCAACCCTCAGCAAGGAATACCTTCTGAAGCCTCAGCTACACAGCTGAATAACTACATACAAAACTCATTAATCCGAAGTATGTACCAAGTGGAAATGTATGGAAACGTACACATTTTATATTCAGGCCTTAAAATGGATTAATATTTATATATAGAAATAAAATCAATCATTTAAAAACTTTTAAGTTTACCACAGAATCCTGAACCAGAAAGACAGAAAAAAACAATTCTTGTGATGAAATCAGTCTAGCTGACATTACCTAATGAAATACAGAACCTCCTTTGGATTTATATTATTTGCAATAACTAAAAAGAGGGATTATTTTTTACACAGCAAGTGATCTAAAATAGATGCAAATAACTATGAGGTGAATATTGTTTACTTCTAACACTTGCAAAGATTAACTTATCTGAAAAAATCCACTTTTCATCCTTTTGGGATTACAGTTTTGTTCATCAGTGGGTTAAATACCTATTGTCTTATATTAGTAACTCTTTTTTACTTAACTTGAGCAATTTGTCTCCATTCAAGGCTGCATAGGATTGTTGGATAAGAGGTAAGCAGAGTCAGATTAATTTAGATAATAAAAAAGGGAAAAAAAGCCCCAACTTCAAGCCCCAAATTTCATTCTCCTGAAAAAGCAGAAATGAAGCACAGATATCCCTCTTCAAAATCCCACAAGTCTATCAGCAGTAGATGTTGCAAAGTGCAACAAAGTGCAAAAACTGTGCAACAAGTGCTGTGTTTCATCATGTGGTAATCGCCGTGGTGCCAAAGCTGGGCAAGTCCTGCTCCATTCCTTCTCCTAAAACTAGCAATGTGCTCCTGCCACTTACCTTGGG
>JAWWLV010000088.1:102183948-102247884 GCA_035041135.1 Platyrinchus mystaceus | reverse complement strand
CTTCTTGGGGGGGGGTTGGGGGACTTGGCAGGGAGCCAGCTCCAAACCATATCAAGATATTTTCTAACTGCAGCAGTTTTCAGATTTGTGCTTATTTTAGTAATGTATATGGTTATTAATAGAAGTTAACCCAAGTTCTTTGTGTCAATCCTTAGGTGCAGGCAATTACATGACTTCACAGCTGTTAAAATAAAAATAAGCAAGTTTCCAAACACTTTCCATTTAAGTAAATCAAAGTGCTAAGATAACTCTTGCTTCAAATACATCCACATGGGAGAATGTGGCTTTTGTTTCTCTTAGACTATATGTCCTGTTTTTGGGGTTAAACCATGACACCCTCCTGTTAATTTCTTCCATCAGTGCCTATGGGACCAGTCCTAACATGCACTGGAAGTTTCTTAGGCCATACGATGGGTATCTTAACAGTGTAAGCTCTGATTTCAAAGATGTTTTTCAAACAGACTGAAACACAGCAGAAGCAAGAGTGAAATGACAGCAGCTATAAACTTCATCTCTTATATTGCTATAGATACTGTACATGTCATTCATTTCAGTAGCAGAAGCCCCTCTATTTAGGTATTTGACATCCACAAAAGATTTCAGAAACCATCATCATTTCACTTTCATCCCATGTGTTGCCTCACATTCTGTCCTAGCCTTTGGCATTTGAGAGGGCAAGCACTTGTCAGGAGATATTGTATCACATACAGTTTGCACTTAGCTGTGTTGTAACTCCATCCAAAGCCAAATATAGAGAAACATAGCAGAGGTTTTTTTGTTTGTTTTAAGATCACCAAATATACAATTCTCAAGGATTCTTGTTTGCTAATATAACTGTCATCTTGTTTAAAGAGAACCTGAGACGTCCTTTATTAGCCCACTAGCTTGAAAAGCTCAGGTATAGTATTTTAAAGAGAAAAAAAACCCTCTAAATTTATTAGCTGAAGAGCATACAGCTTGGTAAGTTAATCAAAGAATCATAGAACATGCTGAGTTGGAAGGGACCCACACAGATCACTGAGTCCAACTCTTAGCGCTGCAGAAGACATGCCCAAGAGTCACACTATATGCCTGAGAGCACTGTCCAAACACTTGAATTCTGTCAGGCTTGATGCTATGACCTGGGGAACCTGTTCCAGTGCCCAGCCACCCTCTGGGTGAGAAACCTTTTCCTGATATCTAACCTAAACCTCCCCTGACTCAGCATCATGCTGTTTCCTTGAGTCCTGTCACTGGTCACAAGAGTGAAGAGATCTATACCTGCCCCTCCGCTTCCCCTCGTGAGGAAGTGATAGACTGCAATGAGGTCTCCCCTTTCATTCAGTCTCTTCTCCAGGGTAAATAAACCAAGTCACCTCAGCCACTCCTCATAAGGCTTCCCCTCCAGATGCTTCATCATCCTCATGTTTTTCCTTTAGACTCTCTCTAATGGCTTAATATCTTTTTCATACTTTGATGCCCAAAACTGCTAGGAGTACTCAAGATGGGACTGCTATGCTCACAATATTTCAATATTTCATGCACCACACAAGCCAGGAGCATCTGTTACAGCTTTGGATCAGTATGCTGTCTATTAACCTACTACACTAAGTGTTAACATTATTATATATGTTTGCATGTTTTGCAGTCACAGTTACAAGATCAACAGGATTATGTATGCTCAATACAGAGGCTGAACATGTCATAACAGCCTTAGGCATTTCAGGCTGCTTTGATTCAGAAATGTTCTGTTCCAACATTCTGTTAAAAATTTTGGGTTGCTGGTTTCCCAGGAGGAATTTAACCATGAATTCTGCTCAGCCAATTACTCTGCTTTTTCTGAACATACGATATGGTGCTCAAAAGAGTTTCACGTAAGCAGTAACTCAGGTAAGACTTGGGTGTCTTTTCCCTCTCATGAGATCAGTGATGCCAAAAGACCAGAGTGAGGATTTGACAGCTTTTGCCTTCCAGTCTTCTTGTTTTCAAATACTCTTACTCACTCTGACTTTCAGAGCACTTGATCTCACCTGACTCTTATTATCACCTGGATACCTGGTACCTGGACTCTGTAGAGCACTGTCTAATTTTGATTTACTGTTCTCTGTTGAATGTCTTACTCCTCTTCTCAAGGCTCCTCATCCTCACAGGTCAGTGACCACCCTGTTGATGAATGATCTTAATTGCCCATTTCCTCATCCTCACCTCTGCTCAACTTACAAGCTTAGCTCAAAACTCCCACAAGGATAATTATCCAATTTGTGTCTTCACTGAATAAAAATCTCTGTGATCTTTGGCTCCATTCCACTCTGGTACAGTTCAGTTTCTTGCATCATTGGCCCCCATCATCACGTCCTGCCATCAGAATCTGTGTCTTAATTTCTCTTAGTTTACCTTGGGTTTTGTCTTGGGCAGTCCTTACAGAACTATTTTGAGTTAGTTGTGGGAATTCTCTGTAAACACGAATAAAGTATTTCTCAAGTCCTGCTTGAGAAAAATTCCCCTTTCAAAACTCTTGATTTATCTTATCTTGAGATAAGACATGTGCATCATTATCTGTTATCCCTCACATCCCTTTGTGTTCACCTACGTGTCTTTACCCAGTCTCTTGCATTACTGTTTGACTGTAAGCTATTTGGTGGAAGAATCCACATTCATGTTCTGTATGTGTGCTACACCTTGCAAAATGAAGTCCTGGACCATGACTGGGGCTTCCAGACAGTATGATAAAACAAATCATATACTATACTGATGATGAACCTAATTGTTATTAGTTCTTCTCTTTTTACCGTGTTTCAGTATGAAGTAAGTCAGTCAACATCATGCCAGGTATACAACCTGTGTTCATTACACTTGCTTAAACCTAAGGGCATGGTCAGGAAGTTCTAGATTGTCTATTTACAGTTTTCTGTGGAAAACTACCACACACAGTTCAAAGCATATTTGCCTTATGAATTACCTTTATGTGGTAAAATGAACTTCACCAGTTCAGGCCCTCAAAGATCTATGGTGTTCATAGACGTCAGTTTTCATTTGAAATCTGTGCTGTAGTTATGAGGCTTCTCCAATATTGTTGTTCCAGTGATTTGCTTAGGGTTCCTGACAGATATTGGGTGGAAAACTTCTGTTTAAAGGAATATTGGTCTTCTGAAGTAAAATTCCGAGGCAAGATCTTACTTCAAAATACTACACAAACATGAAACATTTGAAATGTTTTCAGTTTCATGAAACATTTGGTGACTTATGGTTTTAAAGGGCAAGAGGGCTCTAAGATAATTGCAGTTCCTGCTAACAGTGGAATGTATACATTCTGTATAAAGTTTACTAAAAGCTTAGTATCTAGGAATGGGAGGACCTTTCAGACTTCTGTTTGCAGCCCCAAAAAAACTTGCCACACTAGAATTCCTTTCTTTTCTCTCATCTGGTTTCAAGTCAGCCTTCAACTGGTTTTCATTAATAACAAAAATAATGTCTCTTGCAAGTACTGATCACAAGTTTTTTTCTTACAGTGCAAACACATAGAAAATCTTCAGTTCTGTTTTATTTTTCCTGTTTTTGGTACAACCTGGTGCTTCTGCTGTACACCTGCTGTTTGCTCTAGCCTCTTTTTACAGTTGCATTCTTCAAACCCATCTTTTAGGGCTATTCCAACTCCTAGACACATTCTTTTTCAAATTAAATCTCTTTTTAGAGACAAATATTTCCGTTTATCTCTCTGATATAGGCAGATGCTGTATTTTCTTCTAGATCTGCCATAACTCCCTGTCTGGCTCCACAGAAAGGAATATGCACTGTAGAAAGGAATATGCATTCTTTAATAATCACATTACACATTTCTATGTCTTGAGACAACATCTCCCAGTGAGATTTCCTCCCACATGTTTGAAGCTGTTGCCTTCCCACTGCCATGTTTAATTCACTTGTATTTGCACTGGAACAAAGACACAGAAAATAATATCAAATCAAAATGACAGCTTTTCCTATCATTTGGTAAGTCTAATCTGAGAACTACCTGATAATTTTATTTAAATCCTGATGTATAACAGTAAAGAGGAAGGAGAAGTAAAGGAATTTCTCTTAATGTTCTGGTTGTCCTATCTGCAGAAGCAAGATCCTGACAAGTCATGCTGTTGAACAGCATAGCATACAACATGGACATGGAGGAATCTACTTCTGAATGACAGCAGATAGCTGTTGTGAACTGTATGGGCATTTCTTTGCCAAGTGAAGCAAAAATACAGCTATCCGAGGAGAGGTACTAGGCTACTTTTTACCTTTGCTCTGTTTGAGCTGGGGGTATGCTTTTTACTATTGAAGTCACTCCCATGCAAATTTGAGAGGGCTGACTGTTTCAGTACACCAAATGACTGAATTCAGTCTAAGAGAAGTTCCTATTAAGTACATTGAAGAAAATATTTGATTTATTCATCAGCCATGAGATTAATCATTAATACCTTAATATTTGCAATGGGATATGTTGAATACAGACTGACAGTAGTTTTCCGAGGGGCTCTAGCTGGAAATAATACTGACACACTCTGCCTTTGTGAATGCTCATCAGCCATAGCAGCAAAGTATAAAGAATTAGGAATGATGGTGAGCATTTAATAAATGGGTATAGATATATTGCAGCTATCACTGAATAAAAATAAAAATAGAAAAAAAGCAGAGGAGGGTGTTACATTATTTATGTTTGAACTTCTCTTTAGGTAGCTTGATAGCTGCCTGTGCACTTCTGTTCTGCCAACAAAAAGATCAGTGCTTGGTCATAACCACCAAAGGGACTGGGACCCAGTATGTTGGTATTTATAACGTGGGAAGATCCTAGCTCTGATTGCTATCATAGCAGGCTCTGAGCAGGCTGCAGGTGTTGGCTGACAAGTAAGTACACATGCAGAAAGTTTCCCTGTCACCTTGCATGGATATGGATGCCTATGAAAATTTCTGACATCAAGGTAGTTAGCAATATTGTATTTGTAGGTTGAATCCAGTAGACTAGTAAGGTCAGATCTTCAGGTCTTGTGACTTGTGTCCCTGTTTTCTTTTCCCAGGAATATGAGAGTAAAGCTCAACATGAAGCCTGGCCATGACTCCATCCCAGAGAGAAAAGATCAAAATGAAAGCTTTTTTAGAAGATGGATAATGGTGGGTGTTAAATGCCAAGAGTCCTGTAATGCATAGAGTGAGAAACACTGCAAAGTAGCTGAGAGGGATACAGAAAGCAGAAACAGAACAAGGAGAGGCCAATTTCTCCCCCTGCTGCAGTTCTAGATGAGTTAAAGTGTAACTGGGCAGGGAAGGCTGGTGAGGAAAGAAATGTATGCAGAGGATGAGGAATCTATATTAGGAAGTCTTAGATACAACTGGGTTTTCAAAAGATCATTATTTCTTTCTCCGGCAGCAAAACAGTGCCAGAGGGGGGAAGGATATTGGGGAGTTTTAATTGTTGGTGCCAACACAGTGCACATTAGTTTTGACAAATAATGTTTACCAACTGACATATAATGAATCTACTTGCCAATGTAACTGAGCAAGCAGAGGTCTTCTTGGACCAAGCAAAGAATTTAAGGTGGATCATTATCAAAGTATGTATAGCCAAAATCAGATCACTTGGGAGTCTCAGTAATATCTACTTTGCATAATTTCATGTTTTAGTGTTGAAATACTTCAGTCTTGCTCACACAACTTGTAGTTTCGTGCCTGTTTATGAAGGGGAAAATACAAATGCAAATACTACTGCATCATGAAACCCCTTGATATTTGTGCTCATAAATGAGCCATCACCAGCTGTAAAACTTCACAGGAACTGGAGCTCTGCAGGCATTGGATTTAGACCATCTTCTCCCTAGTTTCTCACTGGTATACATTAAAAAAAATAAGAGAGTTTTTGGTATCTAAAGACATAATTAGAGTTATGGTTTAGTACTATATACACTGAAGACATCTGTGGAATTTAGCAACATTATGGGGATGGCCTTTTCTATGCCTATTTCTATTCATACATGCTAACAGAAGAGATATGTTGTATTGCATATATGAAAATTTTGTTACTCCTGCAGTACAACATTTTGTCTGATCTATTATTTTACCAAGTGACACTTAAACAAATAGTTTGTGTTCTCTCTACAGAAGTCCTGGATTAGCATTGCTCCCCCACTTTATTTTCCTTTAAAAAAAAAAAGATTTTTACAAAACCCACATAGCTATTGGTTGTTCTGTATCACCCCATGCTACAACACTACTCCCTTATTTTACTTGCATGTATTTGTAGGTTTTCTTTTATCTACCTGGTAGTTCTCTTATGAACATCCACAAGATTTTTCTAACCCTCTGTCACCCTTGGTTTTGCCTTAAAGAAGCACAAAATTAGTTCTGTAGGCACAGCACAGAGTTTGACATGATAGCAAAGTCTTTTTACTGAGACTCAGTCATAAGAAGCAGATTTCTTGGTCCTGAACTATTACCAGCTACCTTATCTTTCAGTCACATCTTCCTCCCCAGGCTCAAAAATAAGTTCCATCATATATAGTGAAGGAATTGATTTCTCCACCATAATGTGTGAACAATACTGCTGCTGTTGGAGGAATTTTGTTAAGGCTGTTGGTAGTGTCTTTTCCACTTGTCACTGGCAGGTTTTAGTTTTAGCCAAATCAGTTTTCCTGTGGCAAAAAAACCTTATTCCAAATCACTAGAGCAGTGGGTTTTGGCCTGCCACAGCACCAGGTGTCTTCCCTGACACTTCAGGGTTAGCAGTCAGTAGGAAATTAACATATTTCACTGAATTAACTGGAATCAGCTCCCCACACTGTACATATATTTCTGATAAAACAAGGACATACAATGATAAAAATTTGGGTGGGGAGCCTGGTGCTACTGTTGAATGTCCCAACATTCATTAGCTTTTATTGCTTTTATTGCTGAAATGACTGATGTACTTGACAACACAGGTGGAACATGCAGAGTGTCAGCCAAGGTTTCTGTCACCCACAAGGCTATGGCAGAGCTTTTGCTCTGCCTGCTTCTCTTTTGCTATCTCATCCCCCTCCTGCATCATTAAATGCACTGAAGGAGAGCTTAGTGGCATGACCGAATAAATAGTGCTAATGCACCATTTCAGTACAAATGTGCCGATGCATGTAATCAGTGAGTTGACACCTGACTTGGCCAGCCTGTGCAACAGCAGCCTGCCTCACATGGATCAGAAGATTTCCCTGCATTCCTAGGCTCTAAGTAAGGGCCATGTGTACTAAAATGGGAGGAAACAGTCCCATTCCTCAGCCCTTGCTCTGAGCAGGTCGAGGAGAAACCGGCTCCAGTTCAGAGACCGTGCAATGCTGGGCCCTACTGAAGACGCCCATTTGGGTCATGGGGCATCTTTATAGGTGGAAATAAAACTGGCTGTTATTCCAAACAGTTTTGGCATCAATATAGCAATGATGTTACCTCTTTATTCTCCCACACTAACAAATATCTCATTTCCTGGTGATGTCTCCATTTTGCCTTCACACAGAAGTCATAATGTGGTGATGCAAATAGCAGAGCTGTTTCTACTAAACAGTGCTGCAGCTGTAAATACACACAAATTGGTTGAAGAGAAGCAATACTTATCTTACATTTATTAAGATGGATAGAAATATGGGCTGAATCCACATTCCTGGGGAATATTGCAGCAAGGCAGTGCAAAGGGAGATTGGATGCACACCATGAGCTCCGAAGATTTCTATAGAAAAGTGGAGTGAAAGGAGAGCCTGTTGCTAAAAGAGGGTCAGAAGGACTTAACTGAGCATGGAGAGAACAGGATTCAGATAGAAAAGTGGAATATGTGTCTACAGAGAGGACAAGTCACAGAGAACAACAGAAAAGTACTGGTCCTGAGCCTGGAGAAGAGCTCCTGTGGGGGAAAACATGCTGGCCTCCAGAATGGAAGACAGCAGCTCTAGATAATAGCTCTAGATAATATGATCCTGGATGTGAAATTCAGAGTTTGTGGAGGCCAGAGCAGACATTTTTACAATGAGAGGAACTAAAAATTTAGGAAATAAAGCTGATATTTTTGTGGAGGAAGATGCCTTGGGATTCAACCATGAGGATTTGTTGAGGCTGTCAGAAGCTGAAGTAGACAAAAAGCTTCTATGTGTGTGAAAAGGGGAGGTGGAAGTTGAGAATTAAGAGGAATTTAAGAGAATGGTAACAGTCATTCTGCTTTCTAATTATGCTCTCCTTGGAAAGTATGGGCAAGAGCTCATGCAGAAAGAAGTAGACGCAACAGGCATCACATATATTGTCTACTTGGGGGAAGGATTTATTTAAATATGAGTGTGGTTTAATATCGTTAGAGAAAAGAAATGTTTTTATACTGAAGGAAAACTATCTACAAGATTTCCATTGTGCATGCTTTTCAGTGACAGGTCAAAAAAGAGGCACGGGGAAAGTCAGGATGGGGTTTAAAAGGTCTGAAAGCAGATGACAAGCCATCAAACCTAATGGACCAGAAAACATGAAAGGTCCAAGTGTCAATGCGAGAGAAAATTGGCAAATACTGAAAGAGATCAGATGAAGACTGAAGAGGGAGAGTGTCTAAAAAAAAAAAAAAAAAAAAATCAAAGAGAGTACTGGTTCATAAAATCATTTATGGGAAAAGACACCAGTGATGAAAAGAATGAAACAAGACTGAAACTTGAAGAGAGATATGAAAGCAAAGAAATATGCACTTGAGGTTTGGATGTATCATCATTGTAGGAGCTGAAGTGGTTAGAGATGAGTGGGAAACTGAAGGACAGAGAGAACTAGCAAGACTTTAAAGAAGGCTGATAAGTGGGATAAGATGCAACAGCAGAATGAATGGGAAGAAAAGCAGCAGATGTAGTCTGCTTAAAAGCAGTGAAGTTTGAAGGGAGAGAGGATGCACAAGAGAGGAGCCTGATAGATCAAAGACAGATGGGTTAAGTTGGAGAATATGAAAGAAAGCAAGAAGGGACAAAAAGAATTTAAAATAACCGGGAAGTGGTGGGATAACTATTACAGGCTGTCTTCTCAGAGTCTACAAAAGCTTCCTCATCACAGAACCACATCACACAGATATTCAAGACTGTCTTTTATTTCTGTGGTATCAGGCCACATGTTGCAGTGTTTTCATGTTACATATTCACTTTTATAGACTGATATGACAACAGGTATCTGTACTGACATGTCATCTGATTACAGGAAAAAAAATCTTGTTACATATCAATAACCAGATGGCATTTTGAATGGAAAAAAAACAAAACAGAAATCCTTTGCTTAATCAATATTCAAAGATGATTTCATCAAAATACTGTTAGAATAAATAATGTTCTGTGGAAATGTGTTTTAGTCCAGTAGCTTAGGGTCTAGGTGTTTTAGAGATGAGCTGTTAAACTGTCAACACCTCTGTGTCTGTATAAAATGATTCACATCTATGTAAGTTGTATATAGATTGGAGATTGGATTAAAGGAATATAAATGCCTTTAGAAACCTTCGTATGCCAAATCCATCAACTGTTTGGCCAGAAAACTGATGTGTGAGAAACAGCCTCCTAAATCCACTGAAGAAGGATATCTGTACTGGTAACAGTCTTGATTTAAGGAAACGATATCATCATACTAGCTGTACTCTTCCTACTGGAAAAGGCTTTGAAGATTTCTTAATGATTTGCTTTTGTACACTCAGATATATTGTTTTCATTTTTTTCTTTGCTCTGTTGTACAATTTATGACCACCCTTCTGTGAGCCCCTTCATGAGCTTTGTCTAATCTTGTCCTTTTTACACTATAGTCACATAGGATTATCCACCAAATAACCCATGCCCAGTACTTTACCCATGCACTGTAAAGCAGGGCTTGCGTGGAAGCGTGTCACTCTGAGTTGTAATTCAGGCAGCCCCAAAGCTCCATTAATTTTGGGATCTGTGTTTTGCAGTTCCAATTATTTGACGTTGCCAGAGCATCGCTTGTGCACAGAAGTTAAAGAGTCATGGTACACCACAACACAGCTGACAGCAAAGTTACTTCTAGAAAACAGAAAAGAAATTCCTAGTAAACTCTGGACAAGCCCAGTTCCCCTCCCTGCCATCCCCCAACAAATAAAAAGTTCTTATTTAAGTTTCACACTGGAGAAAACAGAACTAGTAGACTATAGAGATAAAACTCTAATGTGTTTAAAAAATGAAAACAATTTCCAGTGTCAATACTCTTTCTCATTTTTCTTTTCCACTTTATGTCACTGTAGTCATTCTCAAAGACAGGCCATTAATCCTACTTACAATGACTGATGGTCATTTCAGCTGCAAGTCTGAGGTCACTGGTTTATGGAGGTTATAGATGTCTTTGGGATGATGAAAGAGAGTTGACTTTTTCGTGTAATTTGAGCATATTGGTTTTCTTTAAAACGGGATTTTTGAAATTCTGTTCCAACAGTCTTTACAAGAGCCATTAGTTCTAGTTGAGGAGCAGCACTGATGTTGAATGGGAGACAGAAAAAAGGGTGGAGGTGGAATCAAGTGGCATAAACCAGAGTAATGTACAGTATGGACAAGGGCTAACAGTACTTCCAAGACAATGGAAGAATCTGGTTTCAGTTAATGAATATAGAAATTTGTGGAAAATATTTTTATATGAAAACTAACAACAATACAGCCCATTGTTTATTTAAATATAAATCCTTGAGATGGAACTAACATACGCATAACTACAAATAGTCTTTTTAAGTGTATGACCAAGGTTTTGTTAGGAAGGCTGGTATTTTGTGTTGCTCTGAGGCACAAGAGCAACCATGGACAGACTCTTTGCTGATGTGGCATAACACTAGTGACAAAAGACACAGCAAACCACTATTTGCAGTGTAAGACTGATACAGGCTTTGGAATCATAGATTTAAGAAAAGTGCTTAATTTCTTCTCTCTTTAAAAATAGTATAAGCAATGGAGTTAGCATTTCTCATAGTCATGCATTAGTTCACCCATAGTCCCTCCGTAGTACCTCAAACCAGCACTATACCTTGGGATCTATACAGAACTGTAGGAGGTCCAGCTCAGCTCCTGTTATCATATATAGCCCTTCTTCATGTCCATCCAGCCCCAGACCTTTTGAGAGGATGGATGTTTGAGAGGACTTTGGTCTTATTCCACTCAGTAGAGAGTTTGGTGTCATTTGATAAGCACACGGCCACAGAAAACATAAACCCTGAAAGCCTGTTACTAGGGACAGGGAGTTTCAGGAGTAAAAGAAAATTGCAAAGACATCTCAGGAGACTAGATCAGTATAATGAACTGAAGGAAATTCAGTACCAACAGAAAATATTTACAAACAAGTGTCTGCTTCACTACATAATGGAATGGGAAAAAAAAAAGAGAATTCAACAATTGTTTTTAACCTCCTTTCATTAGTCAATTTTTACTCTTCCACGTACTTCAGGAAAAAGTGGGTCTAAGACGGGGGAATGGGATGTTGCCCAATTAAGGTTTTTCCTTAAAGTTTATAATACAGAAGAGCTAAGATCAATTTTCAAAACAGTGAGCTAAATTTTGGGATATATGTACCTTGAAAAAATTTTCCTCTTAATGCTTTGTAATAGCTAAAGTCAAATAAAAATAGCCTTTCCTTTGGTATTAGTTTGAACTTTTTATTTGTGACAGTTTTTTGTGTAAGGTCTCAGACTGTATGGTAACTAGCAATATAAAACAACAATAACAATGTAAAAATGGGTCTGGCCTGTTTGACTGACCATGTGGTTGATTTTGTGGGATTTTTTGTATAGTGTGTAGTATGTGCTTCTGGTGTGTTAAACAAACAATAAAAAATATAGTCATGCAACATATCTCACCATTGCCTCAGGCATGTCTCAAACTTCAAATAAATAGGAAAAATTATTAAAAATAAAGGTTTGATTCCTAGCTCTGCAGAATCTAGACCATTATTGTTGCAGTATAAAAAAGGGGAATGCATTTCTTTATCTCACCATTATTACCTGTGAAGAGGGAAAGTGTAAAGGTGAAGCTCGTAAATGGGCCTTATGATCTTAAATGACAGAACTATTTTGGTTTAAGGAAAGAAACCTGCAGAAAGACTTGCCAGTGCGATTGCCGAACTGAAGCCTGGACTCAATGTCCAATTTATATGTCATGAAGAACTATTTGTAAGGAACTGTAATTTTAGCAGATACAAATTGTTGTACAGGTTAACCACATCATCTCACCGGCTGTCTAAATCTGCTCTGGGAAGAAATAGGGCCAAGCTGTTAAATCCTTGCTCTGATCTACTATATGGATTTAGAAGCTCATTAATTTTTTTTATGTATCTTTGAGCACAGAAATACCATTACTTGCCATTTGTGATGAGACAGCCTTAAAAAAACTTTAGAGGGATAAATGTTAAGGTATTCTAAAAACCCTTAAAAAATGCCAAGGCGATGTATTCACTCTTTTTGTATCTCTAATGGTTACAATTGCTGCTATCACTTGTGATGCCCACTCTTGCCTGGTGTGCAAAGCCCTGCCTGGACATCTGGATCCCTTACCACAGTGGTGCAGAGAATGGGGCTGAAGCTGTGACTCCAGTTGTAGCGAGTCTGCCTCCTGTACTGGTGTCAGTGTTGGCAATGGTGTTTTCAAGTAACACAGTATTTGACGGTTTGTTTTCTAAGCTGTTTTAAGTCGAGAGGCCAGAAAAAGACCAACAATAAATGAGAAGAGACGGAGACAAAAGATGGTTGGTAGAAACAGGCAGGTGCTCTTTATTTCATGTGGCACAGCATTGGGCAGACAACCCAAGAAACAGTTTCTAACAAAAACCAAAGCTATCACTTCCAGGAACCGTCCCCCAAACAAGGGTCTACTACCAACAGTGGCACTGAGATGTCCTTGCCTGTCCACTCTCATCTCCTCATAGTTTGTATGTGCTTAGGCTGTGTCTTAGCAGTGAGCATCCTTTCCAAGGATACTAACTTCTTATGACACAATATCTTTAGACAGCATACATACTGTGCAGGATCACCAGAGTACAATCTCCTCAAGCCATGCTAAAATATAATGCTAACTCTGGAGAGAAGGCTGTGTGATCGCCTCGTGTCTCTCTGAGGTAATACAATGCTGTTCCTTAGCTGACAACATGAGGGGCACCTGAGGGAGGATTGATATGGCTTCAGAGTCTATTTTTAAACTCCTGATGCAGTAGGGAGGACCTGGCATGCTGTCTGCCAAGACAAGGTGAGGACCTCCTCCACCCCTGGCCGCCAGCAGCACCAGAGAGCTGAGCCTACTGTCACCCAGAGGGATGAGAACAGAGATGCTCTTGGACTAGGAGAGGGCCATCAAAAATCACAACAAATCGTTGGTTATTAGATGAAAGGTGAGCAATGATGGCAGTTTGGGGGGGGTTACATCATTAGCACTCTGGATTTAAAGGCATGAAGAATGGCTGGTGGAAGGAAGATGTTTTAGAGACTAAGGGCAAAGCTTTAGAAGCCTCAGGATATTACTTTTAATTATTATCTACAGGTTATTCTCTCTATATATACTATTTTTCTTTCTAAATTATGAAAATAAACATTTATTAACAAGTCACTGGGTCAAATCCTGCTCTCCACTGAAGCCAAATCCATTGACTTCAATGGGAGGGAGCCCCGTGTAAACAACAAAGGGCAAATTTGGCCCTTTAAGTCCTGAAAAGTCTGCTTGTACCCATTTTCTTTCAATACTGCAAGGAAATACAGATTGAAGGGTGAATTAATTGGTACATATATCTCTTAAACTACCACAGGAGTGTCAATGAGATGTGGTAAAGGAGCAGAAAGAGAGAACCGATAAGTAAGTACTGATTTAAAGAGAATTTTATCCATATTTCAGAAAAAAAGTACTAAAACAGAGTGGATCTGGATCAAGCGCTACTGTCCTTTACTTTCTAAGCAATGGCACAATCCTTCATTTAGCTTCGGTGAAATGTTTACACAACCAGAGAAAAACAGAAGGAACCAAACAGTCCTTTTCCTTTGCAAACATCATATGCACAAAGGTGAACACTGTCATCCCTTTGGATGCTCTGCTAACTCTCACTGTCTGCACAGTGCAGTGTCAGCCTCTGAAGACAAAACACATCTACTGTGCACATGAGTAAAACCTGTGGTGTCTTACAAATGTAACATTTTGATGTTTTGAATATTAAAAACCTCTAGGTGCTTTTAGACACAGAACAATACGATTTTGGATGCATTTACCACTTTTATTTCACTATGCAGAAACATACATTCACCACGTGTTGTGATGCAGCTGACAGTGTAATGGACGCTATCCCTTCCGTGGGTATTAGAGCTGGACACTAATGAGTTTTTGGTGGACGTTCTGTACAGGTTAAGGCTTGACTCTGAACTAGATAGTAAATGCTGACCAGATTCTCAAACAGATTTTTTTTTTTTCCTCTGAGAACAAAAGGGAAATCAATAGAAAACCATCACGGTTATTTCAGATTAATAATTTTCTAAAGCTGCAAACTAAGTAAAATACAGATATCCTTTTTTTTTTCCTCCAAAATAACTACATATAATTTACAAGGTTAGGATCTGTGAAGGGTGACTGGAAGCTGACTCTGAACAATGCTGACAAAAATCATTAAAGTTAATATACTAAAATCATTACTACCTCATAAGGTATTCATTCAGGTATACAAAGCACACTTTGTAAGCATTTAAATGTTTTGATAAGAGTAGAGATTCATCACTGTTTATCAGGCAGTAATAAAACCAGATGAAACAAATATAAGATTCAAGTTGTTTACCGAATAAACTGTGTTATTGGCACATCTAATGTGTGGTAAAACATTATACACAGTACCTATACAGCTTCTAGCATTTTGGGGGTAATCTTCATTTACAATATCCATAAACAAAAGGCTTGCCACCTAACAAATTTTGATTTGTTTAGACTTTCAGAAACTGTGAAAGGCATGAATTGTTTATGTGTTACATGAGATCACTGTTTATATTGTTTATGAACGTGCAGGTATAGCTGAAAACTTAGACATTTTAAGAAAATTAAAAATGCTGCTTTTCTGTAATTTTATTGTTGCTTCATGCAATATTGTTTAACTGCTGCTGATTCAGATTGCTTTCTATGGGAAGGTATCTCTGCCAGTTTCTTTATTAACGGTCAAGATCAATTCTTCTGTACTGAAATTTTCCATAGACAGATACAAGTCAGTCATGTTGGAACTGAGACTCCGTATAGGCTCTCGTATTCCTACTGGTATGCATGTCTGGGTTCATATGCATTCTAGGTTATTCCTGCAGAAAAGAGAATTGAGTTAATTATTTGAAGCAACTACTCTCTTACAAAAGATATTTTGTAACTTCGTTCACATAAGAAAAGCTATTTGAAAATGGCATCATCCCGGTATAAGCAACTTGGACCAAATCCAAAAAGTCCACTGATGCCAATGGAAAGAATTAGCGACATCAATAGACTTTTAAGCAAGCCACATTGAGCTGCCTCTGAAACAATTAGCAGAATACCACAAGAATCACAGCTACTCACTCCTTAGTGACTGGTTCCATCTTCCAAATAAATAACTGACACTGAAATTCAGTTTTCTTTAGGGTCTGTATATCCAAAAGCAGGAGAGCCAAAGAACTTCAAAAGGTGCTGTGCATTATACTCTGTTACTTACACCAAGTGCTAGGGAATACATATTGTTTTAAGAATAAAATGCTGCTATTGATTTCAACAAATCTGACAAGCAGCTTTTTCCTCCCCTTCTGCAGCATTCAAAGCCATTTGTGCAATGGTGCTGGCATTAACAGCTTTTGCATAGCAGGTTAGTATGCATGGCATGTTGCTGCACACAGAATAAATATAGGAATATTAAGATGTCTGTTTATCCAGCCACTATTGGAGAGCATGCCTTTACTGAAAAAAAGCTTGACACAAGAAAAGCTGCATTATCATCTCATCCTGATAAACAATGCCGCTTTAAAACATAAAACGTTCTTTCAAATGCAAGAAAGCCAAGACACCCAAATACTGACAAACTAATTCACTGCATTTAAAAGCAAGTTGGACCATATCTTGGCAAGTTGGGAATTAAAGCATAACTTGTAACATATCTGCAAGGGACATTTAAAAAGCAACTGTAGGTTTTTTCCTTGGCATTTTTAAACCAAAATGCACACCTTTAAGAACAAATTATTTTTGTTCTTAAATGATACGAAAGCAGATGATTTTTTATGACTTCAGAATTAGAAAATTAGACTATAACAAAGCATTGACAATGAGGATTTTTCAGAGAGAGCCAACAAAAGCAAATGAGTAGTTTCTCTTTCTCCAGCTGGCACCGTTAAATGAAGACAGACGATTAGAGCCGAATGTGGTTTACTTTCAAATACCAGAACTGATAATCAGCGCAAATGCAAGTGGAAAATGCCACTGAGAGAAAGCGAAGAGTTAGAGGTGAAATATGGTAGGAGAACAACATTTGCAACATGCCAGCCCAGTAAATGCCTAGGAAAATCATCTAGTCTTCTTACCTCTGGTCAATCCTCCCCATCTTCTGGTGTGATTTCTGTCTCTTTATGTACCACTACTTTGGTCACTGACATGTCAGGGTGCTGCTCTTTGGCTTCTTTAATTGCCTGAGCCAGCGCCTATCCCAAGGAAACCACAGAAGGGCAAAAACAAAAAGGAGGTGGAACATGCATGATCAGTAGCAAGGTGGAGAGATTCATGAGATATTACACAATTTACAAATGGAGAAAATGATTAAAATATGAAATATACCATCAATGATTTAACTACTAATCCAGTTTAATTTAAGGCACGTCAGTATGAATAGTATCTGTCAAAGTAGTATTTAGAAATGTTCTCTTTGGCAGTCTTCAGGGTAGCTTTTTTTAGCAGTTTATAGATTTTACCTGATCATGATCAATATCTGCATCTCCTGTGATGACTATTCGTTTTTCAATTCTTGTCTCTGAGATGCCTCCTTTCACAGTCTAGATGAGAGGGACAAATGCATGTCAGTAACTTCCTTTGGAGTGCTGCTACTCATCCAGAGAACGATCAGGGCAGGAACCCAGACGTGACTGGACTGAACTGTCTCAAACAGCACATATAGAAGGGGCAACCCAGAACTGCACCCTAAGCAGCTCTGAAGTCAGCTTGCTCTCAATGGACTAATGACCTCCAGAGGTCCTTCCGACAGAGATTATTTTATTATTTCAGTCAATCTGCACATATATCAGGTGAGATGTTTGCATGTCAAAAATGGCAGGTATTTATAGTAAATGTGTCCCATGAAGAATAGAATGGGAATACAGACAACCCATACAATACAGCGTGGTATGGCCTTCGTGTAGCTCATCTACTAAAGGGTTACTAGCGTTAGGAACTTCACTGCAGAAAGATGAAATCCCATCCTCAGTGAATATGGGTAGGAGAGCTGTCAAAGCACTAAGAGAGTTTCTGCTTAGGGAGGAACTGTTATTTAGATGCTGTCTTGGAACCTGGAAGACCCAACATCTTTTGTCTTTGCAGCTATGAGCTTTCAGTCTGGCTGTGGGAGAGTTCCCCAGGGTACTACCCAGAAACACAGCCATGGTGTCTGAGCTGATGTCGTGTTATGATTACATGGTACAGATTTACTATGTGCTTTCAACACCGTGCAGGGAATGAAAGGCAGTATAGTTATGTCAGTGGAGCCTTATGTTCAGGCAAATTATTCCTTCCAGGTTACCAAATTATGCCAATCTGATTATACTGCTTCCAGTTCCAGAGAGCATTTGCAGGAAAACTAGGTGTCTCTGCACAGCAAGGTTTTGTGTTTGCAAAGACATACTAAGTGTATGTCTACAACACTAAGTGTTCATAACTTTCAGGACTCTGGTCAAGTTGTTGGGTGATGAGTTAATCAAGTCAGTATAGCCAAAGACAGGTGAATGAAGACAGGTATCCAAAGCATATAAGATTTTGCCTAGAGAGTATAAGCATGGGTCCACAGTTTGAAATAAATCATGGAACTGAGCTTAAGAAAGCATGCACCCTGGTGAAAAAAGAGCTCCCTGTTTTCTGAGGACTTACTTTGGTGATATGTGTAGTAGTTGTAGTGCTGGTGGTTTCAGATGTGATAGTTTGTGCACTCATCAATACACCTGGTTCGGAGTCAGCACCGGAATCCACCTAGGAATCAGAAGAGAAAACCAGTCATCAAAAAAAAATGCTCCTGAGTGCAGGGAGGCAAGAACTGGACTGGTAAACTTCCCTGTTTCTACAGTTCATCACAAAGTGAGTATCTAATGGTAGGGAAATAACTACTATTAGGAAGATCATTTTTCTCTCTGCATCTGGAGGCTCCCCTTCACTTCTAGAAGGACAGATGAGAAGCTGGGGTTTTTAAATCTGTAGTTTTATCTAGAAAGGCCCTACACCAGAACATGAAAGTCACCCTCAGGTAAGTTATTCTTATGTACATCCTCCTCATGACAATACTTAATACTTGAACAATTTAGAACAATTTGCACTAAGGCATACACTTAAAAATGGGTTAAGAAACACGGGTTCCTTAAGGGTGTATTAAATTAGACAGTGTCTTTTGCAGAATTTCTTACCTGAGAAGACTCATAAGTAATGGTTTTTGTTTCCGTATGGACTACTGGCACTTCTTTTGTTGAAATTTCAAGGTTTTCCCCACCAGGAACACTGCTGAAACTGATAGTCTCAGTCTTCACAACTGGTGACTGCGTGAACAAAAAAAAAGAATTGGAACATGGATTTCTTAGAAGGATTTTTTTTTTAGGGGGGGAAAAGAAAGAACAACTAAAAAGTGGTCTGCATTTAACCAAAAAGAAAAAGGAGAAAATTATCTTCATTACAGTAGTACATACATGTATATAATGCTGGCAACACTTCACACTTCCCTGGATTTCATGAAAACAAAGTTCAAAAACATTCTAAACACTAAAACCTGAAAAACAGGAGATTCCCTCACTACAACCTGAAAAAAAGGACATTCCCTCTGAACATCAGGAAACACTTTTTCACTGTGAGGGTGACTGAGCACTGCCACAAGTTGCCCAGGGAGGTTGTGGGGACTCCCTTCTTGGAGATGCTCAGAAGAAGCTCTCTGGACATGGTCCTGGGCAGCAACTGACTCTGGGTGTCCCTGCTTGAGCAGCAGGGTTGGAGCAGATGAGCTCCAGGGGGCCCTGCCAGTCTCAACTGTTCCGGGATTCTGTGATTCTACACTTTCTTAAAATGACAAGAGAATGAACCCTGTTCAGGGTTAGTCTTCTGTCTTCTTTGGAAAAAAACCCCTCTGTAAAACAGCTCTTGAAATTCCACTTAATGGGCCTAAGGTAAGGAACCTGGGTTAAGACACTGTACACTTGCTTATATTTGTATCAAACATGGAAAAAACAATCTATTTCCTGTCTTTGAGGACATATGAACTTTGCCAATCTCGTCAGACTTTCCCAAAGACAATGCCAGCTGATCTTGTTATCTGTTGCATAAAATGCCATGAAATTCAGTATTTCTCTGTAGCATGAAAAGCACTTTAACATAAAACACGCATGGCATTTTGCTAATGATGGAAACCAGCAACAAGCCTTGCAGATGCCACGCAAGGAGGAAATAAGAGGAGAAACAAACTGCCTGCTTCAAAGATGCAACCATACGAGCTTGGCACACTTTACTTTCCATGACAGGAATTAACTTAGTCCACCATTGCCTACATTTGCAATTCAGCACAGGCATGACTGATTTAATAACAAGTTACCTCAAAATGAGGTTTTCTTTCCAAAGACTCTGAAAGTTGGACTGTTGTTCTGTGCTCCTCTGCTTGCTCACACGAAGCAGTGGCAGTGACTCCTTCCTGTTTGGTTAGGGCTTTTTCAGCCTCCTCCCTTTTTTCCTCCTTTGCCCCCTCAGTCCCAGAAGAGCCCTCCTTCCCTTTCACGCCAGCAGCCACCGCGGATGCTGCCTCAGCCTGGGCATCCAGCGCAAGTCCGGCCACTTTAGCAGGATCCCCGCCTGCATGCACCTCCATCCCATGTCTTTCCTTGACAACTACAGTCTCCTGTACAACCTTCGTCACTGTATCCTGATGTGGTTGAACTGCTTGCTTCATGTCACTGGAAGTTATCTCCTGAGATGTCGTTGTGTCTATTCTCTGCAGGGAAGTAGAAAAAGAACCCTTAGCATCAGAAGGAGACAACACTATTTGCAGGAGCTCTTCAGCTTAACGTACTGTGAATATAAATAAAAAAATGGGTATTATATTTTGCCAATTTATTTCTCTCATGTTGCACACATTTTTGCTCTCAGGATGTTATCAGCACAGTAGAAATGCAAAACAAAGCAAGAATCACAACTTTTTAAGAGTGAAGAGAAATTTCAATGTCAGTGGTTTTTTCATTGGTATTTTTGTGGGAGTTCTATAAAGGCAAAATACAGTACCCTGCAAAATGATCAAAATAAAGTGAAATGAGAGGAAATTTGCCAGGTTTTTTTTTTTTCCTTTTCAGTGAAGTTTCTGTTGTGAGCTTTTGTAACAAAGGAAAACGCACATGAATACATGCATTAGTTATATAGTTCCAAATTGTGCAAAAAACCAAGAAACAACAGAAAAGCAAAAGTATTTGTTGTGTAGTTATAACACTGATGGACGGAATCAAACGGCCACCTGAGCCCAGCTATGGGAAGTTGAAGTAACCCCTCCTATGAACTCAGTCGGTTTTCTGGCAGACTCTATTAGAGTGAAGATATCTGAACCATCCAAGGTTTTTTCACTGGTGGACTGTTTAGTCTAAACAGACAAAGAAATGTAGAGTCATACACAGAAGAAAGGCAGACCCACATGAACAGACATATTAATTGCTAAAACTGAAGGCAGAGAAGGAGGAAAAGGAGAGAAGGTTGCGGGGGCACAGAGAAGTTGGAAACGGGAAAAGAATGGGAAAATAAATCAGAGCGAATTCATAATGGCTGTAGTAAGCAATAGTTTAAAAGCGTAGTTGTTAGCATTGGCATTTTGCTGGTTCAAGCAAACCTTTTTTTTTTTTTTTTCCTTTTATTAACAAGCCACAGCAGCAATAGTACATTTCAGTAACACGGATCTTTAAATAAACCAGAAAGGTTGAAAGCCATAATTATATAATGTCTGTTTCAGACTTTGGGACGGATTCAAAGTATGAGAGAAAAAAAATAAGCCGGGTTGGCTGCTGTCAACACAAAGCCAGGCAGCAAGAGAATCAAAAGGTAGGGCGGCGTGAGGGGATTGCCTAAAAGAAGTCATGCTTTTATCTTTAAATCGTGGCATGAAGTCAAAGCCACTTGTTACCACCACTTTTGATGCAGACGACTCGGTAACATAGTGAGCAGTAGCAATGGTAAATGGCTGTTCTCTGGAATATCTCCACTCAGACAGGCTCTTATCTGTCCAGGCAAACGCCCCTGCTTTTACAGCTTCACTGCCAAGATGTTTCTCTGCTTTGCCAAGCTGTAAGCTTCCCAGTGTACCATGTAATTGCAAATCCTGGTCCATCTTTAGTGTCTTTTTCAAACTCTCCTCTTCAGGACTTTGCAACTGAGATTCTGCTTCCTTTATGGGTGTCAGAGAGTCGGACAGCTTTCTTTTTGCGCTCTGCATGTCGGATCCCCGCCTGGCTTTCTCATCAGTGACAGGCTTGAGGATTTCATACTTGGTCACTATTGGAACGATTTTCACAGATTCTTGCACTTCCCTTTCCATTTTTTGCAATGTTTCTACTGAAGTCTGTACTGCTTTCTCACCCTCTTTAGCTTTACTTGTCATGGTGACAATTTTCCCAGACATGGTATCATAGGACTTTCCTAGGGTGAACATTTTCTGCTTATTCTCCTCATTGGATTGTATTTCGCTTTCCAAGTCCTCAAAGCTCTGCATTAGAATGGTACTGGATTTTAACATCTCAGGTGGAAAGGCAGTTTTACTGCTCACAGTCACTATTTTGTATGCCAGATTTTTTTCCGATTCACCATCAACTACCTCAGAGGGTATTTTGTCTATAATAACCCAATCCTCAGTGCCCTATATTTGAGATATAAAAGCTAAATTAGAATACCTGAAGGTTTATCTGTACTTCAGGAGCACTAAAGTATGAAGACTTTTAAGAAATCAATGCTGCCTCTTCCGAAAGCTTATAATAAGTTTTACCAATGTAGTTCTTAGAGCAGTTATCAAACAAACAAACAAACAGAATCACCTTAGGCATATGATTTCTTTGCATACTCTCTCCCCTCAGAGGCCCATATAACATGGACACAAAAAATATTTTTGTCACACTATGTTTATATTCATTTGAAGCGTAACAGCATTTCAGGGCATGTTTTAAAATGACGATTGGAATCATCCTGGGGTTAAAAATCACGTATCACAGAGGTTCATAATGCTATAGTAAAAGAAAAGAAATTACAAAAATAGGGCAAATAAGCCCATTCAACTGTTCCCCAGTTGTCACAAACACACTGTTGATGAGGTTTTAGAATAGTATGCATTTGTACGTAGCTGTAGTCTGCACTGCATTTCCTTGTTTTCATTAGAACTTCAACCCCCTTCAGGATTGTTTAAATGGAGCAGTACAACACAGTTAACTGTGTAAACTAAACATACTACTAAAGATTCTGAATGGAACTTAATTGCAGCATCTTTTTTCCTCCTCATGAAAATACGCTATTTGATTTTCTTTGACTATGCAATCAGCACCCAGTTATTTGACCTTAAGACCATAATTTCTGTACTTAACTAAACAAATGAGGTAGTTTAAAATCGAATGAATTAAAAATAACCTCTAGGGATGATGGGATACTTTTCTGGATAATGATTTGATGAGAAGCAACCAAAGTGCCAGCAGATTCTCCTTCCTGCAGCTTCTTCTCTATCACACTTGGCTAATAGAAAAATCAATAAAAATACAAAGTTCACCATCACTCAGCATAATCTAGATTCACTTGATATAAAGGAAATTCATTCTAGTGACAGAAGTGCCCCATTCACCATAACGTTCTCAGTGAGGTTTATGCTGGAAATGCATGCACAACAGCAAACAACATCCAGAAACAGCACCGTGCAAGCAGATTTCTAACTAGCAGAGAAATCAGTCTCCATTAGGAAGACATAAACTCTGGAGGGGACTCATTCCTCAGAATTTGGTCCCCAGATTACATCTCCATCTGAAACTTATGAAATAATAATAATAAAAAAAATATTAGAAAGGGAGAGCTCAGAAAGGAAAAATATAATAAAATAATAAATTATTGCCATCCTATTTGACTGCATTTCAAGAAAGTATTGTTTGTTTTTACCTGCATTTCAAGGAATGTAGTACCTCCCTTCTGCAAAAATATGAGTTTTTCTGATTTTTCTCTTTCTTCTTTGGTCTAATATCAGGGGAATAAATTATTTTAGTAAGTGGAGGGTATAAAGTCCACTATACTTTACAGTATCTCATCATATTTCTCTACACTAAAATTATTAACTGCATGGTAAGTTAGGAAACAGAATTAAAGAGAATCATTTTACAGCAAAGAGGTTTCCAATAAGAGGCGAAATCAGTGCCTCTCTGTGGTGAATGCAAGGTCAACACAAGCAAACCACTTGTGTAGTACAAAACCCACTACAGTGAGTAACCCCTAGGTGTGGATGCACTGTGTTCATTTCATCTCATATTATTCATTTAACTGTGACTGATGCTGAGAACAGGTCCCTCCACCTGGATGAGGCTCTCTCATGAGTTTGCAGCCCTTCCTCCTGAAGCAGGCACAAGGTGTGCCCTGCAAAGATTTCAGCACTCCCTGCTGGTATAAGAGGCCTCAAGAGTCCTTTTCCTACCTAGGAAGCTAACCATTGCTCTATAATCACTATAGTGAGACACTGAACTCCTCCTAGTTTTTTTATCCCATCAGTATCTTCCCAGAGCTGTGAGAATAGTACCTCTGCAACTTGGCCAACTAGAAAAATTTTAAATGTTGGTAAGACTCCACTTCCTAAGGCTTTGGAGCCACCTTCTCGGCCAGCCGCTGTTGCCATTGGGCCAGAGAAATAAAAGCCTCTACAGAACAGAATAGGTCTCTTGCTAAACCCTTTCTAACCACTTCAGCGGCTAGTGCACTTAATAGACATGCCAGTGGAAGTGTTATGACTGGCATGACAAAAGCCTATGGGCACTCCAGAAGAAAGTCAGAAATTTAAAGATATGAAACTAGAGAGAGGAAGGGGTAAAAGCTCATCTCCCTGACTGCGATAAGATGCATAACAGTGATGGCTTCATCCAATCCAGGTCAGATTAAACACTGTGAAGGAGTTTGTTAATACGACTGCTTTCATGTTCTGCAGCTATCTGTCCACCATCATGGCAGATATTTAAAACTGTATTTTTCATAACTAGAGAAGAACAAACTATTTCCCCTACTATTTTAACAAAAAAGTGGGTTTGCACATTTTGAAAAGGCATATTTTCCCTTCTGTTCTTGTTTTTTTATATGAAAGAGCTACAGGTAACAACGCTGAATACAATTTTAAAGTGGATATGCTAAATAAAATGTGTACCTTCTTTGACTAGCAGAAGGCACTAAGGCAGTTCTATGTGCTCTCTGTCCTGACTGCCTCTGCATTTCTTCGTAAATATCAAGGTGCTAATTTTGACCTATGGATGGCTTCAGTTTTTTCCTGAAAAATTCCTCTCTCAGCAGGACATGTAAACTAAAACCACCCTGCTAAGTGGGACCAAAAAGCATGGCCACGTGTTACCCACAGCAGGGGTCCCTTTTCGCCAGAAGTCAGAGTTAGTCTCTGATAGCTCAAATCCTCTCAATTTTCCACAGAAATGCCTTCATTTGGATGAAGTTCTGTGAAATAGCTGCAGATTACTTAGGTACATATAAGATTTAGTAACTGGACATTGCTTTTGAGCAAGTCATGTTCTACTAGTAAGAGAAGAGATACCAGATAAGGATATTCTTGCCCTTTTCCTTTCCAAAAGAATGGTTAAATTTGGATGTGTTTCCTCAGGGTGAAGCCTACATAACTGTGTAAGACTTTGCTATTGCTTGTGTGTTTTAATTAAAAATTCTTATTAAATTTCAAAAGTAATAAAGACATTAAACAAACAGAGTGGTGCTGTTTTAAGTTGGCTTCCCCTGCAATCTGATTCAGGCTCAGCTAGCCACCTGCTCTCTTTTCAACCGTTCTTTAAATCTTTAATATGTTAAATGCATCCTGTTCATTATATTTAAAGGGTTTTTTTATGAAAGAAAACTCATATTTTCAACTACAAGCTAACTGATCTGTTCTAGGGTCTATTATGATTCCTGAACAAGACAGTAGGAGCTACACTAAGACTCCTCTGTGCTCTCCACAAAAGGGAAGCTTTGGGTACTGAGTCTGCTTTTTTAGGTATTTTAATTTAACTTGATGGCCACGCCAGTGCATATCTGATGCTTGTATCAGCCACTGATTAGATGGGTATAATGTGGGAAAGAGGAGGTGAGGGCCTTTTTCTTGGCAATATCCCTTTCCCTAAGCGGAGAAGTTGACACATGCTACCTGCATGCCTTCACGGATTCCCTTCCCCAGAGAGCCGTGGGCCTGCAACACCAACCTCTGAGGTGGAAAAGCAGAACACCCTTTCCAGCCAATTTTTGCTGAGCTCCTCACAACACTACATCAGTGCTGTGGGCACAGAAGCAAATTGCATGACCACTTATTGGTCTGTAATGCTAAAACCAAGAGGTAACCATAAAGATGATTTCTGTGAGACAGAAACCAGATATCCATCCACAATAGAATAAAAAAAATGAACTTTCATGCAGACTACACAAGCTTATTTCTTTTTGTTCCACTGGACTTAAATCAAGATGATGTCTTTTTTTGAAGATCTGTGTATTTTACCGCAACATGAATGTAACTTTGCTACCCCTACATGTCATTATCTACCCACAAATTAAGTAAATGCCGGCTTTTAAATTCACAAGTTTCTTACAAACACTTCAAGACTGCACAGTAAGCAACATTTTTTCACACATGCACACTGCATGAAAATGTAGACACTTAGCAATCTGCACTGGGTCTTCAATGAAACAGTATCCAGCAGACTGCAGCAATCCTTATGGAACTGGCCAAGATGGTCTAATTATCATCATTATTTCTTCCCTGTCTTCAAAGACTGAGAGAGTTCTGCCCTTTGCTCTGTATTTTCTTGTCAAGCCTGGCACCACACCCCCATCCGTCTCACTACACTGCTGCTCCCAACCAGTCACCATTATTTAAATTTTCTCTCCATCACTTTCACGGTTTCTTTCATGCATGGTTGGACTTCCTCAAGCTCACCAAAACTGTAATGACACCTCAGAGAGACACAATTCTGCCACACAGCTAGAGTGAATTTCATTCTCTAAATACATACATATTCTTATATATATATTATATATATTTATATATATATATATATGTTTATGGTATCTGCTCTTCCTTGCATCTTCCTTGCATCTAGAGCTTGAGCCTTCAGAAAAGGGGTTGCCTACAAGCAGGGAATAGCTTCTAACCATGGCCTCCAATCTACTGAGGGCTGCTATAAGTAAAAATGAATAGAGAAATACACAATGAATCCTTTCAGCTCACGCTGACCTCTTCAGGCACTAGTGGTTCAATCATAGGAGCATCCTCCTGCCTTGCTGCAAGCCGAACGGGAGATGTGGAAAGCCTCTTCTCCCACTCATTAGACACAGTCGTTTCTGTGGAGGTTTCCAAGAAGGTGCGTTTCAACTCGCTTATATTGGTCTGATGTTTCATCAGATCTTCCTGGGTTTTGTCTAGGTCCTGGACAGTTTTAAAAGAATAGAGCAGTTTGTGATACATCCTCAGCCAACCAAATCTGAGAGCCAAAACACACAACTTGGTTAGTATAGAGGGAAGTAACAGCTCAGGGAGCCGGGGAGCACAGCACTAACACAACACTCTGTGAAAATGTGGCATTTTGAAAGATAACAGCATAGCATATCTTGTACAAGTGAGTATAAATACACTCTTAGAGAGCTTATCCGTATCGCTATAATTTGCACCTGATCGAGAGGCTTCAAACAAACATACATATGCGCGTGGAGGCACACACATATACGCACACGCATATATCTGCATTTATAGTACAAGTTAGAGGAGTCATCATAATCTGAGAAAAAAAATAATCTATTAGGAGGTGGGAGTACACAGTTCATGCATCATAGTGCAGATCCACAGTTTACCACTAAAACTAACACACATGTACGTACATGCACTGGTATATACCAATACCAACCTCTAACATAAGATTACTATGTTTGACATACACATTTTCACCCTGTATTCGCTTAATCAGACTATTCTGAAAGAAGTGAAAAAGAAAGGGAAAGGTAAGGGACACAGTATTGAAAGGATACAAAATGCTGTTTCTACACATTTCTTCACAGAGAACCGACAGTAACATGCTGAAAGAGGTGAACACCTCCACATTGATACCTGAGCAACATCTAGGCCTTTCGTTTCTGTACCTGTGCCTTTAGATCTCCGTCCTCCTCTTGATCCGACTGTCAGCATGAGAAAGATTGGAAAACAACACCTTACCCACTTGAATCAATGAAGGCTTTATGGACATTGGTGAGAGGCACATACTGGGTTAAAATCCCATTTTCGCTACATTAAGGGCTTAAGGAGGAGTAGACACACTGGCTTTGCACAGTTTTTCTAACTTGGAGGAAACCTCCTCTTCTCAAATTAGTTATTTGTTAACAAAGGGGTATAAAACCTTTTCCTTTCACAAAAATTGCTACACTCCACATCCATAGATCTCTATTTATGGAGCAGCAGTTGCACCTTCTCACCAAGGTCATGGCTAGACTAGTACTGAATAGCAACAGCAGATTCTTTGGAAATCCATTATCCCAGAGTTCACACATGACATCATCTGGGCAACAAGCAAAGCTATGCATAAACTCACCATGGACAAACAACTCGCAACACTTTCTACAGAAGGAAGCACGTTTTATTTGCTTAAAATGCTGTTTTCCTAAGCTCAACCTCTTCCTGTATTTCTATAATTTTATTTCATATTTAGCCTGTATATAATCTTTCAGGAGATAGGTCTGCCACGGTGGTCATCTGGAATGGCACAGACATCCCATCCCCCTCAGTTCCTGTTTTCTAAAGTAATGCCGTGAGGACTGCCCCAGCAACCCGGTTTCTGAGGGTGCAATTTTCAGGTGGGAAATATACCACACATTTTGAAAATCAGGTATCTGTAAGGAAAACTGAGGTTTGCTCTATCTTCTCCTCTAAAATAAAGATGGCAGCTACAGAGATTAACACACATTTTAAAGTAATAAAACAAACATTTTAAAGTCACGATTTTATGATTATGTTTTACTTTTTGGAGGGCTCAACTCCTGAAACTACGGAGCGCAAAAGGCACTTCAAAGCATTTTGCACTCCTGACTCGTCTCAACAGACTTTGTGTTGTTGCACCATTTGAATTCTTTTAATGCCTGTGCTGATATTTTATCCTCAATTTTTTCATATAGTCCTAATTAGTCAAATGACTCATGGGAAAATCTGTTGATTAGTTTATAACTCAGTTCAGATCTATTTTATTTACAGCCGAGGCTGAATTGTCCTGACGTGTCAAAAAAAATTTTTTTCCTTGATGATAATTTTAACAGTCTCAAATATTAATGAGATCCTTCTGAAAACCTACAGTAGTGTTTGTGGTAAGACTCTTGTCTTCTAGCAGATGTCAGACCAAATTCAGCTCATGTTTGCAGCTGCAACCATATTAATTATGAAAGCATTACATGCACTTCAGTGAAGTCACATAGGGTTGAATTTATCTGCGCAGTCTATGTACCATGTTGTGGATATGAGGCTTCTCAGTGTAAGGAAAATATAAACATTTTATGTTCCTCCTCTGAAGACAATACTTGGACTAGTGGTGGCAATATGTGAAGATGCCATGTGAAATTAAATTCAAGGAAAACCTTAGATATTTATAATGTGGAAACTCCCTTATTCAGTAAATTTGAAAATTGCTTTTAATTGTCTTTTCCCCACTCTCTCACTAAGGCTGCAGAGTATAAGTGCAAGCAAACAAACAAACAAAAAAACCCAGGGAATGATCTGACCAGCACGACCATCCGGGTGGGCAGCAGTGGTGTGTATGACATCGCCACCGCCCCACTATCTGCACAACGCGGAGGCCTTGCAGTTTCCAAACTAAACTCAGAAATAAGAGGAACCCGTAAGGAGCACTGAAAACTCAACTCCCCCAGCAAAGCTGTCCCACTCGCAGGCACACACATGCACACACGCGCAGAAAGGGATCCTGAGCTGCCGGAACAGACATGCGGTTTAGCCCCGATGACCAGGGTTGGGAAGAGATGAGGAAAAATGCTCTCCCCTGCCATAGCTGGGTGCCGGCGACTGTACAAACCTCGGTGGCAGTGGTCTCACCATCAGCCGCAGTATCCGTCTGCTCACTGTCAGTCTATTTGGTTAGACAAGTAACCGGGTCCCAAGAGGAAGGCAGGAATAAAGAATAAACCCAGCTCATCAGTACACGCAGCTCACACGGGGAACTGTTAAACTCAACATCCCTGTGAACTGCATTAGCATTGCTTTTCACACAACGCACAAGTCAAAGAAGCAAAATAAAAATGCTATATTAGTAAACAGAACAGACTCAGAGGAAGACTCGAGGCGTACTGTACACAGTATATGGCTTTACTGGAACAAATTTATAAGCCATACAAAACATTACTGGAAAAGTGTTACTTGAATAGCAGGGGGTTTTTTCCCTTAAGAAAGCCAGGTAGCTTTAAAAAAAAAATGGGGGAAAAAAGCAGCTAATATTTTCTAAACAAACTTTTCCTCCCATAATTTTTTAAAATAAAATTATTTAACCAATTTTTGTTCTAGCCAATATAAAGTGATGGTTGAATTTTTAACCAGAGGGGGAAAAGATAATTCAAAAAAAAAAAAAAAGGCTACTTTAACAGTCACCTGACTTTCAGCCCCTCATTTGTACAGAAGTTTTTCTTGTCTCCACATTTATACACCATGAGGCTGTCTGCATTACCAAGGAGTTCAAATAACTGTACCCCCAGCCCATCTACTGTCTGTCTGTGGAGTAATGGTAAGGCTCAGATCTCACTCGGTTCCAATAAAGAGCAGCTGGTAATTGTTAATAATAGTAAAAAGAAAGAAAACTGCCATTAAAAGAATAAAAAATACTTCTCATTCCATTTAAGAATATGGATGAAAGCAGGAGAAAAACAAAAGTAACTCCCCCCACCCCCCAAAACAATTACTAGGTATGAGTGATAAAGATGAAACAAAGCACAGCATTGCACAGACTGATCTATCCCTGCTTTGCTTGACACCATAAAGAACATTTTAGTGGAGAACATAAGTGTCAAGATTTAATAGAGAGTGGATTACAGGCTGAGAAGAGAGTTCAAAAGATACTTTGCTGTTATCTAAGCATATGGAAAACTAGAGAGTAAAGTGCTCCCTACTGCCCCAGACTGGCACATCCAAGTTGTTTTGATATCAGCGAAAGCTCTGGTTTTGATTAGTGATTTTCTGTGGTCCTTAGATAATCTAAAGTAACCCAGGCAGATAATTTAAAGCCAGGACAACACATCTCATCCTCAAATCACATCAGTATGAACAAGAAAAAACCACAACCTACTGGTGGATGGAGTATCAGTCTTAGCTTTGAATTTCCTCCAATCTTCTGTCATTTTCTGACAACTCCAATGTTTCATAAAACTGCTTTTTTGATTTTTTTTGTCACTGCTTTCTTTTCTATTATTACTTCTTTTGAATAGTTTGTATTGTTTGTATGACAGGCAGAAGAATAAACAAGCATTTTGCACTATTTGGTAAATGCATGAATGCAAGTTACATGCAATTTTTCAAGCAATAACCACTCATGAGACAGACCACATCTATTTTTAAATGAAACTGTAATGTCAAAATAGTCTATTAGGCTAGTCCAATTGCTTTCACTAAAGTGTTAGAAAATTGTTTCTTTATTAGTAAAGGATCTCACAACTTTATAACTTTATAAGCAATTATAAAGGTATGGTGATAGAAAAGAAAATCTCTGCATTGTCACTCCTATTTACAAAGAAAAAAAAAGGAAGAGGAATTAATGAATCTAGACATTTAAAAAGAATTAAAGTATTTGTGTCAAGACACTGTAACACAAGTCTGGCACATAAGGTTCATTTAAGAACTTGAAGTCAATAGAAATATTAGCTGCTAAGGTACAAACACAGAAGCTAATGAATTCTTAGGGGTGTGATTCTGTCTTTGATTGCATGGACTGAATCCAGATGCATCGCTCAAGGGACAACAAGCTCAACAACATATGAGATTGGCTCAGGATACTGGCCTTAGCCTTCTGCATCTCTGTGTCCAATCATTTGTGAGTTGAGGGATAAAAAAGAGGTTCCTATTTCTTTTACCGTAAGAGCAATGAAACCCTAAATAAAGCATAAAGTTTGCTTTATTGCAACATATGTGTCTGCTAATAAGCCAATCAACAGCCATGGAGTTGAAGTCAGCATTACTGAGTTACTTGAAATAAAGATTTGGGGTTATCACAAAGCAGGGAATGGTGAACTAAGGCTGAGCAAGGCAGGCCTCCAGAGCGGAGAATAAGAAAGGTCAGGCTCAGCTCCAAGATGGGCTGCAGTACAGATGCTGGTGGGGCTGGCGGACAGGCAAGGGATGGAGTAGGACAGAAGGCAGCTATCTCCTGAGATGCTGCGCCTGCACCTCCCCTAACTTGTGATCATAATTGCTGTGATTTGTTTTGCCAATGTAATGCAGACATGCCTGAATTTAAAACATATTCACTTTCATGCAATATTTTGAACAAGAAATACCCCGTGGATTAGGCACAAGTCTGTGTTGACTGCCAGGAAGCACTGCCAGAGTAATCACCCTCATAAAAGAGCAATACTAAAAAGCCTATTTTGTATGTTTTTATGCTCAATACTTCCTAACTTTACTAACAAAAAGAAGTGCTCATTTCTGAAAGAAGAACAGACCAATGTATTACATAAACACTGCCTCATTATTGCCTCTGGAGCTGGCACTATATTAATGCTGTTACTGCTATTAGATTAATCCAAGTGCAGAGCTAATGCAAATTGAGACCTAAACACTGTCTCAAAATGAGGACACAAAATGAGACAGCAGTGTTTTCGATGCCTTTTATCAGAAATTGCACATTATTTTTTAATTGTTGGGCATCACAGAGCCAAAAGCATCTACAACCAATGTTTTTACAAGATAAATTGATGCAACTTTTGGCTTTTCATAGAAAGGAAATGAAATCCTCCACCAAGTCTTACAAAACCAATAGCGGCAGATGACACAAATGTTTAGATGTGCAAGCTGATTTATTGAAGACAACTACTGCAATGGCATCGACAAATGGCCAAGGTGGTTTTTTACAAGTGGCCAACTGGTCTATGGTTATTTGATCTGGGCCTTTTTTCTTGACATACAAAGCAAAACTGTACTTTTGTATTTGAAGACGAAGAGGAAAAAAGAAAATCTAGTAAAAAATGAACTCATTATTTTATTCCGTCAACAAAGAATAACCAGGCACCAGCAAAAACTGAGATGCCATCTACTCTGTTACTTAAGCAGATTCTTTTCCTACTTCTGGATATATCACCACATCCACTGTTCTCAGAACTACTGCAGACTCCTACTGCAATTGGTTTATTTGCCTGTGATGACCCTGGTGGCTCGAGGCATCGGTTTTGGCAGGGCTAATCTAACATTGCAAATGTCAAGACAGCCCACATGGCATGCTCCCCAAACAGCTGCAGAACAGCTGTCCCAATCTGACCTCTCGCTGATACACTGGATTCAAACATGGGAAAACAATTTAATCTGCAGCAGAGATGGGATCAAGGCTGAAAATCGAGATCCAGGTTTTGCTGGACCAGAAAGCCTTTTCTGCGGTTGGGCTACAGCTGATAGTCTTTTGCAAAAAGCTGAATCCATCTGGATTTTGAATATGCTGAAGTTTCTGAGAGCGCTCTTTATTGTTGGGTAGCTAGTTATATAAATAAATGTGGATACATATGCATATATATGCATGCTTCAGTAATTATGCAGAAAATTATACTTAATACGCACTATTTAGATAGCTATTCTAACCCTAGGGTAAATTGATGGAGGGAAGAAAAAGGTCTTGGTGGGCTCAGATGCAAAACTCCAGAGCTGATCAGTGGCAATTTATTTAGTGCAAGTCACTTTGCACCAGCTCACACAGTTCAAACCAAGCCACTTCCACACAGTGTTGTGCCTAACCCTGGGCCCCAAGCTGCACTCCCAGCATGAGAAAAAAAATAAAAAAAAGAAGAAAAAATAAACAACAACCCCCAAACCAAAAAAACCCCTTCTAACATATCAGCACAGACAGAAATGAGGCTCTGAAAGTAGGACCACTATTGCAGCAATCTAACACTGGTTAGGACTGAAGCACTGAACACGAAAAAGAGTGTGTTCGATGCCGAGGTACACACCTCTTCCTCTGAACTGTCACTCAGGTCATTGGCAAGTGAGGCACTCAAGGAGGCCGCCTTGGGCTCCAGGTAGCAGAGGCACATAGCCAGAGGAAAGGAGAGAGTGAGGGCGTATGGCACTGAGAAAGAGGCAGAGAGCAGAAAGAAAAAAATGAAGAGGAAACAAGGCACGAGGGAGGGGGAGCGGATGGGGAGGTAATGCTGCACGCTGGCAGGCAGGAGGTTGGTTTCGGAGAGGTTAGGGAGTGACAGGTAGCCATCGTCATCCAGGAGGGAAGGAAATGACTCTGGAAGTTGCAAGGAGAAGGAAAACAGCGTTCTGCCCTTGCCAGCTTTTTGCTTGTAGCTGAAAGCCATGTCTTGCTCGGCGGAGCAAACTCGGCCCTTTCTGTCAGAGTCTGGCTCCGACTCGCTGTGTTCTGGAGCGCTCTCTTTGGGCGCCTCACAGCCTAAGGACTTTGTCCGAGCTCTCTCCTTGCATCTCCTGCGAAGCTTTGCTGAAGATACATGGGGACCAGGTTGAGAGGATGGCGAGGGGTGGTGGGAGTCAGTGCCAAGCACAGATGTCTGGTGACAGAGAAAGAGCAGCAAACAAGGCGCAAAAGCAAAAGGACAAAAAGAAAACTGTAATTAGTTAATTTTCTTCTGTGATGATAAATAATATATATTATATATATATATAAAATTATAAACAGTATTTTAACACCACAGCTTTCCACTGAATTAAACGGTGCATGTTCCTATGCCACACACCACAGGTATTAGTGATTTGGGGTTCCAGCTTACAAAAGGCAATTTCTTGATTCAACATTTGTCTAGTCCTCTGCAGCACAGGGTTTACTTAAAGGCCCCCATGGCCACATGTGGAGTTCTGGGTTCTGCCAATTTCCACTTACTGTAAGTAAGGCGTTTTCAACATGAAGTACATGGAGAGCAACGAAGAAAGAAGGGAACGTATTGCTAGTACCAACACTACCTGTGACAGCATTCCTGCAGTCAGCAGGAGACCCAGTGGGGGCTAGATGCTTCCCATCTGTGTCTTGGACAACCTCAGCAGCAGTAATTAAAGCTCCAAGAATTTTAAAACTCTACATGCCCAAATTCCTCCACTGCAATATTAAAAAAAAACCCAAAAAACAAACAAACAACCAAAAAACATCTAGGTCCTAAACCTAACTGAACAACATTCTGGTTTGGGTGGGGCATAAAAATCCATTCGTTAACTGCTACTGATGGAAGAAAAACTCACTCGATACCCACTCTAGCAGCCCTCAGCACAGCCCTCACTGCTGCCCAGGTTGGCCTCTCCTGGGCATCCCCACAGGCCTGCCCTCAACCCCTGCCCACCAAGAGCCAGAGCAGGCAGCGCTGGGAACTCACCCCCTCCCAGCCATGCACCCTGCCACCCCTCCACGCTGTGTGCCACCAGTTCTGTGGCACATTGAAAGAAGGGAGCTGAGGCTTGTGGCTAGGTGGGCCCTGTGTTCTCTCACTGGGGATCTGAAGGGGTGCTGAAAGAGAGAGGTCCATGTCCCACATAGCCACATCTCCTCATAGTCAAAATGTGACCCTTTACCTATAGGAAGAAGTAAAAATGCACCCAATGATTTTGCTACAAATTTTACCCCAATGCAAAGAATATTGGCTACCAATAAGCAGAAGTTACTTTGATACATCACTTCTATGGTATTCAATTTGTCTTTCAGGTCATTTGAGGACAAAAAATTGGTAGGAGAAGGGAGGTGATTCAGCAGGAATGGTGACTGTCATTTCACAAGCTCCCATGGGCAGCCGCAACTGCTCTTTAGAAGGACAATAACCACTATCATCACCAAAATGCATACCCCAGTACAACACATCTGACAGAATGCTGATGGATTTGAGATGTTTCAGCCAAAGTCTGCCAGGTGCACTTAGCTGAAGTGGCACACTGGCTCCATGACCAAGCCCTAAGTGCCTGAGCTGCTCCATCCATACTGCATCTCCCCAGGGGGCTATAAGAGCCATTTCAGCTTCACTGCCACTCCAGACTCCCAAAAGCAAAATGTCTTCAAAGACGAAACAGCCTTTGCCTCTTTAAGCTGATGTCAAACTGGAGGCAATAAGGAGGACCCAAGTTTTAGATAGAGGTTGCATCAATACTAAGCCTGATCTTTACCAGGTATATTAATGGTAGAAATGGGATTTAAGTCAAGTAATTACACAGTAGAACTCTTTTCCCTCCTCTTAGTATTTTGCTTCTCTCTCTTCTCTAACAATCCATCAATTCAGGCAATCTCTATACCGAAATTAAGCAATCAAAACCAAGTCTAGCTTCAAACTGCTTACAAATGTCTTTATGTGTTTAATGTGGTAAGCTCAAGTCAAAATTTAATGCTGATGGACTCACAAATCTTTATGTAAGCCAAATACACACAACTTCTCTTTACGTTCTAAAGGCAAAAAAAGCCAAAGTAAATATATTCTTTGCTAATACAGACTATTCACTTACTGACATCTTCGCAGTGCTAATATTTAGAATAACTTCTGGTACTTAAATACACATGGATAAAACAAAGGCAAAATGTCTTAATGGAAAAGTTGAAAACCTACCAATACAGTTTATATAACCTTAAACAGGAATTTGATTTCAAGCTTGCTTTGTGTTTCTTCAGGCCCTATTCTCTTCACAATGAATGACAAAGCTGTTGGCAGGTCTGTGTGGAAGCAGGACTAAGACCTCTACAGGCTTACAGAAGTGAGGCTCCAATAACGGCTGCTTTAAACAGAACACACCTCTTGAATGGGGTGTAAAAATTAATAATTTCTGCATAATTAAGTTCCGTCAAAATAGTCTCTCAAAATACCTTTGACTATTTCTAGCTGTATAAGGGTTGACTTAAATTTACATTCAGAACAGAACTAGCTTCTACTGGATGTTTTCTGCATATTTGATTTTCATCAATCTTTCCCTATGTAGAAACTAATGGAGTTTCAAGAAGACTCCAGCTAAATTTTGTAGAGATTATCTTTTGAATGCTACAATTACAGCATACACTTTCAAAAGAAAATCCTTTCTCTTTTGCAATTTTCAGTAATTCAATTTTTTTCTGATTTTTGGTACCACAATTGCAACTCTTTTTGAGGACTTGATCCTTTACCTATCCTACCATTGTGGCCTTATATAATAAAGCTAGAACTTCTAATTTTAACATTTGCATGCTTGGGTATAAAGGTATCCATCAAGGTTTTTCTTCCTAAATGATGAGGGTAAACCATACTTGTTTAGCATGTGCATTCCACAGTACACTTTTTGAATGTGATTCTACCATATTTCTCTTCACTGTCCATCTCTAGTGACTGTTTTCTCTATCATCCTGTTTGATGTACCCCATATTAAAAATTGAATAGATATTATGCACAGCCATGTGTGTAAGTGTATGTGGTGGTGGTGGGATTGGAGATGATGAGGGATGACTCAAATTTAACAACTAAGAAGAGAACCATCAAGGAAAACTGCCTTCTTCAATACAAAACTTCAAATGAGGGAAGCAAATGCTTTTGTAAGCCAGGAAAAAAAAGCTTGTAACAGCAGATTAATCCCCAGAGGTTAATAGAGAAAAAAATGCCCATTGAAATTCATGCAAGGAAAAAGTGTTATGGGAAGTATAAGAGAAAAATACAATAGTTTAAAGCACAGAGCTACATACAGGAATGCAGAACTATTTTGTTGCCTTGTCAAAATATAAAACACATTATGGTCATACTAAAGTCAAAATACGACGAAAGACCGAAGGAGCAAACATTCATTGCCAGGCTACTTTTGGGAGCTCTTGAACACTATGTAAAAAACACCGGGTTGACTGTTAAACAGATATAAAAAAAGCAGTCCAAGGCAGAAACTAATTTTTACAACATCCTATGAAAACTGAAAGGACTACAGAAACACTGATTTAAGACATGTATATATACACAGTATATTTCTTTTCACAGAACTAGTTTCATCTCCTCCCTCCCTCCGTAAAAATTCTGTGTTTCTCCAAGCACTCTCCAGGCAGCTCTGTTGAATACAAAACCCTGAAAACTCTACCTTGGTGTCATGACGTATTGCTGAAATTGGGGTGACTTCCTCTGCTCTCTTCTTTTTGCCCTCTTCATCATCTTTCTCCTCTTCTGTCTTTTTCTCTGGAGTCACAGTGGTTATCAAATTGGTCTGAGAGATGCCCTTTGTTGTGGCGTACTGGCCAGTACCAACCTCTGCAGCAGACACAGAATCCTTCATGTACATTTCATGGTTTTCATTCACTGATGCTAAAAGCAAATATTTAAAGAGGGAAAGTCTGAAACAGCTTTTGCTAAGCTGCATAAAATTAAAAAAGCTGGTTTAGAAAAACATTTGAGATAATGCTGAAAACACAAATATGTCATGTTTCAGAAAACCAGAAGCATGTGCATACATTTAAATAAATAGTTTCCTTGAAATAAAGCTCGTAGCTTTTATATGCATAAACAGTTATTATGGATGTGTATACACACATTACTGTAGCTAATGTGTGCATTACACAGTTGTTAAATCTTAGCAAGCCATTAAAAGTACTACCGTAGTAAAACACCAGACAAAAAAAAATTCAATGCAGTGCCACAGTTATCAGGCAGGAAACACAAGGAGAACCAGCTATGACATCAGCCATGGGGGTGGAAGAGATGTTTTTTTTAAATCTGTTAGAATATAACAATGCAGATCAAATGCACAGTTAGTAACGTGCTGCATTATAGAAAATGACAATATTGATGTAACACAGGCATAATACCTGAGAAAAAAGAAATGTGATCCTTGTATTATTGAGTACTAAAGTCTGCCAGTTAGGTGAGCTCGTTATCTTAAAAAATTCTAGGAAGTGATGACATTCAATTCAGTGGACCAAAACAGAATATTTTAGGATGCAGGTCTTCAATAATTCAGCAAACTTAAACATATATAAATAATTTTGAAATAAATATACATTTATAGATAGAATGTAATAAAAGCTTTAACAGACCCTGCTCTTGACTATTGTGTAACTAATTCCTAAGTCAATGAGATTACTCAAATTTATGAAGTTATTTGTATCTGTAACAAGTGACAGAGCCTGGATCACAGTATAATCACAATGCAGAACATTACAGCCACATCTGCGTCATAGTAACAATGCTAGTGAAGAAACCATAAGTATTGATTTAAAAAAACCTCTTTTCCCCATTTTCATTTAGGCCAATTAACGTCATAAAAACCCTGCAGAGTCTAACAAATGCTGGGAAAAGCATTTCAGGTATCTTGTCTCTTGGGAATGAGCTTAGGAGGCAGGAGAAAGCAAAGGGAGTAGAGGGAGACATCTTGCTTAGATGTTACAAACAAAATAACGCAGAAGGATAATTTCTGCTTTGAAACACATGCACAGCAATCAGGTCACCCGTTGCTTGGTAACGAGCAAGAAGCGCATCAGAATTAGAAGATTCCAAAATAATTAATGACAAGCAGCACCTTTAGGGGGAGAGAAAAAGGCTTGTCACTTGTAGTTTTAAATTAAAGCTTCTCTCCCTCCCCACCACACACTATACTCATTGCAATTTGTGATATTCTTCAGGAGAATTCACCTTTTTTTCAATCTGTTAATGATACTAATTTAATCTCGGTCTTTTTCCTACAAAAATAAATGGCAAAACTACATCCTCTTTTTACTCAACAGCTGATAAAAGTAACAGCTGATGGAAGTAGCTGATACTCTGAATCACATGTTGATTTAACCTAAGCAAGCAGCAGAACCCTGACCTCCACAAATCAAGGATAAAGACAGAAAGGACGTGCTTTTAACCTGCCCATGTTAGTCTCTGTCTTATACCTTCAAAAGCAACGTACGAAACAGGTCTCTTAGCACTCATCCGACTAGGACATGAGGTAATTGGAAGCAAGTATTATTATTGTTCAAGAGAAATAATAATTTCTGAATTGCATCAAGCTTAAGTCAAAACGTGCATAGGAAAAAAAGATTCAACCAAAACCCAAAGAGTCACTCATGCAAACCCAGAAGAAGTGTTGAAGATTGAATTTCTTGGGCAGACAGGTCCAGTCATCCTGTCGCTCCCCAAAGCAGGGAAATGCTCTGCAGGTGCGAGGCCAAGGAGAGAGGCTCTGTGAAGAGTGGGCTCTCAAGAACATCCTCTAGGCAAACACTTTGTAAGGACCACAGCGGTACATTTAGCATGAAATTTCTCTGCATCCTCCCCTACCCCTGCAGTGAATGTGCAGGTACTTACAGCCTCCACTCAGCTGAAGCTCAAGGAGATGATATGACAAGAGGTCTATACCTAACCTAAAGCAGTGACCACTGTGACAATAGCTGTTGACAAAGTCAGCTGAGAGGACCTTACCACCATCTAAGCTGCGAGACATGGTGTAGCGTTTACTAGAAGACCGCTCAAAGTAAGGTGCAGGACGGTCTATGAGGGCACTGGCTCTTCTCGTCTGGGCCTGCGTCCGACCGCTGTAGCGAAACTTGGAGCCCAGCGTGAGAAACTTCTTTGGAGGCGCTTCGGGCAGCAGGAGCCTAAAACACACCAAGCAGTAACTCTATTACTCCCCCTCCTCCAAAATCAGTCCACTCTTTCTGCAGAGGAGAGAAGACGACTCTGGGTATCACTCTCCATCGTAACCTGTGCCTCACCGGTCTGCAGCTAAAAGGGAATCAAAGGATTGCCCCTCATACAGCATGACAAAACCATTTAGTTAATGCATTTGAAGATGCGAGTTCTTCCTAATAGTCAAGAATCACTCAGCTCCTTCCTGTTTCAAAATCAGATTTGTTATTTTCTAATCACCAAAACTAAATATAAGGTGTTCCTTGTACCAGGAACCCTCATTGTGCTGAAATACTTATACTTCAAATTTAACATGGTGCTGCTATGCTGATGACAGGGCCAGAACAGATTTCCAGTGAATGCCAGGCATTACTCATTCACAGGGTTGCAGACATTTTTCAGGTTAGAGCTCTCCCACCCTCTGTATTTTGGCTATGGGAGCTGGTTGAAGAAGCCATTCTCCTGCTATGGAGTTTATGCTTCAGACATTGATTTTTCATTAAAAATCAGAAAATACCCCAAAAATGCACACCATATCTCTTTAGGTCTTTTGCTGCTAAGACTGCATTTCATATAAACATACAGACAGCCTGAACCAACAGTTTTGGGAGAGAAATTCTTCAGTCCTCCCAAACATCCGCCAGAGGGGGTTTTTAAGCATTGAATACCCTTTCAAGTTATTGAAAATCTCACCCTTTTGGGTTTGCTTTGTTAAGTATCTTTGTTGATTATCTTAGCACAAACTGATTACAGCATTTATTCCACTATCCCAGACTTTTCTTGGGTCTTCTTTGAAGACAAAAAATAGCTGCAAAAATCCACAGTAATCCAAAAATTACAGCTATGGATTGGGCATTTTAGGTGACTAAAAAATATACCACCTTCTACTGTCTGTACTTTCATATGTAATTAAATAAAAATATCCTTTTTCTTTTTAGACTCTTACCCACATCCCCCAGCAATCTTCCATGTAAGTTGTTCTCCCTCCCTATGCAAGTTTATGTGCAGAAGTGCAGCAGAGTCCTTCATCCCTTTAATTATAGTGGCCCATAATATCATGGCACAGATAAAGCAAAATGCTTAATTAGGACCATATGGTGATTTTAAGCAGTATCTTTCTGAAATAGTATGAATAATTTGGGAGAAACATTTCAAATTCTGAAGAAGCAATAACCTTCCCTTGTCTGCTCAGAGGTACCTCATGATCAAAAAGACAATTTGATTTGAAGGGTTTTGTCTCTGCTGACAAAATTGATCTTTTCTGTTGCGTTTTATATCACACCTTTAGGAAAAGAAATCAACATACCTGAAAAATGTATGGTGTTCAACACACACTTTCCATAAGCGCTTTGCAGCACGATGATTTGGCAACTTAAACCCAATAGTGCTTTCAAACTGCTCAAACTAGGTAGGAAAAAAGAATAAGTAGGTTTTTGATGCTGTGCATCTATTTTTAGACAGTGTACACAGGTTCATCTTCATTTCCTCCGTCTGTATCATCTCATTGCAAGGGTGAACATATATGCTCATGTATATAACCACATATATACATATTCGAGAGATTATGGTCTGGGAAAGAAGCTAAGTGAGTAATAATAAATGGCAACATTTGAGTATCGTTTCTGTGGGGAAACACTAGTAATGAGCAAGAGGTTTTTTATAGTGACAGTGATGTCCTATACCCTACAGTAACAAAGAGATCAGTTAAGACTTGGGAGACTTCTGAGAAGAACATCATCTAAGTTTTTTAACCCTGTTGATTTAATTTCACCAGTTTAAACTACAGTGAGAAGCCTGGTAATATCTGGAGGGGAGCAATAGTCCCTAGGGACTGATCTGGTCTCACATAGCCTTATATTAAGGAGATTTACAGTGAAAGAACTACAGTTAGTAAATTACAGTGGTTATAGCTAATTTATCTCCTGAGGAGGATGAGGCAAAGACAGGTAATTGAAAAGAGTTGTCTGGGGATACTGAGACACCTTTTCAGATTGTGCTGTAAATTTATATATTTCAGATGCAGAAGCTGTTTCAGGTACAACTCCTGTAACATGATGATGTCCACATGCAGATAGCCAAGTAGGCGAAACAGAGTTGCTGTGATGGGGGAAAGGTAGGCAGAAGGGTGCTGGTAAGGAAGCCTGGATCCCTACGGAAGCTGACAGCGAAACAAGGCAGGAAACAGCAAAATAATAAAGATGACACATGGGATGGTGAATCACATTATCATCAAATGTAATTTGGAAAGAGGCTGCATTGATTATTTTATACATGGAACTATGATCTGGTCACAGGACACTACATACTAAGGCCAGCAGAGCTCAACAGAGCATCGGTAGCGGAAAGCTTCAGGGCAGGAACTGGGAACATCAGTGGCTATTAATTTGGTTTTTTAAATTAAACTCAAGACTGGGAATTTGGTTACTAAAACTGTTTCTGCTGAAAAGCAGGAGATGTAGTTTTGTGCATTTTAGTTTAAGACTCTAAAAGAGGCTGAGGGCCAGGGGTGAGGGATCCCAGCACATTTCCCAAGTCAATGATGAATCATTGGCTCAGGACCCCTGTCTGTCACACTACATTAAGGGATAAATGCCAGCGTTCATCTAGGTGATTTCTGTCCACATTTTAAATGGATATGGGGTTTTCATCTATCACAGATCAACTATTGTACCAGCATTTAAAATGGAAATCCTCCTTCACCTGTAATGATCCTGAATTTCTCCTGGGTTTTTTTCCTAAAAGTAATCAACTTATAGGCCAGGTTGGATGGGACTTTGAACAACCTGGTCTAGTGGAAGGTGTCTCTGCCCACGGCGGGGTGGTTGGAACTAGATGATCGTTAAGGTCCCTTCCGACCATTCCATGATTCTATGATTTCTGGGTGAGCGCATGCTCGACCCATGAAGTCGGTATTTGCTACAAATCCTGCTGAGCCACGAGAGGGCACTCGCTGTACGAGGTTTCACATCCCCTTCTCCTGAGCCAGGAGACAGGCTCTGGTGGGCCCAGGAGGGCTAAAGTGTGAGGCTACCAAAAATGCTGAATGATGGATACTTGACTCTGTTTTATCAGTCTCTGGATCTCTGCTCCCATTCCAAGTGTACCAGTCTGATACGTTTATGAAATTTGGTATGGCCTGTCTACATCTCTTGGTAAGATAAATAGATGCCAATTTAATATACAACAGGACAGAGGATAAGAAGCTCTCCATGAATAAGAAAGATGTTACTTAAATTCCCAAAGTATTCATAACATGGATGAGCTTTTTATGTGCAGATGGCCATATTTATTCTTTATGTTAGTTCATGGATGCAAACAGAAAAAAAACAAAGAAGTTTTTTTGTTTTAAAGAAAGTATTTACCTAATCTTTCCTAAGAAAATCAGCATAAATTAAAAAAATATAAAGGGAGAGGAATGTTCAAGGCTTGTAAGACATGAAAAATCAACAAACCAATGAGAGCTCAGGTTTTTTCAAGAGGTTCATTCTCTAAAGAGTATCAGGATGCCCTTACCTCCCCTGGTCGGATTTTGATGTAGAAGTTGTTCCTCTTGTAGGAAATTTTCAGAACCTTTGGCCAGGCAAATCTATTTATTCTGAGTCTGTCTCGATATATTAAAAGTCCACTTGCACAGACTCCTAGCATGATTTCCACTCCTTCAGAATCCTGGAAAAGCAAGCAATGCACTTTGCTGAGTATTTCTATCCTTGCATCCTACAGTACTACAGATCCCTGTATCCTGTGTTTCTATCTGAGCTATGTCTTTTTAATGCATCAGCTGTAGTGACCTGATTTCTGAGTGCTACCCTACTCACTGAATGCATTCATGCAAGTAATAGTAAGGTTGGGCAGGGTGAAAGAAACTGAGGGCTGCCAATGTTTCCTTATATTTTAGAAAGACTCCAGAAGAAGGAGGGAAATTTTAGATGTTATTAAAAGAATTGCATCAGTCATATATCAAAATTTTATTAGCATAATAAAAAAGGGGTTATTAGCATAAATACCAGATTGAAATCAAGTAGAACAGCATAAAAATTTATGTCTCCTGGTATCACTCATCTCTATGACTAAATCTTGTAAATCCTTAGAAAGGATTTTCTTCTGTAGTTTGCTCATCTTGGCTTCAGTAGGTTTGCTGGTTTCTTTAACGCTGTTGTGTGTAAGCTCTGGAATTTCACTTTGAAATGCCCTGTGGGCAGAAAGTTGGCATTTGGACCAGAAAAGATTCTTTTTTAAAGGTGTGGGGCTGTGCTTATGCTATAACCTATGTTTGACAGGGAAGATGTAGGTCAGACACATTAGTACTACAGAAGATTTGTCCACAGTCTTATTAGAATATACCCATAAATATGTATTTTTAAAGCAAGAAATACACATTTCCTTCAGAACTTTTCAAATAGTCTAAACACAATGTTCACTGTTTTCTATCACTGTTGTTTTTCTTTAGCTAAGTACTAGTAGTGCTGGAGAAAAGAAGGATCCACCTTAAAGCACTGAGTGCACTAAAGCACTTGAGGAATTATTTTAAAACAACTTAAAGTCACAAAAACCTGACAGCAGAAGCTATGAAGATGTCAGACTACGATAAATATGAAATGAATTCATCATTTTCATCTGGTTTTCCCAACCAGTCATTTTTTAGGCACATTGTGAAAATCTCATTACATTTTAAAATGAACACAAAGGTACACATGGTCAGTCATGATGAAAAGACTATGGCACAGCTTGGAATAATTAAAAAAAAAAAGTTTAAAAATCACAATATAGAAATCGTGCCAGAAAGTCACTCCAGTGTTAGAGAATACAACAACAGAGGATAAATGTTGCAACAATTATAGTATCATCCCCTAAAGGTAGATTTTTTTTTAAATAAAGTTCTTGTGTGATATCACTGTCAGGTACTACAGAAGAGATAAAGCTAATTTTTTTCAGTGTATATCAGTTTCAGTGTCCTAAGCAAAGAGTAACATCTAAATACAGTGAACAGATTGTAAAAAAGAAAGTCTCACTGCCAGTATTCCCACTGCCTGGTAAATGCCAGAAATGCATGTGTGCCCATACATGGTACGTAGCTGCAGGTGCAAGGGGTTCCTTCTTTTGATACACTTTCTCAAAAACTTGTTGAGAAATGCCTTCCTCCCTTTTTTCCACCTTCACCAGGGATCTAAGTCTGTACAAGACTTCTGTTACTTGTCGGTGTCAGACACTGGTATTCAGTCTGATACTACAGGTAAAAAATTAAGACTGAATAAAAGAATTTGGCTTTTTTTTTCAGGAGAGATGTGGTTACATGGAATAGAAAACTGTTAGCTGTGATGTCTGAGACATGAAATGCTGAGCTGCACATCCCTGCAGCTCTGCATACAAACTGGGGGCTTCCTCAGAATGATATTAGCCCAGAGGATAAATCTGTCTATTTGAACATATTTTTTATCACAGCCTTGCACTGGCTAACTGAGAACTAGTTTTAACAGCAGCTGGTGAGTCCAGCATCTGTCAAATACCTAAGATATTGGCACAGCCTTAATGAACTGACATTTACATGAAGACATTTGCCACAGCATGACCTCCAAAAGGTATCCACAGAGATATTTGTCCCCTAGCCTGAACCCACCAGATCTCACTGGCAGACCTAATTAAAACTAAACATGACTTCTCATGCAGAGTCTACCTTTTCCTCCTCCAACTCAGTTTGAAGATTACTGTTAGGTTTCTTAATGCACAGACAGACTCAATTTGGTTACCACTGCAGCTTTTTTAAATTAAGAGAATCACTTCAGAGAGAGATTGGCTTGTCTACCAACTTCTCTTGCTCTGAGTCTTTCCATTTGAAAAAAAAAAAAAAAAGAACAGGAAACCAGGATACTAACGCTTTTTTTCACAGAAGAATAAATAAAATGGTTATCTCAGAACATCCTATCTTGAGCTTCACAGCCTTTCTCGAATATTCTGAAAATAATACTTAGGCCTTAATGCTATGTCATGCTATTTTCAGTAACAAAGCCTGAACAGGAATTATTTAGAACAGGAATCCACTTCGTTGTTGGTTTGGGGATATCTTTGTGTTGGAAAAAAGCTACTAAGTGACATTTGCCAATCCGTTTCTCTCTGCTCTGTGTGTGCCTCAAGATTTTGTGCCTATCTGCAAGTTACAGGGAAGGCAGTGGCATCCCTCCTGGTAGACTGCTGCCCATTGAGCTGTACCCAGATTTTTCATTTTCACTGAAGGCAATTAACAGAACACAAAAGATTGCCTTGAATTCTCTAACACACATGCATAGCTCCTATGAAATGCCTCAGGGACACAGTTGCAGGCTCTTTCAAGATCCAAGCTGCAAATTTATCTCAGTTCTTGAAAGGATCTGCTGCAGCACAAAAACAGGCTCACAATAATTTGACCTTTACAGAAAATGCAGTGCTCTCCACAGGGCAGAATTCTTTGGTTCAATACTCATTTGCCAAGGATGCTTGCTAACCTCAAAAATGTTAAAATCCATTAGTCTTACTTTGAAGAGTGAAGAAAAAAAACAGTAATTATTTATTTCGGAAAAAAAACCAACCCAAACCCAAAAGTCAGACAACTAACACAAGGCTAATAGCTGGCTCTCTCAAGCCACAATAAGAATGACCATGTTTTATTCATAATTTAACCTGCTAATGATTAGAGAATCTACTTGATCATGGGAGAATGTTTCCAGGAGAATTACTGCCCTTCCTGTCAACTGCAACGACCACACTTCAGAAGAGAGACAAGATGCTGTCTCCCCATTACCATCAATCTGATTAGGTTTCCAGCACAGCTAAAAAATTGTTTGAAAGTTCTCTGCAGCATTAGAAATGATCTGCTTATCTAGTTAAGAAAGCATAGTTGGCCTTATTATATTGGAAAATGTAGCTGAATGAAATGACAATTGATCACTCTCTGGACAGCTTCTAATATCCTTTCTCATTACTACATCCATTCAATATTTTCCCCAAGGATTTGGTTGTTTAATCAACATGAAAGTTGATGTGCTTTGAATCTATAGGCTAAATTATGTTACAGTTAAAAGATATATTTATGCTATATTTATATTTATCCCATGAGTCACTTTACCTCATGCTGACACATGATTTATCCCAAAAAAACTCCTGTCTCAAAAATACAAGAAAGAATAAATCAGGGAGTCCATGCAGATTAAAGCACTATGCCACAGGAGAAATCTGACCCATAAAAGAACCGAAGTACATACCTTGGCATGATGGAGATCTACTCCATACATTGATAGTTTTTTGGCATTCTCCAGGAAATGCATCTCAGCTTCAGCAGGTGTCATTCCCCTGAGGAAATGCAACCAGTTCTAGCGTAAATGTTAAGGAAATGAATCCAAAACAAAATCCATCAGCTGGAAAACATTTTCAGCCTGTCAGAAGTACAGCCATACCCCTTAGGTAGCTGGGTACCTACCAGAGCCAAAGATCTGGTGCTGACCCTGTTAACTTTCACATTGCAAAGCTCTTCCCTATCCAAAGACAGGGAGAGGAGTCTTAACCAAAAAATACTAGGTATACCACAGCTGATTTGAACATCTCCTGATGCACCTGAAGCAGGGTACCCCTCACGCTGCTGCCCTCTGCTTACCTGTGGCTCTTGTGCAGCTCGATCACTTTGTCCTCCAGCTCTTTAGTGTGATTCGGGGCAAAGCGAAATTCGCTGATGTAGTCGCTGCCGTATTCATCCGGGTCGTAGTCACCGAGCTCCGACTGCACAGTGTAAGAGCCCAGCAGGGCCAGTGTGACGAATGAGCAGGGCAGCCGACCCGACACAATGTCATCTCTCAGCTGCAAGCAGAGGTAGTACCTGCAATAGAGCACCAGTGTGGCTCAGACAGCGCTCCTCCACCTCTGCCCCCAAAGAAGCACCGCCCGAGCACTGTCAAGAGGTATCAGTTCTGCTAGTAATTTGCAGAGAGCTCCCCAGCCCAGAGTTTTTCAGGTATTTACAAGGATAATAATACTTCTCTAAAAACAAAACAAACAAACAAACCAAACCAAACCACCAAGATTTTGCCTAATTTATCAGTAGCAACACCTAATGTACCGTTATGCAGCAGCATGGAGATCTCTTAATAAAATATGTTATTACTTTGTTTAGTGACATAAATGGAGGAATACCCATTAAACATACTAGATTCCTATCACAAATCACTAAGATATAAATCTACCTTATAATTACTTTCTTTAAGCAGAAAAAATAATTAAAACCCTCATATACTGTTCATTAAAGGGTAGCTGACCTCTAAGTCATTCAAAAAACATGAGCTGTCTCTTTAGCAAACTGTTGTGCTTTCTCGAAAATTCATTTAAACAGCAAATGATGTTAAAACCACAGAGATAAGCAGTGCAAGGGATCACCAGATAGAAGAAAACAGAAAATAATATGAAGAGCATTGGTTTGGCAGCAAAGGCAGAGTTACCAGGGGAAATTTGAGAGTGACAAGAGGAAAAAAGCAATCCTTTCCTTTGGAAGTCCTCTGTTCAAGTGTGAGCTCTTGACACACTATTTCTGCACAGTACCTACCACAGAGAACCTCTGATCTAGGCCAGAGGCTTTGTGCTGCCTTAAAAGCAACAAGTCCGTAAAGCATTAGAGGTTAAACATATCCACAGGTTGCAAAATGTTGAAACAGGCTAGAGAACAGTTTGCTGATGGCACAAAACTTGTCATGGCTCAAACCTTTGGTGCCTTACACCAAGGAGGAAATCAGGTGAGGGTTCTTTTGGTTGCAATCTGAATACAAAAGCAGACAGCAGAGGTGTAGATTGCAGAGCTAAGTGACTTGGAGAGCAGGGAGCAGCCATTCATTACCATCATATTCTCTATTCCATGCACATCAATTCCTTACTTTGTCAAATGACACGCAAAATTTACATGCATGCTTATTCTTATCTATTCTGGTTTCACCTGGGAAAGAATTATTTTTCTTAAGTAGCTGCTACAGTGCTTGCCCTGTTTTGGATTCAATATGGTGCTTAAGCCACGGCACCATGTCACTTCTTTCCTTTCATAGATATGATTTTACTTACAATAATACCTCGTTACCACCGGCAAAAATGGACATCAGGCATCTTTGTGAAAATTAAAATCAACTCCCAGGAATATGTATACTGAAAAAGCTGGGGTTTAGAGTTAAATTATACAAAAGTCTTCATAGCTCAGAGGATAGACACTGTTCATACTGTCTTTTCTGCCAAAGCCTTGCATATTTCCCATAAGCTCATATGGGAAAGAAAGACAATGGGAACATAAAACATTTATTTTCTTGGATAATTACAGTGTAAGTGCTACTAGGAACAGCTTTTAAGCCCCTTCTAGAAAGGTATTTAATGTTTAAAACACCTGGTAATATCTTCAGATAGCTGGGCAGGATCTGGAGGGTAGAATTTCACATTAAATGCAAACTGCCAAGCACCACCTGGAAAAGAACACAGATTGACTGAAAGTGCACTGTAAGTGCAAACAAAGATACTCATGCTGTTCAGTCACCAACAGACTTAAAAATATCCCAGCCAAGAAATTAATAAGAACAGGATTCAGTATCTTTTTCCCACACTTTACACTGAACACACTGTATTAGATCAGATTTTACAGCTCTTTTCTTATTTAGTAAGATTTCCACTGAAGCGAGGATTCTAAGGGAGCAGTAATTTATTACTAATATTTATTACTAATTATTGTCCAAAACCAAGGTTTATTGAAAATAACAGCCTGAAAACACAGTCTATACAGGCTTTAAAAAACAACAACCCAAAACACAGAGGTACTGGCAACACCACAAGCCAGAGTACGAATGGGCTCTGGAGCAGGGTTATATGCCAAGGTCTAGCTGCCCAAACCAGCTCACAGCATGCTCTCAGAGTGCTGCCTCAGCACATAGCTCCTTTCTTCAGCAGACATAAATTGTGCAGACAAAGCTGCAAGGAAAAACACAGAGAGCATGACCAAAAAAAGTACATAGCACTAGGGAATTCTTCTTTACTTATTTCAGCAAGTTTAGGTGACCCACGTGATGGATACTGGTTTGTACCACTACAGTCGGTGAAATTATTTCTGGAGTGTTAGCTTTAAATGATGCAAAGAAGGAATATCAAGATTTAAAAAAGAGTTGAACATGGCATGTAAATATAGAAGCTATTCTGAAAAAAGGGTCAGGTTACACTAGCTCATGTCTTGAATGTAAATAAAAAGCAATAACAAAACGCCAAACCACAAGCAACAGGTGGTTTTACAGTAAAAAGACTTTTCACCAAGGCCTCTGTTGTGGGATATACCCTTCATATCTACTTCTACCACAAAAATTACAGTATTTTTGTAGTCCAGAAACCAGAAGCAATGTCACTTTTCTGAAATGCACTGCTGTCAAAGGACAAATTTAACTAAATAGAAATAACTAGGAATAAATATCCCTCTCAAAATATCCCTATTGGCCGTAACAAAGAAGTGCTCAGGAACACCGTGAAAATCAAGACTTTTCCTTAGGAACTTGACACAGGGTAGAGCTTTCCCATGATCTTCCATTCAAGGGCACATTGTGCCTAGGTACCTCCTAAAATGTATTGAAGGTTTGAAGGTATATCTGGTGCACTCTCTGGTAGGATAGCTTATATGCTGGACAGATCTACTTGCCCAGAAGTACTATATAGTTCTCCAAATTGGGTGTTTGGGAGTATTTATTTAGAGACAAACAGAAAAATTTCATTCTATGCAAAGCCCCATTCACTTTGATGATCAACACACCTGAGAAGATAGGCTCATATGTTCAAGGCCAGGTTGGATGGGGCATTGAGAAACCTGGTCTATGGCAGGGGCTCAAGCTAGATGATCTTTGAGGTCCCTTCCAACCCAAACCATTCTATGATTCTATTAGTGTGCAAGAAGAGTTTTGATATTTATCATCAGGACTTCAGCTCTTTGTAGGACTTTTGGAGTCCTTGATTTTAGGAACTTTTCTGTTTCCTTGGCCATAAAAGCTGGTGAAAGGGAGATTTGGCTGGCAGCGAGGATGGGGCTTGGTGCTGCCAAGGAATGGACCAGACCCAAGGTGGGAATGCAGCTAGTGGGTGGCACCTGGTCCCACAAGAGATGGAAGGGGCCAATAAACCTATTCCTTGGCACACATGAAATAAATCAAACCTGTGATAAAGCCTATCATATAGCACAAATGGTTAAGATACTAGAGTAAGAGGCCTTCACCCCATACTTTCAGGGTTTTAAATAAAACCCAACACTGTGCAAGTTAGTGGGTGCAAATGAAGGGTCACACACATGGTTCTTTCTCATCACTGGGATGAAATCCCTATGGTCTGCAGTGTGGTATGAGTGTTGTACAACTCAACCAGTGTTTAGCACGACTATATATATGTTTGGAAAGCATCATGGGTAACAGAACTACTTTTCACAATTGTCCTCTTCCAAAATTCTGGGGTGAATTGTACAAGCAAATTATTGCTGTCATCTTCTGCAAATACAACTGCCCACTGCCTCAAGTACAGGACTAGACTCTTCTGCCCTGGTTAATCTCCCACTGTCACAACCTTTCATTGTCTATTTCATGGCTTGGGAACATATTAAATGCATTTCAAATCTGTTGTGGGGAGCTGAGCTGCTTTACTCGTATTGACCAAGCAGTGTAACCTGACTCATCAAGGTCTTAAGCACCTTTGTCTCCAGATACATCTTCTCATGAAATTTAGAAAAGGCAAATTTTCATTACTTTGTATTGCAGACCACTTACTTGTAATGAAAATACTACTGGAGGAAAGGTGAGGTTGTTCATATTAAGTGGGCAAATTGTCCAGTGTAAATTAACCCTTTGAATCTTGGAGAGGGAAAGGATTCACTTGCCAGGCCTGGTCCAACAAATGTAAACGACCAGATATATTTGCTTTTGAAAGCACAAGTGTTAGAAGAAACCATTTACAACATGTGCAAAGAAAAAAAACCTGAGCTTTCCTGTGCATAGGAATCACACACATAAAATTTCATCAAGTTTTAAAAGTGAGGGGAAGTAAAAAAAGGCAGGTCAAATTTTGAGCCTGGCAGTCTCAACAAGGTTTTCCTTAGAGAGGTTTTTGAATTTCTTACATAGCAGACATCTAGTTTTAACAACCGAGATTTTTGAAAGATTCATGTGAATCAGAAAATTGACTGTTTCTCTGTGAGCTGACTGGTCATTTTAGGAGCAAAGATCAAGCTTCTGAAACGCAGAAAGGAAAGATATTTTAGGTAGAATGCTATCTTTGCATCAGTGAAATATTTCAGTACGAGGCATGAGTAGTGTTCCTGGATATGATATAAATATCAGTAACACAAGAAATAATTCATATACATGGCCTAGTCCCTAAGGTTACATTGCTTAATGTCAAACCTCAGGTTTTTGCATCTCTGCAAATGTCAAGTTGTTATCAGCAACACAAGTTCATTTGTTACGAGCCCCAGTAACCACTCACACTCATTATGGGGTAAAATATCTAAAAGATGCAGGCAATTCTTTTGCCGAAGACTTGGGACTGGATACAAAAGATGACTGTGGAATAGGCTTTGTTGCCACAGGGAGACATGTAAAAGGAGGCAACAATAACAAACTTACTTCGGATCTGCTTCTTGATTTCCTTGGCAGGGTCCAACCAATTCTGCAAAGAAAATGTTTCCTTTTTTCAATTCGAATTAGAAAACACAATAAACATTATTTTTAAAACAGGGCTATGAGTCAAAGCTAAAACACGCAAAGGTCTGCCACCCCTTTCTCCCTGGAGCAGCAGTAGGCTGGGATAACACCACCTTTCATGATGTGGCCCTGGGTAGAAGCAGGATTTTTATTAACCTTCCCAGACACTGAGGGGCTAAATGGTTTGAAATAGAAGAGTAAAAAAATAGAAATTGATAAAGTGAATCCACAGAAATCTTTCCCAGAGTATCTTCTGAGAAAACTACATTTCTAGAAGCTTGTTACAATTGGTTGCTTGGTTGATTTTTTTTCTCTAATCCTGGAAAGGCTGAAAAGCCTTGCTAGAGGATAAGCAAGTGCAGAGTAGGGCACTACCCCATTTGCAAACCAATGTGGGCCTGAGGAGCTTTTCCAAGGAAACCAGAGGCAGAACCACAGCACCTCTGCCCCCATCCACACCGTGCAAAGCCCAGTGACTATGCAAGAAAAAACCCTTCTGAGGAGCTAAGGAATTATCACAGTGATGTGTTAGTACTCTGTGGACGCCAAGGAGCAGGTGAAAATTCCTCTGGGTGAGACACACAGCAGCTTGGGGTCTCTTAGAGCCACTGCTGCCTTGACCTCTAACAGAATCAAATTAATATTTAAAATGCATAACAGACCAAAACAAAAAGTCTGCTTCCCCTAGGAAAGTTCTACTTTCTCCAAAGAAAGATAAACAAATGTATCAGAGAAACAAAAAAAACACTAAAGAAATATCAAACAAGTAGAACACAACAATCCCTCCGCAACAAAATCAAGCAATTTGCAGCTGTCCAAACCTGGTCTGTGGTGCAAAACATGAGCCTGAAGAACTCCAGCTATTGCTGAGGACAAAAGCACACTATGCACCACAAAATTAAAGATGCATCAGCATTTCTGTTTACAAAGATGTCATGTGATGTGGGCATATATGTTGTCTGGTTGGAAGTTATGTAGCAGAGGATGGAGGTGAATTGCTAAGTACTTTGACATTCAAAATATACATGTTTTTGATCGATAAATGTGGTGGCAGGCAATTACTCTTTTAACTGTTTAGTTCTGTAAAGTAAATGGTGACCTATAAATGTTTAGTGCTTCTAAACCAAGTGTTAATAATAAATCCATTCTTCTCTTTCCAGCATATGAAAGCACACCTATCTGGAAATGCACTTACACATCTGCCTAGCTTTTATCAAAATTAAAAACTAAACTTATGCAAAAGTGTTATCTTGCACCAGCATGGACCAAGCATGTGCTTAAGTGATTTACTGAATCAGAAACAAAGAAGTCCATAAAGAAAGGGGAAAAGAGAGACAAAAATACTGACTTTTTGTATCATATATAATCGAAACAAACAGAAGTCTAGAAAATACAACTGTTACTCCCACAAGACATAAGCAGCTAAAAAAGTAGTAGGAGCTCCAGCTCCATCAGGGAAGACCTTTCAGGCCACATAAATCACAAAATACCTTCACCTGGTGAGCTCTACTGGGCGACTGCATATATTGCTAAGAAGTTTTGCACTGTTTCAAAATATTTATCTTAAAATGACAAAATAAAATAGCATATTTTAATTTATCCTTTGATACTCTCTCTTTCCCTGTAACAATATATATGCATATCACCTGCACACTAGATAATCTTTGACACAGCTTATTTCATACTAAAGTTGAGATGCAGACAATCAGAATGAGATCACTCTTGCTACCAACTGCTTCTGAAGACTAATGTCTTTAGCCAAATCAACAATAATGCTAAGATAAAGAAAGTCAAGACTTGGAGCCTTACTTTATCTTAGCAGTTAGCAGGAGCAGTCAATCATCTCCTGCTTATCTGTGTCCCAACCACAGTATTATTAAGCCATATTTTAGTATTATATATTTAGCAGTGTATCTCTGAATGTAAATCTGACTTTCATCTCTGGCAGTAAAGAAATAAATTATACTAGAAAGAGAACCAGCTATATGATTAACTTCCTTCATGTCATAAACAGCCAAAACAGAAGGAAGCCAGGGAAACACAAGAGATGCTTTTAAGAAGTAGAGTCACAAAAACCAATAGCTAAAACTATGTCTGTGAAACCTGGCAAGGAAGATAAAACCAACTTCTGGATTGTTGCAACTGTCTGGGGAGTCTCTCAGCGAGCTCTGATGTTCGCATGCCAAAGGCCAGCTGCAGGCTCTGTGGGTTACCTTTTGGTTTTCTGTGTCTCTGTATGTTAGTCCAAAGTAGTCTTTTTCCAAAAGGTTCAGATGCTCACACACTTTGTCAAATAGCACTTGACCTCTGGAACGTTTCTGTAGGAAATGAACAGAAAACAGAACAAAAAATATTACATTTACAAAATAACATAATAAAGCCTTAAAATAACACCTCTTCTGTCAAATCAATAACCTCCAAATAATTTAATTTAATGCATCCATCTTTCTAACCTATTGACCTGGAGCTTCATAGGAAGCTGCTGAATGGGGCAAATCCTCTTTCCCTAAAAGCTCAAGTCTTCTTGCAGAGTTAAAAATAAGTCATACATGTCATGTTTCAAGTCTCAATAGAAGATCTCTTCTGTCTTTCAAAAACTGCAACTTCAAGGGCATGCTGAGGTCATATCTCTGCAAACCAGAGCAATTCTTTGTGTGCAACCAGCAACAAACAGCAGCACAGAATATTCCTGGACATGGATTACTAGAGCTGTGACTGCGGTAAGGGGGAAATCCAGTGGAGATAAAACCAAACATGGAGATACTTTTTGCTTCGGTAATAACATGGATTGATTCCAGGACTCATTTTTGTCTAATATACAAGGAAATGTGATTACACCATCTACTGAAATCATGGAAAGAGCCAAGTGTCTTAACTGGGAATGAAGCTGGGTAAGAAAGCAGCTTCCTATTGTCCCACTAACCTTCTTTACTGCTGACATGTTAGATGAGAAGATATCTGTCAACAGCCAGAGCCCTTAGCAGAAGCGTCGTAGTATCTCTTGTATTGGACAGTAAATATTCAGGTCATCCTAGTTCTCAGTGTTGTATGTGATATTGAGAAAAAAAAAATTCTCCAGAAGACCAAATGCAGACAGAAATGTCCTTTTTATAAGCTATGTGTGCCAACTTTGATATGTATTATGATAATCAATTCCAAATTATTTGGGCCACTGTTTCATCACTGCCTACTTCTGTAAGCGCAACTTGGCTAAAGGAAAAAAGTCTCCCCACTTTATTCCAAACACACACATACATAAACATTTTAGTTGACGTCAGCACAGCATTTTCTTTATCTGTAGCATACATATGACTTGAAGCAGACTGGAAATACACTACTTGCTTCAAAGGCAATGCAGGCAGTTGAAACAGAAGATGAGAGAATGCTGCCCCCATATTTACGCACCTCTGCTGACAGAGTTGCGCCTGGACTGTGCTACCAGCCCCGCAGTCTTGGCCGGGAGAGGATAGTTCACAATCCAAGCTGACACAGCTATGCCAACAAACCCATGGAGCCCAACGCTGGCCTCAAACTATTTTAGAAGTGGTAAGCAAGCCAAGAGAAAAAAAAGAAAAGAATTGAGGATTGCTGCCTAACACTCCGTGAAAACATTACAAGAGACAATGGAGGGAGTTGTGCAGCTTAATGTAATTTATGTTTAATTTGGTGTTCTGATGCTATATTGGAAAGGACACTGGGAAACATCCTTTACATTTTTATCAATGGGGAAACTGATGCATCTCGCTGAGCCTAAAAAGTATTCTCCAGCTGAGGAAAAAAACAGGCCCGGAATCGCATTACAAGTGTATTGCTGTAGCTTTATTTGCTGTGTCTTCCAGCATCATTTAAGCAAACAGCTTTACAGCCTTGTTCTGCATGTCACATGCTTTCCACCCTGTAGTAGGAAGCATAAATATGCTCCAGCTCCTTTATAACGTCAAACAAATGTTTAGTTAATTCTTCACGCCCCAAACTTGGAAGTAGATAATAAGAGGTTGGTGGTTTTATACTTGATGCTCCATGTAGAGGAACAGGAGGATAAAAAGATCTCACTGCTGCTGTGTGGAGAGGATGAACTCAGAATCTTCCAGCCAAAACAGACACATTTCTGCTATAAGCAAGCAGTACTACATTTTGCCAAATTTTCTGCTTCTTTACTTGTTAACAAACTAAGTACTTATACTGAATGGAGAGAAATAAGCAGGTTAGCCCTAGAGGACACCAGCTTTGAAAAATATGGTCTGCACCACTGCGTCACTTACATGTATTCAAATTGTGACACTTCAATGCTCTCTTAATTTCAAGAGTCACTTAAGGCCAATACAGGAGCTGTTTTATGTGGCCAATCCATGTAGCTACACAGATGTCTGCTTTGAGAAATACTAGCTAGCAGCTGTAAGGTATGGTGTTTTAAGAGGGAACTACAGGAAACAGTTGTGCGGGGTTGTGCTGTAATAAAAAACAACCAACCAGAAAACCTCCAACACTCAGGATTTCATGTTTGGCTACACATTGCAGGCAAGTGAGAATAACTATGGCAATCCTGAATAATTTGCATGGCAATATGTCACCCTCCTCCTCCTTCTGTATGAAGATGCCAAAGTTGTACTCAGTCACTTTCTGCAAAATTCATGCTGCATCAGGATATGTGAAAACACTCCTGGTGCTGCAAGAGCACATCAGAAATACCATATGTAACTGACAGCCTTTCCTGGTTCAGGTGCGCAGGAAAGCCTTACCAGGACCACTTCTCTTCCCACTATCCACAGAAACGCCCATCAGCATCCAGACAGATGAGCCTCACGTTGCAGCCTTGCCACTGTCCCAGGTCGGAAATGACCTGCAGGAGCAGGATTTAGATGACTCTGGTCATTTGAGGAGTGGGGGTTGCCTGGCAGTGGAGCCACCCCTGCTGCTCTAATGCAAAAGCCAAAAGAAATCCTGGTGCACCTGTATATAGGCAGCACCGCCACTTTGCACCCATGTGGTGTGAGCAGGCACACTCTGCTTCTAAACCATCATTGCACAGTGAGGGGAAGCTACTGCATAAATTCATGGCAAATTAAGAGGTTTAGTTAGGAATATATAATTAAAGAAACTGAACAGACCTCCTGTGCTCTTGCTAATTGCTTTTACTTTATTGTGTGCCCAAATAACCATGCCAAGAAAGACACGGGTGTCATTGCTTTGGCAGGGAGAGAATGGGAGGAGGAGAAAAAGGTCAGCTTACAAATTCATACAGCTCCTCAATCCATCCTAAACCTTTGCTTTCTGTCATTTTGGAATGACAAGTCTAAGACGATGAAAGATTGACAGTCTGGTGGTTACTGTGGATCATAAGTTAATCCCAAAAATGCCAATCAATTCTCAGCAGTCAAAAAAAAAAAAAAAAAGGACTTTGAGCAATAAAATACTGGCCCTGTAAATGAAAAGCTTTTCTGAAAGGCAAATATTGCAAGAGTCTCCACTAAAAATACTCTTAGATATTTTTCAGGCATGAATGGGATGAAATGAAATGTGCAGATGTGAAAAAGACACTTTGCTTAAGCTCTGGCAAATCAAGAAAACAGAAAGAATACAAAACATAGATTTAATAGTATAAACGAACACAAAGGTCCGGGAGCAAAAACTTTACGCTTTTCACAGCCTCACCCCTGCAGCTCTATAAAGGCCAGGGCTCTCTCTTGAAGCTGGAATGGGAATAAACAGCCTCCTGGTCAGAGGAGCCAGCAGCAGCAAACTTGGCAAGCCTGTGCCTGCCAGCAATTCCCACACACACACACGGGAAAGGAGAAGCAGCCTCTCTTCTCACCAGCTTCTCCTCCGTTTTGGAACTGAGCTTCTCCCTCCCTCCAAGGCTGAAGGCCTCCCCTAATTGTCTTCTGCAGAAACAGTCCATGCTCAAACCTTTCCATATCAGGTTCTTCAGCCCATATCCCTCCATTATACCCCAACTGCCTTACAATATCACCACAACAAGATAACAGTGAGGAGCTCAAAAATTAAGTACCTCTGTTTTATCTCTGCCTGGATAACAAGATTATTATAAAGTCAATTATTCTCACTGGCAAACATTTGGGTACAATATTCAGTATTTTTTAATTCAGAAAAAAAAATAAAAGTTTTCCTTTATTATGATTAAGCCCATAAACTGTAACATACTTATAATACACAAACATTATTCAAGTGAAAATATTCAAACCTTTGTTATTGACACATTATAACTCCAGCCATAAAATACGTACTGCATGTTAATCACAGAACCACAGATGGGCTGAGGCTGGTGGGCACCTCTGGGGATTGCCTAATCCACCTGCCCTTCTCGGGAAGGACCACCTAAAGCAGGCTGCTCAGGATTGTGTTCCACTTGGGTTTTGAATATCTCCATGGATGGAGACTCCCAGCCAGTGTGGGAAATCCGTGCCAGTGTTAGACCATGATATGATATTTACTATGATAGTAAATTTTTTTTTTCTTCCATTTAAATGAAAATTCCTGTCTTTAACTTTGTGCCCCTGGCCTCTTGTCCCCGCAAATGGGTACCACTGAGCATACTTTGGCTGTTTTCTTTACTCTTCCCATCAGGTATTGATACACATTGACAAAATCCCCCCAGAGCCTTCTCTTCTCCAGGCTGAACAGTTGCAGCTCTCAGACTTTCCCCATGAAACGGATGCTCCAGGGCCTTCGTAATATCTGTGGCCCTTTGCTGGACTCTGTCCAATATGTTCATTCCTGCCTTGTACTGGGGAGTCCAGGACCGGACTCAGCACTTCAGGACCTGAGTAGAGGGGAAGGATGACCTCCCTTGACCTTCTGGTTGTGTTGCCCAGGATGGCACTGGCCTTCTGTGCTGCCAGGGCACATAGTTGATTTTTTTTTACCTTTTTGCACATCAGGACCGTCAGGTAATAAAACCCCCTGTATTACAGCAACCAAGCTACCAGACTCCTATGTTCTTGTACTGTGATAAGCAAAGGGGAAAATTACACAGATAATGAGCAACCAACAACTTAATACAAAGATGTAACACCAAATTTCTTGCCATATAGGTACTAGTAAGACCCCTGGAAATTCCTTTGGTATTTAGTAAGATACAGGGATGAGATCAGAAAGATTTCAAATGTTATCTGATGGATGGTGCTTCCCAGACTGGAAGCCGGTTGTGCCAGAGGAAAATTTATCAAGATTCAGAACTGGCACCTCCAAGGGACAAATTTCATTTCTGTGCAGGGCTATAGGCTTGGCTCCCCCCCGCCAGCAGGCACCATCTCTCCCAAATGTCTCCTTTAAGCTGCTGTGGCTCCTGGTTTGGCCTGCCCTGAAACACAACCATTTGCAGTCTTCCTGCAGGGCATTTTGGCACCCGCTCTGATGATGCAGCCTGAGCTTCTCTTCTGCTGCACCTCACCCTGAATGACCCACTTTCGCTTGCTGGGGTAACCTCCAACCTACAGGACCAGCTGTTTTTGCTAGCTTTATTCCAGCAGAGAGGTGTCCATGCTGAGGATCTGTCACAGTTGAGCTTCTTCCAGACAGAATCCAACCCTTTGTCTGACAGATTTCTCCCCAGGTGGGCAATGCCATGCTAGGACTAGTAGCTCAGGAGGCCCAAAAAGCCTCTCTTCTCAGAAGGTTTCAAGGCCTTGGCCAGGAAATGCCACAGCTGGCCTGACCCAGCACCAGCCATTGCTCTGCTCACATCAGGGGCCTCCCCAGTCCCTTCAAACTGTGATACACAGCCATGACACTGAGATCCCTGCGCACCTCCGCAGATCACCTTCCTCTCACTGATAGGGAAACAGGAGGAGCTGAAGAACAGCAAACAGCCTTCTCTGCTTTTCAGAAATGAAACTATTGCAGCCTCCAATGCGACGCATTTAGCGGTGGCTCTACTTTGGCATTCGATGCTGCAGTCTTATGTGGGTGCAGAATGCTGAGCAAGAGCTGCCTGCAGCATGGAATCAGTTCCAAGAGATCACATTCAGACCAAATATTGCAGAGCTAGGGAAAACCTGAAGAGAGAAGAGACTTCCACAAACAAACAGCTACAACAGGATTCATTTTTGCCACCAGTAACCATCATCTCCACTGCACAGTAACTGCAAGGTCAGGGCACCCTGATGGACTGAAACTTATCCTTCCTTTCTGATCAGTCAAGGAGCACAGCAAGATGAACAAGTATCACAGCTGTGGACCTGGATTTTAATGCATGTATCTTTCTGTGAGAATACATATGCAAACATGACACTGCTGCTTTCCTCGGTAAAGCAGCCAAGCTGCCAGCGAGCAGTGACACACTAGCACTAGCCTGGCATCAAACTCCATGCAATTACTTAATAACTCTAGTTGGGCACGATCACTGGAAGAAGGACAAACAGATCTGTATCATGAAATCCCGGTAGGAATAATTGGACTCGAACTGATGTTGAGGTTATCTGGTTCACATTCCTAATTAGCATTTGCACTTTCCAATGAATCTTAACAATGCACTGTATAAATGTGTGGGCTGGCTCTAGCCTTGCATGCTGTAATGTATTTTGGCATGTGGCTGTACTAACCTCTTCCTTTTCCCCTGTTCTTTCTGGTAGGGAAACATTAGATAACTTAATTGCAATGTGCCTGATGAAAAAGATACCAGTTGTGTCCAGACCACTGATTTTTATTTCATTTTATTGTTTCAATTAAAATTACTTTTTGCAACTTATCTTGGTTGACACTTTGGTTTCTACACTACATGGGCTGCACAGTAGTCTCCTCTGTGCAAATACTCGAAAACACCCACAAAAGTTAAAATGTATACGGCAACAAATAACTAGCACACACAAGAAGTTTCTCCCTCTCCCGTTGCAGCTTCTGCAATTATTCTTGCAACATAAAGTGAAAACTACTAACTGGTAATAGTTTGTTCTCACCACAGTGAGATTTCTCTTTGCAAAGTTCCCCCAGCTGAGTCGCTGAATTCCAGACTCCTGACAGCACATTTTCTCATTCTTTCCTCATGAATTACCCAACTTTCCCAAAAAATATGCCTAATCCCAGAAAAAAAAAGCCCCAGTACTTCTGCAAGTACTCATTACTTGCAAGCTAAAGTGACCAAGCTTTCAAGATCGCTTTTATATCAAGAACCCTAGTCCTGGGGGAGAGATTTTAACATCACATATATGTAATAAATTGATATGCATAGGCAAATGTGTAAAATTTAATGCACATAATATATGCCTACAAACAGATGCAAATTTATAAGTTAATTCTGTGTGGTTCCAAATGCAGAGAAGCTCCTGGACACATCACGTCGCTTCTCCATCTACAGAGAGCCAATGAGAGAACCTAAACTCACACAGTTGTTCTGGTAAGAAGCACATTTATGTCTGTGAATGAAATAATAACATACTATGACATTTCCCATGTTTTTTTTTTTTCTGAAAAGAGTTTGAGCTGGTCAAGATATGAAGGAAATTCTAGAAGCTAATCATTGCACTTTTGGCCAGAAAGTTTCCAAATATGGAGAACACATTCTTTGAATAAATCTTGATTGAAGCTGAAAAAAAAAAAAGGCAAATTGTTTTTTCTTTTTTCCCAAGAAAGATAAATGGAAGAAGTCATTCAAAAGACATTTAACTTCATTTCACCTCTACACATTTTTAATGTGCATTTTCAAAGGATTTGTTCTTGTGCTGTTTACACTTCTCCACAATTTCTCTCCACGGGGAAAAGAAGATGAAGAAGAAAGGTGACAGAAGAGAAATGAAACCCTGAATTTCTTCAAACCTATAATTCTCAACTGAAGTCCCCAGCCGGAAGTTAAATGAGGAGCATCCAGAAAGAAGAACCGGACAGAGAATCCTTCGTGGAGTCTTAACTGGCAGAAAATCAGCAAGTTTTCCTCTGGTTTACTGAAGTAAATCTTACACGTGTAATATGCACGATAAAAACTTTAGTAAGTATAACATGACTTAACCACTGGAATTTAGACATCTACATCCCCTGCCGTGCTTGCTGAAAATGGCTATGGCAGTTCCAGAAACATCAACAACAGTTAATTCATCTGAAAGTTCAGTATGTTGAGAGTGATGTTCCAGGCACTGCACAAAATATTTTCAAGCAAGTAATTTCTGCTGTGGAACAAAACCTTTGCTGATGTTCGTTGTGCAACACTGTATACCAAAGACAGAAGTAAGATAGATGGAGTGACAAAGCAAACAACAAATACCCACACAGAAAAAAGCTTAAAGATAAAAGAAATTAACTAATCTTGTCTTTTTATTCCAACTATTTTAAGTTTCTTAGAGAAAAAAAATTTGGGGTTGGCATATGAAGAGTATTATAAATCAAAGAATCACAGAATGGCTTGGGTTGGAAGAGACCTAAAGACCATCTTGTTCCAACTCCACCAGACCAGGTTGCTCAAAGTCCCATCCAACCTTGCCTTGAACATTTCCAGAAATGGGGCATCCACAATTTCTCTGTTCCAGTGTCTCATCACCCTCACAGTAAAGAACTTTATCCTTGCATCTAATCTAAATCTTGCCTCTTTTAGTTTAAAACATTTCCCCCTTGTCCTGTTACTATCTGCCTGTGTAAAAATGTCTCTCTCCTTTCTGTAAATCCCTTTTAACTACTGGAAGGCTGCAATGAGGTTTCCCTGGAACTTTCTCTTCTCCAGGCTGGACAACCCCAACTCAGTCCTGTCTTTATAGGAGAGGTGCTACAGCTCTCTAGAGCATCTTTGTTGCCCTCCGCTGGATGAGGAGGACACATAAATGTTCATAAATTAGTATGTTCATAATATAACATGTAATCAATAATAAATGTTCATAAATGACCATTTTTGAGGACACATGCATCCCTAGGATGGACAGAATGCTCTCACTCAGTTCCTAAGCAGTCTGCCAGCACAGGCAGGACATACTGAACAAGACATTTCTGCCAGCCTTTCAGGTCACAAAAGGAAAAAAAAATACACTGAACAAAAAGAAAAGGTTCAAAGCAAAACACACTAATTTTTTTGGTTCTCAAAAGGAAGTACAATTTAATGTTTTCCA
>JAWWLV010000088.1:102167806-102183848 GCA_035041135.1 Platyrinchus mystaceus | reverse complement strand
GCTACAGCTCTCTAGAGCATCTTTGTTGCCCTCCGCTGGATGAGGAGGACACATAAATGTTCATAAATTAATATGTTCATAATATAACATGTAATCAATAATAAATGTTCATAAATGAACATTTTTGAGGACACATGCATCCCTAGGACGGACAAAATGCTCTCACTCAGTTCCTAAGCAGTTTCCTGCCAGCATAGGCAGGACATATTGAACAAGACATTTCTGCCAGCCTTTCAGGTGACAAAAGGAAAAAAAAATACACTCAACAAAAAGAAAAGGTTCAAAGCAAAACACACTAATTTTTTTGGTTCTCAAAAGGAAGTACAATTTAATGTTTTCCATAGTTTAGTGGTAAACTGTATTTGGAAACGTCCCTAGTCCCTAGTTCCAAATACAATCCAATGAATAAACTCTTTAGTCAAAAGTGGGGACAACTAAGATTGAAGCAATTTCAGAAAAATTTTCTTAAATAAAAGCTGTATTAAAAAGACTGTTTTTTCCCCAACATGACTGTATTTCATGTAAGGAAATGCTTTTCCTGAAGGCTGCATGCCAGTACTAGCTCTCCAAATATCCTATTTCTTTATTAACTTTTTTATGTATGAACCTGCATAGAATGTCACAGTAGGTGACTAATATGTTCTAATAGTTTGAAATAAAAAGTTCAACACTATCCTGCTTATCTCTGCTTTTTTAATTTAGAGCTCTATCTTATTGCTCTGCACATACAAATGAATGCCACATAAGGAAACTTCCAGTAGACAAGAAGGTATTTTGACATACAGGGATGACTGATCACTTTCTTTTTTCCCCCATTAGGGTAGTATTATAATTTATCAGCTTATTGATATTTATCTTTATACAGCATATTGAAATGTATTACCATTCCTGAAAATAACTTTTTCTGACATCTGCAAATGAAGCATTTAGTTAAACAGATAAATATATAACGCTGTCCATGCTGCAGTTACATACCTGCAGCAAATGTCAATGACATTGTATAATATGACACAGTTTTTATCAGGGGCAACCTTCTTTAATGCCGTTTGAGCTTGCAATCCTAAACAGCTAGCACTAATCTAAAAAAACCCAGAGGACTGCTAAATCCCAGTAAGAAGATTGGTGACCTAGTCCCAATTCTGGCATCAAACCAAATTAGGGTTTTTGCCTTCTACATCAGCAGCAGAGATCACAGCAGCACTGGTATCACACGAGCTCTAAGCGTACCGACAGGTGCACCTCACAGTTTGCATCCTTGGGAAAAAAGTGGGCACTTCATTTATGGCAATGCAACTGCTTTGGGGGCACCCGAGAAAGAATAAACACTCTGGAGCATGTTTTTGTACATGGAAATGTAAGAGCCATGTCTGCCTGTGCACAATGGCTACAGAAGTACCTGTCAAACATGATGATTATCAAATGCATCCCAAGTGCATCAGCAGAATGCATACTGTATAAACTGAGATCTGGTAACAGCTTATGAGCACTACTCTCTGATAAATGAATACAAAAACAGTGGACAAAATTTCTCAATCAGCAGTTCTGTTCTCAGCACTGATTAGTCTCACACATTTGCTAAATGATGACATAAAATAATAAACAATATTCCACATTTCTGGAGCCTTTTCAACAGAGAAAGTAACCCCCTCACTCAGCTTTCTTGAGAACACAGATTGTTTGGGCTTGGATTTTAGCTAGATGTGCAGCTGATCCATTGGCTTAATGCCTCCTGATTGCCCTACCGCCTCCTGCAAGGCACTCTGCAGCAACTCAGGCGGGTCTCTTGGGATTCAGTACAGCAGCTGAAGCTTTCTGGGGAGGGTTATAAATATAAATATTTTCCTTATTCTACCTATACTTGGGCGAATTCAGCAAACACTCATCTATCCTTTGTAACTGCTAACTAACTGAGCCCAAACCTAGTAGCGTCACAGCGACCAAGGGGAACCAATCACTACCTGAAATATAAATAGTTCCTGGCACACATTAACAAAAAACAACCATAAACATTTTGTTTATTTTCAGCCGAAAAAAGCTCCACTGTCAACATAGTCCGATTTACAGAGTAATCTTGCCATATGAATTTAAAAGCCACAGAGCTCTCCCTGACCTACATTGCCAGGCTGGAGTGAAAAAAAAAAAAATACATTGCACAGGAATCACAGCACAGAGAGATGCTCTTGAGGCAGGAGAGGCAGCAGGATGATCAGCCTTTTAGATTTGGGGTTCCTTAAGACAGTATTACACCATCAGTGCTGGGGCTGTCAAGAAAACTAACATAGCCTGTTCTCAAGCTACATCCAAGCTTTATCCACTTCAGATCAAAATCATATCTGTCAGAGCAAGATAAACCATGAGACAGACCTCGCTGCCTATCAACACTTTGCTTTGCAAGCAGATATTTCCTCACCACCCAGTCCTGTCTCTGTATCAACAGACATGGGTAAAAAACATAAAAGCAGCCCAGGGAACATTGCATGGGGCTCAGCTGGGAAAAAAAAAGTCTCCCGTATGAGGCAATAGGATTTTATATGACAAGCTAATATATTTAGGAAATGATAATAAAGTGAGATTTACTTGGTCTGGAAACAGCAACTCTTTTTGCTAACATGGGGACAGCACCTATAAATTGGAGCAACTAGCAACAGAGTTGATGATGAATTTAGACAGCTCAGTTGGGAGCTGGAACAAGTAGCAGGCACTTCAGTGACACAGAAATGGGACAGAAAACATGACAAAATGCATGGAAGCTTGGCAGGAGCGTGACTGGGCAGTGACATGAAAATCAGGAACTTCTCTGTTGGATGGGCACAGGAGAGATGGGGGAATGTACACATTTGTTCAGAAACAGCAGGAAGCTTTAAAATCTGAGTATCCATTTGGGAAAGGGAAAAGGATAAGCAAAGCCCTTCATCCACTCTTTGTGATTTACATTCCAGCAGCACTTAAAAAACATGTGGAGGTTGGGTGCTTGCTACACTAGACACCTCAGTAGGAAACTGGAGGCTGGGACCACCCCAGGAAATAAGCCCGGAGAAGACAAACATGAAGGGAGTGACAGTCTCACCCTGGTGAGGCCATCAGCAAGGACAATGACAAGGACAGGACCCCTGGAGTCACCAGACATCTATCTGTCTGGGGTAAAGGGCAGGTGGAAGATCATCCTCTCCTAGGCTCTTGCAAACAGATTAACAAGCAATGAGCCTTGCAGTACCTCTGCTTGAGTGTGCATGACCAAACCAGTTTTTTAAAAAACTTCACCAGATGGTAAACAAGCTCCTGTTGCCTGGCTTGTGTCCAACTGGTGCCCAAGGGGAAGGGAACCAGAGGCAATATTTCAGTAGGAAGTTTTCAGCTAGCTATTTGTTCCCTAGAAAATGCAGCTTCAGGGCAGCTGAAACTATTTGTCAATGTAGGTAGATGCATCTCAATAGTTTTCAACATTATGAAAAAGAGCTGGCAACTCCAAAGTATCAAAATGAAGATTTTTGCCTGCTCAGTCCATCATTTCACAGCACAAATCATTTTCAGAAAACTATTAACAAAAGGCAAGAGATAAGAGGATCGGATGTAGAAAACTGAGGTGGAGAGGACACGTACAACTGGTTTTAATTTTTTGTTATTTTAAGCTTCTGGCATCTGATTGTGGCCCTGTCCTCTGTTGTGCCAAAAGGTGGAATTTATAGCCCAACCTGCTGTTCACTTGGTATGACATCTGGAGGAGTTACTTGGTTTTAATTCTTTGTTTCTCATTCAGTCTATAAAATACTTGTCTATTAACTGGAGGAAATGCAAGAGAGCACATCTGTCTAATCACTTAGGTGTTTTGCTACCAAGATTATAAGAGACCTTCTCCTTGAATACCACACACCCCAGATGTTTCTAGCTGTGAAAGGTGACAGGGGGCTGAGCCTCTCCTAGTGAGGAAGAAATGCTCCAGACCCACACCAACATCCTCCCTCAGCCTCATGGCATTTCCAAAAGGCTTACCTTTACCTGAAGTGAATTGTTTTGGTCAAGATTTCTTTAGCTTCAGTAAAATAATAATAATAAACATCACTAAAAGGGAGTTCAAACATTTTTATTTCAGTTACCAAACTTAAGCAAAAAACCCTTCTCAGCTCAGCCTCACAGTTGATTATTATGAGTTGGATAACATTGGTGTTGATTTTCAGATCATTGTGCTTCTTGAATTGATGAGGATTTTAAGACATAAAAAGCTGCCTATGGTATTTGGAAAAAGAAAGCCAGAAGAACTGTATATTAACTTTATTCAGCTGAAACATATTCAGGCAATACTTAGACTCCTACTGACATGTGTCAGGTAACATAGATCTTAAGTGAATCCCCTGGCTAATCCAAGTCAGTCCTAATTAGAAGGTCTGGGGACAGAAAACATGCTGTGTAATGGCACTGATGCCTCTCAACCCAGTCACTTTTACTGAAACACGTCCTGGGGAAGGAACAAAACCCAAAACAAAGGTCTTCATATTAAATTAAGTGAAATGTAAGCAACGAGTAGGTCAAAAGGAGAAGACTTAATAAAAAAATTCCCTCTTGCATTCAGTAATCAGTTTCACATGTAAAGCCGTTTGCACGAGACTGTGTGGAATTCATTAAACAATTAAAATGTGCAGGGGGTAACTGAAACTATATCCTTCAGAAATCAGAGTGCATCCTATTACAGAGGTTTCCTTCTTGACCTTAAAGCCTACCTCAAAATGGATGAGAAATTCAACGTTATTAACTCCCCATGCAAAAGCAGGTCCATGCTGAGACAGCTCCCACGGAAGGGTTAGCTCAGCCACTGCGCAGGGAGGAGGACCACGGGGCCATGCAGTCCCCCACTGTCATACAGAAACACATGAGGATTTTCCCTCCAGAGGGAGTCTTGCAGGGCAGGAAAAGCAGCATACACAGCACTGAAGCCAGTGACCACTCCCGTTCATTTCAGGCAGCGGTAGCAGTGCAGAAATAAGTCCGCTTGTCCTCAACTCTTCACGCCTGTCCTATGACAATCTTTAAGAACTTATTTTTTAAGGAAGCATCCACGTATTCTCACTTTTTAACAGGAAAAAGAGAAATTCATACAAAACGCGATATATCAACCTATTAGAGAATCCATTTATTTCACCTCCATTTTGCCTTCAAAAAGAAGTGTCAGCCCATACTTGCATAGGGCAGAAAGGGACATGTTTACTCCAGTCTGCTTCTGTCCATGTCACAAATCCTGGTTTCAAATGTATGGAAACAAAACTGCTTGCCATTTCAACTCAAGTATGCTACTCTGCTGTCACCTGAGGACACCTGACCCATTATGAAAGTGGGGTCTCCATCAGGGATAAAGTCACCAGAGGTTCATCACAAAGGCATAGCAGCAGCTACAGCACAGGACACCCAACCACTGCCCAGATCCCAGTGGCAGTGTGACAGAAAATTTGAGGAAAAAAAACAACAACCAAACATATATAGTGTATTTTTACCAGTCCCCTCCTACCTCAGCTGACCCCCACTCACCCAGACATGGGGCCAGCCGCAATGCTTTGTGAGATGTCAGCTTTCCATGTGCTCTGCAGCTTATCAAAATCCTACGTCAACTCACTGCTTGATGTAGGGCTGCAGAGATGCCACGGACAGGCTGCCATGGAAACATTTGTTTTAATTTACTGGTGGCCTGCACGATAAGAAAGTCTGAGCGGTACAGGAGTGACGAAAGAGTATAAATTACCAATGGGCTCAGACAGCTCAGCCTACAAAAATGAAATCTAATTGTTTTACCATTTATTTAGACAGATTATGTTATAGATTTCTGATCTTTGTGAATAATGACATGTATATGTTTTGAGCTGAAACAAAGACAAATTCCAACTTGTTTTAGAAAGACACTTTAAATTAGGCTATGTGTAACGGAGAGCACAACAGCTGGTTCCACTTGCACCTTTTAATTAAAATGCAGTAGTCTAGATAACAGAAAATTGAAATGGGACAGAGAGGAACAAGGAGGAAATGAATCCTAGAAAAAGCATAACTGTACACCTACTTAAAGCTGATGAAACCCAGAAGTTCCTTTGCTTGTTTTCTTGTATCTTACAAAAAACTTGAACTAGTCTGTTCACTGTCTTTTTTAAGGTTTTAGCAGTCTTTGATCTTGCTTTATCTTTGGTTCTTCAAACCAAAAAATGCAAAGCACACATCTAGCTTGCTTAAGAGAGAAGTCTTCGGCTACCTCTTTGCAGTGCAGCTTTGACCACAGCTACGGCCTCCGTTGCTTTGACAATCAACATTTCTGAGCCTGATGCTGGCTGAGAGGACAGTGAAGAGGCCAAGGAGAACCATTTCCAGCAGGGGTGGACATCTAGGTGGATACCACCACTCAGCATTCCTCTGAGCAGACTGCGTCAGCTCCTGTGATTGAGTGCTCCAGCTTGCTCACAACATGGAAGAAACACGCAGCCACCCTGAGGCTGTTCTTTAACAGAGTACCGGGGAATTGTCTATGTACACCAAATACTTCTTCTCCAGAAGCCAACAGCTTTCCCTGGGCAGAGGAAGCACCATTCGGTGGCCATCCCACCTCCAAAAGGAAAACCCTCTCTGAAATAAGGCTGCCACTACCATCTGCAGGCTTCTGGACAAGAATAGCAGTGGGGGTACAGATGGCAGCACTGGTGGTTTATGGTTTTGGAGGAGGATGAATGAACAGGTTGGGTTACCTACTTAACCTGGTTTTGGCTTCTAATGTCTTACTGCATGAAAGACTTTCTGGGTCAGGACAGATAGAGCACACAGACAGTAACACTGCAGAGCCTCAAGGGAAGGATTTTACCTGGCATTTGCTTAAGATCCTTTCACTGAACGAATACCACATTAGACGAACCCCTGTTAACCTCAGCTTTTAAGTTAGCTCCTCTACATTTTCCCTGTAGATACATCTCATACAATATGAAAACTCCCAGTGTCACAAATGCAAAGTACTGAATGTGAGAGAGACTGAAAGATATAGCAGAAAGCAGTGAAGAGGCTCAGAATTAAACACGGAACAATAAAGTGGAGCTTCTGAAACAAAGGACACCAAGGGGATAATGGATTAACCAAACCCGCCTCAGAAGCATTTCAATCTGAGAGTATGTGCCACGTTGGCTGCCAGGTCATTAACTGGATGAACACATAATTGATAAGCTGCAGGTTGCACTCTACTGGAAAGCAATAAGCTCCTTTAAATGACATTAATATTTAACATGTATAAAAAGCATTTGTCATTTGCAAACCCCTCTGTAGAGTAACTGATGGATTCTATAATGATCCCCAACTCCCAAACTAGGCAATGCAGTTCTGGAGAGATAAATACCTGGCCTGCATCCAAACCAAGATTCACTGACAAAGCTATTATTCTAGCTCAAAATTAGGTTTCTAAGTTTCTAGTCCTTCTAGATTACAGTGCTTTGTAGCCTTCAGTAGATAGAAGCATGATACACACAGAGCTGAAAGACAGGAGCTGACAAACATAAGGATGACATTTCTGACTCTACCAACTGTCACATTCCTACCCTGGGTCACTGTCCACTCCAAAAGATGCAGCTGAGTGGGCTGAACACAAGGAATGGAAGTATTAAATATCTGATTGCCATGTGTTGTCTGCCCCTCTCACCTTTCTTTTAAAGAATTAATCTTGGGGAATTTACTGACCTCCATAATTTGTTGGGTGTCTCAGTATACTTCATATATCTCCCTATATATAGATATGCATGTATGGGGGTTTTTTCCCCACTTAAGTTGATACAGTGAGGTCACTTGTAGGTGAGCCTTCAAATATGACAGCATTTTCCTGAAACATGACAGATTTATTTCTCATGCTGCAGCACTGAGTTTCTGTGAAACAGCCAGAAAACTTTGTTATTGTCCAAAATTTCTGTAGGAGAACTTCGCTTTCAGCCTCCTACATGATTTCCTGAGATGTCTGCTGAGACAGACCCTCAGTTTCCCTGTCCTACTAACTCCCTTTGTTTATGCTTTTTTTCTCCTCAGTAGAAAAAGCACAGTGAAAATCATATAATTTCTCTTGGCTGGACTCAGCCCTCCTTTTGCTGTAGCTAAACTTTATGCACATGGAAAGTAGACTCCCCTGGGGATCTACAAAATGTTCTGCTGGGGTGGAGTGGGCTGTGCCAGAGAGGTACCTGCAGTTGCATCTTCCATCCACACAACATACTAATATCACCTAGGAAGGATGCAAAGTCTGAATCACCCATTTAAGGCAAGTGAATGCATGGGTCACTCCAGCTGCACTTGTTCCCTGAAATATTTGTTCCTTCTAACTAACTTCTGTTTCAACAGTCTGCTCATCATTATAGCCTTACAGCTTTGTCATTTGAGGATTCATCCTTTTAGGAGCTATATTCTCATCAATATTACATTCTGCCTAGACAGCCTGATCATCTTAGAAGCAGATAAAATGATTACTGATGACAGTCAATACAACTTCAAAACATTTCAGCAATGTAAGTAGAAAAAATGCATACAAAACTGGACATTATTCAAGAACTATTCAGAACTTACAAAGCAGAGAAATCTCACAAGCAATAAAACATGATGGCTTCCATATGCTAGCATTTTGACACTTCAACTCCAACAGAGCTCAAGTGTAGTGGAAGAGTGCAACTTTCTTTCAGAAATTATTATTCACATTTTTTGCATAAGTGGAAACCTGACACAACAAATCTCTTTCTGCACCATCTTAGATTCCGATAAAACTCAGTCTGCTAGACAAGATTTCCATAGAAATCCTATTTGGTAAAATTTGCTTGATTGTATTCCAAAAAGTGACTCACATTTTACAAGCAAGTGGCAAGAGCTGAAACAAGTTTGACTCTTTACATCGAAGCCAGTATGAGTCATTCTTCCAGCTTAATGGCTCACATGCTATCCTTGAGAGACCAAACTGAGACTGCAGGTCAAGAAATGACCATTTAATAGTCACAAGGTATGTGGCCAGATAGCTAGTCCTAGACTGAAGGAAACAACACAGGACTCAGACAGTGAAATTAAAAGATACTCAACAGCATGGACTGCTAAGCTGTTGTAAAAGTAGTAAAATACCAGATTCTGTTCACAACTCACTCCTAGCATAGCAAAATTTGGCCCAAACTGTAAAGTCAGGGTTAAATAAAAAACAATAAGGTTTTTCTTCACGTACCATTTTCCAAAGCACTTAAAAGGAGAGCAGCTGACAGACATAAGGGCCGAGTGCAACCTGATTGTAAAGATATGATTTGGCTCCCAGTCAGCTACTCTTTTCCTCCATCCTCTCTCCTTCTCCATGCTCCTTTGGATTCCCCTTTCAAGCCTGCAAACTATTTAATCTCTGCCTTTATACTCTCCTCCCCAGGTGGCTTTTCTTCTCCATGGCACTCTGAGGTTACCCAAAGGAGGGCTGGCTTTGCCAAGCCCTCCAACACCCATCCTTCCTCTACTATCTGCTGTTCAGCCAGGGCTTAGCCTTTCCTTGCATGCATGACCTTCTGACACAAAGCAGGTTCAGGACAGGCTAGTCCACTGTCCAAAAATCACTGCAGTGACAATGACTGAATGGAGAAATGGGTCAACTCCGAGATGCTGAATTTTGTCATGCTTACTCTGATGCAATCAACATGTTCACTTTCTGCTTTTCTGGGACCTTCTAGAGTTGAAGGTAAGGCATCCTCTTAGCATGGGTCTGCCCACTGGCACAGACTGTCTCCTAAGTGAGGGCGCACTCGTCCCAAAAGTAGGCTCCTGTCAGAGTCTCAGCAGGGAAGGCAAGTTTCCTTACAGAAAAATCACAGCATCCTTCTGCCAGTAACATTCAGACACAGTTATGATTCACAGACATGGAGAAGCACACAAAACTCTCCCCTCCCACTGTTGTTTGCTCTTGACATTTCTTCCACTTACCCAGGACATCTCTCATGTCCTTAGTAATCTCACAATAGTCAGAATTACTGCATGGACAGTGACTCAGTGTAAGTCTCAACTCAGCAGAGTACCAAGGAAAAGAAAGGCCCAATGGGATCAAAATCCTTCTTTGTTTATGGGCTTTGTTGCCCATAATTCATTTTCTGCATTCTGCTGTGGCATGTACCAACAAAAAATTAATCCAAAGTGTCTGACTGTTCCAGGGAGTGCTCAGAATGTCTCACCTAGCTCAAATCTGTGCACCTTCTTCAATGTCCAGAAAAAACAATGAAAGCATCTCTGAGCTTGGCACTGGCGAAATATCAGACCATTCATCCTTTTGCTTAAATTAGAAATATAATTTCCACTATTTACTTCTGGACAGTCAAAAAAAAAGAAGACAAAAAGCCATTTACCTCTACTTCACATGCATATTCCGATCCATCCAGGAGCGTCACTTTGCATTGCATATTTTTCGGTTTTTTGACGATCTTTAGAGGAGACTTGGAAAGTTTGCTAGATGAAGATTTTTGAGAGAGCTTGTCTTCCTCTAGCTGCTGATATTCTAGTTGTTTTGCACTTGCAGCAGCAAACTCTTGTTCTTTCTCTGTGGCCTATAGAGAGAAAGAAAGATACCTTTTGAAGTGAGATAAACCAATCATGCTACTCACTACACTGTGCACCCTGCACCCAAGCATTTAAGTGAGCCTTGTGAGGGCCTTTGACAAGAAAGCCCCTGACGCAGGACAGTCTTTATTGAAATGATTTGCCAGGTTCCTTCCAGCTGTTCTATCTCATTCAAAAATGTACAGAATAGGCATGAAGGAGGGGCATTCATGAAAATACTTCACCACTCCTACTTTTTCCATAGATACAAAATCCCACTTGGACTTCCTGTATTTGTTTTTTTTAGTGTGTTGGAAATACTGAGTACTGTTGTTGATGAACAGATACTCCTACAGTTTCTTGATATTATTTTAAAATCCCATACCTATTAAATCATATGATGCTTCCATGGTGCCACAGGGAATAGAAAAATACCATCAGGTTTGTACTAATTTCGCTGTCAGTGAAAAAACAGTCCCCGAATGAGGGCACAGATGCCCCCCTAACAGTGTGAATTCACAGGGGGATGCTGACATGCCTGGGAGAGCAAAAGGCTCTGCAAGCACCCAAGCAAAGGGTTAAACAAACAGGATGGAAGTAAAGGACCAAACAACTTTTATGTGCAGCCAGCTGGCTAATGGATGATAAGTACAGGATGAGACGCTGAATTTTGCTCTCTGAAAATGCCCAGTAAGTCCCTCTGGCTGACAAGAAAGGTGCTATTTGAAAGACAAATATACTGCAGGGAAAAGGGGCAAGAACAAACAATCATGGTCACTTTTGTTTTGGGTTTATCTGAGAGTAAGGCCATTTGAAGAGTTACCGTGATGCAGCGCAGCACATGGTTCTCTCCACAGCACTAGATGAAAGCCAGAACAGCTCTACAGCATTTCACCCTTCCTAGCAACAGTACTATGATGCAGTCATTTCCCTTCTCATCAGTTATGTCTCAATAGATTCCAAACAAAACCTCTAAAAGAGTGCAGTAATACCTAAGCTAAAGCTTAAATAAAATAAAAAAATCTTTCCGTTATCTCACTACAAGGCAAAAAAAAAACCAAAAAAACCCTGCTTTAGCTCTGAATTATTTCAGTATAATAAGCAACAAGCATTACTGGAAATATATTGTAAATTAACTCTCCAGGTCTGTTTCCATTCGTTGTATATAACAGACTTTCATGAGAATGGAGCAAATCCATCCAAAGGCTTTAATCTGCTTTGAGACCAAAACAGCCTTGCATCATATAACCAGAAACAACAGTGTACTGCTAAATCACAGGGAACTGTCCCTGAGTGATTTCATAAAAACAAGCCATAAGCTTCCCCTCTGCCTTCAGGTGAACAGGGAGAAGGGGAATTTGGAGCCAGCTGTGATACCAACAGCGCTAGCAAACTACAAGGAGGTGAGGCAAGATCCCATGGTCCTACTTTCTCTGCAAGAGAGGACATAGCAATGGTCTCCTGCAGTTTCTGGGTGGGGCGAGTAGAAGAAAGTGGAACTAGAAAGATAAGAGAGCAAGAGCTGGTTTCAAAATCCACCACATCTCCTGAGCCATAGATTTTCTTCCCCAGGAGCAGACCACCACCAGCTATTTCTTCCCCCATCTAGCTCCAGCACTAAAGGACTTTCTCCTTCCAGTACTTGGACATCAGCTTTGTGTCTGGATGTCAAGGTCCTCACATACTTGAAGACTGTCAGGAGACAGAGGCACAAAGTATGTCAGTGGATTAGCTGTTTGCTGAGCATTTAACACTCACAGCAGCTGTAACAAAGAAAGAGAGTCCCCCTGGGCTCACAGCAAGGCTTGAGGCCAGCTAACCATCCACCACCTCCAAAACCAGCTGGCAAGTGGTGCAGGCTGGTGCACTGAGATATAAAAAAGACTGAAGATGCCTCCTCCTAGGGCCTCTGTGCAGAGCGGCACTGCTGCTGATGGGCAGAGGGGCTCTTCGATGATTTCTGTACATTTTGTTAGAAGAAATCTGCCAGAGAAGCTGTATGTGCATATACGTGGGTGCAGAAGTCATTCTGGGGTGAAAAAAAAAGCATCACTGTCATACAGAGTGGCTCATGAAATTTCTGATGTGAGAGTTAGTGCCCCACTCCAACAAAAAAAAAATCACCAACAAAATACCCCAGACACATGGAACTACCTAATCTTTGAGAAAACAGAAAAGCTGCTTGAGAGAAAAGCCCACAACAACAAGGGTTCCCCATCACCCATTTAAACTTGAGAACCATATTCAGCCTTCAAGTAATTTCTGTGAAACCTAATGGACTAGTAATTCTTTTCCTTCATAAAGACACTTGGTAACTTAGGACTACAGAGTTTTGTTTATTTATAAATATTTTAAAATATTACTGAGCTTATTCTGTTTGTTAAGGTTCCCTTCTACATTAAGATCAGGGGAATGTGTCTAGGTTAAAATCATACAAAAGATTTTCTCATTTGTCTGGAGAACAAAACATGCCAAGAACTATTAGAGAAGATTACCCCAAACTATGCTGACATGTTCAGGCATTGAGGTACTTTCAGACTGTATTAAGACCCTTCTTCCTAAAGAAATCTGACATCCTCAAATCTAGGAAAAAAAGATAGCCAGTGAAAAACTCATGTACACAGTGAATTATTCTGAATTCTGCAAGCATAGCTGCATTTTCTTCTAAATTCTTCTCCAAGATCCTTCAGCACTATATTTTTGCAGTTTCTGTGCTCTGTTTTTGCAGTATTTTTGGTGTCATGGACTAATTCTAGTGCAGCAGAAGTTGCTTCCGGGTCTGCATTTTTTGAGGATAATCTCTCTCATCTATGACACAGTATGTTCAAGCCCTCCTGAAGCTGCATCTCCTCTCAAAGGAAGCCTTTGGAGTAATGGGATTCAGCAGTAATGATCTCGCATACTTTGCAGCTTCTCATTGGGGTATGAAATGATATTACCACGCTTGCACAACACATTAATCCCATCTACTTATGGTAGTTGCTCAGAAATATTGTGCCCAACCCATGTGATGCCGCCTTCTCTTTTTCAAAGAGACAAGAAGGCAGGCACATAGTTAGGCTGCATTATTACACCTGATAGGAAGGACTTATTTCTCTAATAACTGCTAATCTCGATATGAAAAGGTTCTTCATCTTTATTAAAACGTTTTGGGTTTTTTATGTGTATAGGGTGACAAAGAAAAGACACTTTCATGGATTTCTAACTTAAATCTTTCTTCCCAAGGTTCTGTCATGTGAGCAAGAGCAAAAATCAACTTCCTCACTACAATTACAGACAGCAAGGAAGAGAATGAGCAACTTCAAGTTTTGGCTTTTTTAATGACACCATTGCTTTTTCTCTTAGTGCTGCTTTTAAGTGGTTCTTTCCTGTGATACAGACACTTAAGCCACTGTGAAATATACTGGGCCTATCACTGCAGTTGGATTTGGCAGTCTGCTTACAGCGTGGACATTTGGATTCAATCTGGTAATCTCAACAGGAAGGTGTCAGATATCCCTTTCACTAACCCAGTTTTTCTATCAAGCCTTCTACAGACACCAGCTCACTGTGATCTTCTTCAGGAAAGAAAGGGATCATGGAGCACATGAGAGCATCTCAGGTCTGCAAACTCATGCCTCTAAACACAGATGGACAGTTTTTGTGTCTAAACTGGGGTGGTTTTTTGTGTGTGCAGTTATTTTGGGGTTGGATTTGTGGTTTGGGGTTTTTCAGTTTATTTACTTTTTTAAGATGAAAACAAACTTGAAGTGGAATGATTACTGAAAATGTCTGGAAAAACAAAATAATACTACTTATTCCTAGGACTGATAAAATTACACTTTCAATTAATGACCAGTTTATTCAACACCTTCCCCTTTTGGACAAGCAGCCCTGCTTCCTTCCCCCCCAAAAATTACAGGCAATTTCTGATCTATTTCAGATTGTCCCAACACATAACTGGTGGATGTGGGAGCAAGAACAGAGAGGTGTCTGGTGGGCAATGGAGTGAGGCTGATCAAGGGTTACCAATAGTGAAAATGGTTAGCAATTAAAAAAAAAGAACAATTCTTCCAATGGCTGAACTTCAAAGGCAATCAACAGCAGAAATCTTGCCCTGCTATGTCTACTTCTTGAGATGTAAGATTTTAGACACCTGTTTTAATTTGATCCCAGAAACAGTTGTTGTCCCAAGCATTTAGGTAATGCACCTCTACCGGAGTGAGATACAGAAATATTTTGTATCTGTATGCTTATACCCCCATTTTTTACACCCCAACACTAAGTTTGGGCTGTAGCTCTGTGAAAAAAAGCTTAAAACCCAAGACCACAGTCAGCCCCAGAGAGCTTCTGCAGGCTCACTCACTCTGATTTTAAGTAACACCTTACATCTGCTTGCTTCACCAGCACTGTCTCCTGTCTCTCCCAGCCAGGTAAAATAACAGGAGCCCATTTCAAACAGCCAGAAATTTTTAAAGGATGGAGGAGAGGAGGAGTTAGACTGACTCCCCAAAGGTGAACGTGATCAGACGAGGGTCATAACTTTATGGAGCTAAGGGAAGTGATTTGCAGGTACCTCATTATTTGTGTGTCATTTACCCATGAAGAACAATGTCTGTTAATCCTATTGACTGGAAATTATTAACTGGAAGAAGAAAGCAGCTTCCGCAAATTTAATAAGTGCTACAATGAACCAAATGGAAAAGCATGCAATAGCTCTTCTGGAACCTATTACATGAATAGTTCAAGTAATTATAATGCAGTTATTCCAGAACCATGAGACACTTAAGGGACCACAGACTCTTCATGGCTCACACATCAGACAAGCAAGCATGAAATCAGTGTTCAGCAGGTGTCAAAAGAAATGAACTCTGAAAACATTTTCAGCTTCATAAAAACTGACACTGTTTGCTATTTAATGTAAATGCAAGATCAAAGATGTTTCCTGCTTATTAATGAGACTACCCTTATATTTAAGCACTGGAGGCAGAAATACCTGCCATGAACCTCAAAACATTCTGCCTGAGAACTATAATTCTTTAAATGCAAAAGGCCAGCCAGCCAAGACCTACAGCATCACATCAAACACTCTTCCATGCATCTCTGAATACATATTTCCCCTCCTAACATACCAGACTCGTTATTTCCCAGGAGCAGTAAGTGAGTACACAGCTACCTGCATGCAGTGAGTGTGTGTGCACGGGCTCCCTTACCTGCTCCTTTTTCACTGGTGTGCTGTGCGCTGCCACAGCCGAGAACTGCTCGAGTGCGTTTTGAGGTTCTTCACTTGGCTGCTGTTGCTGCTGTTGCTGCTGCTGCTGCTGGTCCTGTGGCTGGGTCTCCGCTGCCCCTTGCTGAGCAGGGCTCTCCTGCTGATCCTGCTCTTTATCCTTGGACTCGGAGTCCGATCCCGATTCTGTAGTCATGGTTGGTTATTCTGCAAAACAAGGTGAGCAGATCCACTGAGTACAATCTCATAGCTGTGAAATTGTAAGCTAGGCTTACAAAATGAAGAAAGATCAGGCAC
>JAWWLV010000088.1:102115118-102167706 GCA_035041135.1 Platyrinchus mystaceus | reverse complement strand
TGAGCAGATCCACTGAGTACAATCTCATAGCTGTGAAATTGTAAGCTAGGCTTACAAAATGAAGAAAGATCAGGCACAAAGTTTTAGTCTTAATATGCTCAGGCTTTAAAGTGGCTATCACACTGGTCCAACCAGCATCCCTAGGAAAGCTTCCCTGGCGTAAAAGACCAGGTCTAAATACATCCATACTATAAGGAAGAGTGTTTTCCCATGAAATCTGATTTTACATTGTAATACACTGACATTATAGGACTTCTGTTCGAGTTAAATGCAGAATAATAGTTCATAATTCATAAAGAGAGAGCAACATGCTGAGAAAAGTTTATGTGATTGAAGGCCCTAAATCCAACAAAATCCACTGCAGTTCTAAAGCATGTGGAAACTTTTGAAACACTACATCTTTTGTCCTTTACATTGAAGCCAACACAGCTTGAGCTCCTTAACATCTGCACTCCCTTTGGGAAATGTACTCAAGTACTTTTGATGATTCCAGGCAACATATTAATGGTTGGACTCCATGATCTTAGAGGTCTTTTCCAACCTAAAGGATTCTGTGATTCTGCATATGCTAGAAACATCTGATGTGGGCCCACCAACATCAGTGCAAACACACAATTGTCCTTAAGCCCAGTTCTGTCCTTCCCACTTGAGTTCATCTACACTTCTGTCATTTCTGTCTAAGTGCTAGAGCATCCAAAAGAAAATATAAATACTTCCATTAAGTCATTTTAAGTGTTACATTTAAAGTGAAGTGAATACAACTTTTTTTGAGTGTCTATGTTTGTACTTTGTCCAGTACTAAATAAAAATGAAAATATTAGCAAAGTTAATCAAAATCTTAACTATTTCAATTCAATACTTTTGTTACAAATACGTGGTTGGCACCCAATTCTCAAACTACGTACAAGCAAAATTGAACTTTTAAAAAATACTGTGATTTTGTATCAAAAAAGGATTTGAAAAAGCAGGCTCTGTGCCAGTTCAGCAAAGGGAGTGTGCTTATATGTTTATTACTCATATGTTCTCAGACCTCATGAACTTTTCTTGAGCATTTTTGTTTTAAGCAGCTTGAAAACAAACCAGCCTGCTGCAACCTATTTCTGTGCATCATCAGGACATGATTTCTTTAACCTGGTAACCATAGCTACTGTTGCAATTATAGGTGGTTCCACAGAATATACATCTGCTAACTCATCTGCTAGGAATTCACTATCAACTCCTAGAATACACTACAATGTTTACTAGTAGAAGTAGGTTTATTATAGATCAAAAGAAAAGTAAACCACTTTTTTTCCTTAAATGTTTAATAAGCTAAATTGTTTGACAGAAAATGTTTTAAATTAGGCCAATTACTACTTTGCAACTCACTAATGTATTCTGCACTTTCAAGGCTAAGCTCTCCAGTGAATGCATGTCTCTGTAGAGCAAAGCAAGTCACAGCATTCAGCCAGCGCTCAGCTTTTGCACTGCATGTGGGGACAGGGGTGCATGTTCCTACCCCCTGCAAGCCAAAACAGCACAAGAGAGAAGCAGAACTAGAAAGCATACATGGCAGATTTATGCTTCAGGCCACAAAAATGTACTAACGTGTGACACACTTGTTTAGGAACATAAATTTCTACACTCAAACTTGGCACAAACGTATAAAAAAATACCTTTTAAAATGCATTATTTTACAAAATGTCTTTGGCATCTACAAAAAGCAATAATTAGCTTGGGTCTTAAAATGTGACAGTCAGAAAGTCATTCACCTAATTGAACTTCAGCTGTCCCTATCTGAGACGGTCACTTTAAATGTGGAGGAGAAAAACAGACATTTCAGAGAGCGATTCATCTGACCTATTTTAGATTCCTGCTTTAAGCTGAGATAAATCACATACTAGCGCAACTTCATCCAACTCGCTATGAAGGAAGCCTAAACAAGCTCCTCCAATGTAGATCACACAACCCAACCTCTATTTTCAATTCTCCTAAGCCACTCTTTTTTGTACGCATTAAACATTAAATTCCAGAAGAATGTTATTCTCTCAGAGTTTTGGTTTGCCCATCTGTCAATTCAACATGGAATAAACTATTCTTCATCTGATGCTGTTACAGTTGCCTTGAAAAGCACACAGGTCTACATGAATGTCCCAACTTTCCCCCAACACCATGTTTTGTACAAGCGTATGAAAATATGAAATGCAAATTAATCAAATAATTATTTCAATAAACTCAAACTATGTATTTCATTTTATTTTCCAGAAACTATGCATTAGGAAGTAGCCAAAACCTAACTTACAGCTACAAAAATCATTGATCAAACAACAGTAAAGAGGACCTAAGACCAATACAATGTGTAATGCATGAAAGTTGTAGTATCAAGTCTTTATTTCCCCCCCTTGGTATGAACTAAAACGGTATAAATAAAAAGTAGCTATCATACTTGCTGTTAAGAAAGAGGTATCAATCTCTGTAGGATCAGATTGACAATCAATACAAATCAGAAGTCTGTCTTCCTTCAGCTGCCATCACCATGTCACTTGAAGCTCATTTTTACACCCTGTGTAGCTTCTTTCCTAATGACCATTTGTATCCCGGCTGTTTGTAAGCATGGAAACACAGCCATTTAAATTAGCCCCATAAACCACAACTCCATGTAGCATGAAATAAAAACAAGTTTTACTTTTCCTGCCAGTTATAATTTTGAATCTCAGGGAAAAAAAAAGTGGTTCTTTTATTCTTCTGGGACATTCCTGCATGAAACACAGCCTTACAATACTGAGTTACTCTCTAGGATTGGTTTTCTCTCCAGTTCCATGAGTCCTTGCTGGCTTTAAGAGTGCTTTGATAGAAAACTTTGTGTGCATTATCAAATCTTTTAGCATAAGAGATTCCCTAGATACAATATTACTGTCATTAGCCAGCAGCAGATGGATTTAATTAACCTTAGACTACCCATTTCCAAATGTCTTTATTTCCCCATGCATACACGTTTTATAACAAATACTGAGAACAAAATACTATTCATTTCATGCTGTTATCTTACAGGTGTAAATAGAAGCAAAGCAAACGCACTGTGAATCCAATTTCTTACAAACTGCTCAGATGACTGTAATGTTAAGATTTATCTCATTCCACCTAGTGCAGGTTGAAAATACATAAATTGCAAGACAGAAAACAACATTCCTCTCTCAATGCAAACCGATAGTTTGTTTTGCCTTCCTCAGCAAACAGCTGCTTATCCACATGAACTTTGGCAGCATTTCATCTGTTATAAGTAGCAAAACAGTCCTCCTAGTAAGAGGTAATTTCACTCACTAGAAGGAATAACAGTAACTTCAAGAAATTCACCAACATAAATATTACTCTACCTTTGTATGCAGCAAACCTGACAGAACAGCTAGTAGTGTCTAAACATTTATCAAACATGTAGCTGGCTGAAAATTTCTTATTCTTAGTTGATTAGTTTATTTACTGTACCTGGCTATGTACCAAAACCATGACTTCTACTGTGGATTTCAATACGGGAAGAACAAAATCACTGAAGTTCCTTAAAAACCTTTCCTGTTGCCAGCACAGCCTCCATATCAAATTCCCCTTTCCAGCACACAGAAAACAAACCAATGAAAAGAAACTGGGAGCACTACGTTACACAAATGAGGTAATACTATGCAAGCCAGATGCGGTCTTGGATAGCTAAGTTTTGGCTTACAACCCAGTGTTCAAATATTCCAAAAGATTAGCTGAGTCCAAACTTAACGCAGATGATGCTAATACTGGATAGTCTGAGGCTAGAGTAAATTTGGCTACAGAATTCAATCAGAATGAAAATCAAGACTTTTGATTAATAGTGGGGGGGGGGGGAACTGACCCAAAATTAGCTTATTTTAATCTACTACTTAAAAATTAAGTTCAAAATGTATGTATTTTCAGCAGTGTAAAGTTTTAAAATATAAGATTTTGAGTGCTGCAGATGAACACGTAAGAGAGTATAAATATTAATATACTGTCAAGGCATTAAAACACAACTTCAAAAAACCAGCATGGCACTTAAAAATAATTTTATTAGGTCAAATCACAGAAAATAAATATTTTCCTACCCTTACACTATACAAAGACATTACATAAGATTACAAAACCTGCAAACCACTTGAGCAAAAAACCCTCCATCCTAAAACCTTAGGGCACACCTGGACCTGCTTAGCCCCAGCCACCAACTTATTGCAACTCGGAAGATTACCATTTCCATTACCAATTGCTTCCTATGGACTTTAAACACATAATTTCCTTTTCTCCATAAGGGAACCAAAACCATGTTGTCTTCTATGTCACCTGGTCCCCTCCAGCAAGTGACAGTCCCAATCTACTGTATACATTCATACATTCAGAAACTTATTTGACACCCTACCTCCTGTTCTCAAAGCGCAGATCTTCTGGGTTGCATCTACAGAGCAACAAAATTCACAGCTAATTGACAGCAGAGTCCATAGTTTAATTAACTCAGCAGTCATTAATAAATTTTATTTATATATAAATACATGCTAGTGAAAATACATGCTATATTAAGCAAACAGAAATCACATTAGAGAAGAAATTGCGAATTAATTCTGAATAAATTGTGATGTAATGAGAAAACAAAATTGAACCAAGTATAATTAAATGAACTATACATAGCCACTACTTCCTGTAATGCACAGATTAATGATTTACATTTAAATGCTTCTTTGATCTAATTAATTCTCTTTGTGGAAAGTTCTCCTTTAATTACAGTAATTTTTGAAGATTGTTAAAAATCTTTGCAAAGATCCAAATTCGGAAGTTATGTAACAAAATAATGATTCCATACTTCAAAAATAATGTTCTGCATAATGAGAGACATATTTATCCAATAATGATGAGATGCTGATGAGAAGAGCATATGGAGAACAACATTGCTGCAATGAGCAGTATTGGAAATGCCAATTTATGTTTCGAGAAAAGAATACACACCAGAACTCCAACTTCTAAGCTTGAAATATAAACTGTTTTCATCAAACTGCCTGAATTTTCAGCTCACTTCTTCCCAGTTGTGTTCCTTTTTAGGAAAACAATCATTTTCTGTAGATCCACTTTGAGTTGGGTGAGTTTGGCCCTCACATGCAGGAGGCACCCAAGCCACAGACATGTGGTACAGGGGCCCCAAGAGTTAAAACCAGCTCTTTCTTGACCCACCACCATCCTTCAGTGCCAGCCACGCCTTACAGAGGAGGCATCTCCCTGGCACTACAGTTACTCCAGTGGACACCAACAAGCCAAAGATGTATCCTAAAAGGACATAGTTGGGAAATAGCACCACCACCAAATGAAAGTGCAGCTGAACATTTCTGGATAGACTGTACTTCACCTAGCAAGGCTGGTGACAGAAGGTGTCAGAAGCTTTTAAAGGACCCAGGAAATAGGGGAATATATCAAAAAGGGATTATACACCAAAGCAGAACCAAGGACACACGAACACAAAAGGAAATATGAAGACTAGGATACAAACTGATTTAAAATCACCAAGAGCTGAGGCAAACAATAAGAGCGTCTATAAACACATTCAAAGGAAAACGAGGCCTGTTACAGAACACAAGAAAGGCTGAATTCTTCATTCCCAGCAGCTAGCTGGGACCAGATAATGGGGGCATATTTCATTTGACACAAAGGATGTGCAAGTGCAGGCTGGATGGAATAAGGGAAGAACAGAGCAAACACATCAGTCAGCCAGCTGGTTTCAAGTCAGCAGGAACCATTGGAAATCTCCTTACGGTGCTTGGGAAACCACCATCAATCTTTGGCATCTCCATGACAGTGGTTAATGGTTTAGAGAGGCCAGGTAAGGTCTAAAAGAAATTAAAAGACCAAACACGGCATCCAATCTTATAAAGGAAACAGAAAAGCCAGAAATTACAGTGTACTTTTAATACCAAAGTTACTGGAACACACTGCTAAAGAATTTCTAATCCTGTAAAAATAATGAGATTAGGAACAAAATAAAACAAATAGCAAACTTTATTGTATCAAAAATTCATGTCAAACTAGAGTAATGTTTCTTTTGCTCTCCCTGACAGGACATCTGTCCCAGCTGATAAAAAGGAAGTGGAGTAGTACAGATGACAGAGCCTATCTTTAGAAAGGCTTTTAAAACAGCCCCACATGACTTTTTCATGAGTGAACTGTGGAAATAGTTTCCATTATTACAAGGAAGAGGAGGAAAAAAACGTGTAGAAGTGATTAAAAGCCCCAAAACCTAGCCTACAGTCAGCAGCATGATAACAGCCTGTGAAAACTTACTGATTTGGAGAATCACAGCCATTTGAGAATTAGTGAAGGGGGAGAGAGTGCCTGATCCATGCTCAGCAACAAACTGGGGAGGTTGGGACACACCACTGGCATCCTCACCCAATTTAAAGAAAAGCGTATATATGCTGAAAATCATACATATGCCAAATCCAACTACATTCCTGTAAGGATAACAGCAGCAGGAGTGGAGACCTCAGAAGTTGAAAGTGATGAGGAAGATATGGGTTAGGTAGCAGGAATGAAGCAGCTTGAGGGCCTGAATTCTGTGTTAAGCAAGGCTAATTCCTGGCGACATAATGCTGGAGATGTTCTGCCTTCTGCAGCACCAGGGAAAAGTATACAGCATACTGTATTTCAGCTTGGGATTCATATTTTTTGAAAAATACACACTAAAGAGTGTCAAGAAGGGAGTAGGAAGAACAACAGCACCTTTAGAAAATGTGATCTGTGGAAAAAGGTTTAAGGACCAGGATTTTTTTACTCTGGGAAAGGGAACAGAAAGAGAGGCTGATAAGAGCCTTGCAATACATACATACTTTTTGCAGACAGAAATTAATCAAGCATTTGCTAACAGTGAAGCAAGAACCTGAATTGGCATCAAGTGGGATTTAGAGTAGACAGCATATCAACTGCAATGACAGTCAGGAAGAGGTTATCTATAGATTTGTGGAGTCATCACGGGACACTTACATACAGATAAAAAGGAACAGCAAAATTCTCTGTTTGCAACTTTATAAAGCATAAGATACTAAAATTTTGTTGATTTTCCTACCCTTCCACTTGGGTTGGCAACTCCAAATTCACAAAATGCATATTGTTTCTGTTTCAGAGCACCTGGACACACAGGGTAACATTTTTGTTTCCTGTTTACCTTTCAGTTCTGCAATTCAGTGAAATTACCTGGGTCTGTTTTCCCATCTGGATGGGTGGCTTCCCACTGCAATAAAACCCAGAATCATTGCCATTTCTGCTGCCCTTCCTGCATGCAAGTTTTATGAAGAGTATGACTGACTGGGTTTCCTGAAAACACCAGATCATCTTTTGGAGGTCATAACACCTAGAGCACCCCAAGGCTACCCTAATTTCTGAACAGGACAAGAAAAATCAGGCCACCATAACATGCTTTGGCTCATTTTTTCCTGTCCTGCTGATCCAAGCAGCTTTCCCTATGGGCAAACATTGATTTACCAGAGGAAGAAGCAAATTGCATTCTCCCATCAAACTCTCTTTTCAGGTCTGCAGGCACGGGGTGCAGTTGCCACTGCACCTTTCCCTGTATCCAGAGTGGGGGCTGGCTCTGTCCCCCTAATCCCCCACTGCCAAGATTCATCCACCAGCTCCAAAAGCAGGTTTGATCACGGCCACTGCTCACATCAGTTCCTGCAGAGGAGCTCCCGTCTGGAGGAGCACACACAAGCTGGCAAACACGTACCTTTTTGGGAATGCTGAGTGTAACTACAGAAGTGCACAGTGATTAAACCCAAACCTGACAGTTATTTCATTCGTTAAGAAAATAACAACCAACACAAAAAAACCCACCCCAAAACAAACACCAAAAAACTATAAGGTAAAAGGAGAACTCATGAGAAACACAATAAACTGCTGCTTACAACAGACTTCATCAAAGCATCTGCTCACCAAAAACCTTTAACCCACAGAAATACTGCAATTGCAGAAAGGTAAAGGGAACCAGAAGTAATACACAAATGACTTGATAAATACGTATGGTGAGAAACAACAGGGAATTACAGGGAGTTGGCAGATGTGAGGAGGAGGAGGAGAAGGAAATGAAGGAACCAGTAATGGAGACTACAGCAGCATCCCACAGATGTTGGTCAAGAGAGAATTGCATAGAAACACCCTTAATTTCACCCCTTTCCTCATTTCAGTTACAAAAAACCCTAGGCAAAAAAAGCCCCAAACCCCCAGCAAAACTGCCTGTAGTGCTGTGATTAAAACCAATTGGTAAATATTTCATTCAGAAAGTAGAAAGGCAAGAAAAATGTCTCAATGGCACACCCTGATTTTCTCCAGACAAGTGACTTTGATTACTTGGGTTACATTTACATGAAGTTTTGACCTTTCTAAATTGCTCTGGAGCCAAATGTTCACATGGGGTTCCCTGTGCATCACTCACTATTTAAAAGTTGCATTTAATGTCACAGAGGCTAAGAGTGCTTTAGGCATCACATCATTAAAGTTCATATTCTCATATTGAGCAGAAAATATAATGAATTCAAAATTTAAAAAAAAAAAAAAAGAGTTGCACGAGTTGCTAACACATGGCAGGTGTGCTACATTATCACACTACCCTCAGGCCAAAATACTGTAACACCTGTGAACAATATTTTCTGTTTCATACACTACCTAAATAGACTGTGCTGCAGTGCTCCCAAGCTAGTGACCTGACTAACCTCACAGAAACAAGGGAATCAGACAGGCAAGGTACAGATCAGAGCATCAAGCCCATCTCCTCCAAGGGCTTCTGACTCCCTCCTAGCAGACATTTATCTTTCTAGCTCAGGTGATGGAAGAGACCACTAAGTAAAACAAAAAATGAATTGTAATTTAAAATATCAACCTGAATTTTCTAATTTCCTGGACATCTTACTAACTAGAATTCAGCAATGAAACCAGTTGTTTCTTTTCTTCATTTTACCGAGTAGTGCTTGAAAAAGTCACAAAGGGCTGCTCACCAATGAATTAAATCCTCCTCAGCCTACCACTTGTAAAAGCAATGTAGTATTATAAATTTTTGTGGGTTTTGTTTTTTTTTTCTTTTTTTGGAGTGACTGGGTATTCCCCCCCATTTTTATGGTTTGGAGGGGATTCATTTTTACATTTTTGTAGCTTTGTCTCCAATCCAGAGTGGCTCAGAGGTGGAAGAAAAGAAGCAGAGAAGACAGACATTTTGCAGGCAGCTGCCTAACACCTCCTTTAACTAGCCACAGCCATTTCCATTGTCCACTGCTGCTCCATCCTGTCAAGACACACATCAGCACTGTGGCTGCAATCTCTGCTCCCAGCTCCATACAGGTTCACAGGCATTGCTGCCCAGCAGCACACTCAGCTTAGGAGGTCACACTGTTTTCCATAAACCTCCCCAGAACTGAGCCTTTTAAGTTTTTCAAGGCAGTTATCATTCCTTTCTTCATGGAGGCAGATGTGTGACACAGGTCATGCAAGGCAGGGCTCTTGAGCAATGGCTTCTCCCACAGCATCTCAGAGCAGCACCTGCTCTTCATCGCAGGGGAGCTCCAGGTCTTCCTGAACGCTGGATTAAAATAATAGGTATAACTTCAAAAACTAAGGCAGACACAAAAGGAAGGAAGAAGTCATAGGCAGTGAAGAAAAACCCAGAGGAACCATCCTAAAAGCTAGTCAAATAAAGGCTGCTCTGTGCAAGGAGAGCCAACATGCTAGGGCCTTAGGACAAAAGTGCTCCTACTTCATCTTCCTTTTTCTTTTGTTCCCTCCTATATTAACACTAATTTTACATCCAGTTTTTCAACTTCTGAAGGCAATAAAGGGTATTGATACAGTAAGGCTACATGGTGAGGCATCACAGTGTGTTTAGTCATAATAGCTTTTGTTTTTCTGAAATGGATTATTAATTTCATATTTAGCTATTAATCTCGTGGGCATTCATGTCAGTTTTGAATGTAAAACACATTCTGCAATACCAACTAATAGACTTTCCAGTTTGGAGCACCGCATCAGCAAACCAGCAGTTCTCCAAAACCAAACCCATGGCATCAGACAATAGCTTTTTATACTTAAACTCTTCTGGGATCCCCATGCTCCCCCGAGCATTAATTACCTGCTACAGATTACAAAAATAGTGCTAATTTGGCACTGGCAGCTAGCCCGTGACACCTGTGCTCCAGGTGACACAGTCACTGCAAAAACAGTCTCCCAGACACCTTTTAAAATGCAGTTCAACGTTTTCCCCCCAAAAAAACTGTAATACACATACTAGCAGTCTGCTCTAATGTCTCATAGCCACCAGCTGTTAAATAATGTGTTGGATGCAAACCAAGATCTGAGGATGATGTGGGAGCAGAGACTTCTAGGAATGAATCGGTCAGAGTGGAAAGGCAAGGATGACAAGAATATTTACGGTGGATCCAGGCATCTGTAGAGTGACCTCACTTAAAATCAGAGAGTAAGCGGGATTTCCTCCCAGCTTCAGTTACACTTTGGTTACATGTCTTAGGAACATTTTAGTTACACATTTCCAAAGCACAGGAAGGTTGCACATATGTTGTCCCAATGCATACTAGTTAAGTCCTGAGGGTCCTTTGCATGATGAGCTCCACATGGAATTAGGAGAAAGCTTTCTGTGTCTTCACATAACATCCCAATAAAGCCAAAAACCTTTCACCATCTGTGCAGCTAAACTATGAGGATTTGCAGATCATCATCCAATACAGCCTGACAAAGAAAATAGCTATCTTTAAAGAGGCTCTAACCCTTTTTACCTATTAAACCCTGAAATGCTCTACATACAGCTACATAGTAATTACATTATATACTCCTGACCCAGTGTTATAGTGGATTATGCTGGCTCTGAAGATGGATGTCACCAGATCTGGCAACTCCTCCGTGACGTGTATGACCTTCTTGGAGTTCAGACACATAGAAGCGACAGCAGCTCAGAGAGGACAGAAGGGTTTGAGGCAATGGGGACAGACAGGTGGCTTGAAGTGTCCCCACAAGACAGTGGTCAGAAAAAAATGGGGTAGGAGGTAAAGAATAAGAAAGTAGGAAGTTGCAATAATGCAGCTTAATCACAAAAGCTAGGAGTAAGAGGGAATGGACAGACTCTTGCAGCAAAAAGAGGAAGAAAAGCTCTTTGCAGCTTTTAAATCACAGGGGATTCAAAAAAGTAAGTAATGCAAATCTAGGTTTCTCAACAGGAATTGAGCATTTAAAATAATAACAAAAAATCTACTCTGTATTGAGTTGATGATTTAAAAGCAGAACAAAAGGTGTTATCCCCTAACTGAGGAACAAATGACTTTACAACACGAATTATTTCCTTCCCCACATACTTTTCCTTATACATACCTCTGCTAAATATTTGATGATGTGTTTTTAAGGCTACAGACCACTAATTTCGTAGCTGATGAATAATCCAAACAATCTACCTTAATTTAAGGGAGAATCCTGCAATTCAGAAATAGAGTGAAAGACTTTGATACCAGACTCTATTCAGTGTGCTGAGTTTCCAACTTCTCTCACATGCTAACCACATAAGTGCCCAAATCAATGAAACGAGACCATGAACAGTAGCTTTTCCCATCCTTCCTCCTGATGTTGTGCAGGACCCAATGCAAGACTCTGGGCAAGTGACAAAGGACTGCTGTGCATTTTTATCTAACGATGATTTTATGACAATTTATTTTTTTTTTCAGTACCCTTCAGATCACAGCACATAAAATTCAACTTATTTATATTCCCCAGTATGTGGTAGTGTGTGGGGGAGTGGGAGAAAAGGTAACTGGGTAACTGTCTCACTCCTTACTGGAAAGATTTGCTCTAGAAGTCATTTATAATTTCAAAGTTTAATATATTAAACAAATTTGATACCTTAGTGCACAATTCAACATTCTCAGAAGCTAATAAAAATGCAAAAAATACAAAGAGTTACTCCTTACTGCATCATAAATGGTGGCTCAACAACAAAAAACTTCTAGTAGCTATGTCTGATGCTAGATGAACAATAGAGTTGCATTTCACCTCTCCTTCCCCTCTTCCGCTCACTCTGCAGTCTGTTTTCTGTGGGGACACAAATCTCCATGCCAATATTCACATGGCCATTACATCTGAACTAAAAAATGAATGAGGTAATCCACCCCCTCCCTGGATGTCATGAATGCCCCAGGGAACGGTACCCTGCAGCTGGGCTCCAACCCACTCTGCTCTCTCTGTCACCTCCATTACATGCTTGTGTTCTACCACATCTGGGGCCACAGAAACTTTACCCCTAAAAAATAATTGTTTTAAAGGTTTCCAAAGAAGCAGCAAACCTACTAATCCTTCCCCCAGCTCCGGAACAGCATTAATTATTCCTACAGCAGCAGCTACCACAGTTTTTTGGGAGAGAGACAGCCATGCAAGCACGCCAAAAGCACCATCAACCAATCAAGCACATCAGATATGTGCTGGATCTTAATTAGGGGGTTTTTCTTGCATACTGACATCAATGCTCTATGCTCCCCTTCCCAGCTCCCTTTGTCTAAACTCTACATATTGGTATATATTTATGTCACCTGTAAACAAAATCTCACAATGCTGAAGTTTCCATGTTCCCCACAGGCCATATATTCCATTGATTTCCTAGCCTGTTAACAAAAATTTTCCCAAATGTCTGACCTAATTCTTCCTACTTGAAATGTAGGCACACTCCTCCTCACCCTGACGACAGTGGATGCATAACATGGCTTTGCAGTGTGCAGACGGCTGCTGTTCATCCCTCAGACCACTCTCTGTCTCTTCTGGCAAGTCCTCTTTTTAGTCCTCTCTCTGGCTCTTTCTCCTCTCCTCTGCTCTCTTTCCCATCAGTCCACCTCTCTTCCAAGCAATAGCATCCAAACCCTACTTTCAGCTGAAGATCAACTGTGTTTACTGGTGCTGAACAGCTTGGAAGGATGGCTTTATACCTGAAAACAGTACTCTTTATACTTCCTGCTAGCAAAGAGCTCAGTAATTTCACCATATTATGACAGTTATCAACTTAGTTTTAACCTTTGATCTATTCAAAATCCCACACTGTTTTCTTCAAACTTGTGCCTAAAAGTCTCCCAAGTGGAAGACAGCTATCCTAACTACATTATGTTCAACAAAAAGTAAGGAAAAAATCCCCAACTTAATGGGTAAATATCATTTGATTTTTTTTTTAATTTTAAACTTAAAAATTCCCTTCTCTTATGCTGGGTATCGTCAAAAAAGTAAAGTATTCATTGCTGTAAAAGATCTAGTTTCAGTGACAGAGTGCACATGATTTGTATCAGAACAACTGCAGCTCCCTGGATCCAAAGTACGTTCATACCATTATACTCTCTTATTTATGAAAATATTAGGGAGTACCAATTGGAAACATTTCCAATTTCGCCTATACCTTCCATCCATGCTGACATACACACTCCACCTCCTTGACAAGTCTTGAGGGCATTAGCAATTTGGCTAGGCTGACCCCCCAGCACGTTTGCTGTAGTGGTTTTGGAGCAGAGGACGTCTTCCAAAAAACACAGGAACTCAACGCTCTTGTCCATTTTCAAGAGCCACAGGGCTATTAAGGTGACCTGAGTGGCAGTGCTGGCAGTGTCGTAACTTATTAATAAATTGAGAGCAAGCTCACATCTGCTAGGAATGGAAAGTCTAGTCCACCTCATTTTACGGTCTCTAGCTGAGTCAAGCACATTAAAATATGTATTACTTCTGTCTACCTGTCACTTCTTGTAATATGCTTAGGTGAACCCGTGGCTGCAAGCCAGAGCCCAAACTGTTTCAACACAAGCAGTGCTTTTGGGGAAAAGTTATTTGCAACGTAAGTGTCAGGTTCCTCTCAGTATGCTGGTAAATGTATGCCTCAACCCTCAACGAAGCAGAAGTTAAATCGGGAGGAAAGACTCCAATTTCAGCTTAATCTGGGAATCATAATACACTCATGAAATGAACTACATGCTCTGCTTGTAGCTCATGCTCCAACAAAAGAAAATGGAAAAGTCAAAAGACTGATTGAGGCTGATTCCTTTAGCATGTATTTTAAAAACAATTTTGATATTGGGGTTTTTCAAGAGGGAACAAAACCCCAGCCTACATTACACCATTAAGGAGAATATCATCTCTTCCTACCTTTGGTACCGACAGTAAATATGCCATGGGAACAAAAAGTCACGAAAAGGGCTGACAGGCCAATATAGGATATTGCTTCATTCCAACCCATTGCTAGACAATGGCTGGCATTCAGACAACTGAAAACTTGCAGAGAAGCTAGTTCAAGCTGGCTTAAGTGGATGCAAGTGTGGACTTGGATATTTAGGAGTTCTTAAGAAGAAAAGCAGCTTGCAGTATTTCGGGGTGGGGTTCTGAGACTTTCCTTTTTGTCTAATCCATTAGTGGTAAATAAGACCAGGAATATGGCAGGGTCATTTGTGCTCAGAACAGCTTCTAAGCCCAGAATTACAGCTGTAATTAATGGGGTTTCCAAGCTGGGGGGAGAGGGGAGGAATCAAATGAGGAAAAAAAAAACCCTAAACCAAAACCACTTAGAAAACCCCAGCAGCCTGCAGAGTAAGCAAGTTAGGGATTTCTTCTCTTGCTCACACACAAGCATACAATCAGGGCATGACTTCCAAAATACACATATTTGAGGTTCTTCCCCATTTCACCCCATTTATAACCTTTTACAGGCTCATAAAAGCATGCTGCCTTCAAAAAATGAGGGTTTTTTTATTTCTTATTATTTCATCTGCAGTTCAGCACATGGATTGACCTACGCTGACATAACCTTAAGTAAAACACGTTCAAGTATGTATTTTCACCATCCCTGAAGCAAGCTCTATTTTATTGGTTTTTTTTTCTTTTTCCTTTCCCTCCGCTCACACTTCAGAAGAGAGGAAATGCCTGCTGTGAATTCTTGTCCAGCATTTTAAATACCACATGAAACGCTTTCTTTCCAATGAGAGACAGCTTCCCATGGACCGTAAGCTTTCCAAGAACAAGAGGTGTAAATACCTCTGTCCTTCCTCAGTGAGCGGGAAGCATCTGGGCCAGAGAGGGAGACCACAGGCCCTACCTGCCACAGCACCTACCCAGCCCCCATGCTCATGCCAGCAAGGACAGATAACACCATCAGCAGATAACCAGCCACTTCACTCAACCACCCAGCTCCAGTTGTAACCAGAACTGGCAAGCACCCAAAAAATACCAATTTTTTTATATGAAGATCATTCAGTTATTTTTAAAGCAACAAACTATACTACTCTATACATCACAGCCATACATTCATTATGGAATTAAGTGCAGAAAAGCTAAATTATTACCTTTTTGCAACAACCTCGGTCTTGTAACACCCAGAAATCTCATAGGAGAGAGTTTTGTAGCTTATTAAACTAAATACGTTTTTGTGTTCTACAAGGTGTCATTGTCAAGGAAAATCATGTACAGCTATAAATCTATGAAATGTATTATAAATAATGCCACAGGTTCAAACCACTTTGATAGTAATGGAGAAGATGATTCTCTTAGTTTATTTTTCAATGTTCAGGCCACAGCAGCCTGCAAGGTACAGCAGACCTATTACTGCAGCTGAATAAAACGCAATTTCAAAATTCACATAAAACAGAGATAAATCCAAACTTCTCTATTCAGGTTGTTACCTTCAATAAAATCACCAAGTCACTGTTGCACATCTGTTTTAAACACTCTTCATAACAAAAAGTCTGGATTTTTGATTTGGGTTTTGTGGGCTGGTTGGGGTTTTTTGACTGCCTTTGGGTATTTGGGCATTTTTTTCTTGTTTGTGGGGGTTTTTGGAGGGTGGTCTCTTTTTTTTTAATTTTTTTTCCTAAAAGATGGCTCATGTTATAATTCTTTTTCCTTTCAGATACTCCAGCGTGTTAGAAAGCAGATTTGTTAAGTCATGTATGCACCTAGCAAGTTTGAGTCTGGCACACATCCCCCTTCCAACTCCTCCTCATTCAAACAAAATTTATATAGTGAAAAACCTGTGCCATAGAAGATAAAAACCCTCCATTTTGCTATTTTCAGAACGGAGTGAATGTACTTGAATGAAAAAACCTGAACTTAGTTCCTAGAAAAATGACAAAAAGGGAAGACTGATTCAGCCTTAACACTGTGTTGGCTGTAGCCATCCTAGACATTTGCACCACTACTAACCCCGGCAGTGGTGCTGGACCTGTGCAACAGGGTTTATAAGCACCCTGAGCAGATGCTGAACTGTTTCCCAGTGTATCACTTTTAAAGGCAAAAGGATCTGGAATTTTCTTCAAACTACCAGTGTGGGTCTGCAACACAAGGTACAGCATGCTTACAAACCCTACACTCCATGGCATGGGTTTTTCAACTTGTTTTAATTCACAGGTCTTAGCAGGCAGAGGCAGTGTGCTGTTGGGGACCAGAGCAAAGCCAGTGCAAAGCATGTGGATGGCAGGGCCTCAGCCCAAATATTTCACTGTATGGATCTCCTTCTCTCAGGCCAATGCCACTCACCTAATGTGGACATGGGTGCATCCTCCTCTCCTGGTTTATATTTATCCCTGGCCCAGATGCTGTTTTCCAACAGTAAACACAAGCTCACCAGTGCTCAGGACTCTGAAACTAAAGAAGGAATTTTTCCCCAACTCTACACATACCTCTTCATGTGTGCGAGACGTTAAAATGGCATAAACCAAGTTCACGCGCCGAGGAACAAAGGCCTGGAATTTCTGAATGTTCAAAGCCAGCATATGTCTAGCCTTACACTTATCTTCTATATGTACTTTGCCTCTCTGAAGCCTACAGCACAGCTGTCATAAACATTCACCCTTCTGCTAACACTTTCCTTAATCCCTAACTGACTTCCCAGCCTATAATTAAACTTTCCAGCTGCCACACATAGAGATGGCACCAATATCCATCATTTACTTCTAAGTAGTCCCTAGAAAGCTCTTTTTCCGATTTCCAAGACCATGGGCTAGGACCAAAGCCTCTTACACTTACAGGTTTTAGGCTAAAAACCTTTCTTTTGCTTACAAATTGTCCCATCTTTTACTAGGGAAATTAAATGGCCCAAGTAGTATTATCTTAATAATTGAACTCACGCATCTTTATAGTGCCAATAGGTGGAATGCAAAGAACTTGAAAACCGATGGCTAAACACTGCATGTGTTTATACGTTTTGTATGGAAAATACACCAGAAAGAGCTGTATAACCAACATTATTTACAAACCTGTTTGACTCAAGCCCAAAGTTTAAATAGGAACTCTGTGACAAAAGAATTAAGATTTAGAAAGACCACCTGAATAGAAGTAATGAAAGGCCTAATATCTAACTTTAGATTGCACCAGTAAATTGGGGTTAGCACTTCAATCTTGAAAAATCTGTTTCTCACATTCATGTAAATGATTACTTAAGCAGCAGAGCTGGTTGGCAACATTTTTGTCTGGTGCTATTCTTGCAGTGTTCAAGAGGACTTCATATTTTATGAGAAAATTACTGGCTTTGCAGTTGAAAAAGGAAGGGAGAAGATGTCTAAAGCAAATGCTGTAGTTTTTGGTGACGTGACGTAACAAGACCCTGAAGCAGGTCAGGGCAGCGTAACACTCAGTGCACACACAGTATAGGCTTCAGGACACCCATCATCCACAAGCCCTTCAAATCCAGGGCAAGAAAACCCCACCAGACAGCCACAAAACCCCATTACTTTTATGGGACTTAAATGTTTTGGACATCTACTGAGTCTCTGAGCCCACAAAGCTCCCCCAACCCAAACCTGAAGGCTGGAGAACCATGTACAGCATCCTCAATCCCAGAGTTCTGCAACTTTGTGCACTGCCAACTAGGAGCCTACATCTCCACATATTATCTGTTGTAGAGTAGGGCAGTATCTGTTTGAGTGCTGAAGCACTGTCACTGAGAACAGCAAGCAGACACAAAGTAGGGGCACCTTCAGAAAAGGAACCCATTGGTTTTCAATGTTATCCCAGTGGTTAACAATTTAACAGTAAAGCTTTAATGAATTTCAACAACTGTGCAGGATTTACCAGCTACTGTAAGGCTATTTTGTTAGGCTACCAGGAGATTATTCATTCAGGTTTTGTCGAGTCTAAAAGCATCACTGCTAAGCAAAGAGATCATGCCAGACAGGTGCAAAAATTCTAAGCTTGGACAGCTATGGCTTGCTCCTAGCAGCAAGGCAATAAAGTTCAATATTTTAAGAGAAAATGAATACACTTTCAGTTATATCTAAAATATGGGTGAAACTTTTCTCCCTCCTTGCATTAAACATATAATTTCAAAGGTGAATTTTGAAGAGTGCACGTGACACTCTTAAGCTTCAAATACGTATGTGTTGAGAGGTTAGGAGAACATGAAAACAGTGTTTCATTGAAACCCGTTTGTCATTTTTAATCACAGGATAACTCTAGAAGAGGTGTGACTGAAGCAATTTAAATTTTCACCTGACAAACTGAATTATTCATCTTCGTGGCACCTACGACAAAAGACCAAGCAGAGCAGTCAGTCAGTCAGTCACCAGCCCCAGGAGCTACTACAGAAAATCCTTGAGAAGGGGAAGTTGGGTCTTGCAGCTCCCGAGGGTGAAGTCCTGCTCCTTGCAGGCACTGCAGCCAGGAAGGCCCAGGACCTTGTCCTTGTCCCCACTGCTACCTCCCACCTCCGGTTTTCCAAAGCAAGGGAGGACCTTGGGCAGCCCCACTGATAAGAAATGCTGTGGTTTGCAAGAAAGGGGATAGAGAAACAAAGTTAAGGGCTTTATCTGCACCTGGAAAGAGCTGTTTGTTCTGTACTTGTGGCTCTGGCATGGAGGGCTAAGGAGCCTGAGGAGCTTTTTACTCATACCTGAATGAAAGACTTACCTATTGCCAGTCACTATTTCGTTTGTCTATGGAAGGCAATAAATATTCCAAGCTCACACTAAGTTTTCAAGGAGTTGTCTTTTTCTAACAGAGCATACTTGTCATGATGTCGTGTTACTCCAGTTCTGGAAGATACCATGTGTTTTGCAGAACTGTTATCTTCAATGCTTTATATTACTCTCATGCACTAATTTTGTCTCTCTCTAATATTAGTAATCAGTAGTTCCCTTATTACTCTTTAAGCAGAGTTCAGAAAGAAATAAAGTTTAAAAAATTTCCACAGTTACTTAAAATGGGGTTTCCATACACCACAATTTCAGAATACTGGGATAAGTTAGAATAGGTTATCCAAGGTCTTAAAATGAAGGCCAAAACCAGGATTCCTTGCCTGGAAACCTAAAGATGTTGGGTTAAACATGTCTCTAGTCAAAGAGTGAATTCTGCTCAGCCCACGTCTCCAGCTAGTATGTTTCCAAGTAGGAAATAATTCCATTCATTATGTAAACTCTTATTAAGACTCTTGTTAATGTTTGTGCTATCCTTTCTGAATTTCTGGACAGTTTCTTTCAGGCTCAGCAGCCAACATTTAATTAAGAAATATTTAACCACTAGTATTTTTTAAACAATGTCACGTATGCAGAAATAATTGCCTATCACATCTACTTTACAAAATCAAAACACAGACAGTGGAAACCAGATAAGAAACACTCGCCTTCAGCTGAACTAGTTTTGTTTAGAAAATGAACAGCCAATGTATTTCCTTGGCTGAGACCTTGATCTGTTTGCCAAGTCCCATCCTGCAGAGATTTTTCTTCTTACAACATTCCAAGTGCCGAGGACACTATCAAGGAAGCACACTCACAGTTATGCAGGTTAGGAACAATGACAGCCTTGGTATGCCTTAAAAGAAAGGTAGCAAAGGATTTTTAGCAAAGTACATAATGCATCATGTAGTTAATGTATCTATTTTAGACTGGAAGCTAGAGAACCATGGATATCTTATGACAGTTAGTTACTTTAGCACATGATGGTTTGTCGCCACATCTTCTATTGCATGCCAGCACTTTCGTTACTTAGGAAAAAAAAAAAAAGGCACAGCAAGATTTCTTAGAAATCTATGGAGATATCAAACACTCGTATAGATTTCCACAAAGCAGTTAAAAAAAAGGAGGCATAGCTACACTGACAGCATTCTTCAAAGCAACATCACAGGATCAGAAGGTCATGGGAGGGCATATTTTTTCATACCAGCTATCTTGCTTTTAGATAGAAGAAACACTGGCAAGAGTTAGAAAAGGGTGCTTCAGGTGATGGAAAATGCAGGACACAGGGAAACAGGAAAATAAAGTGCAATAACCAAACTGCTACTGGAGTGAGGTGAGGTGATTCAGAACAATAAGAAATGGGGAAAACACAATGATCATGTCTGCACAGCAGATTGGTAAAAACAAAATTGGAGCCGAAAAGGAAGGCAGTCCAAAGCCAGGTAAAGAGTTTGCTTTAATAGAGACGCTCCTCTTCCAGAAGCTGCCGATATCCCTCTGGTCAGTGTGACCATCTTGCCTCCATGGGTAACCCCAAAACCACGCAGTTTGCCCTATACTGGCAAGAGACATTTTATGTCTGTTCCTACAGAACAGCAGTGGTAAAAATTTAAAAATAAGGAACTTTTTTATTTTTTCAGCTCTGCATCCCTAATTTAATCACTGTCCCCTCAGGCTGAGAAAAGGACTGGCTTTACTGTTCTGCATCACTATGTTGTCAGAAATGCTGCACAGTGCAATATCCATGGTTTATATATGATACAACTGTAAAAAAAAAACAAACAGCTTTGGGTTCACACAATGAAGAACAAGTCAAGAAATCTGAGTCACAGAACAAGCAGATTTAGGACAAAATACTTTCAAACTTTAAGTGTGAAATTCTGGATGGTTTGGCTTCATGAGAACTATGGTCAATGGGTAACAGATCAGAAATAACAACCTCAGCACCAACACTTAGAAGAATAAGGTAGGCTTTTCAAGTAAGTTTAGTTTAGTTTAGTTCTCAAGTAATTTAGTTGTATCAGCATTTCACCATCACAATAATTGTGTGGCATATTTAGTTATGTGCAAATAAAAGTAAGTAACATTGTTTATGCAGAGAGAAAGCCTAGCTGAGTGTATTTAAATATATTGATGAAGGCGATGGGCACTGTCTTTTCTCCCTGCCTTGGACAACCAGTGAGGGCAGAAGCACTGTCTGCTGGCTCTGCATCTCCAACCCATTACAGGTGTGAAAGGATTTCCAAGATCAGAATAAACTAAGACAAATCAGCTATTCTCTAGTTCTTGAGAGTGTCCTTAAATAGGGTGGCATGAGAAGTGGTTGTGAGTCATGGTTATCTTTTTCACTTTTTCCAAATATCTACTATAGCCCATGAATAGAAGGATTATAATCTACAAATATGACCAATGGCATTGAGGGCAGGACTAAGCACAGAGTACAAACCAGTGTCAATACCAGATCTAAACTGGCATAGAGCCTGTCCACAACCTCTGTTTGCTGCACTTAGCACGCTACCCCTACAAGTAACCGACGAAACCCCGACAGAGTGCTGGCACAGAATTAAAGGATCCTCCTAATTGCCATGCCTCAAATTCCAGCTCTAAGCCTGCTAAGAGAAAGTCTGCAAAACTCTTTAATAAATCATAGAAATCAGGGTTGGAAATTAGGTCATGTCACCCACGTCTCCTATCCGCACTGTGAGTTTGTTACCAATACATAGCTGCTGAGTGCTCTGTCTCGACAACTCCTAAATGATTCAAGTGCTGAGGTTTCTCCCAATTCCCCAGGCAAGCTGTTACACAGCCCAGTGAACCTTACTATCCATGCACTTTTCACTGACCAGCCTCATCCTCTCCATACCAGTTTTGCCTTGGTCCCATTTTGTTCTGTTCCTATTTTTATCTCACTCCAACTCCCTCCAAATCTGCTCTTGATGCTACTTCAACCACCATCCGGCAAAAATTGTTGCTCAGGAAACGTTCTTCTGCCTCTCCTGTAATACCGCTGTAGTGTGCTGCTATTTTTAGGAGAAGAAAGGAGGTGGTAAGGGAATGAAAGGATGCCAGCTCCAGATGTACAAGAATAATGCTCCAGTACGTGGAAACTACATTACAGTGTTTCACTTTAAGCACATAAAATTGACCGAAAACTTACAGCCTTCTGGAATGATCCAAATGGAAGAGACAGAAGAAATGGAAAAGACAAATTCCAAGGTTAAAAAAAACCCTTGTCATCTCACTTCACCTTTCAACCCCACAGCTGGGCTTCTCCTTTCAGGGCTGTTCTTGAGATTTTATAATGGCATTTTCCAAGTGAGAAACATGGTTAAAGCAGTCATGTGCTGTAATTATCCTAGAATCACAGAACTGTTTGGGTTCAAAGGGACCTTAAAGATCACCTAATTCCTACCACCCTGCCATGGGCAGGGACACCTTCCACTAGACCAGGTTGCTCAAAGTCCCATTCAACATGGCCTTGAACACCTGGCTTCAGACAACATTCTCAGGCACATGATGAGATTCTTGAGGTGTCCTGCGCAGGGCCAGGAGTTGGACTCAATGATCCTGATGGGTCCCCTCCAACTCAGCATATTCTATGATTCTATGTCTTCCAGAGATGGGACATTCACAACTTCTCTGAGCAATCTGTTCCAGTATCTCACCATCCTCACAGTAAAGAATTTCTTCCCAATATCAAATCTAAATCTGTCCTCTTACAGGTTAAAACTATTCCCGCATGTCCTATCACTACATGCCCATGTAAAAAGTCTCTCTATCTTTTCTGTAAACCCCCCCTTTAACTACTTGAAGGCTGCAATGAGGTCTCCCCAGAGCCTTCTCTTCTCCAGGCTGAACACCACCACTCTCTCAGGCTGTCTTCAAAGGAGTGCTTCAGCCCTCTGATCGTCTTTGTGGCCCTCCTCTGGACCTGCTCCAACAGGTCTACACCTTTCCTGTGCTGGGGACCCCACAGCTGGACACAATACTCCAGGTGGGGTCTCACAACAGTGGAATAGAGGGACAGAACCACCTTCCCCAATCTGCTGGCCACTCTGTTTTTGATACAGCCCAGGATGCAGTTGGCTTTCTGGGCTGTGAGCATGCACTGCTGCATCATGTTGAGCAAGAATTCTTGTCCACACACACCCTCAAGTCCTTCTCCTCCAGGCTGCTCTCAATCCACCTCTCAGCCTGTATTTGTGCTTGGAATTGTGCAGGACCCTTATGAAGGACCTTGCACTTGGCCTTGTTGAACTTCATGAGGTACATCCAGGCCCACCTCTCAAGCCTGTCAAGGTCCCTCTGAATGTCATCCCTCCCCTCCAGCATGTCAGCCACACCAAACAGTTTGGCATTGTCAGCAAACTGTTTGGTGTGGCTCATTATAAAACAATCAATTGAGAAACCTGCTTACAACAAAAGGCCACTGGGCCCTAGGCCAGATCCTTAAGTGGAAGTGAGACCTGTGTTTTACACCTGCATCAAGACAAGGTGATGTGCTGACCTCCAAAAAGGCAGCTGCCCATCATTCCCCAACCTCCCTGGCAATGCCGGTGCCAGATGCCCCATACAAGGCTCTATGCAACCAATGACTGAACTATCAAGACCATCTGGCCAAACTTAAAAGACCCTGCTTTCCTGAGTGCACGCTTTTATACATCAACCACTACCTTCACCTTTATCAAACCTCCTATTTACTGATATGAAAGGTTAAGAACCACTACTAGGATCAAACCAGAGGGATTGGATTTCTTGATACAAATAATTCCCACAGGCAAGGGGAAGTGTTTCTCTGTAGAGATGCATATGTCCATGTACTGACTCCAGTGCATCTGTGGGGCACCCTCAGCAATCACACTAGGGAGCAGAGGGGTTAAGTGCTGCCTGTCCCAACACTTGCTCTGCAACAGCAGTAATTTAATTGAAAGAAAACAGTGATAAATTGAGTTGACCTGGTGAAGTAATCATCTCCGGGGTCCTTAGAAAGATTACAGCTTCCTGACCGAAGCTACGATTTGGTTGGGTCAGATTTTGATAGCTCTATTTAAACTGAACTGAGCCTTGCTTCACAGACAGGCTCACCGATTTCCGTGGGAAGACTGGCAGATTAAGATACTCCCCGATGTGAGTCAGGGTGCAAGAACAGGTCTCTCAGTTAGCATAAACATATGTTTCCTAGGTCTGGAAGAACTGGGTGGTTTTTTTCTTCCTTCTTCTGTTCTTCACAGCCTGTTTACGTTTGCTGGCTTATTAAACAAGATTTTATTTGCAGTCAGTATGTCCTAGGAAACAGGAGGTGTTACACATAATTGCCCTTAGATTCATAAGGAGTAAACAACGTAACCTCCACCAGGGAGTCCTCCTGCTTCATTGCTACCAGCATTGTCATGTTCCCTGGCTGCCATGAGCAGTGTCACCTCCTGCCACCAGGGAAAGGGCTGATGGTGCTCCCCAGCATGTGGCTGCCTCCCAGGATTTACTCATCTCCTCCAGGGAGGTAGAGAGTGCTGAGGCTGAGACTGCAAGGGATGAAGCTCTGAGGAAAAGGAACATGAAGGAATAATCCTAAATGGGGAGGAGGAGAAGGAAGCAGGTACTTGGCCACCTTCCTGAGTAATGGGAAGAATGGACAGTGCCAGAGGCTCCTGTCCCAGCAGCGACCCCTCCAAGGAGCCCAAAGAAAGGCGCACGCAGTCAGTGACCGCAGCCACAGAAAGGGGACATGTGGCAAGAGTGATAGGCAAGAGCCTGACTGGAGAAGCAGGACACAACTAAAGAGAAGAGCAAAACTACAGATATAAGTGTGCTTGCTCTGGTGTGACACAGGCCAGGGACTGGTGTTTTCCCTATCTCCTTCCCAAGAACAGCCCACCAATCATCAAAAGGGCTCCAGCTAAGAGCCCACCAGGGTCAGCTATTGACACCTCAAATTATCCCCCCACTTGCTACCTACAGCCCATCTGGGAACAAACCCCAATCCCTGGCTTAGGAAAAAGGCTGCAGAAAAGCCAAGCGATGGATGCACGCTACTCCTTGGTAGTCTCAATTTTAACACAGCCCCAAACCAGAAACATCAACCATTCCACACAGGAGCTTTCTTCTCCCAACTTTCACTCATTAGAGCCGTGCTATGACTACTTCCCTCTGTCACATTTGCCAATAAACATCTGTTTCATACAAATACGTGCACGTGAGCAGGTATCCAAAATTGTATCCTGCTTTTTTCTCTTCACATTCCCTCCCCCTTCCTGAAAATATTTATTTATATTCACATATGCTTTCCATTTATTCTAGCCCTTTACCCCGACACATGCTCTGAGTCCTCATTTTCCACATTCTTCTTTAACCCTCTAAACTGAAAGACTTTTCTCAGTGGGATCAAACATCTGGTGGGTGATCCTCATGCAGATTTCAGTACTTCTTTTGTTTCTCAGCTTGCCAACAGATCAGTTTTGATAAGTAGTGAAGCCACTGAAAAGAATTCTCTGTCTGTGGCACACAAAGTATTTCCAAGATCTATAAAGGAAAAGGTAAAAATTTAAAAAGGCCTATGTAAAAAGTTTCCCCCACCCCCTTTTTTTTTTTAGTTCTACGTACTTTTTATTTACATATTACCCTTTTCTATACTGCATCCCATAGGATGCAAATAGATTATTATAATCTCCTTTTTGCTTTTATCCACTTTATTCAACAACAGCCAGCTCTGCTGATAAAAAGACCAAGTAAAAAGTAAAGATATCATTTTGCTCCAGAGAAAAAAAGCTGACAATTATTCAAATTGCATTATATCAGTTACTCAGGAAGAGTGCAGGAGATACCGATTTTGCCATCTATACAGCACATTGTCTCAGATTAACTCACTTGTCCCAAATACTGACCCATTTCTGCTTTTCCACAGATACTTAGTCCTCAGCAATCCTCCTGAGCTTCCTCTGCACTGATGCTTATGGTGATGATGATCGAGAATGGCATGGGCGGGAGCAAAGGGCCTGTAGGTTTTCTCTTACTGGAGCCAAGATAAGTGCTTATGCTCCTCTTCTCCACTACCTGGGCTGTTTATTTTAAGAAATGGAGATCTTTCTAAAGAAAACAAGCATTTCTCTTTGGGTGTTTCTAGCCAGCTAATGCAAGAGGAAGTGCTATGTGTCCATATACGCATTTAGACTTTGACCATTCCCCAGCCACTATAAATGGCTAAAACTGGAGACTGAAAATTTAGAGAAATATGCCATAAAAACTAGCTAATCTATCATTCTTTCAGTGGTTCATCTCTTTTAAAGACTTCCTTTGTGGTACTGACTCAAACTGCTTAGTGATGCTTATTTAAGTCTAGTTCTGGGTAACACTCTTATATACACTAACTTTTGCACCAAATAAAACCAATCCATTGTGATTCTTCAGAATAAACATATTTTCAGCCTAATTTTCAGCTTGGTTGACAGCAGTCATAGTTTTCAGTTACATGCATGCATTATATTCACTAGATTAAGAGAGAAATTCTGTTGGAAGAAAACACTTTGAAACACTGCATTCATAATGTATTCCTATAACATTCAAACACTGCAGTCATAATGTATTTCCTGTAAAAATGTGATAAGATGCTAAACCACGATATCCTGGGTCCATGCTATCCACAATGAAAGATCACAACCCTGCAGACTCACAACAGCCCTTCATTTTCAAAGCCTAACATATACTGAACATGCACTGAACAGAGATTCCCACCCAAGGACGTATTTTGATGTAAAAAAGTCACATAGTTACTTTTGTGGTTTGTGTTGAAAATGCTGTAGCTTGAGAAATAAAGCTGACGTTTCATCTCATAAGAGACAAGTAGTCTTTTATAACCGCTTATAAATGGTTTGACGTTTTCCCTCAGACAACAAGCAGTCATTTACTGGTACATGAGATTTCCACAAAACAAGTCTGAATGTCACCCACCGTGAATAACACATTTAACACATTTCAAGAACTTTCTGTTAACTCAAGATCATGCCTCAAATACAAAGAAGTGACATTTTACATATAGTAAGAAAACAACCATGCATAACCCCCATGGAATTCACAACCATGCATCAAACAACAAATCTAAGAACATAGGTGCAACCACATTGTTGTGGGACAAACCTCCTATCAGTACCCTTACCTATACCCTTACCCATAAAACCCCTCCCCAGACTTCAAAGAAAAATCTGCGAACAATAATTTTTTTCTCATCAAAGACTAAATATTCTGCAGGTTTCCACTACAGACAAGAAAAGATTTCACCCTGTTTAACTGAAAAACTATGTAAGTTACAGCTTCACCTTCACTTGCTCCTCCTCGGAAGAAAGAACAGAACCCCAACCCAAACCAGACCTCTCCAGTTTTGGTGCAGCTCTCCAGCAGTCAGACGCAGCCCTACCCAGTGAGGAGCCGCCAAGGCAGAGGCGCAGGGGGAGGCTGGGGATGGGTGCCACACCCTGCACCTCCCCCTCCCCCGCTCCTCCTCCTCGAGGCTAAACCTGCCCACCGCAGCAGCGGGTTCCCATCTCATGAGCTCCCGATGCGCATCCGACCAGCGCCTCGGTCATACGGGGCAGCCTTTCGGGAGAAAAGGCCGTAAGCTGCGCCACTTAACGGAGGGATGCGGCTGCGGGCAATTAGTCTGGGGAGCGGCACGGGCTGTACTGGTCTGATTGAACAAAACCAGTGTATTTTTAATGCTTCCCGATATGTTTCATGTTCTCTGCTGCAGCAAGCAGGTCTGCAGCATGCCAGCGGCTCACGGAGCCCTCCTGTTCATGCGGTGCAGTCAGGAATAAACTTCCAATGCTCCTACTCTAATGCGGTGCTCTCGGGCTGTCTTCTCCTCCCCTTATTGCCATGCAGGTCTCATGCTCACATTAGAGCTGAAACTTTCCAACCCAAGGAGACCAACACAGCAGTATTTGCCTATACTCTATTATGCACGTACACACACAGAGGTGCAGCAAGACCAGTGAATTTAACCACATCAGTGATGCAGTACAATGATTTTGACCTTTTAATACTCTATCAAAGGACTCTTCTCCACAGAGTTAGAGAAAAAGCATACATTCGATTGCAATTGACCTTTACTGGTCAAAGCCTTATGTATTTTGCTTATATTCTTATTTTCTACGAGGTTTAGTTGCTTTCTTTAATACAAATCTTTCAGCTTTCTATGGACAGAGAAAAATAATGACAACATAGTAAGTAAAATGAAAAAGGTATCACTTAGCTCACCAGGCTGTAAACGGATGGATGCACATGGGACACACCTAACCCAGAGTTTTGTTTGGTTTTTTTTCCGGCAAGCGGGCCTCTGACTTGCAATTATTTTGAGATAAAAGACCTCAAACGTAGGTAGTTTCCCTTCAACTTACAAGCAGCATGCATGTTCAGTGGAGGAAATACTTTCCATCTCTGCCTCAAACACGGGTACATGCTGGAGAACAGCGGTGAGTGATAACAGCCTTTACCCAGCACCTTCCTCCTCCAGCACAGCCCCAAGAGAAATTAAATCAAGACAGCACAAAGCCAGATAAGCCAGGATGCTTTGCTTTGCGATCATCACAGGAGTGCGAGTTTGTAAGCTTCTCGGCATAGGCGATAAAGTTTCACTTTTGAATGAAAGATGGGATAACCGAAAAAGACAAAATGCTATTCCGCCCACCCCAGCCCCTCTCCGACCACCCAAGGGCGAGTGGCCGCACCCGGGATGCCGGCGCACAGACGGACCAGCTCAGCCCGCCCGCTGGTCGCACCCGCGGGTCTTCTATTCCCCTTTCCCCAGAGACCTGACCGAGCACCGACACTTCCACACCGCACTCCGCGGGGCCTGGCGTGGGGATGGGGAGGAGTGCGGGGATGCAGCGCCCGGGCCGCGCTCCCGCGCACCTGGAGCCCGCGCCGGGCCGGGCGGGCAGGGATGCGCGGCCGCCAGCGCGGGGCGGAGCGGGGCAGCCCCGGCCCGGCGGGGCCCCTCGCTGCCTGCCAGGAAGAGGCCGGCGCGGCGCTGCCACTGCAGAGGTCCGGGGCTGCGATGTGCTCTCCGTGCATAACCACACCCACCGCATTGCAGAAGCCACGGCCCGGGCCGGGGTGGGGGGGTGAACCCCCCACCGCCACCGCCACTCGCGGAGCCCCGGCCGGGCCCCTGCACCGCCCAGGTGTTGTGCCCCCCAGGTGAGCGGGGCAGCGGGCACTCGGGGAGGCACGGCCCCAGCGGGGGCTCGGAGTGCGCCCCTACCACGCCAGACACCCCCGCGCTCTGCCGCCTACAGAAGTTTCCCACAGAAATACTTATCGCCTTAAAAATATTAATATTGAAACCTTCCCCCCCTCCGCCCCCTACTCTGGTAAAGCTGCGGAGGGAGCAGCCGAGTCTGTATATCCCCGCGGAGCCCCCGCCGCCCTCCCCGCTCTGCGGGGGGCACCGCTCGCTGCCTACCCCCGGCGCCCCCCGGGCAGCCTGGCCGACCGCACACACCGCCCCCCCAACTTAAAAATGGCTCCTAAGAATGATGTGTATACATATATATATATAATGTATATATGCATACATATACATATATAAAAATAAATACGTATATATTTAAAGGGGAGGGGGATGCAATCTGCCCCCGCCCCCCCGGGCATACCCTCCGCTTCCCGTTGCGGGGAGGGCGCCGCAGGCAGCGGTACCGGAGCGGCGCGGAGGTCCCTGGTCGGCGGCGCGGAGCGGCGGGGACGGGGCGCGGGAATGCTGAATGCTCCCGGCGCGGCGGCGGCGGCCACGCGTCAGCAGCGGCAGCGCAGCCCGGCTCTGCCCAGAGCGAGCCTCCGCCGCTCCCCAGCAAATCAGGGCTGCCGAGGCTTCTTCGGAGAGAGGGAGGGAAAAAGGAAAGGGGGGGAAAAAAAAAAAAAAGGAAAGGAAAAAAAAAAGGCAAAAAAGCGTACGCCGCGGAGAACGGCAAAAGCTGGATGCCGGCAGGTCTGTGGAGCCAAGGCCCCCCGCCTCCCCAGGCCGCCAAGGGCTGCTCCCCAGGCACACGGCAGGGAACCCACCCCCGCACCCCTCCCGCCCGGCACAGGGATCCCCACCTGCGTCCGGAGGAATCCGGCCGTTTTTTGGCTCAGCTAAATGAATCCGTCTATTTAGAGAGATGAGTTTAGCTGCTGCAGTTGCAGCCAAACGCCCGCGATGGAGAGGCTCCCCGTCAACTTAAAAGCACCAAGCTGTATGCTGGCAAGGTCTAGCTTTCAATTACACTGGGGAGGGGGGGGTGATGGGTAGGGAGGGTACCAGCTTTTTCAATTTTAATTTCCAGTGACAAACCCCACGCTCTTAAAATCTGAACCCTATTTTCCTCAACAACATCGCCAAACAGAAAAAAAATAAAATGTAGGTCCTGCCACATATCATCTCCCAATCTAAAAAGGGTACTGTAAAACTGAATATGACTTTCAAGCTCTCACTCCAGTACAGACCACAACATTGCCACATGCTAAAAAGTATCAAAAATTTCTAGTGGATACAGAAGCAGTTTGGGAGGGGATTAATCCTACTTGCACCATTTAATTTTGGTAAGTATGTAGCTTCTCTTAGAGCTCGTAACTGAGCTCTCCACCTACTACACAGTTGGGTATGAGACTGCTGCACCACGGCAGCCAGAGGAACTACTTGTTTGCTTCTCCCGAGTACCAGAAGCAGCTGAACTTGCTCTTTTCCAGAAGAGGAAAGCCACAGGAAGGGCAGTGATGGCTTGGCTACAGAAGAGCGACATTCTCATGCTGCACCTTCAGTTGTGGTACAGGACAGTGAATAAAATGGGCTTTATGTAGGCCCTTTATATAAGGCATTTTGCGAGGTCCCAAAACTTATGAAATCCAAATTATACTCAGGGCTCTGATATGAATTGGGGGAGATAAGGGGGGGCATGAGTATCTCCTTTAATTAGCAGCATCTCTGGGGGATTTAAGAAGAGTAAGAGATTTTTATAGTAGGCAGCAGCATACAATTTCTCAGATCTGCAAAACTGTGCTGTTCTGTATTTCATGTCGAATCATAGCCAGACACATACTCCACTCTTCACTTGCTATGCAGGAGTGCAACTTAGCAGATTCTGGCACACTCATAACAAGCATAAGAGGGAAAGAGACTTCAAAAGAAAAATGTGTGCCATCGACTAAGAGAGGGCATACCACTGGCCATGCAGTTGAAATAACAAGACTTGCATATTCTTCTCCACCAGGAGCTCTGGAAGCCATCACGAATCACAAGGGAATGGACTTGACAGCAGAGACACATGTTAGAGTTAATAAGGTTTGATTTGAAAAAAAAATAACCAAAAAAAAAGAAAGGAAAAAAAAGGAAAGTAAAAGAAGGACTCTGAGTTGGTCTGAGTCAAACTGAGCCTCAAAAGAAGCTAGGAAACTTTAGAAATATTTCGGAAAAAAAACAGCAAGAATTTACCAGCTCAACCTTTGGCAGCTCTTGTGCTGCCCATTACACCACTTTTAAGCAGAGATACATCACTGGAGCATTTGCACTCCCCAGCCACACTTGTTGTCTCTGAGCAGTATTGCAGGCAGATTTGCCCCATAGTTATACTATCCTCTGTAATCCCTTTTGTGGTTATACTGCATATATAATGTCATCTTTCACCTGAGGATCTAGAAGGCTTTCAGCATATTGAGTTACCTTCAAAATATAAAGCGGTATTAACAGGCTGCTCCTACAACCAGGAAATCTTTGCAGCAGATAAAAGCAGTACATCTGGTACATCTGAGCTACCAATATGGGCCCAAGTTCCAGAGTTCTCAACATTCGCAGTATTTTTAATATTTTTTTTTTTCAATTTCAAGTGTTACTTTCTAATTCCAAAGTGGGATAGTTGCCCAACTTGCCTTGACTTCTGTCAGATGGGAACTCTGTGCAAGTTTAGGTTTCCATGAGTCAACAGCTTTTAATATTATTTCTCTTTTTAAAAAAGGGCATTTTCAGTAATTTATAGCAAGCCTGAATCTATACTCTTCTCTCACAGGTGAGAAACGTGAATAATCCCCCTGCACTTCACTGGAGTTATTCCAAGTATTTACACAAAAGGAAGACCAGATTACAAGTCCAGGTAGCACTAGAAGACACTGACCTCCTGCCTTGCTGTGGGACAATAATTTTGGTTTTGCTGCTTACTCTGGAGGTGAGGCTTCAGAATTGAATGTCAGGAGCAAAGAGTTCTGTTTGAGTTTCCATTCACATCAGGCTTGGTGCAGCCCCAGGTAGTCTCTTCTCCCAACCAAGGGCAGTTGATGCACGTCTGAATTGCTTCTGTGCTGATCTGGAAGCCAGGCCGTCCCCAGCATCCCATCCTTTGGGGAGGAAGGCACATAGCTACCGAGACACCAGGACCCAACTGTACAAGCAAGAGTCAGAGTCACTTACGAGATCGACAAATAACTGGGGAAACGGGTAAAATAGGTGGCAAGCTCTGCCTTCCATTCTCTTCTTTATCTATCCATCACTTCTGCTGTTCCAGTTTCTCCCTTTCGGTGAACACTTGCAACTTGCTTGGGAAAGCCCTTTAAAGGGAGGGAGGGAGAGAGGGAGAAAGGCACAAAAAGCCAGGGAAGAATAAAGGCAAAGACAGCCTCTGACATGAAGCAGGTAAATTAGAGGTGGAGAAGGAGAAGGTGTCAACACACACACACACACCCCCCTTCCCCACAGGGTTCCAGTCAGAGGCAGAGAGCCGTAAGGAAAACAGGCCTGTGCAGAGCATTTGGCCACTACAAGGACTTTTTTTATGGGAGAGGGGAATAGGGAGACACGCGGTCTCTGCCAGGAAAAGATGAATAGGCAACCCTGGAAGAACAGGGACAAGGATTATTGCCCAGCTCTGGGAACTGATGCCTAAAACATTCTTGTGATTCCCTAATTGATTGGACATGGCATTCAAAATAGCACATTACAGAAAAGCAAGACACAAAAATGCTATCAAACTCAGCAAAAGACTGTCTCAAGTCCAGCCAATGATGAATTAGCTGGGTACAGCACTTTGAAAAATGGCAAGTACTGTAAAAGTAGTAGCATTAGTACAGCATTATTAAGAAGATACTTCTTAGCAGACAGGAGCTTGGCAATATCTGTCTAGACGGGCAGATGGGTTTGGAGTCGAACTGATTTTTTTTTCAATTTTTTTTTATTATTACCGTATCCACTTCCATTTATTAAACGCAAACTGTTCTGTCCATGACTCATGCAGCTTAACTTTCTGCATGGCAATGAAACAAAATTCTCATAATTAAGAGTGATCACTGTAAGCAGATGAAGATAAGATTTAGAAATCAGACCAAATCTTCTATTTCTATCTTCCCTCACTGCAAACCTAATGCCCACTAATTGGCCAATATTACCATTGCCTTCAAATATGTAAATAGTAAACCTTCTGGTGAGATATCCCTTAGTACAACTGCAGGTCAGATTTATTCTTGGCACTGGTTTATTGACCTCAGTGAAGAGATTTATTTGGTGTGCCGTCTGAAGTAAGTCTCACTCTGCCATTCACTGCCAAATCCACCCCATTTTAAGACTACTGAAGGAACAATCAGTAAATTTGGCCCCAGTGCTTCTGCAACTGAAATCCTGCCTATAGAAGATTTACTGCAATTAATTCAGCACTGCCTTTTGCCACTTTCGTATCTGTAGCTACTTTCTGACTGAGAGCATTAACTGGATTATCAAGCAATTACCTCCTGCTATTCTCCAGCCCCATTATGAACCAAAGGTAGCCACATTTTTTGGATACACAATGCTTTGACATGTACCTGAGGCTATGTCCAAAACATTAAAAAGTTAGTTTTCAAACAGAGTAATAAACTGAAGCTTTTAATCTCAGTCAAGATTTTTTTTATTTTGTTTATGCATAATCATTGCTATGGTTTAACTGTACTCTGATCTAACATACACTGACTACAGGAAACTCACAATACAGAAGATGTGCAATATGCAGTTATGACAAATTTATTTGGATTTCAGTAGGGTTCCTGAACAGCCTAACAATGAGGGAGGCAAAGACAACTCTCATTTTCTATTGGCAACTCTAAGACTGCAAGCTTCCCACATGGTAACCATGTCTATGGAGGTCAACACAGACCATTTCCCTTTTACTGTGTTGCCTTCTGTTGAGTCCATCTATTTCAGTCCATGAAATTCTGGCTTTTTGTCTTCATGCCCACAGTGCACATTGTTTTGCTCTACTTTTGGGGTGTTAAATGGGAAAGCCTTCCTTCTCCCTTTTCCATACCATTAAACCCAGTCTTGCATTTTAGTTGTAAAGCTCTTTTTAGCTCTCCTATGTCTTCTTTTCATCTAATTCAGAGAAGAATTTAAGCAGGAGTTTACCTTGAGCATAAGCTCAAGTCTCACTGAGACAAAGGAGAATCAATGCTCATATTTATGAAGTACTATGAGAAATAGAAATGTCACCCTGGATCATAACTTCCTTCTACAATCCCGTTTTAAGATACCTCTTTCTCATGACACCTATAATAAAACAACTCTCAGTGGCCAGGTTAATAGGCATAGCCCCCAGCTGCTTTTATATAATTTGTCTTCATTAGCTGCAAGATTTACCTGGGAGGGAAGGCATTTTAATGAGTGTTTGCATAGCACCCAACATAGTTCAACTCTCATCTTAATGAAGGTTAATAGCAATTAAGGGAAGCGCTATACATTCTTATTTAAAGTACAATGAATATTTATGCTTATCATCATACTAAAATGTTATTGAGAAGAGGTAAGAAGCCCCATCCAAAAATGAACACTTTTATCTGTATTGTCTTAAATGCTACAATGTCACAGATTGCTTTCTTTAGTGGTATAAGGATTACTTTAGGCTCAAGGATTCCTTAGAATTAAAACATTTCTGACCTGGCATGTCTAAACAAGAACTTTAGGTTCCTCGCCTATCTTTCCTGTCAAACTATCCCTCACCATTTTTATTCTCTCAAAGTGACGTAAGAGTAGAAAACCCATATCCAATATTTGACAATAAGTAAACTCACAAAAAGGGAGAGGGCTGGTGTTTTTAATCTACCAAATATACCTACTGAAGGAAACAACGAAAAAGCAAAACCCCAATATATACAGTGCAATTTGTCTGCCTCTAGTTCGAAAAGTCCGCAGTTGTTCCCAGTACACCGCCTCATCTTGCTCTTACTTCTTTCCTTGCACAAAACTTTACCACAGAAGTGGCTGCTCTTCACAAAGCAAGGACCTGGTGCTGTGCCCAGTGGCTCAGGGCCCACCCAGCCAGATGTCGCCTTGCTCCACACAGCCTGTCCCTGGCCCAGTCTGCCACATTCTCCCATTAGTTAAACATCTGCAATACCGACAGCAGAAAAGTCTCCAACATTCCCCTGATTTTCCAGCTGCTCCTTCCCACCTCTGTCCTGCCCCTTTCACTAAGCCACTACAAGTATTGATTAAAGCCACGGGAAGAAGCAGGCAAATCCTTTTATGTTAGAGCTAAAAAGGGAGGAGAGGTGATAAATCTGATCAATTCCTCACCACAATTCCCTGTGAGATCTCACCAATATGAGACTGAGGAGTGGGTGGTGTGGTATGACACGAGCAGTGAGGATGATGGCAACGTCACACTGCTGCCTCTTTTGGGGCCTATGCCAGCCTGTGCTGGTATCAGATGGTGGTGTTGGCCAACAGCCTTTATTTATGTGAGCAACTGCTCAAAATTATATCACTAACCTTCAACCCCCACCTGAGAAGGGCTCCCAGGGGCCAGCCCACCTCCAGCTAACAGACAGCCTCTGCACACAACCAGGAGCTCCTCCACCTGATGTTTATAGCTGCTCAAACGCTTTCAAAATGCACTAAAACATGCTCTAATTCATATTACAGTTTAAGTCACACATTCAGTTGATGGGACACTGCCAGTAAAACTGAAGGTAGTGAGGAAAAACCCATCCCTTCCTTCTGCTTCAACAGCTTACTCCCCCTGCTACTTGCTTGCACTGTAAGTATTCACAGAGAAAAATCAGATCCAGGTTTTCCTTGTTTTGCCCTTGGCAAACATAGTGGCCTACCTTAATGTTAGGTGCCCTGTGTGCACCCAGCAAACTGTATTGGGGGATAGAAAGTAGCACATTGTACTGGTTTCTTTCTAACTGAAATGAAACCAATCGCCAACTGCACCCAGACCTGCGAAAGAAGCCTGGGAGATCTGGGTTTGTATCTTGGAAGGGTAAATCCTCTTAATAGCATGAAAATGATACTGTTACATTCAAACGGGGGGGATGAAGGGGGAGATTAAACAACAGCAAAACAAACCATCATCTTCAACTCACGGTTAAACTAAACAAGTTTCACTCACCCAAATGACAGTGGTATGTATTTGTCCCCTAGGCACTGAAAAATACCCAAGAAAAGCATCTCAAGCCTCTCACCCTTTTGAAAAGCTTTTTAAACTTAGCAAATAATGAGTATCATGGACAGCCCTCACAGTGCAAATGTTTAATTTATCACACATGCCCTGAAACAATAATTTTAAGACCAAGTTTGCTCAGTTGCCACCAGGCACTGCTCCCAGTCAGCCTGTGTGCAAACATCTGTCCAGCTGCTCCCAGAGAAACGCACCCACAGCCCAAAGTTGCCAAGCAACACCCTCGATGCCTTAAGCATCAGGCCAACTTGCCTGCTTTAAAAAAGTTACTTGAAAAAAGGCTGACAGGAATGCACAAGCTTTCCTAAGGACCCTGCATGCTAAAGTTTCTGATGTTGAAACTAAAATCTAAACAAATATTCAGGTTGAAAAATCTATTTCCTGGGCAGCAACAGACAAAGTGCATGCTACCTTTCCATTCCTTACTCAACTCCAGGAACAGGCAAATATCCATTCAGTGTCCCTAGGGGCTGACACAGCACCACTGGTGACAGTTAAAGGCAAGCACGTGTCACTGGTTTCAAAAGAATCATTAAAAAAATGTATTTACAAAAATTCTGTGAACCAAATAAATCCAGGCTGCATTCTTCCCCACGTTTGAACTCATTTTGCTCAAGCTTCAGGCAAATTATTTCCCAGGTTCACTTTAACACACCAATCAGAGCACCCAAGTAACCACCCTTACCATAGTTTTAATGCTAGCTCCTCTCTCAAAACAAGGTAACAAAGAGAAAAAGTGGGACTGGAATCTCTCTTGCAAGATAAAATCATGCCAACAGTGTCAAGGCTTACAAACAGGTCTGGTCCTCAGTTTCCCTTGCCTGCTCAACTCTGATGAGACCATGGTGACCGACTGCATCAGTTTGCACTTTGCTATCTCATCCCATCTCCTTAGAAAAAATTTGCAATGGCCATTACACCTATTAACACACACTGTGAATTATCCTTTCTTAACAAAAGTAACCAGACCTTGTGGTATTTGGAATTTTGCTGATGCTTGAGGTGCTAGGCAAGGGCAATAAGGCTGGAAAAGGAGTATTTTCAGTTTAAGACATTGTTTTCTCCTGACAAGGCTTACAGTTGGAAGAATAATGAACGCTACAAATATTTTCTCAAAGGAAAAACGTGGTGGTGTTGATATAAAGTATTACATTTACACAATATGCAGCACACAGTTGTTTCCTTTGCAATTGCAAGAAAATTCTGTAATTCAATTAATTTGGAATAAAACATCCCAAACCCCTCCAATTCCGATTTTGTTGTTGAATCCATTTCTGGAGGTTTGGGCCATTTCACCTCTGTTTGTACAGCAGCTAATCTATAGCCTAAAAGTTACTTTTGGCAGAAGAAAGAAGTTACAAAGAAACGCAAGCAAGCCAGATAAATGAGCTCATAAAACAGACTTCAGAGGGTTCAGATGACTTCAATGAGTTGCTCTCCTATGTTCCTTTCACATTTTGGGGAGAAAAATTGGGAAGAGGAAAATTAAGTATGAGAAAGGCTGTATTCACAGGGTTTTATTACTGTTCCTTGTCCTCTACGCTCCATCCTTACCCCACCAAGCCCAGTGCTCTGAATAGATATCTTTAGATATTTCTGCAAGGCAGGAAAGAGCATATGCAGTAGCTGTATGCATGCTGACAGGCAGCACTGCACATGCTGATTGTCTATCACAACACATGCCTCGATTAATCAAACAGGCTACCTGCCTGCTATGGCCACACAGGGCATTTAACAGCTGAGCTCCTGCCAAAGCAAAACATGTCCCTTGGAGAGACAAGGTTTACCTCTAGACTCTCCCAGACCACCACGGCTACAACACCACCACACCCCTTTATTTCTCACACCACTACCCAGGGTGGATTTGAATGTGCAGCATCAAAGATGCTGAAGTATTGTCTCGTGGTGTAGAGCCTCCATGTCTTTCCCTGCACCACCCACCCTCTGCTTTGCATTAAGCATACAAAGTCCTGCTCTATTTTCTTTTCTGGGGGATTCTGCCACCCTTTGAAGGAATCTGAAAGTGATTATACTGATGAATGATGAAATGTGAGCTCTTGTTCTCATATTCCACCCAAGCGAAAAGGCAGGAGATAGAGTGGTTTATTCTTTGAGAACTCAGCCTTGAGTTTCCACCACAATTGTGGTGACACATTCCTTGGGTTGTCTTGCAACACCCTTCAGAGAGGAAAATCTTTTTTCTTTTTTGTATTCTGAAATGGGTTTCAAGCAAAAAGTGTTCTCATGTCATCCGTAAATTCCTAACTGCCAGGTTTTGGGTTTGTTTTCCTTCCTCCTATTTTTAATGAGCAGCAAATAATGATGATCATAACAACACAAATAATAATTTTAAACCTCAACTTTTAATGAAAATTTCTTGGAATAATATGACAGAAAGTCTGGGCTTTGAGAGAAATAAATTTTCTATACTCCACAACATGCATGAAATCAAATACTCTGATGTATGTCCACTATGATGACTGAAGTAAGGACTTTTGTAAGCTCCCCAGTGGTTAACTTACAAAGTAAAGCAAAGTGAAATTTTGTTTTCCTGTAACTGACTGTGATCTTGAAATGCATGCGAATTATAAGGTCTCTCGCAAATGCTGCATCATCAATATGGGTATTTTATTCACTTACCTTCTTCAAAGCCTCTCTAAAGCTAAAATTATGTTCCCTGTTATTTATCAATTTTATTTTGGTTAATCAAATAAAATTTTCACTTTACAACTTCCCAGACATCCCATTATGTGGTGTGTCTAAAGTTTGTATAGAATTCATCAGTCAATGAATGTAGCAGAGCAACGTTCAACAGGCAATTACAGCATCTGAAAAACTTACCATAAAACAGCAGTTACCATGCATTATATACATGCAAACTGAGTTATTATGGTAAGATTATGTAGCACGTTACATCTTACTTTCTTATCTTTTAAGTACTTAATACCCTCAGCTTCCGTACCAGGAGTACAGCAACTGCTTTTAACCACTTCTTGTTACCTCTTTTAGTGCCTGAAACCTATAAAACACTCGCATTGTGTAAGGAAAATTGCAGTTATTTTTACTTATTTACAAAAGAATAAAGTGATGAAAAATAAAGACACTTTTGAAACATCTACCGCAGTTCTTTACCAAGTGTAAACTTTTACTAGGTTAAATCTAAGGAATATTTTGAGTCAATTTCCTCAGCCCACGGAAAGTAGTGATAGCTATACTTAGGTGTTTCCAAATACGCGAGAGCTTTACATATGTGGAACAACTGCACACTGTGTGCACAGAGATGACACACTGGAAGTGGAGCATGAGAGAGAAACAACACCCACTTGTAACCATGCAGCCAACACTGAACCTGGACAAGCCCAGGGAGCACTTCCATCTTCCGGGCCAACAAGCTGAGACCTATAGTGGGAACTCAGCTCTGCAACTGCCACGCTCAAGAGCAAGAGGGCTGGACAGATGAGGAACACAGCCAGTGTCCTGAGCAAATACATGCCAGAGCATGACTCCAGAGGATACCAGGATCACATACCAGGAAGACTGTATTTTAAGTACTTGGGATGTTATCAACCTGCTTCATTGTGAAGGACCAGTAATGAACCTGTCCTGAAAAATGTAAGTTCTGTGGAACAGATGAGCTGCAAATACTTATAGACTAAAACCAGCTGATATTCTTATCAGAGAAAGTGTTTTGAAAGCATTGCAATGTAGTAGTTATATAATTTTCAACTGTATTGTATATTCTCTTTCCCAAATTTCTGATGTTCCTACACTTGTTTCTATACCAGGTTCTCTTTATATATGTATATTTAGGGAAATAAAAAATACCAGGTCTTTTTGAGAGTTTCAATGCCCCCTTTTTCCTCCCACCCACATCTGTACATCTTCATTTTGCTTAAGCTATATGGCTCCAAAAAGCAGTAAAGTAACTTGTGGAAGGGAAGCTGAGTGTTGTAACAGTCTGCTACGGGAATGAGAAAATAAACATAGAAAGGAGAGGTGGTATGAATCATGCTGGGACATGTGACACTTTTAAATCACAACAAAAATAAGTTTTAAAAATTTTAGTTAATAATAGCAGACTCCCCAGAAGACAACCAGTATTTGGACCTGCTCTTATCCAGTGTTCTTACACCTCTGTAGACTACAATTTTCTTTACTTTTCGTAGTCTTCATTGTACTATGCTAAAGTTTACTTTCTAGCATAAAAGAAAATCAAACTAATCATGTGCATAAGAATTAGAAAAAAAATCAAGGCATTTTGTCCAAGTGTTCATTATTACGCTCTGAATGCATCCACCTACTTTAATATGTATTATGTTTTCTAGTAAGCGGTTTTAGGAGGTGCTATCCTCAAGTTATTATAAGCAACAGTGGGTTATTAGGAAAAATTTCTTCACTGAAAAGGTTGATAAGCATTGGAACAGGCTGCCCAGGGAAGTTATGGGATCACCATCCATGGAAATGTTCATAAAACGTGTAGATATGGCACTTATGTACATGTTTTAGTGGTGGATCTGGCAGTTTAAAGTTAATGGTTGGACTCAATGGTCTTTTCCAATCTCAATGATTCTATTATTTTCACAATCAGAATCAGAGCAAGCAGTTGGCTTAAACTAACATGTTCCAAAATCCAATTTGAAACCTGCACTGATTCTGAGCATGTTGGTGAGAGGAAAGGAGGGAGCAGGCAGTAGCAGCCCTGCCTCCTCCATATGATTTTCTAATGCATTTTCTGCTCTCTGGCAGCAGCTGATAATTATATCGGATTTTGCTAGACCGCTTCTCTGCCTGAACAGTTGCCTTGTTTATAAAACTAAGAATTAAAGCAGCATTATAAAATACACAAATAAGCAGCCTTTTTGCCTGTTTGCACATAGGTTACCCATTGGTGGTACTGAAAGGCCTTATCTCAACACATTCTTTTCCAACCAAAGCACTGAGAAACAACAGAGACTAAACCTCTGTTTGAAAATCTTATCACTCACTCAACAAGAGCCTTGAACAGACTATCAGGAGTCCCAGAAAGTACAGCAGAACTGGAAAAAAAAAATAAAGTCAGTTATATCTATACTATCTGCCACACTAGCTTTGCATAAGCAAAGATGATACTCCTCCCTGCAGAGAGGTCTGATCTCAGCAGTTCAGTGGGTGAAGTCCTCAACCATAGAAAAGGATGGGAAAACTCATCAGTTTAATGATGCAAGGGTGTCCCTGTCCTGTGTGGTCTGATATTCCTGGTGGTCAAGCCCAACATATCCAACAGAAATACAGTGTTGAAGAGAAACAGTGCATTGTCTGACTGCTCTATTTTACAAATTAGACACAGACAATTTTAATAGCTGTACAGCTGTATACATGTGTACTGTGGAAAACTAATTTCTGACTCGATCCCTTTATTTATGTTTTACCCAATAACAGCAATGCTATATTAATTGGAGAATTTTTAAAAATACCCCTTTTTTATTTTTTACAAATAAATTGAAAAAAGTACATTCAAGAGAAACAGCTACATTATACCTAGTAATGAACTAATTATTACAAAATACACACTCATCCCAAAATATTCTAGCCTAATATTACAGCCCATTTGATAATTTAATTCAAATGAAGACAATGTTTGAAAATTACACACACACGCTTGCACACAATATGGGTAGTTAGTGCAATTACAATAATTTCTCATCCAAGTTATGTGTGCAGTTGATTTTTTGTGCGTCTCTCACTAGACTCACTAGACCTCCCCTTTCCCCCCCCCAGCATATGAAGGTCAGCTGCTTTTAACACCGGAAATTTAGTGAAATATCTTGGCTTTTTATTGCATTGAAGCTGGTTTTAGTCAGAGCAGCTCGCAGTTAAATGGCAGGCAGAACAAGCAAATTCAATTAAAATAGCTCTGAGGCAGAAAGGAGATGAGTGTATTAAGAAAATATAAATGGGAATTTAAATGGGTGCTACAAGAGCACAACCAGGCCAGAACACAACCCTGTCTTTCCCTCTTTCATACCTGTGTTTTTTTTTCTAACTATGAAGAATATTTTTAAATAGGCTGCTCCACTTCACTATATCTTATCTTGGCGTGCAGTGAGCAGACACGGAAGAGTGAGGTTTTCACCAGTCCTGCCACACCAATCCTTTCTTGCAGAGGAGAACTTTCAAAATGCATGATCTGAAGTATCCCTCTTTCCCAAGCTTAATTTCTGTCCCCTGCCTCAGAGAGAAGGGACACAGAGCACCCTTTCTGCAGGGTGTCAGGCTGAGCACAGCTGAGGCAAGAGCTGCCACCAGCCTCTAAGGGAAGAGAAAGGGAAAGTGGGGCGCAGCCACCACAGCTCCAGGGCTGCTTTGCCAGGAGCTTCAGAAATGAGCCTGCAAGTTATTCACAAATTCACATAAATGGCCACAGAAGCCTTTTGTTGTTGTTGTTGTTTTAAATCACTGCAAGACTGCTCCACACGAGGTCAAGTGCAGCACAACATTTTCTTGGGCTCATCACTCAGGATCAGAGTAGTTTCGGACCTCTTCTCTAGAGCTTGTTCTATTCTAATGAGTTTTACAGAAGAACATCACCCATGAACTGTGCAGCTCCCTTCCTCCCCAGGAGCCTAGTCCTCTGGACTAGGGCTCACCTGCACCTTGTTTTGCAATTAATTAATGCAATTCCTTTTCACCATTGCTTGTGGCACCACTTTTATTTCCCAAGTGCAGAACGCTATCTAGTTGAGGGAGAGTCAAACCCTTTTTAGTCCCACCAGATATCAGACAGTTCTACATCACGCAGAAGAGAGGCAGGAATAAAATTAACATTTTAATTATATTCAACAGTTTTTGTGTCTCTCAATGAATTTTTACCTATTTTAGTTTTTAAATCAACTGTATATGTGTTTGCATAACATCTACACCAGATCTTAACAAAAATTTGCTTTCAATGGGTCTCTGTTACCATGGTAGCTGTGATGTGCAGCTATATCCCTCTGCACCAGCACTGGATCAGATACCAGAACTCATCCAAATTACCAATTCAGTTCTGTTTCCTTAACTTTTTCACAAGTTTAAATAAAAAATAAACCAGTCATCAAAGCAATGCTCAAGTAACACGTTATTCAAGTTCAGACTCAAAGTTTTACTCTTCAGAGCTATCTGAAAACAGGCATTTTCTGAACTAATTTGAATTACACAAAGTTGTTTGCTGTTGGTTTGCTGTGGTTTTTTTTTCCTTTTTTTCTTTTCTTAGAATCAAAGGAATGTGTCTTAAAGCACAAATATTTTACTTTCTCAAAACATGCCCTAATTTTCCTTGTGGTTTGCATGATAGTCTTAATAATCGGAGAACTAATGGACTTGGGATAAAGACAAACCTCAGGGACACTGAATAATACCTTTTCTGTCATTAGTACTGTCTACTATTTGGGCCACCTTTTTTAAAGAAAGATAAATATTTTTTTCTCCTATATTTCCTTTTTTTTCCCCATGCCCCATTTATTTCATAATTGCAGTTATCCCTTTCAGATGTCAATATGAAAATGAGAATTTTTTTTCCATTAATACACCTAAGTCACACTATTAGTTCTTCTCCTGTAGCATCCCAGATCTCCAGGCAGTGAAAAGAGCTAAAGCACACTATACCCTGTACACATCAACAAGTAACCCTTGCTTTAGACAGACAGGATTAAGGTTAGAAACAGGACTAAAGTGAAATTATTTGAAACTAAACCCCCTTTTCACAGTGAATCCAAGCAACTTCACATTTCTTACACGTAATTATGTTTATGTTGTGTCTAGAGCAAGTGTAACTTGGCAGGACTGCAACACTCAGCAGACAGATATGGCAGCGGGAGAAAAGATAGAAGCTCTAAAAATAAAGGCTCCAACAGTATCACAAGCAGGAGCCAAAATTCAGAAGAAATATGTGTTCGCTATCAGTGAGGTTAAAGAGATGGTGGAAGCCCATGCAGCAGAAAGGTCCACTTAGCCCCTGAAAGACCATTTTACCTCTTCTCTGAGTGAGCTAGACAGGACAAGCTGGACTTCTCCTCTTACATCAGTAATGCTGAGGATGCAAACAGACCGAGAAGCTTCAGAGGAACATGTTATTAGAGCCAACATTTACAATAGAAAACTGATCAAAAAAATAGGAGGGCAATTTTATGGGTAAATTTACCCACCAGAATGCATTAGCATTATACTGGTCAGTACTTCAGAAATGCCAGAATTAAGTTGCCTTCTACTGATGCACTATGTCCAATCTCCTTCTTTCCTTTTTTTTTTTTTTTTTTTTTTTTTTACCAGGAAGGAATTGCTGCCTTATCCAGTGGAAAAGGTGAAGAGTATTTAAGGAATTGAGTTATGAAGGCAGAATTATCCATTTCCTCGCTTACTTTCCTGTGGTGCTTAACACTGATAAATGAGCACTGCAAGAATAGCCATCAATACTGATAATCGCCATCTTTCTAGCCACATTTTTTACACAGGAGACTGAGCCACACACATTAATGTCAAAAACATCTATCAATTTGGGATGCCCGACTTGTGCCACCCAGGGAAGCGTGCTTACGCTACTTGGTACCTTCTAGCACAATCCCAATACTTTTCACTGCATCTCATTTTTTTTTGTACCGTGATTCTCGAATTACAGCTCAGACCTCACAAAAGGGAAAATTCAAATAAGTGACATCACATCACTAGGGAACTCCAGGGTAATGGATTGAACTGAATGATCAGTCAAGTCCAGTCTGCTACTGCATCACCTTGCCCTATTTATCACAGGCCTTCTGCAAAATGTAAACAGGAGACAGACTGGCTTCTGAGTATACCACTAAATAAGACTTGCCAGGAAAAAAAGCAAAGATACTACCCTCCAGTCCCTTCCTCTGACTTGTTTCTTTCCTACTCCCTTCTTTTTCCTCCATTTCTGATCCTCATCACACTCTCTACTCTGAGGCTTCCCTTCCGTCCAGACCTAGTCTTACCAACTTGTTCAAATCCTCATTGAACACAAACTTTTTAGGCAGTACTTCACTCAGTATGGCCTTGCCAAAAAAACATGCAGCCTGCCAGGCTAATCGGGTTTGCCAGAAAGCATGAGAATAATAGAATTTTTGACAAAGGACTGTAAAAATATTTTAACACGGGTAAAACAATATATAATCCTTTCATTCCTGAAAACAAGGTTAAGATAATTTTGGCTTGGTAAAAAACAAATCCCTTCTCTTCCATTCCAAATGAGGCATACACTCCTTTTGGATAAAAAGGTTAGCTGAAGTGTTTCAAATCAGGAGTAGTTATGGGTTGGAAAACACTTTTCATGAGAAAGACCAGACTAGCAGTCATTCTTGCTAAAAATCAAAAGAGTTCATAAAGCATAGGATTTTACTTGAATCATGGAATAAGTCAGACTGGAAGTGGCCTCAAAGTCATCAAGTCCTATCTCCTTGCTGAAAGTGGGGTTAACTTCAAAGTTAGATAAGGTTGCTCAAGTGTTTATTCTGTCAAATTCTGCATATGTTCAAGTATGAAAAGTCTGCATACTCCCTGCACAACCTGTCCTGATATTTGATCACCCTTACTGTGAAATTTGGTTATTTACACCTAGCAGGAAATCCCCTTGCTGTCACTTTCAAGATGACTCTGATCGACCTTATTTATAAACAATTTGTAAGATTCCCCTTTAACAATTTTCTTCTCCAGGATATATAAAGCCACACTTCTCACCTCTCTTGGTCTGTCATTCCACCCTTCAGCCTCCTTCTTATCTTGATAACCCTCATTCTAAAATGGGAAATCTTTTTTCCATGGGAGAAGGACTCAAAACCAGGCCCAGGACTCCAGATATAGCCTGTCTATTGCTGATTAGGGGGGACTTGTCTTGACATGCCTGTCTGTGCTCTTCTTAATCATCATGGTTTAGTGGTGAACTTGGCAGTGTTATGTTTATGGTTGGACTTAATGGTCTTAAGGGTCTTTTCAAACCTAAATGATTCCATGATCTATGGTTCTGTGGTTGCCCTTCACTGCTGACTTACATTCAGTTTGTCCACCAAAAGGACTTTCCTGCAGACCTATTACCGAGGCAGCTGTCCCCAACTTTTACTTATTTCCTCCTAGATGCAGTTCTCTGCATTTTATTTTGCTAAGCTTTACAGGGGTTGCCTCACAGTCCACTAATGAAGTTTTCTGCAGTTCTCACTAATTCTAAAAAATTCAGTCCTTTGCATGGCACTATAACAGTGAATAGAAATCACACTTACTAAGACGAAAGGCTTTGGAGCACACATTTTAACAGCTCATGTCCAACCTTAGGACCGAAACACTCTTGTTCAGACACGGAATGGCTCAATACCCACTGCTTTTCAAGGCAGCCCCAGTAATGCAGGGCAAACTCTGCTCATGAAGCCTTCTTTAGAAATGGTCCCCTAACCACCTTCCCACAGAAAGGACAGGATATGTTTATTCCAGCATCACTTCTGGGAACATTACCTACTCTTATGTGAAGGCACACAAAAGATCAATGCAAGCTAGGAAGCACTAAACCAGATGTGCAGCAAGGAGAAACGAAGGATTTTTTGAAAACAAAGTGAAGGATGTAGAATTGAGAAGTTTCTTTTTTCCCCATTCCTCTGAGAAGAGCAAGAAGCTGATGGATGATTTTTTGAAGGAACATCTTGTTAAAAATGTTGGCAACACATCATCAACCTTTAGGGTCTACTTAATCAGTTAAAATGGCTGTCTCTCAAAGAATCAAATTAATATTAGACATGAAAGATGAAGAAAAAGCAGGAAGCTGGAGAAAGGAATAGATTTAGCTGACTCATCCTTCTGAGGATCTTGTTTAATTACACTTTGCCCACAATGGAGAGAGAATTGTTTCTAAAGTAAAAAGTTCATGGAAGGTAAATCCATCCACCCAATCATCCATCACCACTGAAGCAATGTAATGATGATAGAATGATAATTGCCACCTAAGTTCCTGCAATATTTAGTTGAACCAGGTGAGTGATGTGACTAGCTTCTCCCTGTGAAAGGGCTAGTGTGTGGCCCCACACTGAAACAGTTCATGGAGATCTCAGCTGGGATCTAATCACCTGCTCAGGCCAAGGGCATTGCAGTTGTGCTGGTCAGGTCATCCAAAAAATAAGTGCCCTTGCTTTGGTCAGCTTTGCTTCCTCATCATCCTTTGCCCCTTTCCAAAGCATCAAAGCACCACATGCTACTATCCTAGGGGCTTTTGGTGTGATTCCATTTGCTATCTCATCCTCTGCTAGAGTGGTGTGAGAGGGGCTGCCCAGACTCCTTCAACACACTAGTAACAGCATGTGAACCTCATTATCTATTCTTGACACGTTTCTACTGTGGAACAAAAAATAAAAAAAAAAAAAAATTGCTGGTTGCTACCAGTTCAGCTACAGTTGTGGTTACTGGATTGGATGTCAGGGTCAAAAACTAGATGCCAAAAACACCGAGACCTCATGCTCTCGGTAGGGAGCCAGATTCTCATCTGTCCCAAGCTGGCAGGGCTCCACATTGACAGTCTGGCTCCCACTGTAAATGGGCTATAAACATGGTCTTTCTTTGCTTCATCTGTGAGGCTTGGGGTATCTTAAATTTGACAGTTACTGAATGAAGCCTTACTCTGGAATTGAGAGACAAATTATCAAACTGACTTGTTAAATTAGATTTCATTAGCTGTAGGAACATTGCAAACGCACACTTTATTATTTGAGCCTTCAATCTGATTTTGTCAAGACTCTTTCACTGCACAATTTTCTAAAGCAAATTATTCTGAAAGGTTGCGCAAATGGCATAAAAAGCAGCAACAGAGTAATGACTTTCTAAGCAACAGTCAGGGGTGGTGGGAAATATTTTTTTTTAAAACAAAAAATTCAAAATTTCCTAAAGCTTCTCAGGTCGACAGTTCTCAATGGCTTCATATTCAACCAGCATATTCTCAGCCCAAAGGTGTAAATCCTTTGTACAACGTGAGACCTCTGCACTCCTGTTTTTGAGGAGCCTCACTGAGCTGTGATTTGATATGCACCACAGTGAAAGAATTTCCAGCTGCCAGCAGAGAAGGAAAAGAACTGGAAAACAAAGTTGGAATTACTTCAGTAATTCATCAGTTAGGTATTAAGGAAAAGAAAAGAAGAACGGCTGATTCAAAGCCTGTAAGGAATCACTAGGTTTAAATTTACCTCTGCAGGGAAGTAAATCACATCTGGAGTTTATATTAACTTTTTCCACAGAAGCAGAGTTTATTCACTTGTGAAATCTTAAACAGCATGAAATGAAAGTCACGTAAAATAAAATTTAAAAAAATCATCTTCTCATAAAAAATTTTGGAAATAACGTCTTTAGGCATCATAAAGACCAGGGACCTATGAAACTCACTAAAAAATTTTAACATTCTGCTCATTCACTTCCCAGAATTATTTACAATACCATGAAAACCAGGTCTGAGAACCTTTGCTGCTCTTTCCCAGTGGTGGGAGGGGTGTGGACGGGGAACCCCAAACCTTAATTTCTCACTCTAGTTTGAAATTGGTACAACGTGCAGCAAAATAACATCCTTACAAAAGGTGGAATTTTACGGTGTAAATGAAAAACCCCTCTAAGTGCCAGACAGCCCACAAGGCTCCCACCTACTTCAGGACGTGCCTGGGCTACCTATGGTTGGAGTTGACCCCACACTGGCCATCAGACAAGCACCTCTGCCATTTTTGCAAACGTGTTTCTCACAGGCATCATGGCCACACACCGGAGTAAGGTTTGGTGACAGAAGACAAGAGGCATCTTCTGCATCCCACATCAGACCAAGCCACAGAATCATGCAAAATACAGTACATTTTATGCAAGTTAAGGTTTCTGATTTACAGAGATGTCGCTGTCGGATCTGGAGCGCAGGAGGTTCATAGAGTATCCCTCCCGCAGCCTGGGCACCTGCTCCGTGCACAGACTCCAGCGCTGTTACAACCCGTTTCAAAGCAGCTGGTGGGTAAACAAAACAAAGCACCCACAGTGTGTAGCCCCAGATGCTCAAGGGCTGCCATGTCCTGGCAGATATTTCATCTACGGTTCCTGCCACCAGAGAACACGTCTCAGATTCACAGCAGGGGAGGCCTCACTGAGCGGCCAAAACACTCCCGTCTGGTCATCAGCACTAACTAAGGGGTGGAAAAGAGTTATTTTGAAGTAGCATAGCCTGGAAATTTAACCCAGGCCTCCTCAGCAGGAGGATTATTCCACCTCACCAAAGCTATCTTTGTTTTCCTGAGTGCTTCCTAACACGGAAAGTGTGTAAAATACATTGCCTTCTAGTATTATAAGCATGATTTAATCATCTATCAAAAACAAAAAACCAAAACCACACCCACCCCATCCTCCACCCCACCCCCTCAAAATAAAGCAAAACCAAACACAATCTGGTAAAGAGCTCTGCCATTACTAAGAACAGAGATAATCCAATCCCACTCACCAGTGGAGCACTATAGAGTGAAAAAAATCAAAGCACTGAGTCTTTACACTGTAAGGATGAAGTTCATAAGCTCAAGGGGATCTCTTGGACATCTTACGCTCATTCCTCTTAATGTGTTTGGTAAAAACATCACGTGTATTATATAGAGCAAAAAGGCAGTGTAGAAAACTCTATGTGCAAGATGTGAATAAACCAGTTCATCATCTAAGTCATTACAGAGTTATATACAGAGGGGGGAAATATTTGCATATGAGGAAACAAAGTACTTTTACAAAGTACTTGGAAAAGAACATGCAATAACCAGCTGGCGAGCAGCAGATCTCTTTCAAATTTACTTTTCAATAGAAATCTTAATAGTAGCTTTTCAACAAAATTCACTTTCCTCTATTAATTCATTATGAATTTGAGACATATAGAAACTTGAGAAACAAAAATAATTTAACTCTTAAAACAAAATGCAGAAAAAGACCTGCACATAATCCATGTTAGTACTTTTAAAGTACACTCCTCACATCTCACAATCAATTTTATCTTATACTCTCATTCCCTTTCCAAAATTCCCACCACCACGGATAGAACATGTATCAATATCACAGAAAATACCATTGTAAAAAGCTCTATAAAAAAATAAGTTAAGAAAGTACATTTTACTTTTTCCCAATAGATCAAGGGTGCCAGGCAGCACAAACAAGTCACCAGAGCTGTCACAGGGATAGAGGTTTTGAGGATCTACACCAAATCTGCAGGAATGTGAGAGCCTTTCCTGTAGCCAGCTGGCTGTCAAAGGGTGATGGATTACTTGCTCAACCAAATTACAGGAACAACCAATTTTGAGTGATTTGCTTGATTTTAAATCCTAATTATGACTCAAAACAACCACCTTTAACATCAGCATGGTACCACTGTAAGAGACTTCATTAGGATTTGTGCTTCCATTAGACAAAAAAAAAAAACAACCCTCCTGTAATGCCTGTGTAAAAGCAGCTGCACTTTGCCAGGACATCTGCTGAACCCAAGGTTAAACCCAAGCCTCTCTCCACCCTGACTGACAAAACAGTTTCACACAAAGGAAGCAGGAAGTAGAGAAAAGCCGTCATCTGGGGAATCCATGGAGCTGACCCATGGATACCTTTTCTCCACTCGTATGTAATAATATATCCTTATATACACAGCCAGAGCACATTGCTGGAGAATGTGACATTTTTTTATTAGTTCTTAATGTTTTACTGTCTGTCCATGCAAAGATAGCCTCACAGATCATATCTCATCAAATGTGTAATGAGCCAAATTATTCTCTACTACTGTAAATCTGTTAAGGTCCATTGATCTCATTACAGGAGAGCAATTTACACTTGCAAAGAGGGTGGGAGACTACTTCTAAATGAGGAAAGAGAACAAAAACCGTAATCATGGCAAGCCTAACTCAGGAACAAAATGCAAGCAGATCACTTACTTTTTTTTCATGTGAACAGCTATATTTATACCAAATATTCACAGTAAAGAGTTAAATAACGTTTAAGACAACTTACTGAGCTTCTGAGACTTTGACGAGGCTCTGCAGTGTTTGCAGAGTTGAATAAAGGCAGTTTCCTTCCCCTGCAAAGCCACCAATGCCTGGGACTCACTTGGCATTCCTAAAGCAATCCTCCCTCTGTCCCTTAGCGATTATAGCCAGGGCCACTGACCACCAACTGCTCTATTCACCTTCTCCCTCTGCAGCCACCACAGGTGACATCCACCAAATGCAATGCAGAAACTTGAGCAACACCTCTGCTAATGTAATTGCCAATGTGTCTTGTGGATTCTGTGCATGTGTTTTATAAATTTGGGACAGGTGGAAGGATTCAGGAGGGAATAAGAGATCTAATCTCTCTGCCATACATTGCCTTGGATAAACTTTTTAAAAAAGAAAGGAAGGAACACTTTAAAAAATCAAATACAAGTGGACTTTATGAACTGATGATTTGTTTACATTTCCTCTAGACATATGATAACATATGTCTTGCTACAAGATAAGGCTAGGTAGGAAAACACATTACAACATGGAATTATAGAAACTGCTTGCAAGCAAACAAGTAGACCCATCAGAAAATTACTTATTTTTGCATCATGTATTAATAATTTTCAAGCATATAAATCTAAAGGCATCATTTTTTAATTAACATAATGAAGAAGTATATCTATGACCTTGATTTATTATTTAGTATACACAGACTTAGTCTTACATGGAAACTTTCAAACCAGCTCAGTAGGAGTTACTTAATTCTAGTACACAGCATGAAGTTAAAATAAAAAAAAAAAAATAAAAAAATACAAGTTGCTTCAACAGGCATAATGCAGTTTATTGGGCAGAAGTAACATCTCACATATAACATTTTAAAAAAATGCTTGTACAGCTGCTTTTGACTTCCCTATTCAGCCCAGAAAAAGACTGAGGAGATGCTGAAGGAAGATAATTAACTACCAGGAATCCCCTCCAATGGTCCTCCCAGGTGGTTGTTATTAGGAGAGACAAGCTTGCTCTGCTGGGCAAGAGGCCACAGACATCACGCCGGATCCTATGGATCTCTGGGGATGGGATACTAGGAAAATGAACAGTACATTTGTGGGTTTTTCTGTTTGTTTTTGGTTTGGTTTATTAATGACTGGTGGGGACCCCTGGTGGTCTAGTGGTTAAGATGCGGCGCTCTCATCGCCGTGGTCGCAGGTTCGATTCCCGGTCCTGC
>JAWWLV010000088.1:102094096-102115018 GCA_035041135.1 Platyrinchus mystaceus | reverse complement strand
CAGCGCAGGCTGTGTCTCACCTAAAAAATCCAGTGCGCAGGCTTGAAAGGTAAAAAGACCTTTCCCAGATCTTCGTTTGCGAAGACTGGCCACGTATTAATGACTGGTGCTGCTACAGTGTTCTCCCACTGACTACTGTTGCTCTGACCAACAGGCTGTGTTGAACTATTACTTTCTGAGAGACCCACAAAAAGAGACAGCTCTGATTCAAGTACAGCCTAACCTGAAGTGAGAGAAATATACTTCTCACAAATCTCTAGCTAAAAACAAATAATAATAGTAATAATGACACTAAAATAATAATAAACATCATCACTGGACTCAAGGCACGCCATCCCAGATGGAGAAAACATATGGAAGAAGCTGCAAACTGTGTGCAGAAAAGATCCCTCTCTGGCCTATAAAAGAGAGGATAAAAGATCTCTCAGTATAAAAGCCCAACCTCCTGCTGTTGGGTCTAAGGATGTTTGGATTTGATTAATAACTGCAAAATGCTTTTCTCTCCTATACAAGAGCCTGTTAATGGTTTATTACTTTCATTAACAGGAGGAGGTATGTCACTGCATGAAGGAGCAGCAGTTCCATCTCTCCCAAATGCTGCTTCAAGGCAGAGCTTGCAAGTGAGGCATCAGAGACAGAGCTGGTTCCTGGGACACAGTAGAGCAGGGAACAAAAGCCCACAGATGCCCAGCAAGCCCATAATGAGCAGTCACTGCTTTTCTCTTAGTGTCACCACAAAAGGGAGCTTTAAGAAAAACAAAAAGCTTACAAGTGCCATTCATGAATTTGAGGTACTGGTCTGAAAACTTGACAGCTATTAAAAGTCCTTTTCTGGCTATATTTTGTCCAGAAACCAGGGGAAAAGAGAACATAGAGAAATTGTTTCATAAATAAAAAGAAGACTAAAACATAGAAGAGAAAAGGGCTACTCTGCAATTTACCAGCTGTCAAACTGGAAGAAATGTCCAAATGAAATCTGAGGCACTGCAGAGAGAAGGAGCTGGACCATGAACATGAGACAGTGATGGCAGGAAAGGGAGTTGAGGGAAGGGTGCACTCCCGCTGGACTGGCAGAACTCCAGCCTAAAACCATGATACCAGAGGAGGAGAGAATTTATTTATCCTGAAGAGTCAAAATCGTTGTGCACTATCTGCCAGACACATTCTACAGCATTGTTAGTGTTATTCCACTCAGTGGTGAAAATAAAACCTGCGCCATCTCTGGGCTGCCATTTAACCATACTTAGAAAAAACATTTCCAAAAAACTAACTAGCACAAGAGCAAGCAGCAGCACATCACAGGGAGGTGGAAGGGGAGGAGTGTTTCATCAACAGTTGTGACATATTTATTCAATACACAAGCAGATCTTTATGTTGCTGGCCAAAATACAATTCTTAGTGTAAAATCTAGTACCCCCATCATGGATGAAAGATGCATTTCCCTAACATGTTGCACATGCAAAATGAAAATAAAACTAATTAAGCAATATTCAAAAAGTTCAGAGAATTTGATATAATAAAAAAATATTTACAGAAAAAATAATTACAAAAAAAATTATTTACAGAATAAATGTGATGAGCCAGGAACCTAATGATTCTTTTGTGCCTGGACATAAGAACAAATCTAACTGCATTAAAATGAAATAATTAAAATTCCTTCCAGTAAATGTGAACATTTGGAAAGTACAAATCAGTAGCTAAAATGTTAACCTCATTCTCCCCATGAGACATCACGTACATATCTAAGGTTGGCATCAGACATTAATTACATTTATTAACATTTTGTAGAGGTTAAAAAGTGAAAGCTGTATTTGGTGACCACTCTAGATAGCAACAGCAAGCCAAATGGCTCCACTTCTGGGACACTTCCAAGTCAGTTCTCAGCCTATAACCATGAGAAACTGCAAGGATTTTTAAAGGGAAGTTCATTTTTTAAAACTTCAATGCAGTTTAAAAGAGTTGTTCTGCTAAAGGATCCAAACAGAAACAGGCTTTCTTATGCTTCTCCCGGGGTCCCAGGCCTTGTGTTTCCATTCCAGTCTCAGTCAGAAAGTTTCAGTGGGTCTGCAGTCCTCTGCTTCAGCTCTAGGAGAGCCACAAAAAAACAGAGCCGGAGGAAAACTAAAGAGCTGCTAAATGTAAAAGTAGCATTTAAATTAGGAAAAGTGGGATTCAAGGGAAGAACGGGAAACACAGGAAACCATCCAGCCACTTTTGAGTCAGTGCCAAGAGCCACCAGCCTCATCAGCAGAGCACCCCATGCAGCTGCCCATGGCCAGCAAAGAGGTGGTAAAAAAAAGGAAGAAGTCAGCAGCAAGGTGGGATCCATGTGGCACAGGGCTGAGATGACAGGCAGAGTCCTGCTAGAGCCAGGAAAGTACGGTGAGGCACCTGGGCTTCCCGCAGCATGACAGGAGGGCATGGAAGGACAGCAAGAGCTGGACATACTGGGGCGGCATCAAGCACAATGGTAAGTGGAAGTCAAGAGCAGTTAATCAGGAAGCAGAGGAAAGATCCAAAGGAGACATCTGTATGCAGCAGGGCAGGAAAAGTGCCTCTGAGTGTTGTAATAAAGCAACAGGTCAGGCAAAAGCACAGCAGGACTTCAAGGGGAAAGCCCATCAAGGAATAACAGGTGCGCTTCGGGGGGACAGACTGCGTTTGTCAATAAAAGGGTTCCCTTTTTCCGTCTCATTATTTCCTTTTACTGATAGTACCATAGGTGGTTCAAGGATTTTCTTTCCTCCTTCTTTGCATCAAACAGTAGGAATTTATTAGAAACAGTATTTTTCCAAGACCGCTTGGGACATAATCATAGAATGGTTTGGATTGGAAGAGACCTTAAAGGTCATCTAGTTCCAAATCCACTGCCATGGGCAGGGACACCTTCCACTATATCAGGTTGCTCAAAACTCTATTCAACCTGGCCTTGAACACTTCCAGGGATGGGGCATTGATGGCTTCTCTGGGCAACCAGTTCAGTGTCTCATTACTTTAACAGTAAAGAATTTCTTCCTAATAACCCAAAAGACTATTATAAATTTGCTTAAATCCAAGCATGTATGAAGGCCTTTTGAGACTGAGACCACTCACAAACCCTGTCTTAAGCAAATGTGGAGTATGTACATCAACACTGCCTAACTTGATTGCGTGATAGCCTCTGCATTTTCCTCTTTACCTCCAGACTGTGACCCCTCTTTATGCATACACCCTTCTCTCACCTACCTTCTTGTCAGCAGCATTCAAGCAACAGAGTTTTTTTCCTTTTCCTTTTTTTAAAGTGAAAATGTTGCAGCAAGCTTTCTTAATAATATACTGAGTAGTACTCGTGTAACATCAGCAAAACTATATTTTATATGTGAAGCCATCAAATTTGTACTACAACATATGTTTAAAATTATCAAACAGGCTGATCTGAGATGTCAGAGATTTTTCAAGGAACATTTCCTTTGTAAATCACTAAAAAGATGATTTTCTCTTAACAATAAAATGATAGATACTAGGACTGAATACAGTTCAGAAAGAAATGAAGTAATTACCCCACACAAGATCATCATCAAATGATCTAAACCAATCATAGTTTCCTTATGCTTTTTTTTCCCACCTTCTTCCAGAAAAAAGTAGCAGTATATTTCAGAATGAATGTCAAAATTCTCATTTCCAAAAATCCCAGAAGTGATGGTTTATTTTCTGTTCAAAAATTTTCTATTTTCTATTCAAAAATTGAAATACAGCAGGTAAAATAAGCTCAAGCAGGGGGCCAAAATATAACATTTCTGCACAGTGCTAGTATTGATTAGCTCCTGGGAGCTCTATAAATACACTTTGGTGACAATACTACCTGAAATATCTCCCTTGGAGGCATCATCATTTATCAATACTGCGTTTTTCCTGCTCTGATTGAGCTATTTTGATATAATGACAAAATTGTTCTTTAAATATTCAAAACTCTGATTAATGCACTTTTCTGAGAAGCATACTTTTTTTATTATTATTTCTCCTAGTACTGATAACATTTACATTTTCCTTTGGAAGAAAAAGATTTGTCTTCATTGCTTCTTTTTGTATTTTGCTTTATCTCTTTCAACACTGAGCATAGCAGGGAAGAAATATTTGCATGCTAATGCAAATCAAAGCATGAAAGCAATCAAATCAAACAAAAAGTAAAATCTCTGGAATTAATGAAACTCTTTCTCCTCTTACAACATTAATTCAACTTTCTTTTCCATGCTATTGACTAGTTGTCTGCTTTTCCCTTAACCAGAATTATCAAGAGAAACAAACTTTCAAGAATTGTATTGTACATTCAAAACAACAACAACAACAACAACAAAATTATAAAACTTTTTTTGATATGTGGGAACATGTACATTTTAATTGACAAATTTACATCACAACCCAGTTTTTCTAGAATCAAAAATGTCTAGGTATGTGTTGCCCCTTTATAACTTCAGAGCAAAGCAGAAATTTGAGAGGAAGGAAAAAACCATTACAAATGCTATTGCATATTCCAGTTCAATCTAGTTTTATATTGCTATTTAAACAGCAACTGGATCCAAAATAACTCTTGACTAACCCCATGCCTACTTTTGTAAGGAGAATAAGCTGCAAGCATGCTCGGCTTCAAGCACAAGGGATACTTACTGCAAGGGCAGGCAGTCTGGCATAGCAAACTAATAAAACCTGCGTTACATGTAACCTGCAAACTGCACTGCAGGCAGAGCAGTAACTTCTGGTCATTGCACTACAGGGTGTTATGTCAGAAGGCATTCTGCTTGGATTTTGCAACAAAGTAAACCTCAAATTATTTTAATGGTGTGTATTTGGCTTTAATAATGCTATTTAAGATTAGATATTAAGTTGTATAACTTCTATCTTCAGACTGGGCAATTTCATTATTTTCCCCTATCAACAGTGGCTTTAATAACTAAGCTTTTACATTGTTTTCCCCATAATAAATGAATGACGTTAAAAGGCCCTTGTCAGCACTGAAGAGCTGGATCCAGTCCCACAATGGACATTAAGGACACAGATTAGATCAAGCCAACAAAACACTTAAAGCAAAGGTTTTCCCTATTAGCTGTAGCAATTTTTGAACTGAAATTCAGTAATACGATTTTAATGCCAGGTGAATAAGGTCAGACAAAGAAGAAATTACACGACAACAGGCAAATTCTTACCAATTTCATGTCTACAAATTAGAGCAAGCTTTCCTTCCAAAACGTCTCTAAAAGCATAGAAGAAGCCAGAAGCAAATCACCTCATCAAACTCATGGGAAGAGAGCTACAATAAAATGATGTTTGCCATTATTTCTTATGGGCACATTAAGAAGGAAGGATGATAGCATCTCTTCCCCAACTAAAAAGAAAATTTCATGTTAAAAGCAACAGTTTAGGCCACAAAACCAATCCTCTCAATCTTGGGAGAGTAAAAGTTACCTTCCCAATTTCTCTTCCTCCAGTTTAAATGGATGTCCTTTTAGCACACTTCTGGTTCGTAAATATCCAATGTCACATGCTACTGTGGCACAGACCCAACAGGTCATGCAGCTACCAAAGACATCAATCCCCAGCACATCAAGAAAGCAGTTCAAGTCAGGTAAGCAAAACGAATGCAAAACTGTAGGTGCCAGCTAGGTCCAGCTCCCAAACCAGCAGGCTCAAGTTTGTGAGTGGAAAAGGGATGAAAGCACGGAAGAGGTGAACACACATCTATTGTGACACGGGTGCTGTGCCCACCACACTGAGGAACATTAACAGCCAGGAGCTGACCATACCACGGTCTGAAATACTGGTCATAGAATGGTTTAGGTTGAAAAAGACCTCCAAGACCATCAAGTCCCACTGTTAACCCAGCACTGCCAGGCCTACTACTACTAAACCATACCCCTAAATGCCACATCTACACACCTTGTAAATACCTCTGATCTAAATTAAGGATCTTGTCATCTTAGTACTCTTAATCTGGTTAGCTGATATATTAGTGTACTCTCTCTCAAAATACACGGCCCAACCCATCAATTGGCTGATGCCAACTGCCTGCCCTTTATTCTTTACTTCCACAGTGCACTATTTCCTACCTTTACCATAAGAGAGAACAAGTAGATGATAAAGTATTTTATACATTAATTTTACTTGGAGATACAGAGTTCAAAATAGTCAAGTGTTCTTAATAGTCAATTTCTTCCCCCCCTCACCCCTCCCCCTTTTATTTATAGCTTTCCTTTTCTTTCAGGTTAAATAGATTAGGAGTAATTACATCATCTTCATGACCTGCACTACTCGAAACCATTAATCATTTCTGCTCTTTTCCCCTCCCTGTCTCTATTCTAGCACTTTCCTCCTTTAACATAGCAACAGGAATGATTAGAAAGCTTCAAACCCAATTTTCACATACCAGAACCATGGTTCCAACCTCATGTTCTCAAGACTTTGATTTCCTCTTCAGTTGCTGTCATAAACTCTGCAACAGCTCTTCCAAGTACAGCAAAGCAATTCTCCTTTGCATTGTCCTCCATTTTACCATTTTGAGGTACAGAGACTATTTGACATTTGCTTTGTCCGTTTAGACTCTTCTCTGCTCAGAGGGAGCTGCTGGATGCAGCAGCACATTGTACTTAAAAGCTTCCCCTAGTGCTGCCACCCTCCTTCCTGCAGTTCAGCATCATGACCAAATCCAGCTTTCTTGAGGTTTCCCCTCCTCCACTGAGCTTTACCATATGTTATCTTGGACCCAGCCAGGAAGAACTGTCCATGCTGGGGGACAGGGACAACTATTTTGGAACCCTCCCTCCCCTGCCAGCACCAAACTATCTCTCTTGGCTGTAAGACACCACCAGCACGATCACTAGCAGTGTTTGGAAATGGCAAGCATGGGTTCAAAACTCATCTCTCACAGATTCAAAGCAACAACATGCATGAGGTGTCCCATCCTGTTACCTGGTGGGTGACAACAAAAGCCACCTGTAAGACCTCTGTGGTCAATTTTAGCCTCAGCTAAGGTTGTTTCTGTGGTGCAGTGTTTGAGTTGATGACACTGGATTATCAGTCACCAGAAAAGAAAAATACTGCCTATCCTTTTTGATTTGCAATTTTTCAAATACACTTAAAAGGTGCTGTGCCAGTTTAGATTCAGACCAGATTCAATTTTGTTGGAAGATACAAAAGGGTTTTTACAGGATTTAAAGGAAACAGATATTTCCAAATTTTTTTAGAAGTTGAAGTGCAACCACTGCTTTTAAGCGTTAACTAATAAAAACAAACCACACAAAATATTTAGTGATCCACTGTATCACTCTAAGACTCAGAAGCCTCAAGTAACACAAACATGTTTGCTTTCATTGTCCAACTCTAGGAGAAATGTGAAATTAAGTAATGTAGAAAAGTAAACTGGATTTAACAATGTGCTATTTTAATTCTTTTAAAAATTCAACAGATGAAGAAATGGGTTTTTTTCCTACAGAAGACAGTATTTAATAGTAAAAAAAGTCCAGGTGTCCACCTGATGCTACCATCTCTTGTGGGGTTGGGAGACCAAACTTACAGCTATATGGGACTGGAAGATGAGAGGTTGCCAACTACATCAGTGCCTCAAAAGCAATAACAAAAAAAAAAGAAGTTATGAAGCATTAAGAAAGCATGTGTATGTATACATACTTAAGAACCCCCACAGAACTGCCAGCTACCTTCCTTAGCCAAGTGAAACAAGCACAGGCCAACACTGGGAGGCTTTGGGCCATCCATGCCCAGGGCTTGGCAGTGGTGCTCTGCGCCCAGGAGGGTTTCACCACCCATTTCCATGGCTGCCCTCTTCAGCCATCGTTCCTGACCCCTTGCCCCACACTGCAGACATGTTGGCACCCAACCACAAGAGCTCCCCATTTTCATGTGGCTGCTGTAGCCACCCCTCTGCTCCCTCCTGGCACCAGATGTTTCCCATTAACTTTGTCTGCACTCAGCTCGCAAGTGTCAATTGGAAATCCCAGACCCCAAATATTTTACAGATGAAACAACAACAGACTGTTTGCCAGTGACTCAAACATGGATCCCAGCCCCTGCTCCACACTGCTCCAGCAACTGGTGGAAAATAAGCCAAGAGCTGTCTTGGGATTTGGTGGGGGGATCTTCTCTATTTCACAGGGCCAGGCAGCTCTGCAGCTCTCTGGCTCCCAGCCCTCAGTGTAAGCAACCATGAGGGCACGTCACACAACCTCACCATGCCTTTGAGTTGTGGCAAAGGTCTGCAACATCCCCGTGCAGGCAGGGAGGGCTCAGGCATGAGTGGCTCCTGCATGCCTGGTAGCTCAGGCATGCAGTCACACTCAGCCCAGGCACAGTGCCTACCTGCTCTTCCCTCATCAGTCTCAAAGTGCTGCAAGGTGCCAGGTTACTCAGGCTAAAAGCTTGTTTAAGTGGCCTCAAATCTCCCTTTAGCCAGAGGAAAAACCATAACTGGACAAAACCCCACTGTACTAATAATTAAACAGCTCTCAGACATCCCAGGTTTTCCTCTCTGCAGGTCTGCTATTGTGCCTTCCTGACTAAATATTTTGAGTCCCTGCATCTTCAGTTTGGAGTGTAGAAGGTAAATCTGTATTCAGTCTTAAGTATTTAAACTTTCCCAGTCTGTTTGGGTTAAAAAAAAAAAAAAGGAAAAAAAATTGCTTGGATAAATTCACACCACCTTGAACACATGAAAAAAACACATTTTTCTTCTTGATGCTTCTTGTCTCTGTTTCACAGCACCATTATCATCAGGGCACTGGAGACATGAGATATTAACTATCAAATACTTTTCTATTTTAGTTTAAAATAGTTCAAAATGTGATATCCTTTTTAATTAAAAAAAAATAAAATTAAGTAGCCTTTGCCAGAGGGTTAAATACTACAAAAGCTGAAAAGACTAAGAAAACAGTAAAAATAAAGGATGGAATCCCATATGTTTCTTTGGAGAAGCATTACATATTGGAAACTATTCTGTTGTCTGGATATTAATACCCAATACTCATTTCCAAATTCATTACTTCTTAAAAGAACTCCACAATTAGTTTTCTAATTTTGATTTTATAGATGAACAGGCTGGTTTCCAACACACCACATCAAATACTGTGAGAGTATATATAGGAACTAACCACAAAATATTTCAGGATCACATCATTGCCAGACTGGTTTAATTTCTTTTTATCTCTGCTATTTCATTAAACCATTATTTTAGCTTCAAGTGAATATGGAAGACATATGAAGTATTTCAGGTTGCCATTCCCATACTGACTGTATCGAGAAACATCTCATTCCAGATAATCATCAGAGAAAGTGATGCCTATCGCAATTCCTCCTCTATGTCCTTTATCCATGCTGCAAGGGCATTCAAGAAAATGAACTGGAGTTTAGTCTTTAATTTAAACACTAGATGGAGCCCACTTCCCAAGACTGAAAAATTAAACCTTTCCTTGCAGCAAACTCTTACAGCCTATTGCAATATTTGGTCATGCATAAACATGACAAGACTCAAACAGCTGCAGTGACTGTCCTTAATACAAAAAGATACACTGGGCAGCAAGTATATCTCTGCATAAAGGGACAGCCTTTAGTACTGGGCAACTGCAAAAGAATTTATATTCCTCTAAAGATATATTAGTTTGGTGTAAAAGACCCACAATCCTTGGGATTAACTAGGCATTATGGATTTTTGTAATACCGTATGATAAACATAATGCTGGGTTGAGAGAACTATGACAGCCTGACATCTCTCCATTTTGACAATAAACTCTACTGATTCCAATTATGAGTATTTTGCACATATAAATTTCTATTAAATAGGAAAAATCCTTTTTCAGTGGTTGGCTTGAATTAGTTCCAGCATGAAAGCTCATTTATGACATTTGATAAAACGCCACCTCTCTCTAACGAAACATACCACACGTTCAACTAGAGATAAGTCAGCTTTCGTGTTAAAAATAGGATGCAACAATACTAAACCTCAGTACAAGCATTCTGGTGAGAAAGAAAAAAAAAAAATACAGCCAAGTTGCCAAGATCCAAATTGAGCAGCCTCATGGTTACCGGATAAATCCGTTTATCTTAGGCTCCACCACAAACAACTGCCAGTTCTGCAGTATTTTTGCCACACTCTGGACTGTCCTCACAATGCAAAGGGCAGGCAGAAATTGCAGGCAGACAACCCTTGGCCCTTCCTTAGCTTGTCGAAGGACATGCTCACAGGAACAGCTAAGAGTCAAGCAGACAAGAAAGTTGTGCAAAGCCTCAGACACGATTCCCAGCAATGCAATTCTGCTGACAGCCGAGCTATCGCTGATTGCTTTAACCTTTGCTCAGTCCGGGCCACTGCCTTCACCTCACTTTTTTCCTAACAAACCTATGGTAATAGCTTCATCAAGGTTAAGATAAGCACAAAGGCAGCTAGCTTTACCACAGAAAACTACCTTCTGCTCACAGTGATCCATCCTGCTAAAACAAAATTAACCCACCCTGCCCTAGGGCATTTTCTGAATTGACTGGGAGAAAAGACAAAGGAAGTTATTACCTAATGGCTATTTCCAGAAGGAAAAGCACAGTGCCTATGGTGATCAATGCAAGTTTTCCTAGAGGACCCTACTCACTCCTTAATTCCGTGAAAGACCTACACGGTACATTTTCTTCGTCCCACGTCCTTGTGGATGAAAGCTGGTCTTTGGAGTCTTGCAGATTACTGCTGTGATGCTCTGAAACCAAGCAAAGCTCTTCAAATGTGAGACCTGCTGCTAGGAGATCGTGTCTTGTAGTCACCATCACGCTGACAAGCGACCGCTTGACCCCACTGAAGAGCACGCACAGGACGATGATCACATCTGTTTGTCAGAGCTGGGGCTTGCAAGCAAACACAGTGCAGCCATAAAAGCAATGGGCTTTCCAGCTGTAGCAAGCACACAGCCAGCTCAAAGGTTAAGACTTCTGTCTGTGAATATACTGGTTCAGTCCTATTACGTTATGTTTGCTTTCCAATATATTTAAACTGAACAGGTATCTGCTCCCAGATGGGAAGATTGATTTGTGTCATGGGGGTTTTTATTTTTTTTTTCCAACAGTGGGTATAGCAAACATCTAACATTTCTTTTAAAAGTAAATCTGAAAATAATTAGCATTTGTAATAATATAAATAGCACTTAACCTAAAACTCTCTGGAAGAACACACCCATGTACTTCCACAAGCTTTCAGTTCAATAAAACAGGGACTTCATTAGCAGGAAGAATATCTGACCAACCACACAAATTAAGTGTCAGCAAAAGGAGGAGACAATCAAAGTACCAGCCACAGTTGCAGGTTTGACTATATAGTAATGTTTAACTACTTCCTTATCACAATCTTCCTGTACAACTATAATTTAGGAACCTTTGCCACTGTAATTTTCTCTGCTTCATTTTCTTTACAGCTATGCTTTAATGTGTCAAATGAAATACTTGTTCATCAGCACTATTACCCATGCAACAATGGAAAATAACCATCTGTGAGAAAAACACAGGAAAGAACAAATACAAAGGCTTTGCATATGTATAAAAGAAATCAAACGAAAAGGCAAATTACCAAGCGAAGTATCTGATGCTGGAGGAAAAGTGGACACAAAGTTACAACAGTTACACCAACATAACTCTGGAGACAGACACTGTGCAGACATCCTGAGCATAGTGGTTACAGACAAGGTAAAACTAAGGCTAAAATCTAAAGCTTTCAGTTTCTCACAGCAATAATTCTGATGGCTTTCAGACTCTGAATATGGAAGGGACAAGACTGTGTCCTTGCTGGGACCTCACCCAGCCCATCACAGCTGGAGCATGACTGGCAAGAATGTCAGTTCACTTGCTATGTGGGTGGAAGTAGACAGAATAGCAGTAAAAAAAGGGCAAAAATAAGCGAAAACCTTTTAAATCCCCTTTGGAGTTACTAACTATTGCTTTCCATATTGACCTGTATTGCCTCCAAACACAAAGAAAGTCAATCTGTAAATTAAACTGACACCCTTCCAGGAGAAACAAAAATCCAGCATAAAACCAAAACCAGAAATACAATGGAAGAACTGAGATTGGGTTAAATACTCAAATCCATTTGCACATTCACAAGACATACCCTACTAATAGTGAATTTTGTATATTTTCTGTTTGTTTTCAAGTGTTTGCTGGACTCCAATGTTGAAGGCCATCTTCCTGAAAACACAGAGGAAAACACACTTGGAGGGTTGTCTAAACCATTAGCAGTGCTTTGTTCCTCCAAAGGTGCTGTGGTCATCTGACTCATCCACACTCCTCTTAACATGCTCACCTATTTCATCCTGCAAGGCTGTCTCAGTACTTGGACCACTTCTCCCTTCTTCTCCTCTACAGAAGCTCTGTTTCCCTTCATATCACCATGCATAAGCACTACCTCACACAGGGGAGCTGACTCACTTTCAGTCCACTCAACCACAGATTTTAATCTGCCTCCTATTTGCACTCCTACATGATTTTTGAAGGACTGGAAATAGCCATAGATCAATCTTAAAAATAAAAAAAGGAGCAACCTAAAAAAGTCCCCAAAGACGTAAGCTTTCTGAAGAAAGAATCTACTCCTCCTGAAAACTGCTCCCACAAGGTGAGGTGTGTTAACCAATACAAACAGAAGTCAACTGATTATTTCCAAAATATTGGAAAGTAGCTATATACCTACAGTTGGCATAAAACAAATAGCATACAGCTCCTTCAGAAGCAGCAAGTGTCAGGTTTTAATTGCTTTGTGCAATTAAAACCCCTCCATAATGAGCCTAGACAGATGCTGCATCCCTCCTTGTCTTACAGCAGCCACCACCAGCCTTGCTGTTATCACAATTGCCTCCATGACCCTACCACTTTAGCCTTCCTTTATGGCTTTATTCTTTTTCCCCGCATAAAGGTCCCTCTAAGTTTTTAATGGATCACAAGATAATTCAGGCTAGGAAGGACATCAAGAGGTGTCTGATCCAGGCTTCTCCTCCAAGTAGGGCCAGCTGTGAGATCCAACTGGTTGCTCAGGTCTTTGTCCAGCCAGGTCCTGAAAACTTTCAAGGATGGAGACTGCACAGCCTCCCTGGGCAACCTGTGCCCCTAGCCAGCTGTCCGTCCTTCAGGTGAACACATTTCGCCTTGTAACCAGAGTGAACTTCTCTCGTTTCAACTGGTGTTCACTGTCTCTTGGCCTTCCACTACTGGGAAGAGCCTGGAATGACATAACTCTTTAGTGAAAAGAAAGGAAATAATTCCTTATACTTTTAGCTCTGCTATTTATCTGTTTATGCAAAGTACGCTTTGCTCTTCGATTTAGATTGCTATTTCAAATTTTAACTTTGCTAGCAACATTTGCCAAAAATTCAAATATAACCAAATCAAAGTGAAAAACAAATCTAAGAATAAATCTTGGGTGGAAATGCTTGCCCATGTGATCACACTGAACTTCCCCTGATGTGCCATGGTGACAGCAGCATTTCAGCACTCATTACTGCATTTCCAGATACCAAAGCAGCATCTCTTTTTACAGGTGCAACACAAGAACAAATTATTCATGCGGATTACAAAATAGGCCAAAAAAGCAGGATACATGCTGAAGCAAAGCCATGAGGAATGCACTATTCTAGTTTTCAGACTCAAAGAGTTTTGAGTAGTGTGTCAATCACAGTAAATATGCATTACTTCCTGGACCCAGAAGCTATTGCTCTCTCAGGCTGATCAAGGCTTCTTAGCACATCAAAGGATGGCAATCTGAAGCAGCAGTCCACTTACAGACCTTAGTGATACTCAGTCACCAAATTACTGTGTACCAGTCAAGCAGAAGGCTTCTTAACTGCACTCCTAAGCCCTGCAACTGAGGAATAAAAGACATGTAACTGGAACTAAGAGAACTGTTGCAGCAGTGCAACAAATATTCTGAAAGGTCATATGAAATGTGATTAGTGCCATTATCCTCCAGGACTCTGGAAATTGCCCTGAGACAACAGCTTTCCAGCATAAGCTATGGATAAATATAAAGGATTAAGCAATAACACTTCAGAAATGCTCAAAAATAAAATACCAGGCTTTATCTCAAATTTTCTCTCAAGCTGTGCCTGAGAAGAAACTCTTAAGTTGAAAATACGTCTTTTACTCCCAGGTTCTTTCCATCAGTGCAAGAATGCAGGTGACGCAGACTGTGCACACTCGAGAGACAGAAAAGGGAGGAGAGGGAGAGAGCCAATGCCAACCCCCACCCCGAAGGGCTGTGCCCCAGCTAAACCCAGCTGCAATCTGTCAGCAAGTGGCCAGTGCCAGCCCTACGCTCACTCCCACGCCTTACCCAGGAACGGGCCATCACCACACCAGGAACACTCGCATCCCCCTGAAACACGACAAGCAGCCAACCCCGTGCCCAAATCATATTTGCCTTCTCCCTCAAAACTTAAGGCTATGCATAAGCGAGGTATTCAGCGCACAAGTGAGAGGTGAAGCAAGTTGTTTTCCTTAATTGAGCCTATTAGTAGTAACAGTCACTCCTGCTAGGTCTAAATAGCTCAGAGATAAATCCCAAGGCTGCTAAGCTGCCAACCACCTCCCATCAGCGCTCAGAGGCAGCTTTACTCCTACAGACAACACTGGGTAAATACTACCACCTCCAACCACCCTTCTAGGGCAGATCTCCAGGCTGATGTGCTTGAAGCAAATGTTTTCCCTGCAGCTGTCCAGTCATCTTTATTGAAGGACCAAAGTGCCAAAACCTCATCCTCAGAGAGCAACAGCAGGTACCCCCAGATGGATATTCTGCAGGTCAGCCATCTGCACGTGGGAAAAAGGTATGACCCTGAAAGAGCTTGGGGTTTTTTTTGTTTTATTCTAAAAAAAGAGAGCTCACCAGAGACTACTTGGAATAGAAATCCTTTTCATGGAAAATTCTGATACAATATTTAATGCAAACACACCATGAACACTTCAGGTCTTGAAGCTCACAGGCAACACCAGTATGAGGAACAGTAAGAAGAACGACAGTGCTTTTCTAAAAAGTCACCCAATGAATTAATCATTTTCTGTCTGAACTACTTGCAAAACAACTGAATAAGCCAGAAAAGAAAAATTAAAATGTTCTAAGCCATTGCTTCACAGTGTGTCTTAAAGAAAAGTAATTTAAAAATTATTACAAAGGCAATAACACTCAATCTCATGAAATGACAGTATTCCAAATTAAACCAGTGCATGTTAATTCCTCCACCTTTGCCAATGATTAAACAGAATAAGAAAAAAAACCACTCCATCAAGTTGAAATTTAGTAAGCTTTGCCTGTTGCTTTGACAAAACCAACACTGCAAGAACAGCCTTAGCTTTCATCAAATCCAACTTCCAATACATGACATTATTCCTCTCTCTCCCAAGCAGGCAGAAATAAATGAAACTCATTTTTCAGACTCACCAAAATTATCCATATTCCAGGAGGCAGCCATTCAACCAGTTTGTGAAGTCCACGGTTGCAGCACGGTCACAGCAATCAGCAGGAATATGAAGGGAAAAAGAAGGAAAAAAAAACACCTTTTGAGATTCAATGAACAACACAAACCTACTGCTTTCTGTACAGTCCGCATTACAGAACAGTTTCAGATAACTCATTAAATGACCTGAACATAACCCCACCCCCTGAACTTACCCTAAAAAGAAATAAACACAACTGCAATGCCATATTAATAAAAGAATAATAATTACCGTCTAATAAAGGTCTGTGAAGGCTAACCTCATAAGGAATATTTTGTGAGGGAGAAAAGAGGTATTTTTAAGAAAAAAAATCAAAACTTCTATTGTACCTCCCCCATCAGGCAATGACAGGTGGGCAACATCACAAACAGAAAAGGTATATTGTTTTCTCATCCTGCTGACATTTCTAAATCCTTGATGAGGAGATGTAACATTTGGCAAGGAAGTGAGGCAAAACCACCACAGGCCACAGTGACTGCTCATTTTAAGAATCCTCAGTCAAGGATGGGGGACTAATAATTTATTCTTTGCAATTAAGGGGGCCTGCAGCCTACCCCACAGCCCAGTATCCGTGCACTGTTACACATCTGCAAACTGTCAAGAACACCCAAGCTGAAATAACTTTTTTTTTTTTAATTTGGACCTTGAACAGTGTCTGAGTGACCAAACACAGTGTGTGTCACTTCTCTCCTACTAATAAAAACCCAAGAAAGAATTTTACAGCTTTCCCAGGCTCAGCATTGATTTCTTTTGGCAACTGCTCCTAAGCACTCGACCAATTTAGCATTTGGTTTTTTTGCTTTTCTGTTTGGTTGGGTTTTTTTCATTATTATTATTCCTTTGGAGAGGAAACACTTCAAAGACATCAGTATGAAATGCCAATTGCTATGGGTTAGCCTAAACAAACCTCATGTGTGTATGTAAGGGCAGGGAAAGGTGTGCTCTTCTTTTGACTAGATAAATCAATTGCCTGTGCTAGTTCAGGATGTGTGCAAGGTCCCAAGCACAGAGAGAGCAGGTGAGGAGAGTGCCAAAGCCTGCAGTGGAAGGAAAGGAGGCAATGAAGAAGATGCTGCCATCTTCTCCCAGCAGCTCTATGACCGTAAGATTGATCATCACGCCAAAGCTCATGAGATGCCAAGAAGCCAAAAGTCATTGAAAAGTCCCTTGCAACAGAGTGGGATTTCTTCTCAGTTCAGTTGTTTCAACCATCCAGATTCTCCAAACCAGCTGTTCTCAGGAACAGATATCCTCACAACTCAGTGCTCTTCTGCTTGGTCCCAGAAAGGGGCTCAAAGCCAGAGCAGCATTTTGGCCTCCAAAAATCCCAAGGCAGCTTAAAAGGGCAGTGAGCCACCAGTATAGCCCCTGATGGGGTTTCTACTTGATCCCTGCAGAAACCATATCATATGAAGACAAATTCATCTGTTGCTGTCAAAAAGAAAACAGAACTGGCACAATCAACTAACTTTCAGCCCCCCCCACCCCCGATGGATAACAACTGATGAGTTACCTCCTCCTCTGCTTCCACGGCCCATTAATAAGACAGCATGAAAGACTGCGGAAGAAGGATGGGGATTGCTCATGTATTTACCACTTTGCTAGCAAACAATTTTTTTTGTTGCTGTTTTTGTATGATTGCTTTTACAGTAGGAGCCTTTCCAACACCTTCATAGGAAGAATATTGGAGAGGAAAGGGAAAAGAGATTGCAAAAGATTTGCCTTCAATTCTGATTTCTCTTGTCAGTCTCATGAACCACAGTCCTTCCCCAGAGCACCAACCATGCACCACTACTGTCAGTGTGACTGTAGTGACAGGCTGCCTACAAGATATTACCTGTCTTTTACCTCTGCAAGAGAGGCTGAGATTAGTGGGAGGACATTTTTACTGGACCAGACACGACTCCAACATACTCCCAAGGATTGCAAAGGCCATTGAGTGACCCGAGTAAACACAGGGCTTCATATTAAGGAAACTGAGATGTTGATGGTGACATGGAACAAGCTTAATATTAACAAATTTATCAGGATATGAGTAAGGGGTCACAGGAAAGCAGATGCTGAGTAGGTGGGAATGGCGGGAAACATGGTGTGCAAAAAGATGAGAAAGGAACAAATCAAAAATGTATGGATGACTCAGAGCTGGCAGAATTTGAGCAGGAGAGCTGCTGAACTAGTTTATTTAGAATTTAGAATGGGGAGGGGACAGGAGAGAAGCATCTCCATTGACAATACTGCATATACATTTCTCAGTGAGGAGAAGGGGTGATTGTTGGAATTTGACACATTATGAGGGGCAGCTTTCCATTACCAGCTCAGAAGGTTTGTGAGGGGAAAAAAAAAGTCATGATATAACATGATGGGATGGATGAATGGGTGAGATTTAAACTGCCTTGACCATTGCAGCAGCATCCACTGCCTACACTACCTGCCAGTTGCTTGGGTCAGGGTGAGAAGAGATACACAAGAGCAAGACCACAGAGGCATTTTGCATTCCCCCTGTTCCTCTTCACATACTGTTTCTGCATGACACTGGTTATGAAACTGAAAACATTGGTTCAGCTTCAGGCAGCAATTTTAGGGTCAATTGCTTCTTCACCAGACACTGAAATCACAATTTGTCAAGCATCAAATTAACTGTGAATGTTTTAGGGGACAGTGAACTTGAGTTATGTATTGTTACTGGATCCCCCTCCTCAAAAGCCTGCAATCCCTCTTGATATGGCAGGTACTTTTTTCTCTTTTGCTGGAATCACACTTTAAGATGAACTCTGCAATTACACTACTTGCTTTTTGCTCCATCAACTCACTCCTGACTGCTATGCACTCTCCAGAGTCCAGATCTCAAGTAGTAGAATACGCTTTCAAAACCATGCAAGGCGTTTTATCTGTTTATCACAAAAGTACATCAATATAGGTTTTCCAGCTGAAAGCATTTGAAAGGTTCCTCAAAACTTTTATAGTTCAGCTTGGTCCTATTCCTAATCCACAGAGAGGGTAAAAGACTCATCTGGCACCAGCACACCATGAAATAAATAAGCAATAAGGATGTAATGAGGTTAGCTGTCCAACAAAACCCCAAAACCCACAGCTATGCATCTTTCCCTAATACTGTCAGTACAATACAGAACAACTACAAGCCTTGGTGCTGCAACTGATTTCACTCTGGATCCAGCTGAATCAAACTGGTATTTAAACGGCATGGAGAGATGCCGTGGGAGAGTGGGCTAGGAGAGATGGAAACTACTGGCAATTGGAAAGGCATTGTTGGAAATTATGTCAGATTGGGATTTATTATTCCACCTCCAGTAGCAATTCTAATTGAGAATCAAGCTTTTATATTTTACTCTTCTACACAAACATTAAAGAGTAAATATGAAAAATGTGTTATTTAAAATGGAAAAAACCGTCCAGCAACATTCTGCAAATTCTATGCATCCTCAGTTAATCTAAATGAGAAGTGATATTTTGTATCAAGATGGGATGCTCATAAAACTTTTGGAAATATGGTAGTTAATATGAAAAATTATGAAATCAGCAGTGAAGATTTTCCATTTAAGCAATGCATAACGTAAAGACGAGTTTGGTTTGTTCAGTCTCCATTTCAGGTCTACAGCCCTACCTCCACAGCCTGCTATCTGACCATTGAAGCACCTGTGAAAGCTTAGCACATCACAAGCAATGAGCTATACAGCTGAAAATTCCCGACTGGCTTCAGTAAAGTGAAGGGAGCATTAATCATCAGCAGTATCAAAATCTCCCCTTTAGCACTTGGGCTTCATATTTCAGGGATATCTGAGTGTCATGAAACACAAGCTGTGGTAAGTCCTCAGAAGGTGAGGAACTTCAGGTCTTAGCAACATTTTGTAGGTTCACCCAAGAACGTCTATGAAAAAGCCATATACCTGTATGTAAATAAATATACACATAAACACAGTATTTGTATGTAAACACACACAAATACATACATACATCTATAAAAATTATCTATAATTAATATAAAGAGGCTCATCACCCAGCAGGTGGCACTCACAACCTGAGCTCCTGAGGCTGGAGTACGGTGGGAGGCTGGGAGCAGGCACTGCTCAACAGGAGGCACCATCTTTAAGAGAGCTAGACACCATGGGCACAAAAGCATTCACCACTCTTTTGCAATACCTGATGTGTCAAGTCCAGCATCTGGGACAAAATCCCATTTAGCTTACTGGCCAGGCAGCCCCTCCATTAATTCCCTCAACAGCTGTAAGACTCTTCCTTCACTGCTGCTAATTCTCAAGAGCTCCTGCAACCTTTCTAGAGGAGCAGCATTTTGGGGACTGAAGGGTCATGGAATATTTCTGATGTAGAAGCATCACATTATGACGTCAAGAACAACAGAACTAAATGTAAAGCTTCCTTCAGACTTCACACTTCTTTTCTCCATTTAATACACCCAACTAGCTTTCAATTAGTCCCACTAATAATTTGGGATTTTGAAGATCTCATGAATGAGCAAATCAGAACTGGCAGAGGAAATGCTGTTTTCCTTTGATTAAAATTAAAGTCTTGTTTTCACCCATGACTTAAGTGTCACTATCATATGTACATTCTTAATACACCTCCTTCTTCAGTTGAGTGGTGCTTCAACTTCAGCTGAGTGGGTTTGTTTTTAAAAAAAAAAAAATCTTCTTTTCAAATTCAATATTCCACCCATTTCCCTCCCCTCTTAAAAAAATAAAGAAATAAATCAGTTTAGATGCATCAATTTGAAAACATCAGCTCTATGTGCAGCAATGCTGTTCCCCATAAGAGAATGCTTCGTGTCAAATTGAAAGATACCTTTCCAAGGTCATTTCATGTTCCAATGGGTCTGTTATGAAGTTGTGGAATAGCAGATAAGGTTCCGCGAGATAGTAAAGTGCCTTCCTAAGCTAGTTCTGGGCAGTAATGTGCAACCAATATTTGAGCAAGGGACTTCTATAACATTTACCTCTGAAAGAAATGTCATATACTGAAATAAATGGTGCTGCGGGAAGGACAGGAGTAGTACTGAGACACTGATAATCTGTTTCCCAATTAAAAAAAAAAGCCAAAGAAAAGGCATTTTCTTGACAGATTTGCACTAACTGCATATGTTTATGGCACTTGGCAACAACTGTGTGCTTCTAGGAACATTAGAGGGTATCTCTTCAGCAAGTTAAAATACTCAACCCTGTGTAGTAAGAAGAATTTGATATTAAAAACTGTTCAATTCAGAATCAATAATGATGCCTCCAAGTTACAAGAACAAGGATACCACAGCAGTTCCCTATTAGGTACCAGGAGTAATAATTTGCAAGGTTAAAAGTAGAAAAAAAAATTAAAAAATAAAAGACACATATCTAAGAATGTTTCTTGGAAAGTCTTGTAGTTACACATGTGAGAAATGATGATCCAGTATTTTTAGACTGC
>JAWWLV010000088.1:102064857-102089558 GCA_035041135.1 Platyrinchus mystaceus | reverse complement strand
AATTTTTTTTTTTTTTTTTTTTTTTTTGCTTATGTTGTGGTTAACGCTTTCAGCACATTGTATAGGAGTCTCTCCTTTCTAAAACTACCATCCTAAGCACCCGTCTCTGAAACTCCCCTGCAAAGTATCCCTTTCAGGGCCTGCATTAGAAGAATGTTAATCTGATTTATGGTAACCTGACATGACAATTCGTGGTAATAGGTGATAAAAAGTTGAAACCTTGTGACAGAGAGGACATTCGTCTCTGACCATGATGTCATCATGGGAAGTAGCAGGGGGCTGGCTCAGGAGAGCGCAGACCTTGTGAGCACAGGGTGATGAATTAGGGGAAGTATTTGCAGCATCACTCTACAGAGCCATTTACACCAGAGCGGATCGTTATTTCCAGACATTTCAGTAGTTCCTAGTGTGGACTGGCCTCACATATCCAGATTTTATGGGCCCTCTATATTATTTGTGTGGAAGTGGTGGAATTTTTTAGGTTAAATAAACTTAATTAATAATGCTTCATCTGTCACTGCTTGTTAATGCACTTCCAGGAGGTCAGATGGTGGGAGAGGAGCAGCTGGTGGTCACTCCACTTCATACTCTGAAGGAGAACTCCAGAGGGTTGGAGTGCTTTGAGGATGAGGCCAGAGGTACAGATTTACAATTAAGTTTGTGTTCACATAAAAGGGTTAATAAATACTAAAGTAATACACTGTGCAGATGGTCTTTTCTTTACAGAAACACCTTTCTGAATGGTCTCTGCATCCTCGCCATCGCAGGCACATCAACTGGCCAAGATCGGCTATTGGCATCCTCTGCCCCCAAGGGCATCCTGCAGACCTTCCACTGTGGCACCAATCCTCACTCTTGTTCTGTGGAAATCTGTTCCTGAATAGTTTTCTGTTCTGACAACTTACCTGCTTACAATAAAATCCAAGAGCACTTGTTTAAATGCTCTGTTTCCAGTAAATGAAACTCTACACCATAGAAGCAGCTTTGCCCCTGCCTGATCGTTTTAAATCATAGGGGTTTGTTAGAGGAACCAGGGCAGTGTTTGTTATAATTTGCCAGCCTCTGAGGATTGCTTTCAAATTGGAGACCATTGTTATCTGAGATTAGAGTTATCCCCAGCTTCATTTTTATACTATCATCAGCAGACATGATGTTTAAAAGACAAAAAGACAGAAATAGGCAGCATCCCTGCCCCAGCTAATACATGGTCTGGGGACTGAAACAGATTTATTGAAATCAATGTGCACTTTACCATTGATTTCTTTGTGCAGTGAGGCTTCCTTTAGAGCTTGTCAGCTTTCTCTTGTAAAGCTGAAATTAGACTAACCTGATGTATCAACACTGAGGAGTTTGAGGTGATACCTCTCTCTCTCTCTTTCTCTCTCTAATTTCTCTTTTTCTCTTTCTCTAGACTTCTGAAACACCACAGAATAACTTTTATTTAAAAATATGTTTATCACATTTACTGAAGGTGTCCAGGCTTCCTAAATATATACATAATGCATGCAAAATTCAATTTAGCATTGGCAGGGGATTTGACCAGATGATATAACTGGTCATTTATAACGAGTTATGACTGTAATTGCATGTCCACATTGTGCTGTTTAAAATTTTAAATTCATCCCACACCATATTTTCATTTAGTGAAAGGAATTTACTTTAGCATCATTCTTTCCCTATGTCACAAGAGCAATTTTTCACTGTTGATAAGAAAATGTCATTTTTTGTTTAAAAATTGCAAATTACAAAGCCATTGCTATGTCTTCTGAGGTTTTCTTATTTATTGATTGTCTCCTTATTTAGCGAGTAATTTCAATGAATTTTATAAAAATAACTATCTGTAGTGCATATCTATCAAATTGTTCAGAAAAGACTTTAAGTAAATTATTGTGAATTATAATCTTGTCATATGAAATGGTGCTTTTTCAGCCTCTATAGCTTGGTCCCTGAAAAGATAGCAAAAAATACACTGTTTGACATTTTAAGTGGACTGACAAGCTTCTACAATGAGGTCACTTGCTTAGTGGATGAAGGGAGAGCAGTGGATGCTGATTACCTTGACTTTTGAAAGTCAAGAACATCGTTTTTTATAAGACCCTCATAAATAAGCTGATGATGTACAGGTTAGATAAGTGGACAGTGAGGTGGACTGAAAACTGTTTGAATGACCAGGTCCAGAGTGTTGTGATCAAGGGCAGTGGGTTCAGGGGGACAAGTCACTAGAGATGTGCACAAGGGCTCAGTGTTGGGGCCAATACATGTTGGGGCCAATAACCTCCTTATTAATAATCTGGATGATGGGGCAGAATGTAATTTGGAGATGAAACAAAGCTGGGAGGAATGGCAGATACACCAGAAGGTTGTGCTGCCATCCAGAGGGACCTTGACATGACCTTGGAGAAATGGGCAGACAAGGATCTTGAGTAGTTCAACAAAGAGAAATGTTGCAACAAGACTTGAACAATCCCAGTACAGGGTGAGAGCTGATCTGCTGGAAAACAACTCTGCAGAGAAAGAGCTGGAGGTTCTGATGATCACCAGCCAGCAATGTGGCCTTCATTGAAGCAACTGGCCCTTGCTGCAAAGGCCAGTGGTATCCTGGGCTGCGCTGGGAAGAGTGTTGCCAGCAGGCTCAGGGAGATGGTCATTGCCCTCTTCTCAGCCCTGATGAGGCCACAGCTGGAGTGCTGGGTCCAGTTCTGGGATCCCCAGTACAGGAAAGATACGGGCTTACTGAAGAGAGGTCCAGCTAATGGCCTTTAAGATCATTAAGAGACCTGAGCTTCTGAGGTGTGAGGAAAGGCTCAGAGAGCTGGGAATGCTCAGTCTGGAGAATAGAAGGGGGATCTTATTAATGTATCAGTTCCTGATGGGAAGGAACAAAGATGAGGTAGCCAGGCTCTTTTCAGTGGTGCCCAGTGCCAGAACAAAAGGCAGATGGCACAAATTAAATCAGAAAAAATTGCATCTGAACACAAAAAAGCCCTGCACTTTTTACACTGATGATGGTCAAACACTGGCACAGGTTGCCCAGAGAGGTTGTGGAGTCTCCCTCCTTGAAGACATTTAAAAGCCATCTGGACATGGCCCTGGGCAATCTGCTGTAGATGTCCCTGCTTGAGCAGGGGCTTGGACAAGATGACCTTCAGAGGTCCTTTCCAACTTCAGCCATTCTGTGATTCTCTCAGTAATTCACATACTCCACAGAGTGCACTCTTCCCAGTTCTCAATAAGAAAACAGCAAATTACTCCACTGCAATTCGATTTTCTGACTTTGATGAATGAAAATATGTTATGCATCATTAACAACATACCAGTATATTAAAACCATATTAAGCTTGTGAAATAAAGAATATTTTTGTATCCATTGCCATCAAATTTATTTCTGTATTAATCTGAAAAATGAAATAAGTCCACATAGATCTCCCAGTTAGTGATGCCAAGTGTGTATATTCTTTAGTTTGAAATGTAAATATTTCTGTTCAAAGTTTAAGATGGAACGTGCACACTCCCATGTTTCAAATTAAAAAAAATTAGATGATTTTTAAACAGAAAGCTATATCAAGGCAAGGGAGATGGCAGTATTGCAGATTGACCATTCTGCCCTATAATGGCTCGTCAGTCCAGGCCAAAAGTGCAGTAAAACCAGAGAAACATCTGTCCTTGGTCTGGCTGACATGAATATGCAAGAGGCATATTGTGTTGTTGGACAGGACTGGTGGCCGCCTGCAAGTGTGAAATCTGGACAGTCACAGACCACACTGAAGTGGAAGGGCATGCTGATCGTCTTTTTTTTTTCAAATGAAATGAAAGAAGAATTAAAGCCTCATTTATTTAGTGGTAATTGAAACAAGACGAGCCACTGCCCAAGGTGCAACACAATATAGGAAGGCTGGATTGGAAGCTCAGCCATGTGGCTGGAGGGGTTTCACTGGAAATTGGTTGCAAACCCAGGAAATGGGGCACTGAATTGGTTGAAGCTCTGCATTAGCTTGTGGGTGGAAAGCAGCACAAAGCGAGCAGGCAACCGGACAGGCAGAGTGTGTGTGTGTGGCCCCAGAAAGGTAGCCAAGAATAAATGACTTTTTATTCTTTCCAACCCTGAAAAGCCTGGAAAAAGACCTCACAAACAAGAGGACAGCTTCTAACTGTCTGGTCCTTCTGTGTTTCAGTGGAAAAAAAAATTATATTTCAACAAACAGATTTTACCCAACTTGTAAAAACAATTTCAACTTGACACAATCATAGAACACTGTGAACTTTGGCTTCTTGCAAGGAGCAGCCTTATCTTACTGCAACACTATATAACTTACAGTGCTTAAAGCAGTCTCCTATATAGCAGGCTAGAGTCCCATCCCACTATCAATTAGAACTCCTCTCACAAAACACACTGGAAAAGATGTGTATTGCAGCCTTGGAGCAATACAGCTTCTCCCACAGTTATGAAACCTTTCTTCCTTTAGGGATAAACAGTAAAGCAACATCTAATTTGTATGAATAACTCTTTCAGCTGCTTAAATACTTCCAGCCTGATGAATTTTTAAGCTCTTCTGATTTCTCTGAATGCATTAATCATCCACCTGTTATTTTAGTGCAAACTAAATCATGTCATGTCACAAGTGTTTCACATTTCCTTCTATGATTTTTTTTTTCAGATTTGTGACTTGACAGCTTTTTCAAAATGGTAAAATATTAGCCAACTGTCCTTTAGATGGTTCTCCAGGTAAGGTTTTATGTCTGGTGGTCTGTGGCATGAAAAAGAAATCACTAACTGACAAAGCTGTTCAGTCTATTAGTGGTTCTTGCTGAACTGAGAATTTGCAGAAATGCATAGTAGTGCATGGACTACTGCTTTTTTCTTGCCAACTCCTCATCTCTAAATGCAATGCCATTTGTGTGCAGAGCTATCCAGATGTGTGTCACAGCTTGATTTCTTGGGGCTGTCTGTGGAAACGCTTCAAGAGAAGCAGTGCTCTCTACCTCAGTGACATGACAAATCCCTTCAAGATGCTATACATTACGGGAGCAGCAAAGCTTTATTACATTTTCTTTTAATGTGTCCCTTTACAGTTTGTTGAAAATCCATCCTCTCTTCTGAATGTGTTCATGAAGCCCACAGAAAATTCTTTTTGTCATGTCTGACTAAACCTTTTTTAATTTGACAGTGGAAACTGTGCTTCTGTACTGTTAGCTGTTTGTTTGTAATCTGGGCTTTCTCACTGATACAACAAAAATAGCTCCAATCTGAAGGTGAAAATTCTAGCCTGCATTTCTGTGCCAACACTCACAGAAGAAGTCTAGCAACACAGGGGGATACAAACATATGGCTTAATCCTCTGAACGAACAGGTGCCTCATAGTTAAAAGACAGATGAATACTTATTTGGAATATTTATTTGGCGTGTCCCCTATAGGTTCCTGCCTCTTACTACCCTGTTGCAATGCTAAGGACTCGTACCCAAAGCACAGCATGGCAGCTCCTCCAATTTTGTCTTCTCATGCACCTGGTTTGTGGAAGCGGAGGGACTCTTGTGTCAAGAGCTCAGTTGGGAAGTGTTCAATCCCTTGGAGGTGGGAGGTAAGCTTTGATATGTAGGGAGAGGAGAGGAGAGGTAGAAGGATTCAGATCGTCAGGAGTTTGGGATGAGCCTACAGGTTGAAATCTTACAAACATTTGCAAGTTGTAGATTCCCTTGCTTTTTACTTCTCTCTTGCTTTTGTTTGGGTTTTTTGTGGGTTTTTTTGTGTTTTTTTTTTTCTTTTTTTCTTGACAATGTGCACTTTGTTATAGCAACTGTATCTATGTTTTACTCCTGGTGCAGCACTGGGAGCTTGAACCATGGTGCAGGACCTCAACTTGTTGTTCTGTGGTGGATTTCCCACGATAGAGCTGGGCTGCGGGGGCAGTCCCTGCTTTTAGCCTTGCAGAGTGTGAATCTCCTGTTGTGAGGGCTTTGTGCACACTGATGCTGAAAATGTCTGCTACCAGGGCTGCCTTGGGACTCATTTGTCCTGGTTTGGGTAAATGGGCTGGGAATCAGAGCTAGTGCCAAGGCAGGTGCTGTGATTTGTGGGGTTTGCCCTGCTCTGCTGAGCCTGTGCTCTCCCTCTCACAGTCCCTGGCCACATCTCCAGTAGGGTGGTTCTCAGAGGACAGCTCCAGCTGGATGGGCACTGCATCTGCTGACATAGGCGGACTAGGATGGACATGGAGACCCAGATCCAGCTGTAGGTAAGGCTGGTTTTGTTTCCATGTGAGCTGCCACAAGCCTAAGAAGACATTAAGCAGAGCATGATCATGTAGCTGCATTTTCACTATTTTCTTTTAAAGCTTTGGCTTTTATAGTTGAGAAAATAGAGATGACAAGTAAGTTGAAAACATTCTAAGGATCAGAAAATTTGTAAAGGTACTTCCTGACAGCCTTTATATTTTGACTTTGTCATTTCTCAATGGCATTTATGGTTACTGTGACAGCTACTATTACAACCCGTTAGGTTATTGTATATGATTTTACAGCATGGATCATGGATTGATTACAAAAGGATCATTGCACATACTTAAGATCCATAATCTGCAGTGTATGCTATATTCAAAAATAAAAAATGCTTGAAGCAAGACTAACGGATTTACATGTGTTTTCAGACCATACTATTCTCCCTGATGGAATCACAGATTTTAAATTCTGGAGAGGAAGGGTTAAACCTCCTGACAGCTGCAAAAGTTTTCGCAAAACAAGTGGTACATGTACCGTTAAAAAAAAAAAAATCCAGAAAATTAGTCCAAGCCATTCACAGTAGAGACTGAAAGAAGATAATTCCTTGGTGAGATAATGTTTGTCTCTGGTGAGTATCAACATGAAATCTCTTTTTTTTTATTTCATTTTCAATTTTAAGTAAAGGCATCAAAACTAATTGTTAAAATAGGACCTCAGACTCCTTATTACAGTAAAAAAGAGATTATTAACATTCATGAGGGCCCTACTTAAAAAACCAAAAGACTTCAAATGAGCTAAAAGATGAAACAGATCCTGCAAACAATAGGTAATTCATTAAGAATTACAGAACAGCATCAATTAGACTCAATAACTACAAATACATTGACATATTTGACTACTTTTATACGATTTATTAACTCCACACACTTAAATTAAATGCATGCAACTGCAAAAGCAGCAGAAAGAATATGTCTAAGTTCAGTAATTCTTTGACATGAGTAGCATCTTTGTTAATCATATGAGTGGAGGAAAATAGCTTTTCATAACTGAGGGCATAATTCTTCAAGTGTTGCTGGAAAGACAATGAAGCTGTAAGCACAGGATACGCTTCGGAAACTTGGCCCAACAGAAGACAGCAATTAGCTTTAATTATGATTTCTAGCATGAATATTTATGTGGAGACTAGGTGTAAAAAAAAATCTGGCCACCTGTAAATAGTGTGCTTTGTATGGGTGAGACTGAATGGTTACTTCTTGTGGTCAACACTTTAGTGAGGCAACTTAAAAGAGCATATAAAGAGCAGTAGAATTGTATCCTGGGATATTAGCAATGCAGGAAGGGCCATATGTCCTCTGACTAAAGAGTGTTACTTGTATAAAGACTAAAGAATATATAAAATCCAAAAATAATAAAAATCTATATAAATCTCCATATATGTATTATTTTATTGAAATCTGTAGTGTTTCCTATGAATTATTTATGGCATTTAGTCACACTACATGCTATACCTTACACACATTTTCTAGCAAGCCACCTTGCTTGCAGTAGTTAAGACTTGTTTTGTCAGTCTGTTATTCACAAACAAATTTATATTCTAAAAATCTTTCTAAGCTGCTTGCAAACACACCTGCCCATTCCATGTCATACACACCATAAACCAGAATCATGGGTAGTGTAAAGGGGTTTATGGCACTGATTTTATATGTGGAGCCCCCATAATCTGCCCTGGCAGAGAGCAGAGCCTGACACCTGTGCAGGAAACTATAAAGCTTTAAATGTGTGATCAGCAGTTTTGGAAGAAGATTAATCATATGTTTTATGTGTTACCATTTCTCTGATAAGCCAGTGACTATGCCAGTTCAGAGGGCGTACTGTGCCTTCAAAATTAATATTACAGTCAGAGTTGTCACTTCCCATTTACTCTGACCTTTCAGCTTAATCAGAGAAACTTGCACAGTTTTAAGTTATTTGCAAAACTTTTTTTTTAATATGTTTTACATTCTTTTGATAACATTGTGTGCAGTTTTAGTCCTCAGGCACCTTGCTCAGTAAAGCATCTAAAAGAACAAAATTACTTTTAAATATAACCATTAAGTGCTCCCCTGAATTAAAACATTATTGACTAAATTTCATGCCTACAATAAAGCTACTAAAGCAGGTTATTGGAACAAGATTTGAGATTTTAATTCAGCTTTACAATAAAACATAAGGAAAATGGCTAATGGATATTGACTACCAAAGGTTATTGTGATGTAAGATAAAGACTGAGACAGAGTTCAATTAGCATGATGGTGCTGAGAAACTTTTCATCACACTGAAGATGAATTTGTGATACTATGGACTGTTGCATTCCAAACAGGATAACTTTTCCCAAGTCTTACATGGAAACTTTCCATTTATATTACATTAAAACATTATACAGTAAGAGATATTTGTAAGAATTGCATTATTTTTTTCATTATTCTTTTTAAATTAAGTCACTATACAGAGAGCAAATCCGATGGAATAACTTTACCATGAAGTAACAGTACAAGTTCAACTCCCAAACAAATTTTGTTGCTGCAGAAATGCTTTTTTCTAAAAAATGAAAATCCTTTTGACTGAATTGCAAAATAGAAAAAAAAAATCAATGGCATTCATTGGCAAAATCATTCCATCTATTAACAGCAGGCGAACAACTCATAATTAAAGACTTGACAGCATAGACTTAATATCCTTAACTTCAGAATTCTGTCATGAAAACTGTAGATTTTGATTGTAGTCCTACAAACATATCTCTAGCAAATGCTATCAAAAGATAATACGATAAACTATGATAGTTTACCATGCAGTTTTAACTACCCCTCATTTTAACTGCATTTTGGTCTGGAAAACATTGTCATTCCAGAATGAAGAGTGCCTTGAAGAACTGTTGATATAATCTGTTTTATCTTGCTTTTAGGCAGGAAACCTTCAGCAATTGCTCCTAAAATATATTTCAAATTTTGTTCAGATTTGATGTCTGGCTGATGCGGCTTTTACAGCCACTGATGGCCAAGCTCAGACTCCAGAGAGGTGAATATTGTGCCGTCAGACTCAAATGCAATTTCCCTCATTGTACTCCAGGCCCAAGCAAGGTCCCAATAAATAATTAATCCTGTGAAAAACTCTAAAACCTCCAGGATGTGAGACATGGGTTTGGACATTTCCAGTTTACTTTGGACAATAACCACTTAGAATTTAAGAGCTGAGGGAGCTGCTTGGCACAACCAAATGCATCCTGCAGACTTATGACCATTTCCTACATGGGTGTAACAGGAGGGAACATTTCTAGGTTTCCACGTTGGCATTTTGGACATAGATAAGGAATATTTCCAAGCACTGTGTATGCTTCTAGCAAAATGGAAAACTCTATCTTCTCTGATTATTAAGCAAAGAGCATATCTGAGTAATTCTTACCAGGATGGTGATGACTCCTATTGTTAGTTCTTTTTTTTTTTTTTTTCCTGCATAGAATTAAGGCCATTCTCACTAGTCTCAATTAATTTCACCCTATAAAATTATAAGAAAATAGCATTTGTTATGAAATAAAAATTAATTAATAAAATTTAAAAAATACATCTGAATTCTCTTTACTAGCAGTTTAGGCAAATACTGTGAGGTACTTGATAGGTTTCTGTTCCTTAGCTGTTACAAATGCTACTGTTTATTTTTTTTCAAAAAGGCTTTTTATGAATAATTTGGAATACTTATTTAAGAATGATGTTCCTATAAAAAAATCCACCAGTGAATCTTTGTACTGCTGGTAAACACAAACGAGGTTTTTGTGAAACAATCTTGCTTCTAAGTCCAACAAACAGCCATTGAAATCCCTCATCTGTTCAGACATTCTGTGTTTTTCCTTTTACTAAAGTCTATCTCAAACAGTTCTGCACTGCAGTTACCTGGGGTAACTCTAGAACTGCCTACAATCATCTCTGAGTGTCTTCACCTTCCAGGCTGGCACCTAAGAGAGGTTAATATGACTCAGCTACTTTCTGGCCAAGATTTTTTGCTCCTCGCAAAATAAATAATGCAGTAACCATATTAATTCCTCTACCTTCTAAAAGTAAGCATGTTTTTTTTTCAAGAGCGTATTTTGTATATATTTTTTATATATACATATATATGTTTAGTCAAATGGAAAGAAAGAGAATTGAGGAAAAAAAAAGAAGTCCCTTTTATAGTTGCTGAACAAAGTAGAATTACAGTAACATACATGGGTAAAAGAAAAAACACATTAATTTTCTGTTTTGATTAATAGACCATTTGCAGGAGGAAATAATTTGTTAAAACAAAAGCTATAACAGGTAAAACATACTTTCTTGGTTAAAATTTTCTTCTATTTTCAGTGAAAATGCTTTTCAAAGTGGAAACATCATGTTGCTTTATGCAAACTATCTGAGCTAAGCTAAGGACTTTTCAAAGAGTCTCCAAATCCTTTTTTCACTTTAGCAAGGATCTCTGCCATTGATTTGATACTCTTTTTATGGATGAAAACCTTATCCAAGAATGAGAAATGTTTCCACTGAAATCATTTATCAAATAATAAGCCATTAGTATGTTTTTTTTCTGGAAGGGATGATGCCAAGTAAATTACTTTCATTATAGGTCAAGTATCACCAGTACTAAGAGCTTTGGACATAGTTTTTAAATGCTTTGATGGATCTATATCAATGCACTTTCTACTGCTGAGGACTTCTGAAATCCCAGATAATCAAAATTCAATTCAGCTCAACTTACGCGTTCAGTTCCAGTTCAGGTCTCCTCTTCACAGAAGAATTTCAGTGAAGAGTCAGAGGACACAGGAACAAAGGGAAGGGTTCTGTTTGTTTATTTATAATTCTCCTTTGTGAGATCCCCCAGGAGAAGGAAAGAAAACAATTCACAGTCTGGTAAGATCAGAACAGCAAAAGTATTTGCAGTATGGCACACAATAAAGCTTTGCCTACTGCACTTCCAGCCAGCACCATCCTGTGAGACTCACAGATCAGCTCCAGATCCTGCCACAGACTTGCTCTGGGAGCTAAAATTCCCCTCACCTCTGGAGACTTTTCTTCCCCGGAGAGCCTTAAGAGACTGATGCAAACCAGATTTGACCCTCTGCAGAATATCTGGTTATTTTTCTAATTTTTTGCTCTATGGATGGGTAGTTTTTAAGTACTACTTTAAAAGTGAGGTTGGTTTTCATTCCCACCGACTATGTTCACATCCCAGTAAACTTGTATTTATTTTACAAGTCTATTTTCTTTAATCATGTCATGGAGCAGACAACTAATTCTCTCTTTCTGGATGGCTGCAGTGAGACCACACACGCTCCACTCTGAGCACTAGCAGACTGGAAGGAGATGAAAAGATAGAGCAAGAACAAAATACCATTGGAAACCCAGTGTTGTTCCCATCTGAATTGTTCTTATATGGTTCCTCACTGAGCCTGCAAACTTAAAGATCTTTGATCTCTGTGGCCTGGTTATCAATTTTTTATTTTTTTTTCCCCACTGCTTTATCATTCCAAAAGTGATGGCAAAGCTGCATCCAAAGAGCTATCAATTAGCCCTTGGATGTAATCCAAAACAACCACTAGCCCACACTATACTTTTTGGTTGAGACACCAAGACCAGAAAAGGAGGTATTGAACTGACCTGCCTGAGTAAATAAAGAACCTCTTTGGAGTACCTAATGGGAGAATTTTTGAAGTGCAGTACACCAGTTATATGGAGGAATGATATTGATGGGAGATAAAGTCTCTATGTTAATGTGCTAATTGATTAGTTATTTCTAAATACACAACTTAAATATTGTATGCAGTTTTGGTCACCACAATATGAGAAAGACATTAAGCTATTAGAGAGTGTACAAAGGAAGGCAATGAAGATGGTGAAGGGACTTGAAGGGAAGCCCTAAGAGGAGCAGCTGAGGTCACTTGGTCTGTTCAGCCTGGAGAAGAGGAGACTGAGGGGAGACCTCATTGCAATTACAACTTCCTTTTGAGGGGAAGAGGAGGGGCAGGCACTGACCTCTGTGCTGACCAGTCACAGGACCCAAGGGAATGGCCTGAAATTGTGTCAGGGAAGGTTTAGGTTGGATATTAGAAAAAGTTTTTTCACCCAGAGGGTGGTTGGGCACTGGAACAGGCTCCCCAGGGAAGTGGTCAGAGCATGAAGCCTGTCAGAGTTCAAGAAGTATTTGGACGACACTCTCAGGTACATGGTGTGACCTTTGGGGAGGATCTTGTGCAGGGCCAGGAGTGCAGGGCCAGGAATTGGACTTGAAGATCCTTGTGGGTCCCTCCCAACTTGGCATATTCTGTGATTCAGTAACTAGAATCTATTTTGAGTCCACAGTGAGCACTTGTCTGAACTGTGCTTTCCCTATTTCATGCAAACTGGAAAGTTGGAAAAAGTTTGGCACAACTACACAAACTGTAGTGGCCTCCATTTTAAAGGGAACTACAATTTAAATCTCAACAAGAGATTACTCTGAGAAGATATTTGTGATTCCTGATTTGAAAGTACAAAGCATTCAATTTGATTTTGACAGTGGTGATATTGTCTAAAGGAGAAACAGATTGTGGTAAGTATTGCTGCTTTGACATAAAAAGCTCTCTTCCGTCCTCCTGTCCAAGATGACATTTTTTGTAACATGAGTCTAACCTGAGCTTCTGGAAAGAAAGCTACAGCTTGGAGACCTGGTTGTTCAGTTTGCACCATTTGCATAATGCAGATGTTTATATACCTACTGATGGAAGAGACAATGAAGAAATAGTCTGAAGTGTCATTGACTGCTTCCACCTCTCCAGCACGTCTAGTGTCATTCACATTAAATGTGTTTTGCCATCCGGAATTCAGATACAACCTTTCTCTTGAGGATGGTAGCCCTAGCTCATAGTCTCACCTTAAACCCATGACTTTAAGAGATATGATATTTTATGGACATTACAATCACTCAGAGAAGTAATGCAGCAGTTACTGATGGCCCCATGGGGATGGGCACACTGTTTGCAGATTCTACAGGTTGCAGTTCTTAATTTGGACACTTTCCTCTGCCAGCATACAAAGTTAGGTGTCTGCGCCCTTCCTCAAATAGCCTTGGCTGCTCCTTCTAGGTCTGCCTCTCCTATCAACCAATGTAATATTTGACATCAGAGGGGCCTGGGGCTGAGGTCAGCTAGTGTCATGGACAGAACCATTCAGCCACTGGCCACAAGCACGTTAAGGAGCTATTTGGGAGGTCAGACTGCCCCAGCTGCAACATTTGCTGCCATGCAGGGGCACCCTGTGGGCATGGCAGCAGACAGAAAGCCCAGCATTTTGCATCAGCAACCACAAGGTTTGTAGGGGAACCAACTACTCAGCAACTCAGAGCCAGATTACAGCACTTTTACATCAACCCATTTCTTATGCCTCAACTCTCAATTTTGTCATGAATAGAGTGTGCATTTCATGGTGATTCTTTTCATCCACACGTGGAGTGCACACACTCTACGTAATTTACAGGCTTATTACTAGAGGCCTGTCAGTTTGTCAGCCTCACCTCGGTGCTGTGGAAGGTCATGAAGCAGACCGTGTTGAGTGCCATGACACATGCAGGACAACCAGGGGATAAGGCCCCGCCAGCATAGGTTTGTGAATGGCAGGTCCTGCTTGGCCAACCTGATCTCCTCCTGTGAAAAGATGACCTGCTTAGTGGATGAGGGGAAGGCTGTGGATATTGTCTTCCTAGACTTCTGTAAAACCCTTGACACCATTTCCCACAACATTCTCTTGGAGGAACTGATTTCCCATGGTGTGGATGGCTGCTCCCATCTTCATCAGCTTCACTGGCCTTCTTACAAGACCGGGTGCTGGGTCCTGCACATGGGTCACAGGAACCCCATGTGGTGCTACAGGCTTGGGGCAGACTGGTTGGAAAACTGCTTGGTGGAAAAGGACCTGGGAACACTTGTTGACAGCCACCTCCACGTGAGCCAGCAGTGTGCCCAGGTGGCCAAGAAGGCCAATGGCACCCTGGTCTGTATCAGAAACAGTGTGGCCAGCAGGACTAGGGAAAGGATCATTAACCTCTAATCAGCATTGGTGAGGTCACAGTTCAAATCCTGTGTTCAGTTTTGGGCCCCTCACTACAAGAAAGACACTGAAGTGCTGGAGTGTATCCAGAGAAGGACAATGAGGCTGGTGAAGCCTTTGGAACCCAAGTCTTCTGAGGAGAGGCAGAGGAAGTTAGGAGTGTCCAGTTTGGAGAAAAAGAGGCTCAGGGGGTACCTTATTGCTTTCTACAACTACCTGAAAGAAGGTTGTAGTGAATGGAGGGTCGGCCTCTTCTCCCAAATAACAGTCAAGAGGAAAAGAGGAAATGGCCTCAAGTTATGCCAGGGGAAGTTTAGATTGGATATTAGGAAAAATTTTTTCACAGAAAGGATTGTCAAGCATTGGAACAGGCTGTCCAGAGAAGAGGTGGAGTCACCATCCCTGGAGTTATTTAAAAGATCTAAATGATCTTTAAGGTCTTTTCCAACCTTAAAAATTCTATGATTCTGTGATCACAAGTAAGTCTGAAAGTTCAATTTTTATTTCAAACAACCAATTGATTCAAGTGTTTCCAGCAAAGCTTCCTAACTTCAATTGAAAACAAAAGTTTTGGATGGATGGTGAATGAAATCAAGAGTTTATTTGCAAGTTTTTAACAGCCATTTGCTCAAGGTGGAATAGGGCCTCAGGCACAGCATATGCAACAATCAGTGAAAAGTGCTTGTACTGAGGAACCAGCAGCAACTATTTTCCTGACAAATATTTACCCTTATGGGTTGCATTATCTTTCTAGCCAAAATCTTTATTACCAGCTCCTCAACAAACTGGAATGAAACTGTCTGAAATGCCATCAGATGTAGATAAATGCAATCATGAACATCTTACTGTGTCAAACCGAACACAAAAATTAAAATAAAAATTATTATTATACTGAATAAAATTCATATTTCTGCTTGAAAAGTATTCCCTATGCTCTTCATTTCAGCACCAAATTCTATGTATCTTCTCCCGAACTTTTCTTTCCAAGATGTGTCCCAGGCTGGCAGACTGACAATGCCAAACTACTTTGTAGCCTAGGAATTGTGGGGAGGAATCTGGAGGTTTTGCTGACTGGGCAGAGAACAGGTGGTACATCTGCCACATGGTGAAAAATATGGGAAGTGGTTTGGGAATGCAATAAGAGCATATTAGCTGGATGTTTCTGTTAGAGCATTCAGTAGCAAAATATTTAATGATGCTGACATTTAAATTGTGATAATTAGATTTCCGAGTTAGCACCACATTGAGAAGAATGGCAATAGTTTATATATTGCTCAGAGCTATTATTTCAGACTGTCTACCAACTTGGATTGGCAAGAATGACCTGGTTCATATTCTATTTATATATGAGTTTTATTTTGGCGTTAATGAAAGCTTAGCTCTTGGATCACAGTCCTCTTCTATTATGTGGCTCTATGAGGATGGAAATCACGCCTGCTTTCAGCCAAGCTCTGAGCTCCTCTATTGAGATAGCCCCACACAGCATTACTTCTGCAATATGGCAGGTTATGATACCTCCCTTTCAAGGGAAGATAGGTTATCTAGATGTCTTAGAAGGTACACTGGACATTTAAATAGAAAATATTTTCTTTGCAAAAAGATCGCAGGAGGAGCAGAGTAAATGCTTGCCATTATTCCCTCTCCAAGACATTTGTGTCCTTGCTGTAAGAAGTTTGCTACACCAGGCAGCATGGAGAGCTGCACTCATGGTGACACAGACTGACGGTCTCCAACTGATGGCCAGTTTTGCTGCCGTGCTCAGTAACTGTAGGGAAGCAATTCATGTGAAAAAAAAAAATCTTCTGCCAGTCGACTTTTTTGCCCCACAACGTTTTTGCAACAGAGCAGGTTTTCTGGATGGGATGAGGAAAGAGTCTACTGTCCCACCCATTTTAAGAAATATCATGATCATTCTCTTCTTTTTTTCCTATGAGCCGGGGACTAGTCTCACTGTTAACTGTACTTTTTGCCCACATGACAAATTAATTGTTTCAGTTTAGATGTCCTTGTCACAGCTTGGGGAAGGCAAATGCTGCCTGCAGCCAGTTTACTGTGCAGCCAGGTGTGGCTGTGTACAAGTCCAAGCCCTGAAAGCAGGGAGCTGATCACCCTGGTGTGGAGGCTCCTGCCAGCTGAAGGGTAGAAGCTCCTGTATGGAATGAAGGTAGGAAGGAGCCCGAAAACAAGTGCATGTGAGGGGTTGTCAAGGCTGAGGGAGGAAAAGAGGACTAGAGTAGGACTGGAGAGGCAGAATAAGTGCGTATGGGATAAATGGTGGGACACAGGGATGTGTGGTGGAGATGAATGGAGATAAAAGACCAAATAACATGGGTAAGAGCAAATTGAAGAGAAAAGAGAGAGCATGAAGACAGACTATCTGTAGCCATTGGGGTTTTCTGCCCTCCAAGAAGCCATGTTGATCCTAGGGGCTTCTCCACCCTTCTGCTGTCAGTCGATATCTAAGAAATCCAATAACAATGTGTGAATCTCACCTTCCCTCATTTCCAAAAGGCTGGCTTGCAGTCTAGCACAACCCCCCCCACACTGTTCCAGTAGCAAAAGTGATCAGGAAGCCAAGAGTTATGCTGTTCTTGTGGGGATAAACAATTCTGCTGCAAAAGTTCAAATGATGCATGCCTGGTTTTTGAAGAAATCATTAAGCCCTCCAGAACAATTCTAAATGAGTCTTTTTATTAAGGAAATAGAAAAAAAAGCCACAGAGCAAAGCCCTCAGAATTTAAGAAAAGGATCCAGAATTAACAGAGGCTAAGTACACTCTCCATGTATGTGCTCACTGTGAGACAGTGTTTAATTGGGTGATCATGTAATATTTCATCCACATGATCTTTGCCTGTTCCCACACACAGGGCAATGAGTCTTCAAATTCTTTGCTACTCTTATAAAACACATTTCTGTAGCAGGCATTTTATTTTGCTTTACAGTAATTAAATTTATTTATTCAGCTCTAGTAGGTTAACAGGGGAACTATCTGAGGAGAAGCAGAAGGGAAGAATGACTTGATGAGTAACTAATCACTCATGAAATTCTTCTAGTGACAGTTTCTACAGGGATTTCTCAATTTGTGAACTACCTCATCTTCACTGTGAGCAAACCAGGCATTATTTACTTTGTCTGGTATATATGCATAGCAAGGAATGAAATTACATAGCAGCCTTCCCCTTGGAGGAAGCATTAAGATGGTCTTTTCACCTATACTACTGTTTATTTTCATGCAACTTTCAGGATCTGAAGATTGCATAACTTTAGACCTGCTGTCAGATCTGGCCAGTGGCAAGTATGTGAGCTGAGAGACAGACTCCCCCAGCCTGCACTCACATTCATTCACAGTTACTCACTCAATCAGTCACCTGAGTGTGGGCACCTAAGACTCATTTTTCTGGGCCACACAGGTTGAGTCCACATATAGCAGATTGTAGAAGGTTTTTTCCAGTGTCTACAGCATTGAATTTGCTCAGAGAGGTTTGGAGTCTCACATTTGTGAAGCCTTATCCTGGGCTTCTGGGCAAGGAATGCCTGGCCACATGAAGAGCACTGGTGCTGCCAAGACAAGTTTTTAAGGGAGAGGGGCCCCAAAATGTAGCCTGTGAATCCCTGCTGGGTGAGGGTAGCCAGCTGCAGAGCCTTTAAAACCAAATGCACTGTTTCATCAAAAAGGATACCTCCAACCGTACACATTCCCTTGAGCTTGAAGTATCTGCAAACAGTCAATTTGCTCACAGTATGGAAGCTTATCATCAGGCAACTAATTCAGCTTTCCTCCACTGGGATAATAAATTCTATTTTCTTACCTGTTATCAGCAACAATTGTTGTTTAGAAAGAATGAAACAGAACATGATTGATTAGTTCTTTCTGCAGCTCTTTGAGGATCCAAGGTTATTTTTGTCATTCATCATGCCACATTAACACAGGAACAATTCCTTTCAAGGTACCAGTGTGGCTATCATGGTAACGGAGTGGATTATTTAGTGACATATTCGGCAAGAGTAGCTGTTTTTCTCCCATCTTCATTGCAACATGAATATAGGATTTCTAAGGCTACCGTATGCTTACAGCTTTTTCTCCCATACTTTATTTAGACAGGAAAACCTGCTGGTTTCTGTATAAATTTCAGTGTCTAGAAATAAACTGCAATCCTCTGAACTAAAACTGAAGTTCAGATATATCTCTTTGCTAGAAGAAAAAATTAAATAAGAGCTTTTTTTATTTATTTACTTCCTTATTATGGAAATAAGATATTATATATTCCTTATCTGTATGGGCAAACAGTGAATTTTCTCTTCCACTTTCACTGAAAAGTCTCTTACCAAGGCTTAGTTCCTTTTTTTTCCCCTGAGCATTCTCTCCATGGAGCTGCAGCTGGTCAAAATAGAGCCAGCAGAGCTGCAGCCATGCCCTTACTTATTTGCTTGCTATTAAAGTCTGTCATTGGTTCTACAATAGACAGTGTAATTTCTCACTTGCAACAGGTGGCAGAGCAAATGTAATCCAGACAGGAATTCACCCAGTGCAGCAGCTGTGGCTCTACCTCCCCTGGGACATGCCATGAAAAAGTCAATACACTTACAAGGCATGGTTTTTCCTAAAAACTGTCGGTGTGCTTGGATAGGGATAGCCTGCATCTCCCTTGCCCTGACCTCATGCTTTCTTCTCCACCTGTAATGTTCACACTCTACCATGAGTCTCTAAGCAAAGGCTCCCTCTGCAAGTTGACACAGAATTTGGAATGTCAATGCTGAAGATGAAGGTACTCTCTCCTTCAACAAGGTGGAAAGACTGGTTTTTTCCTTAAAAAGTTTTAAGGGACTGCAGGTGTGCTCTGTGGGCCATTACTTTTGCCAGTCAGATGCTGAAGTGGTATCACCAATCCCATCACTGTCTCTCTTTCTTCCCTTCCTTTACTGCCTCAAAAGTTCACCAGTCATTCAGCTGTCTCATGGACTAGGAAAATGAGTGAGATATGGGAGAGAGGGTAGGAAGGCATGGAGGTGATCAGAGGACAGATAGCCTGAGTGGTGTAGTCATATTCTCTCATTTTAGAAACACAAAATGTATATGATGTATCTTTCTGTCTGGCACTCATGAGGTTCTCATCTTGCCATTCCTGATCAGCAACAGGCACTGTGGAAGAGTGCTGACACTTAAACTCTTCTTTTCAAGGTGTGTCCATGCTGTGTGGGATCCCACATGGAGAAAGAAGACCCGCAGGGTAGTTCTTGCCTTGAGTGAGAAAGAATTATTGCTCTGTGTGGAGGAAAAGTGAGTGCACTATGGGACAGCCCAGTTAAATAAAACAAAATGAAGAAACATAAATGACTGTGAATGAACTTGACTGAAGCATGCTGAGGCCCCAGCTCAGTTTTCAGCTGAACTAACAGTAAGAACATTTTTTTAACTGATTTAATTTTAATCGAGTGAAAGGAGCGATTGGTGGGTCTGAGGGGAAAATGAAAGAAATGCACCTGAGGAGAAAACCTGCTGCTGCACTGGCTTCATCACACCTTGAACTAATCCATTCCCCTCAGCACTGCTGAGGAGTGGGAGGAAGAGTGCAGCTTTGTAGGTGGCTGGCAGCCAACCAGAATTGACCCACCACACTTGGAGACCAGCGTATCCACACGTCTGCATGCCAAGACCAGTGCTGCCCAAAATCATGCACTGAATGTTGGATAACAGGCATGGAAGTCTTCGGGCTGTCTGTTCAACACAAGGTGCCAGAGCAAGCAAGCAGTCACATGGACATGTGCTGTCATTTTTGTCCCCTTCAGCCTGCACTCTAGAACACCAAGCTTGAGTGTAGGGGAAGCTGCGCACTTCTTGGCAGGCAAGAAGGTGTTCCTGCTTAAGCAGCTGGGCTTCCCAGTGTTTTCCTCAGGACTGCCGTGGCACACAACAGCAAGCCTGTGTTGTTTTCTGAGCCATTACTCCATCCTGCTTAATGAAATCATTAGCTTCTTGAGGCAAGAACAGTCCCAAAGTCCAGGGAAACCTCTGTTTCAAACAGATTCCAGGGTATTACTCTAACATGCTAAAATAATTGGCTGTAATGGGAAATACTGAAGGAGATGATGCCAAAAGGACTGTCAAGAGCACAGAATAAATACTGCAGAAAAACATGATTTCACATAATCAGAATTGTAGGCATTTCTGTTTGAAGATGTAAACATACATTTTCCAAATGAAACTTTTATCATGGTCTTTTTAAAAAAAGTCCTTTCCTTTAAACCTTTAAAAATATCAGAAAGTACTTGACTTGATATGAAATGCAAGAGGAAATCCTAACTTTTAAATGTTGCCCCAACATCATGATTTCTGAGCAGTTGGCACTGAAGATGTGATATATTGGTGCTCTGAGCAACAGAAGACCAGGGGCACTGGCATGCTAGAGATCCTGCTCTAAGGAAAAATGAGTCCTTAGCTTTTAATAATGATCTACTTTTTTTCCTTATTATTTATAGCAATGCTTCTACTTCTGAGTTCTCATGCAAAGAAATTTGAATGAAATCAACACTGGTTTCATTGTTGTTTTCTATAAAGAGAAGTGACCTCTTGTACAAATGGTGCTGGGCATGTTTCTGAATCTGTGCAACAAATACCATGATGATCAGAAGTAGCTACAAAACTAAGGTTACATCTACAAAATAAAGAGTTTTGCCAACTTTTTTTTTTTGCCACTTACAGCTTTTAAACATCCACTTTGGAAAAAAAGCCCAAGCAGGACCTTTATTAAGTCACTTGACAGCATAAACCAGAAGCAGATCTTAAATCCTAACATTTCTAGGTCCATAAGTAGCAGAGATCCTCTACCTATACCTGCATCTGACCCCAGTTAGCAAAGTAATTGTTCATATTAAAAGATTAGGCCTTTTGGAAGCTGCAATCATTTTCTGCCAATTTATGCTATACTGCTATTTTTTTAATGAGGTCATTTCCTGGAGGTTTTTGACCAAAATCCAGAGTATTTCCAGATTGGCATAGACTGCCAAGAACAATTGTAGATAAAAATAGAGTGTATGACTTTTCATACAGAGAAAACTGAAATCTGTATACTCATTTTTGATTATAATTTCCTTAATCTGGGAGATGTGTGATATATTCCAAATCTAATTAATGTTTAAGATTGTGGAGTTTTTTACTTGATTTATTAATTCTTGAACAGTTTTTGAATTGTCTTCTGTGTTATTAAATACAGTGGGCCTGATTCTCATGAACAATATGTTTCTGTCCCCTTCTGACAGCTCAAGGAGCCTTGAAAGCAAGAAAAACTGGCAAGAGAAAGTTACACTTCTTTTTCATGCTCCTATACTTTCAGAATAAGTCCATTATAAGTGAGAATAAAGGTAGCTTTGCCTCTTAAAAAGGAACAGGCATATTCTTTGCACAGGAGCACTTATATGTCTTCAGCAAAGCTTTGGCTCTTGCACTGGTTTAGCTACAGCAAGCTGGGCAGATAAACACTATCTACAAAGAGAAGCACTTGAAGGCTATGTTTATCATTCTAGCTTAGTTAGCATCTGCCAGCAGCCAAAGTATCCTAAAACATTTCCAAGTCCTCCAAGAGAGGAGCTGTATCCTTGTTCTATTATTTTATTTCTGTTATAGTAGCAATGGTCTGAAATGCAAAGGTCACTGGCTCTCCAAAAAATTCACACTTCAGTGTGACTATTCATCTTATGCTGGTTCAAGTCTATATCCACAACCTCATTAATGAGGGTCACTTGAGACAAAAGTAGACCCTCTTGACTACTTCTATATGACTCTCCAGATTCTCATTTAATTTATATGGAATAAAGTGAGCTTAAACTCAGGCTTTGAGGTTAATGGTGGAATCTTGACTGGAATAAGTTCAGCCCAGACAATATCGGTGTCATCACTGTTATAACAACAGGCTCTGAGGATTTTTCTTTTTCAGCATCTGTTCATATATCCAAAGATTTTTTTGAAGGGGAGCTTGAATTCAGCTAGCAGGTTTAAATTGGCTTCTATTTTGATGCTGGTAATATTTGTCTCTGCCTATGCACAAGTTTGGCTGTTAATCAGTTATTACAGTACTTAAAAATTCCTTTCAAATTGATTAATGTGTTTCTATGTTTCCAAACTTAAATAATTAACTTGTTGTCTTGCTTATTAACCAGATCTGCTCCATTGTGGCCTGCTATAATCTTCAGTAAAGGAAACAAAATTGGAGGATGAAGAAAATTGGGAGGAAAAATAAAGATGAGAGTGGTTGGCTGTTCTCTGTTAGCACAGGGGGTGGATGGTCCATCCATAGCTGTTTAAGTAGGCAGTGTCTATAGGATTGGCTCTGGTGCCTGTGCATCATGTACTGGCAGAAAGTAAATCTTCACTATTGCTTGCAGTGCAATGCCTAAGGCACAGTGCTGTATCATAATGGGGAATTAGAGCCAGGCTATGAAAAGCCTTGTTGCCTGCAACTAATCTGCAGAATGACAGCATTTTAAAAAATGGATAAATGCTACCTGAGCAAGGGAGGGAAATTGCATTATCAGAGAAGACACAGCATATTTCCCCATCAGCAACAGAGTATCTCACAGTACTCAATACATTGGCTGTTGTAATCACACTCAGTACAGTATGTGATTGTTTTACGTAGTTGATTTGCTCTTATCTTTAATTAGCCACAGTTCTGTCTTTTTGAACATTAAATGAATTTGGCTTCAGAATTCTAATGGTCAAAATCTCTCAAATTAACAGAATGGAAAAAAATACATTCATAATGAAATGAATTTTAGATTACAATAAGCTATTACAGGGAACAGAACAAATGTGTGCAGGAAAATGATCAAACTGCGGAGTTCTCCACGCTGTACCACATTCCCCTGCCTTCCCCATTTTAGATAGTCTTTTAAGCTCTTTCAAGCCCAGAGCTTCATCTTCTACAGTCACATCCAGTTTGTTTCAATGGAGACAATTCCTGAGCCTCAGCCACCCAGCCAGGGGAAAGAATATAAGAATATTGACTCAGAATTTAGATCATAATTTTCAAGAGCTAGAGTGACTGGGAGATTTTCTGCCACTTAATATAGAAATGGGTGTAATCTTCCAGAAGAAATTTCACTCTCCCACAGCCTTGTCTTGAATCTTCTGTGAAAGGAAATGGGCTTATATATTGCTAAAATATCTTGAGCAGCTTTTGACACTTCAAAGCATCACTGTGCTCAGCACAACATGGACTAGCTAACACTTCCAAAGTGACTGTACACTGAGGATCACACTGCTTCAGAGACAGACAAAATTCTTCCAAAACAGATGTCAAAACTGACATGGCAACCATTCTGCTGTGTACTCTGGCTGTCGCCTTTCTTAAACCTGCCACAGGGCAACCATCAGCATATTTGCCATTTAATACGTCCATTTGCAGCTCTTTCATGATACATCTGAAAACTACCTCTGCAAAGCCAAGAGGACATGTGAATGTAATTTATTTTTCCACAAAGTATTTGCTGTGTTCTTCAAAAGGTTAACCCCCTCTTACTAAACTGTTCAAACATTATTTCACTTCTATTGACACTCTTTTTCGACCATGAAACGACTTGAGTTTTAATCTATTTTTTTTATCCTGAAAGGAACAGACTAATTTAATAAGCTACATACACAGAGGTATTTCAAAAACAGGTTTTCCAAAGCTCTCGAAGTTGCAAGGAGGGAACGGAAAATGGCATGGCACAAAGAAGAGGTTATTGTAGAGACAAATACAGTAATATTTATTGGGCTGATATTATTTTTTGAAGGGTTTTATAACAAGGTCTGAGATCAGGGCACAGATTTCCTGCAGGAAAGGCTCCATGCCACTTGCATAGCAAATAGTAAGGTTTTATAGTTTGATTATCTTTTCTTAGGGGAAAAAATAATATTAAAATAAAACTCTGAAAGGATGATTTTATCTTAGTACAACATTCTTTACCCAAATGTACTGCATTTACATTGCCCACTTCACTTCCCATGGTGTGCAAGAGCAATTAGTGGACTACCTAACAGGGCTGGCTGCTCACTGGGGCACTAGCAGGTGTTGTAGCCTCCAGTCTGGTGCTACATAAAAGGAAAGTGTAGGGAGCAATTTGTTCACTTGATTTTGCCATGTAATTTCCAGAACCAATTTTCCATACTGTGCCTAGGGGGAAGTAAAGGGTCCCAACACTCCTGAACATCTTTGTGGGCCTAACTACAGAAGCTGATAAAACACCATTAACCATTGTGACCACCATGCCCAGCTGTGTGAGCTGGCTGGTGGAGTGGGGCTGGGGGCCAGGTGCACAGCAGCCTCTGCTTTCAGCATCTGTGGGTCCTATGAGATGATTCCCCAATGGCTGTGTCCTCTCAGGGGAACAGGATGTCCACCCAATACAACCTTGCAGTGGCTACT
>JAWWLV010000088.1:102040033-102062120 GCA_035041135.1 Platyrinchus mystaceus | reverse complement strand
AAGATTTGGGGCTGTGTCAAATAAATTTTATTAAAAAGTCCTGTTAAAGACAGACAGAAGTAATTTTGTTTCATCCTACCCTGTTGTATTCAGCTGAGTCTGAACAGCAGCCATTCAATTTCCATAGGAGCTTACATTACCAATAAAGAGAAAAAAAACATGGTACAAACCGTAGATAGAAACTTGACTTCCTTGCCTGTAAAGGCAGCAGGCATTTGTTCTCTACTTAACATGCATGGTAATAATAGGAGAAATATTCCTCTTTTATTGTTACAAGCAGTGCATGAGAGCTAGTGAAGAAAATTTCTGTGTTTACCTTTTCTCTTCAGAAATCAAATGAGATGTGTGAAATTTAGCAAGAGAATGTTAAAGCTTCATTGTAAATTCAGTATATTTTTAGAGATGTGCTATCTGCTTTAAATACTTTCTAATTTGGATCTGAGCAAACAAAATCTGCTAGCTGAGATAAATACCTATGTAGGATGGAGAAGATTTTGGCTGGGATATATGCAATCATCCATATTAAAAACCTTTAATAAAGCACTAAAAACCTTTGCAGTGCTTTATCAACACATAATAAAATATAATTTTAGGACCCAAATTTTCACTTAGGTTTCACAGATCAGAATAAAAAATATTCCTCCCTTGGAAAATGGTGAATTTGGACATGGATCTTCCCTACTGTGACCATCTTCCCCCCCAAAATGCAGTGTGGTATGGAAGTCCCCAGGGAGGGCTGAGTAGGCTGCTCAGTGCAATATTCAGACAGAGCCCACGTGGGCACCTCTCTGCCTGCAGCAAACACTGCCCCCAAAAACCAAGAAAGTGGTTCAGGTGCCTTGTCATGTCTGGAGTCATTGGATTGTCCATAGGCTGTCCTCCTCAGCTGCCTTTCCGGCAGAGGATGGGATTCCTACAGGTACCATGTCATGTCTGCCTGCCCCACGAAGATGATTTGAGTACACAGTACTGAGAATAGGAAGGGTATTCTGACAGCCATTTCTAAATCCATTATAAAAAAAAAGTCCCACCAAATTTACGTGTTCTAAAGCTGGTTTTGTTAAATGTCAAAGCTCTCTCCTTGGCTTTACTGTAACCATTGTAGGTCACGTTAAAGGCTGTGTATTTGAGTATAGAAAAAAAGAATTAAAAAATTATTAGAACACATTAAGCACTAAACTATAACAGTGCTTCCCTTCTCTTGGGCTAAACATTTTTGGGAATCCTATCATGTCACTGCAGGAGGATGGCTTCTCTAAGGCTTAAAGACTTGTGTTACAGGTAAGGGAGAGGAAGTGATATATATTCACATCCATTCAACCAATTCAACCTACTGTTCAAAGGGGCAACTGATGACCTTCCTCTCTCCTTCTCCTCCCAACAGAGCAGGCCCTCCTGGGCAGTACCTCACTTTCTAAATCAACAGCTCCAAGCTGGATGGGGATCTCCACTCATTTCAGGTCTCTGATCTCAGGGTCATTCCAACTCTTTCATGGTTGCCTTGGGGAAAACAGTACTCCAAAAGCAGAACTTACCTGCTCTCAGCTACATAGCACAGAGCATACCACAGAGTCAGCTTCCTTTAGACTTCCCCTCCTGGTTCAATGAATCTTGCCCTGCTGTGAATCACCTCATATGCCTCCCTCAGGCATCTAGCCTCTAAAGAGGTCAGAGTCCAGCATTTACTCCTGCACTAATCCTTTCCCTGGGCTGGCTGAAACCAGCTCTTTTCTCAGTGAATGGCTTTAAATCATGTTCCTCGGTCCTTGGATTTCATTGCGGTCAGCATGTGTCTAGAATGAAGAATTGCAGCATCACAGTTATAAGCACCCCAGGCTTTTATTAGCTATGGTCCTAAGACCCTAATTCCATGGTTTAATCATTAGATAGGTCTTCCTGCTAGAGATCAAACTTCAAAGTCAGTCTTAGGTCAAGTTAACATTGTTTGTTTAATAAACGTTCCCCCATATCAAACCATGCACTGTCAAAGGGTTAGTGGTCACCCACCACACCGCTTGCCTTTTGAACCTCTTGAGTAAATTGGCTTCAGATAATATCACAGTCAAGAAATATTTTTTTCCATTAGCTAAGAAAACAAGGCCTCACCTACTGGAAGCTACAAGTCAACAGTAGGATGTAACAAATACCTGAATGAAACTTGCCTCTGTTGTGAATGAAACTCATCTCATTCATCTCAGAAACAGTGTTGTAGCAGCTACACTGAGGCCATGAGTCTTGTAAAAAGTTTTACATAATTATAATAACCTTGCACTATATTTTTGGGAAGAATACCAGAGTTCAGTGGTGATAGCATTTAATGCAAACCCTTCCTTCTATGTGAGTTTGGGGCACATGGAGGTTCTTTGTTTCAGGTACAAAAGCCACATAGAAACTGAGTGTTCCTCTCATTTTCTAAGGTGTTCACATTAAGGATAAAGGAATGCTGCTATCTGGGAAAATACAGACAGGAATACCTGATATCTGTGTCCGCCTAATATACAAAGAACAGATTTTCAAGAGATATCGGAAATGACCAAAGAGTGTTGGAAACACACTGTATTTACAGAGTTTAGTCTTGGACTCTTGGCAGACAACATTCCTCACAATAGGAGGGAGATTTGCCAAGGAATTTTGGATCAAGTCTCTTCACTTATTCTAGTCTTTGAAATGTGTTTTGCAACCCATGGAGGAAAAAATAGGGAGAAATTAAAACCGTGACTCAGAACCATCCCTAGAAGGTGTAAATTAAAGGGTTAGAAGACATCTCACTTTTAACTAGTATTCACATTCAATAGAGAAAAGCCCCCTTGGATGTTACACTGGCTTCTTGATTTAGAGCCCAGTAATCAAAAGCAGTTATTTTTAAAATGGATGTTTGTTAATCCAAGATGCCGTTTCTTGGCATTTCATTCCAGACAGCACTTTTATATGTTTGGTCATAAAAAGCACCCCAAAAGGACCAGTTTTAACCTAAAAATCCTGTGAATATTTATCTACTGGATTTAAGAAGTGATGAATTTAAGATGCTTAGGAAAATTCCAGCAAAAGCCCACCAACTTTCTAGCACTGCAACTGATGCGATGTAAATTGGAAATAGATTTCTTTCAGAAGAGAGGGAAATTGTACACTCTCACTGTGGGTCTGAAGAGGAGGGGAAAAATTGTGATTCTACCATGTTGGGTCCCTCCATGGCTCCAAGGGAGGGAACTGGGTACTTTGCATCCCCTGGAAGAGGAAAATCCCTGGGCCTTAAATTTTTGTCCAATTAGAAAAATATAAATGGTCATTAAGGTTAGATTTGAAACTTGATGGTGTTTTCTTGTCACAGAACGTAGTGACAGCTAGGTATTTCAGATCATCTGTGGGGGCAAGCAGCATGAAGAGCTTTGCTACAGATTAGCTGCCTTTAACTTTTAACTCCAGGATCTATTCTGCACAGCTAAAGTTGGGTATGTGAGATTATGAGTGTCTGATTAGGGGATTTTAAAAGAAGACTTAATCCTTGTCTGTTAATAATGCTTTTAACTTATATGTTTAGTCTTAATTCCAATTTTTTCTACTTTGCTAATTTGTAAGTTCCATTTTCCTCTATTCATATTCTTGTAGAATTGAACTCTAATATTTTTAGACCTTTTCATTCTAGAAAGAAGCTTGAAAATGAGAGTATGTATTTACTTCTAGTAATACTCAAGTTACCAGGCATCTAGTTAATGGGTCTTGCTCAAAAGTTCATGGTTATACCTACCTCTAGATCTGGAGTCTGAAGAAAATTTCCACCTCCTCCGAACACATCAACAAAGGAATGTTGAAGATCTGTTTTCACTGATCTTGTTGAGCATAGTCTGGTTTCTAAACCAAGGACTTAGGACAGTAAGAAGTTTTCTTCCATGGAACAGGTTTAGGAGAAATACATGACCTCAGATTTTCTTGGTAGCATAGCTGTATCTGCAGTTTTTTGTTCCTTAATTTGTTATAGACTGCTGGGAAGTTATGGAATGTGAGACATCGAGGGTTGCATTGTCCTTCTTGTCTGAACCTGGAGACTGTGCCTAAGATGGCACAGGACAGCCCCCAGGAGCAGGTCCCACTGTCCTGTTTAATTTGCCAATGCAGAATCCAAACTTGCAGGTCTTGTAAATTCAGAGTTTTCCAGGGAGAAACCTCTTTGACTAGAGGATGCCAGGCTGGAACTTAACTGATATTACTGTGCTAATATGTTTGCCAAAGGAAACATGAATATAGGAGCATCATTAAATTTGGTCTGAGAACTTCAGTAGGCAAGCAGGACTTCATCTAGATAAATTGTTATAGTGTGAATATTTCCCTTCTTGTGAGTTTGTATTTTGTCAATCTTTGACAAATATCTTAGCTCATTTGTCAATAAAAATGAGAGAAGGGTAAGTTCAGAAGCATGTCAACACTTTCTGTTTTGTCATCAGCGGTGATAAGGTTAACCTTGAATATTTTTGAATTTATTTGGTTAAGAAGAAAAATGACATCTGTTTTGTAACCTCACATCTTCCTACACTTTCTGACAGCGTGCAGCATTTTCACTGAACTGTAAAATTTGCTCATGAAAGCTGAGCTAATCAGAGGTGGCTATCCAAAGTTCAATCAGTAAATAGCTTGACTTTCTAGCTTGTAACAATATAAAAGGAGATCAATAACAACTATTAAGATTATTTCTCCATTTCCTTCTGCTTCACGTTAAGATAGCCATGGAGGACAGATTGCTTCCCTTCTACCAGTTTCTTGTCCTCAGATATTATGCTGCACCTGTTCAGTAGATACAAAGAATTGTAATGTGAATACTAGCATCTGAATATTTGCATTAAAGTAATGCATTCCTAAATAATACTTGTTTATAACCTTTGCATATTTACTATCAAATTAGAATATTTAATTTAAAAATTATGTAATTTTAGTCTTTAGGGTGAACATGATTTTTTTTCTTACTGTTCTTGCAGAACTGGCTCTGTTATGAATATGTAGACCAAATCCCTGTCCTGAAAAAGGCCTGTAAATACTAAGAGCAAGCTTTTATTCTGAAAAGGAGTACATAATTTCTGCCTTAACAACATATAGCACAGCTTCAGTAATGTCGGCCCACATGGAGCTAGTGAGATATCCATTAGGTCAGATTACTTTCTGGAGAAGGGTTTAGTAAATGGCTGTACTGGAACAGTGAGGAAGTGTCCAGTTTGAATTGAATATCAATGTGGAGATTAAGCATCGACCAATGTGAAGTGAAGGGTATTTCTGAGGCAAAACAGAAAAAAGCAAAAGCCAGTAGGAAGAAACATGGTTACATCTTAATATAGATTGTATAGGGAAAAAAAAGGCAAGAAGAAGGATCCAAGAGAACCAAGTTAGTTTTAAGTGTTTACATAAATGCAGTTATCAGCAAAACCAGTGACAATTTATGTTGGGATTTTTTAAAGGGTTGGTTTAAGTGAGTATGTATTTTAGATCTATATCTCATCTCCAATTAGGTTTATTTGTGACCAGACATTTAATGCAATTTTAAATAGAGGACTAAGACACAGATTAGAACCTGGAAGAAAATGCTTAATATTTATAATAAAGAGTTAAAAGTATTTGAGTTGTCAGGATGGCTGAAATTCCAGGAAAGAGTCTAGGGAAGTAAGCCAAAGTAATCTTGGAACAATTCTCTTTGAATATTCACTGAGGACAAAGAAGGTCTGAGAACAGGAAAGGTTCAGAATGTATCTCCAAAAAAGAAACTTACGGATCAAAACAGAAAGCTTAACTTCAAGACTCAGGAAGAACAAATCAAAAGTGTCAAGAAATAGTGGGGCGCTTTTTTTGGTCATGGTTATCTGCCTTCAGTGTTTAAGAGGTCTGTCATTGCAACTAAAAGTTTTGGGGTATTTGGTAATGTAGTGCCACAACTTAATATTTCTGTTAATAAATTCCATCTCAGAGCAGGAAGAAATGCCAGTTTGGAGCAACTGAAAGGAGCATCACAAACTCTTTGAAAACCAGAGATTTGCACCTTTGAAAACCAGAGATACTGCCTGAAACTTGTAAAATAATGTCAATGCTTAAAATCACAGTGGAGCAAGATAGGAAATGAAGAACAAACACAGAGTAGGAACCATGCAGTTGAATACCACTATTGCAGAAGATGACCTAGCTCATACAATTGATTGTGAACTGCATACATGATGATGTTGTGATGCTATTACAACAAAAACAAATTAAATTTTTGTATGTTGCAACATAGGCATCATACCTAAGTCCTAGGAAGCAGGTTGGGGTTTTCTTAACCTCATGGGGTGCCTAGGTCAGTAGTTAGGGTCCAGTGTTAAGTTCTGGACACCACAAGGCGCAGAATTACAAGGAGAGGAAAAATAGGGAGAATCACTTTAAAACGCCTGAAGTCAAAAGGATGAAGGAATTAGACCTAACTGAGAAAGGCAAGAGAGAAGAGACTACCCAAGAGTGTAAAGGTTTTGCTATAAAGATGATAGTCAGCAAATGTTCTGCATGCTTTTTAGGAATATGACAGGAAAGAATAAGTCCTAATGTTCAGCACTTTCCAAGGATAGAGCCTGCTCAGACCCTTTGGACAGGTTGTTGCAGAACTTTTGCCCTGTCACTATGTATTGCTAAATCTATTCCCATCCCCTCTGTAATCATCCTCATGGGTAGTTGTAGACAGCAATTTAATCTCTTTGGCCTTTGCTTTTTAAGATTGAAAAAGCAGTTCCTTCTCCTCTCCTATGTCTTGTGCTCCAGGCATGCTCCAGCATGTCCATGTATTTCTTGTACTGAGGAGCCCAAAACTGGAAACAGTTGTCCAGATGTGGTCTCAGGAATGCCAAGAGAAAAAGGAAAAACAACTTTGCTCAGCCTCTTCTCCATCCTGTAGTGCATGTCACTGCCATAAAAACATGCTGACTGGTGTTAAGCTTGTCTGTCAGGATTTCCAGGTCCCATCCTGCAGAGCTGCTCCACAGCCTCAATGCATGTGATGGATTATCTCATCTATGCTTGTTTTTATTGAGCATCATGAGGTTGCTGTCAGTCCACTGCTGTAGCTTGCTGAGGGTTCTCAGCTTCAGTCCTGCCCTTCGGTCTTTCAGCTGTTTCTCCCCAAATTTCGTATCACCCACCAATTTCCTAAAAGCACACTTCATCCTCTCATCCAAGATAACCGATAAAGACTTTACACAGTAGAGTGTATCCTCAGTGATACCTGAGGAACACTACTTGTACATGGCTGCCAGGCCTTCCAATGACTTACTACTACTGTGTTACTCAATAAAACACAACCATTTTTTTATCTACCTTGCAGTAAATCCTCACAGTTTGTATTTCCCTGGTTTTCCTATAAATTTACTATGGAAGATCCCATCAAGGTGAAAGCCAAAGTAGACATGTGGAACATCCACTGCTCTCCCCTCATCTACAGAGTCCCTCATTTTTGTTGCAGAATGCAATCAGGTTTGTCAGTCTTCTTTTGCTCGTGATAAATCTGTACTAGCTCTTTCCAAAGACTTTATATCCTTCATGTACCTGGAAAAGGCTTCGTGAGGACGTGATCCATAATGTTCCCACTTACTGATGAGAGTCTGACCAGGCTACAGTTGTTCCTTCATTGCCCTTTTTTTTTTTTTTTTTTTTTAAGTCAGAATAAGATTCCTCTTTTCCCAGTCATGAGAAACCTCTCTTGAATACTTGTGGTGGTTTGACCTTGGCTGGGTGCCAGGTGCCCACCAAGCTGCTTTATCATTCCCCCTTCCCAGCTGGGCAGGGGAGAGAAAACAACTCATAGGTTGTTGGGGAGACAGCACTGGTGCTGTGCCAGCGCTGCTCAGCAATAGCCAAAACAATGGAAAGCACAGCACTGTGAGGACCTCTACAGGAAAATGAACTCTGTCTTAGCCAGACCCAGTACAACACCAAAAGCAGTTCTGCACAGCACGGGTCAGTTCCTTCAGCTCCATCCTTGAATTCAGATCTCCTCTATCAAGGTGGGAATATATATCTTGACTTCCTATACCTCACTTTTCTAAATGCCATTACTAAGGAACTGCGCGGTCTGAAATCAAAAACTTGCCAATAAAGAGTGATGAGAAAACAACCTTGAGAATCAAATGTTTACAATGCCCTTCCCCACTAGTTTGCCTGCTCCTAGACACCATATTCCTTGGTATTCCTTTTGCTGCCAAAGTACTTACAGAAGATTGTCTTCTTGGCCTTCACATCTATGCAGTGTCAAATCCGGCTGTGCTTGGCTTTCCAAACTTTCTCCCCAAAATAATCCTGGGTGGTAGTTGTCCATTGCCTGGGAGTCTGTCCATCAGTCTGGCCCTGCCTCCAACTATTTTCTTTGTACCTGGGCTCACTTGGGAGTTTTTCCTCCTTCTGTCATTGCTTTATATTTCTATATACAAAAGGAAAGATGCTCTATAAACCCCCAGCGTAGACTTGGAACTAAAATTCTTCACAAGAGGCTGTCTTAGAGCAGGCAAATGCAAAGGTACAAACTTCTACATACCCATCCCAAGCCAGATCAGTCCTAGATGCAGTATGTGCTCATCAAACTTGGGTAGCTGCAACCCAGCTGGATGGAAACCTCTGTTGACACTTGCTTGGAAGTTTCTTTACAACGAACCTTTAAGTTACATTAAGTGTCTTTGGCTATGTTGATACAGGAAAAGCAATTCAAGCTTCAGCAAGAAACATGAAAAAGGCATTCCAAAAAAATCCATAACATGTATCTTCAGTGAAGCCAGGAAAACATTTCCTAAGATTCTCCTTGCTGGTCTTCATCTTAATACAATCCCCAAATAAACCCTTCCCAAATAAGCATCTCCACTAGTTTAATATCTACCTGCCATTAATGAGTTTGAGTTGCTCCTGTCTGCAGCAGGAAGACTTTCAATCTGCATGGTATGGTACACAGTGTGATAAGCAATATTAAGTGCACTCTTTTGTATGGTATAGCCAAGCTGGTAAAAATAGAAACAGACCAAAGACATCCTAAGGAAGGATTTCTCAGTCTCTCACCACCAGATGAAGCTCTTTAGACCCATAATTTAACTGTTTGTCTCATTGTAGAGGTGCTAAAAATTTTGTGAAAAGACTTCAGCTAGTTAGTCTGCAATTTAGCTTGAAAAGTTTGTTTCTTCCCATTCTTCTTAGTTTTTGAATAAAGAGATAAGGGAAAATGCATGCTTGCCATGGTAGGTACATGAGCTATAATTTGCAATGAAATATCGTGAACTGTGCCATGTTACAGAAGCTTTAATTAGAGTAATTTAAACACATTGTAACTTACCAGTGATTTTGCATTCAGTATATTTTAAACAGCTGAGCCCTGAAAAAAATGCGGTGATTTGCTCACCACCACATATCAATGGGTTTCTGCAGCTGTGGAATCACACTCAAATCGAGCTTGTACAGGCAGCCAAATTATTCTTTAGGAACTGGAGAAAATCAGAGAATGATATTCCTAGAGACAGACCATTAAAGAAAAAATAACCATTAGGTCTCCTATGTGATTTTTGACTATTTTTACCCGGATGGAAGAGTTCAAGGATCTTTTTATATAAATATATATATGTTATTAAGAGGACTGTGAGCACAAACTCACAGTAGAAAGGAAAAGTTATCAGGTGTTACTGGCTGGCAGAGTCAAACCAGCTGTTTGTTAAAGGATTATCTCACAAGACTGTACTTAAGAAATGAATATGATTTTGAGTGAAGAAATCAGGGCTAGAAATTTTTTTTCCTAACTGTTTCTTGGCAGTTACATTAGCTTTGTATATACTCCCAGTGTATTTTATTATGGAGGCCCTTTCCACTTCCAGAAGCCAGAAAATACATAAAAAATTTGTTCTATTCCTTGCACAGATGCTTAAATCAAGATCAGCTATGGATAGGAGGCATCTAATTTGATTGTGTTTTTACACATGCTGCACAAGCACTCAGTGAGAAATACGCAGGAGATTCAGCAGCACCATCACCATCTCTCTAGCATGTCTCCGTATGGCACATTGAAATGGCTGGTTCATGTTGTGTGTCTGGTGTAGATCTAAGTCCAGTCTTGTGCCCAAACACACATACTCTACAGGCAGAAATTCCTAAGCTTCGACCACCAAGCATATCCTGCCCTGTGTCTGCTAGAAGAGAAGCAATCAAACCTATCCCCCATACATATCAGTAAGAGAGACTGGTGAGTAACAGCTAACTGCCCATCTGCCATTAGTTGTTTCTGCAAGCCCAATGTGAGGACTGAGATGAGTATTTGGGGTTCACCTAAGTAAAAGTGCTGACATCCTTCTAGCCAGCACACATCAGAGGCCAATTTGGGCAGAGAAGTGCCAGCTCAGCCACTAGATGTGCAAAAACCTAGAGATTTCCTTTAAGGAGAGATCAGCTGTAAATAAAAGATTTATACACTTCAAAGTTTAGAAAGGTTAACATCCCTGAGATTAAATGTACACCACAGCAACTGTAAATGGTAGAGAACAGTATCAAATCTTTAAAGGGCATACAATTTCCTCACAAAAGCAAGGGATTCCTACGAAAACACTCTCTCCAGGAAAGGATTGTTCTAATATTTTCAAAAGAGAGCACAACAAAACAGCTAATCATTATAGGCCTCTGGAACACACCCTACATAGTTAATTCGAACTAAAACCAGAGGAATAGAAGCACTTTTTTCCAAAACTGTTCATTTTTTTTTAAAACTACCTATCTGAAAATGTAATTGAGTCAGCTATTCAAGTGACAGCATTCACAATGGGGAAAGGATGAGTCTTCAATGAGTGATTAAAATCTGGAACAACCCATTTGGATAACTATAAAAATATTTTATTGCAAAGCTAGTCCAAATTCAGGAATATGTTTGTGTCATGGGACAAAAGAAGAAAAAAAAATTAATACAAGATTCTTGAATAATTTTTTTCTTTCTTGGGAGCATTTTAAAATTGTAGACTATTTCTGATACGGTAACGTGTCAGAGGACATCACTGCCTCTCACTACACACCAAGCTGTCCCTTCACACCTCGTGAAACTGTGAGTGCCTTCTGCCCATGCAGCAGGAACCAAATTTCATTAGCATGCTGTGACTGCATTAGGGACGCCGATGAACCTTTTCTCATTTCAAATTCTCATTTATCTACAAAATTATTAACAAAATAATAAGCAAACTTCACAAGGCTTGTCGCAAAAAAGAACATCTACCTGAATGACCCCTGATAGCACTCACAGCCCACCACGTGGATGCTTCTCACTTGCACAATAAGCCACTAGGGCCCATGTAGGGCCCCAGGGAGGTTAGGGTCCCACACATTGACCCAACAGGGAACCAGGGGAGGATGCCCTGGTTAGGACAGGGGTAGTGATAAGGTCATGCCAGCCACAGTCCAAACAGCAGTAGCCTTATCTCACGTCTGGCAATGAGGGTCCAGTGTTTTGTCCTATGACAATCTACTCAACAAGATTTATTTCACCAAATAGAGCTTATACCACCAATCCCTGCACTGAACATTACGTGGGTCATCCAGTCCTTCTCCCATGTCTATGGCAAAAGCAGGGTGCTGAGGGGTGATGGTACAGACTCCTCCACAACAGGCATCTGTTGCATCAATACTGCAACCAGAGGGAAAGCTGGCTAAGGAGTCTGGATAAAGAGAAAACAACCCAACATCCATAAATCAGCTGGGCCCACTACTATAGGTAAATTCTCTCAGCAACTATACTTACTTAGGAAAAGAAAATAGCCTTGTTTTCTGGGTATATTGTGTAAGAAAATTTCAGGATCTTCCTGTTTTACTGGTAAACCCATCTTTCATTTGACCCCTAACAAAACTTGATTTAAATGTTTTTCATAAAATACTTGTCAACACTGTATAAAGATAGTATTAGTCATTGTGACCTAATGCCATGATATCTATTATCTTATGATTAAAAAAATTACACAGTCCCTAGTATACTAGGCTGAGAGTTATCAATAGGGATTTTAGTACAAGACTCAGGAATTCCTGCAATGTTATCTGCATTCTTCCTTTGAAGCATGACTAGAGAAAATAACAATTGGTAGTACCAGCAAGTTGTGCAATGCCATTATTTAGTGATTTAACTTTCTTACCTTCTCAAAGGTTAGCCTATTCTTCTAAGAATTGCTACCTAAATACTCACTGTTTCATCTAATCCTATTGCTTACTTAGAGGCACATATTTAACATTAGCCAATTAATTAATTTCAAAATGCTGGAAATACCTCAACTCAAATCAGTTGGATCCTTCCCTTTAGAAGCAATGTGCTAAAGAACCCACTTTCTTTGCAAAGCTTTATCACACATACCTTCTTAACTTCATAGCTAAATGCCACCACTTCTCAGCAAATTTCAAAGCACACACAGAGCAAAAATAAAAAAGAAAGAGTATAGTAAAGGAGAAGCTTTTATTCAAGTAGGTCACAACCAGACCTAGTTGTTTATTCATTAACACTTACCTGAGAGTGTCCAAGAGCCTCATGTGTTCAGTGTAAGAAAACAGTATGAAGCAGTAAATCTATTGAGGAAATATTTGGTGTTTCAGCTGTATCAATGTTTGCCCTACTGCCTTCCCAATCTATCAGATAAGCAGTAACTTGTAGTAGCTCAGCTTCAGTTTTAATCACTTTATTTACCACAGGTGCAGATGGGTCACACTCATGAGAAAGGCTCAGTCATGTGAATTGGATTTGGTATAAAACCCCATCTCAGCACTCAGTTCTGTCTATAGGGAGTGAAAGTCTTAAAAGGTTTTGGTGTATCATAGTTGTTGCTGATCGAAGTATTTAGTCTAAAGGATGTCCACATAAGCTGTTACTATTGTTATTGGCAGGTAGGTAATTAATAGTTAAATTTTACTTCATAACTGTCTTCATGGTTATAGCATTGCTGTTTAAAGAGCAGTAGTTTGTTAAGCAGATGTGCTGTGCGCAGAGAAGCAGCAAGTTATGGCTTCTGCTAATCTGCTTGAAAGTAGTTAAGCATCATAGGACTTTGTGGGTTGGGAGAGAGGAAACATGAGATGGTATGGTCTGAGCTAATTTGGTATTAGTGAGGGTGAAGATGCAGCTAATATAGGCAGAAACATCTAATTGCTCAGCATGTTTGTGTTGTCTTTTTTTATGGTGACTCTATAGAGTATCTTATGACCCTGTTTTTACTTCTAAGGGAATCTCCTTTTGAAATGTGTGTTCCTTGAGGTATATGATTTATTATAGTGCTGTCCATTAGTGCTGGCTTTATATAGCAGGAGGCAGCAGTCTGCTATGAATCTGAGTTATGAATTGTTTATATCTTTCCTATTTTAAAACTCGGTTCCCAATTTTTTTTTTGGTTATGTCTATTTGTGATGCTAAAGTGATTAGAAAACTAATGAGGAGCAGAACCCACGTTTATTTGAAACTGAATCTGTATACCCTTCCTTAAGGGGAGGGGAGAGGATAATAAAAATATTCTCTTTTTATTTGATTTTTTTAATTTATTGAACTAATGTCTGTCCTTGGAGCACACTGGCCTTAAACATCAGTTAATGTATGTTAGTAGAAACCTGGCCCTCTTAGATATAGCTATTTAATGTGCTGAGCTATTCTGTTGTCCCTTTAATAGGTCTCCAAAGACATGCAGCTTGAATAATAACCTAAATCTAAGGTTGTTACCAAATGACTACAGGCTTAATCAGCTACCACCACTGGGAATAGTTAAAGACAAAACTGTCCCACTTCTTTGTAACTTGTTTGTATTATTTTTGTTTATGCTTTAGCATTTGCTGTCATGATGCTTTTCAAAGAAATGGGACAGTAAAGTTTCTCTCAGGCTTAAGGTTGTCCTTTGGGTTTGGCATGTGATTCTGATAACAGCTTGGAGATGATCTTGGTATTTACTGGACCTATGCCAAGTCAGTAGCTTTGAAGTGTAAATCTCCTGTTTTGTTTGCCCAAGAAGTGCAGATGAGCACTGGTAATGCAGGTCTACCTTGTCCTGGGAGTACTTGGTAGTGTGCCTAAGGGAGGATAGCCTGTAGCTGAGAGCATTTCATCACATCCAGAGAGATGTCTCCTGGCTCTACCACATTGCTGAGGGACTGAGGGGCTCTGATTGGGTAAAATGCAGTGAGAAGAGGTGATGCCTTTGCCCTTGCACCCTACTGACTGCAGTTTGTCTGTTCTATCTTGCTGCCCCAAGAGCTGGCTCTCATTCCTTTTCACCTATGGAATAACTGTCTTAAATCCAATTTGCCTCTTTTCCTCTTAGCTGTGCAGTAAGTCTGCTGTGACTTTCCTTAGGCTTTCTAACTGCTTTAATAAGAGCATGGCCTTGGGAGATATCTTAATCTGGGAAGCCAAATGGGGGATATTGGGAGGGGGAAATTGCTTCCTTAAGTTACATGCTCTGATCTGCAGAGTGGATTTGTAGGTCCTCTGCAGACTGCTAACGGGGATAAGTCCTTGCTGTTCTCTGTCAGATAATCTTTCCTTGCTTTTGGGATCCTTTTAGTGCTGAAAGGAATTTATGGATATGCAGTGTAAAGGGTTTCCTCAGTTAAGAAAGCAGCGATCTGATTTATACTCTGATATTGGCACACGGTCTGTATAAGTAAAATGCATGTTTAGGTTATATAAAATGTATGTGTGTATGTATATGTACATACATACTGTATGTGTATACATCTATGTATACAAGCTGTAACTTAAGATTCTTATTGCCACAGTGTTTAATTCTAAAAAAAAAAATTAATTTTAATGCTCCCAATCTAGAGCAATTTTTTTTAGACCTCCTTTATTAGTCATTACTTTTTGTGGAGTTCTTTATTCCTTTTATTGATGTAGAATGTAATGGTGCCAGTCTGCCTTGAGATGCTAAAGCAGACTATCAAAAGATAAATTTTCTGTAAGACTTAGTTCAAAGAGACATATTATTCTTGCAGCTTTCTTCCATGTTTCCAAATATGATCTCATGAATTTAAATAGATCAACTACAGTTGATGTCTTGATCTATTTGAATTGCTTCTGAAGCAACTGATCATATGCTTGTCTCCTTCATGGTGGTGGCACAGCTGCCTGTTCATTCAAGGCCCAACTTCTGAGATTCTGGGATTATTCTATGGCTCTAAACTGTCTCTAAAACTGCTAGCTGTTATAAGTAATCAATGCTAGCTCACTCTTGGCAAGGATTTAATCCACACCAGGTTTTTGATGGAATGGTTCAATTACTCTTTCTCTTAAACTTGATAGTCAGATGCAAAAGGAATAAAGGAGATGGGACAGTTTCATAACTCTTAATGATATTGTGCCTTGCTCTGCAATTAATAGTATTTATAGCTTTATGTACTCTTTCTTCTGCCTCCTTGATATAGAAAGGTGAATTACTGCTTCCTAAAAATCCATAATAAAGACAAAATAACTCCTGTAAATACCTTCTTTATAGTTTATTTGAGCAGTTAGGTATAGTATGCCTTCTCTTTTCAGTGACTGAACAAAACTCAAAGCAGTTTCTAAAGAAAGCACAAGTCTATACATGTGCTGGAGGTGTATTCCACATATATATTACAATTGCTTATCTTGTAGCATTAAGTAATATTTTCTTTTCCTGTGAATGCTTCTGAGTAATAGCCTTGTTAGAACTTCTACAGAAACAAGCTTGACATTTCAAAATTTCCCATTTCTTTGTTCCCTAGAGTATCTCATCTAGCAGGTGCTGTATATTTCCTTTTCTATCCCTGCCATCCTCTTGTATTTGCATCACATTTGAAGTAGAGATGACTGACCCGCATAACCCACAAAAAAGCTTCCTCTTCTGTGGACATCTGACCTATCTGAAAATGCACAAGAGACATTCAGCCATAGAAAATTAAAATATCTCTGAGATGTTTATGACATGTTAATTTTGTTTCAGTATGAGGGTAGTAAGTGCCTACAATAATTCTGACATGCTGCACAAACCACAGCATGTAAGAAATGTTTGCATAATATATACCCAGAGCTGTTGTTCCTCCTCAAGAGGATCCTAGCAAATTAAGATTTCATTCATGGAAAAGTTATCTTTCAGGATCGCCATTTCTTTGAAGTCTCAACAACAATCACAGAATATATAAAAGCAGTTAATTTGTTCCTGCTGTACTCAAGTGTCTGCAAGCATGTGCCTTAATAAATTTCTAATGGATGCTTAAGAAGTCCTGTGTCCATAACTGTAGGAAGCAGAAGACTCTCAACACATTATGGCTGATAATTACCCATGAGTTTAGTTAATGGGGTTAATAGGCTGCAGTGAGAGGTAAGCTTTTTGCTGTCCCATTTGGGAATTCATCATCAAATACAAATTACCTGGTATGTCCCAGTGTTATGCTTTTATAAAGAAAAACAAACTTGAGGGATAGAAAAGAGAAAAGATGTGCATTTATTGTGATCTGCTTCTGAAGGTCATGAAGTTGGATAACTAAGTACAGAACTGAGCTCTGTCCAAAATCATGTCTCATACTATAATTTGTAACTCTGGGTAGATTGCATGGTTTAGTAAAACACTGTGTAGTACCCGATTAAATTTGTGCACCGAACTTTCATTTTCTTCTGGCAGTTTTTTGGGAGGCAGTCAGAGGTAACCTTCCTCTCTGTCCTGCTGCAAGCTGCTTTCCTAACCCATCCCAAGAAAACTGGTGCAGGTGCTGTGTGTAGTTATTTCCCTGTATTCATGGAGGGATCATTCCAGCTCAACACATCCTGCTAAAAGAGAAACAAATTCACTACAGAGGTTTTAGGGGTTTTTATTTTTGCAGTCTGAGTACAGCTTTCATAGTGATAGCTGGAAGTAGGTTGCTCTTAGCTCTTCTGTTGTTATTTAATGAAACTCCTTTTTTTTTTTTTTTTTTTTTTTTTTTTTTTTTTTTGTGCCCCGGACAGAAGGGCATAAGCACAACAAGGAGAGTTTGGCAGAAGCATGTCACAGTAGGTGTTTTGTGGCATAAGAGAGTAGTTCTTGACTCTCTGCTTTGGTCATATTGCAGTAATGCAGGTGGAAAAAGTCCTCTTACCCCCTTCAGACCCCTTCCCCCCCAAAAAAACCCCCCAACCAAATAAAAAAGACAAAACCCCAATACCCTCCACATAAAAAAAAAAAACAACAAACAAACAAACCCACAAAACCCCACCAAAACCAAGCAAACACCCCCCACCCCCCCTCAAACCCTAAACTAAATCAAACCAGACTAAAACACAGGGAAGACTTTTAAAACTTAATAAGCATTGTCTAGCTAGAGTGAATAGAGAAAGGAACTTCAGAGGTAACTGTTTTCTTTATATCCAACAGTTACTCTTCAGTTTGAGAAGAAAATTTCTTGATAACAGTTAAGTATCACAAACACTTTTTGCTCTGCTCATCTCCCAGGCCAAAAAGCTAATGTATAAATTAAATGGTAGTTGACAATTCATACTTTCATGATGGTACAATAGTAATGTGTTGTATAATTTCACTACAGTCCAGTGTGTTGTCACTGTTTCTGGCTTTAATACAAAATTCAGGGTAGCAATGTAGGATTGTGCTGTATGGGGCTATATCTATAATAGCATGTGCTTCTTCGGAGAATGTAAAAAAACCAGCATCTCTTCTGGTGCTGGAGTGTTGGATACTGTCTTTGTGTCTAAATGTGGTGAGCATATGAATGTGAAATATAAGAGGAGATTTGCCAAGTGCTGATATCTTTCTGATTTCTCTGCCTCCATATGTCTTTCCACTGGCTGCCTCTTACGTCACAGCTTCCATCCCCCTGCTCAGATGCTTTTATATAATTTTTGGAAGAAGAATCTGTGTTCCTCTAACAGAAGGCATGCATAATGTGAGCTACTTATTGAAATAGAAACGCTTTCTTGGACCATACATATACATTGATTTTCCTGAGCTCTCCCTCGAGGGTACAGGTAGGGAGGCTGGGAAAAGAGAGCATTACCTTTTCATATCTGACTGGATCTGCAGTCCTTCAGTGCAGGGTGAACCGCAATGGGAGCGTGACTCTGCAGAAGTGTGTGTTTACATGGCAGAAAAATCATCCCTGTTGTGATTCAATGGTTCATCCTATTTACATACATCAATACACAAGATCATTTTTATTAAACATGCTTAAAAATTTACCAAGAAGGTGTGTGTGTGTAATGCAGGTTCTTAAATGTTATTGAAAAATATTCAGGTTTGCAGTCAGGTACATATGTTTCTCCAACAGAAGAATGGAAAATGCAGTTTCAAACACTTCAATAAAGAAGTGAAAGACAGTTAACTTGCAAAGAAATATTTAAGCTACTGACCTAAAACTCTTGTTTAAATACCAAAAATGTATTTTTTTCAATAACTTGAGTTCTGGAAAACTAAATCTTCAGCTAATATTTGTTTGTTTATACAATAGATACAAACTAGACCTTCTTATGTATATTGTATAGTGTCAAACCCAATGACTTACTACATCTTTAGGCAACTATAAGTCTAGCAACTATGTTCAATATTTAAATAATTTATTATTCTTTATTTAAAGAACAGATCCTTTTTTTAAAGGATATTTTTAAAATAGGTGCATTTTTTTCCCTTTAAAATGATCTCCAGTCTCCAAGCAAGTAAAAAAAAAAAAAAGAGGAGGTGATTTTTTTCATTAGGCAAGAGTTGCTATCTCTGCTTCCTCTGGAGAGGAACATGCTGACCTTCACCAGCTCCAAGCCTGCCTTTAGCCCACCTTGCAGCTGACTGCTGTGGCTGAAGGAGGACTGGATGCTCTGTTTTAGATGTTCCCTTGTAGCACAGCTGACAGATGCCCTGGCTATACTGTATTCTGCCTGTACCCTTCAAGGCTAAAGAGTGTGTGAGCCTGAGTCCTTTCACGCTTCTTGTCTGAATAGTCTTTGTGTAATTGGGTGATTAGCAAGGCTTCAGGCAGGTGTGAACTAGGGACCTGACATTAAGTGGCTTGGATGCTCATGCAGGGTTTGGAAATATGTATAAATTAAAACTCATCAAGACTTAGCTGTTCAGATAGGGTATCCTCTCTCTTCAAGGTTAGATACACAGTCACTTTAGATGGAGACTTCCAGATGTTCTTGTGTGCTTGTAGAATTTTTTTTTTAAGCAGCAAATAATCCATATTTCCTTTAGAAATGGATATGAGGTACTTAAGAGCCATTAATTTACTGAATAAATCCTTTAACTTGAAGACAGTCACTGGGGCTGGATGCTACTGGAGACCATCATAAGCAGAGGCCGAGGTGATATAATGCACTGTATTTTGTATTAAAGGTTGTCTCCTTAATTGATAGCTGGAAAATAGACACTATTCTGTCTTGTGAAATATTGCTGAGATAATGGAGTTTGTGGAAGTGCAAAAAAAATTTGTCTGTGATAGGTAAGGCATCTGGACTATGCTGTCACAAACCCACATCTGTAGCATTTGTAAATCTAATAGAGTTAAGCCCTGCCTTTGCACACAAAAAGTGCTTTAATACAAAGACACAAGCACTTGTGGAAGAGATATCCATCCTGGATGGAGCTCCCTTGGTCCATGGATGCTTCAGAAGTGCTGATGTCAAAGGGCGATGGAGCTGCCAGGTCTGGCTGAACTGGTGGGAGCTGAGGGTGTCCAGGTGTGGAGGGCCTGACTTTGAAGCTTCTGCCTGAGTGAGGGGGAAACCTTGATTACCAGAATGGTATCTTTTTCAATTCAGTCTTGAATTTAGCCTTCTCACGTGTCTGTTAAATGGGAACTGCCTTTGGGAAGGAGTAACGAAGTCAGGACATCCCTGCTAGGCATGCTGGAGAGCAGCTAATTGTATGTAACATAATGCTTCTTAATTATTACTTCAGTCCCAGTATTTTAGTTGCTCATGTATCAGAAGTGATTGAATCTTACCTTTTTAAAGAATGATGTTTGCTTGCATAAATGATAAGCCTACTAAAAATCAAAGTAATCTCAAGTGTGCGCTGATTATGTTATGCAAATTCTTAAGATTATCTTGGGTAACACTCTTGTTTCATTTTAGGGAGTATAAAAACGCACTTTGAAATGCAGACTAATGTGGCCACACGAATTGCACCTTAACTGAGTTTGGCTTCACTTGGGGCTGCAGGGCGGGAGACAGCAGAGGTTACAATTAAACCAACTGAGAAGGTACAGAATATCTGCTTCTGTTACACCTAAAAGATTAGTACAGTATCCAAGATAATTACTGTTTAATAGTTGCTCAGGGATCTTAATGAAGAAAAGCAATGATTGGGACACATTTTATGGGTGTGTTGGTTTTTTGCTGCAGTGGGAAAATGGCACAATCATTGTATTATTTTATTCAGTGTAAAGAAAGTTCTACAAAACCTCTTTAACACAATGTATAATGACCATAACACACAGGAGAGCATGTATTATTTGACAGAGGATGGCTTCTCTTGCATATCTAATATTTTTTCTAATTATACTGTTTTAAACAATGGCAAATAAAGCAAGCTACACACAATCATCTAAAAGGTAATAACTGCAGTCCACTTCAGAGGAATGGTGGTGTTGGCTTTCCTTCTCCACCACCTAGTGATGGTCTTTAAGATACTGTAGTCACTATTGTATGCCATACTGCATGCTAAATCCTGGAACTCTATCCACATATGGATATGATAATGGTAGATCATTAAATACAAGTCAAGCCTTTCTTATCTTCCATCTGTACTCTGGGAACGATTCATTCACTGGGGTCTGACAAAGTGTGGAATTGTAATTAGCCATTAAGGAAGAAGTATCTTTGTGCAGTACACATGTCCTGTGTGAAGGAAGGGTGTTTCTGTCTCTAATGTCTTTCCACCAAACATAAATATCATTCAGTTCAGAGCTGCTATTTCTCTTATTTTCACCCTCCCTTTCATTGGCCTCGAAAGGTGAAAAAAACCCTTTAAATTTAGTCTTGGTAAGGATTTAGCAGCCTACTGTTGAATAGCAGTTTGGAATGCTGTGCTCATTTGTTACTTCATCTACTAGTCAGAGAAAAATAGACATCACCAAATACAGTATCAGTTTTGAGAGGTGTGAGGTGCCTCCTTTTGCTACTTTTGTACTGGGAAAATGGAACTAATAAATTTAAATGTCAAGAAACTCTTGAACTTCAGTGCTTCTTGATTAACAGATAATGCTGCACACAAAGAAGGCAACTGAAGAATTTACTACACTCTGAGTGGGTTGGGTTTAGACCCTGAAGAAACATGTAGGTATGGACAAGAGAACAGTGATGCTTTTGATCACTCATTCTCTATTCTGGGTTAATTAACTGTGGCTCTCTATTCCCTCCCACCTTCTCCCTTCCTATTGTCTCTGTATTAAACCTCTAGCAAAAGGTAAGATGAGATAGGGTAAAATATAGCTCAGTAAAATAACTCTCTACCTGAATTCATGTTGTAAAGATGAATTTTGTATTTAAATTTGGCTCCTCTTTTCTTGCTACCATTTCTCAACAACTGCAATAAAATTTCAACTTCATGAAGGCGCAATAAACTGGTAAGGGGGGAGAAACTTGGACCCAATAATTTCTGTGTTTTCTCTTGATCTAACTTAATTTAGTTTTAGTTGATAGAGAATAAAACGAACGGATTTTGTGGCATACTGTGATGCAACTTCATACAGAAATATTGTTTGTAAGAGTATATTTATAGCAGGTTCCTTGCCTTGTTGCGTTGTCTTCTTAACACTGGGGGAGCTGAATGCTGAAAAAGGTGTCTTTGCAAGAAAAACATCCTAGCATGGGTTGCCAGAGAATGGTATTGTTTAGAGAGAGACTTTTTCTGCAGCATCCAGATCTTTTTGCTTCAAATGCCTTTTGGTTTGTGTACATCAGATTATTTCAGTAAACTGATAACTTTATTGGGAAGAGAAATGGAGGGAGTACTGAGGGCCCAGGAAGCCGTGCAAAACTTGGCTAAAGCACAAGAGGTGAGTTATTACAGTGGCCATGTGCCTATGCTTGACCAGGACCTGGTAAATCTTCCATTTATCCCCAGCATTCTAAGCTGCCTCTCTGTACCTGAGATGCAAGTCTATGCTTCATGTGCTGAAC
>JAWWLV010000088.1:102014567-102039933 GCA_035041135.1 Platyrinchus mystaceus | reverse complement strand
GGCTTATTTTCTGGGCAGAGAAGCTGTTTTGCATGAGGCAAAGTGGCTGTAGCAGACTTGAACATCATCCCTCAGAGGTACTGAGGCAGTAATTTCCTGTGGCACTTCTCTAGCGTGCAAACTTCTCTGTTTCTGTGTGAAAGCAAATGTTGCCCAACTTTCAGGGTATGGGAGTTTAATATAGGCAATGCAGTCAGCTGGGCAAAGGGGAATTGCTTCACAGTAGAATTCAAGCTTAGAGCAGCAGAGTTGAATTTTGTATTGTCATTCACATTGGTAATTCGATTCTTTTGAGACTGAGGAAGTAAGAAGTATCAGAAAGAGTGAGGTCTTTGGCTAAATGCTGCCGCCATCTGCATGAGACAGGTCAGCTTTCCTTCGGGTTGTTTCTAGACCCCTTTTGATCAAGGCTGATGCTAATTAGGCCAGTTAGTACTGGTTTCCAAACTTTGGCATGGGACTGAGAGTGAGGGAAGCTTGCCTTTGGAGCTTATGCTTTAGAGCTGTGTTGTTTCAGAGCTGCTGTCTGGGATACAAGTGTCTGCATGAGTTCTGTCTGTCAAAAGACTAAAAACAGAATAAACAACTTAGTTGAAGAAAGAGCTTTCTTTATAGTTTAAATGTTTGGGATGCAGGTGGGTGGCCTTCCAGCTTCTTGCAGGATCTCCTAAATGGGTATTTCAGGGCTCTTTAAGTGCCATGGGAGCAGGAACCTTTCTTATTTGTATAGACTGCAGACTTCAGCTCTTGGCTGCCTGCCTTGCACTGGAGCTTGTTGCTGGTAGATCAGTATTTGTTGGTGTCACCTGGACTAAATGGCTTGGCAGGGGTCAGAATAACAGTTGGAGGGGAGACTGAGGGAAAACTTGGGGCCCTCTGAGGTTCTGCTAGCACTCAGGATTTCCAGCCACTTTTTATTTTACACAGGTGCTGAAATGTTTGAAGAACTAAGATGCTACTGCTCCATCAGCCTCTGAGGAGTTCAGGTGGTACTAAATAAGGCAGAAAAATCCTGAGCCCATAATTATTGACTTGATGACAGCCACACAATGGATGTAAGGACTCACAAATTGTGTAGGGCTGGCTGGGTAAGAGTTGCAGCTCTAATCCTTTTTAAGTGGTGGGATCATCAACTAAAAATTTTGTTGTAAATATGCACATATGAAGCAATACATGTTTGAGTGAAATAGTGTAGGCAATGAACTGTAATATTGTTGAGACTACCTTGATATTATGTATTCAAAACCGCAGAAATTATCTGTTGTCTTGTAAAGGGCACTGAAGTGTCTTTCTATGTGATTCTTCTATATTCAATCTGAGCTGCTGCATTTCTCTTTTCTACATTGATAAAAGTCTGTGAAATCCCCACTAAAGGCTACTGTGCAGGCACAAATACAAGAGAGATGACATGATTTTAAGTGTTAGTTTAGAGGGGGGGGAAAAAAGACCAACAAAACCATCAAGAAATGTCCACCATCACGGCATCTTGTTATAAGCTGTTTCCTGTTTTAATAAATTTTCATTGCGGAGCAGCTCAGGCTGACTGCAAGAGAGAGTTTGTTCCAACTTGTTATGCCTCAGCTGCATGTTGCTAATAAGACACTTCAGTGAGGTTTATAAAGTTTTAGTGGCATGAATCCTGTCACTCTACATGCATGAAACTCTGATTCATCTTTGAGCATCTAAATACTTGTTTACAGCAGATTTAGATGCTGCATTCTCTGACTGAACTATTGTAATAGGTACTTAACAAGGCTTTGCACAGCCTTGAGGCTTAATTTACATGACAGCTTCTGAAAGAGAAAAAAGGGGGTTGCTTTTTTAAGTACCCTGACTGTGGAGTGTAATGGTGTCTCAGCAGCTGCTATCCCATTACAAGTACTGAAATGCACAAGTGTTCTACAGCAGTTGTAAGGTTGAAAGGGATTCTCTGGGAGCCTTCAATACTATTCTTTTCTTCCAGTTCCTCTCTTGGACAGTGAAGACATGAAAGCAGTGGCAGAGCTTCTTTTTGTCAAAGCTGATGTCAGAGAGATATTTGAAAGTAAGTTTCATGCTGTTTCAGGATGAAGTACTACATTCGATTGTGCCCTTCATTAAGGATCATCTACTAGCTGATCAGGGACTCGTCATATCACTGATTAAACACTCTTCCAGAAGGACAAAATCTTCTGTTGGAGCCCAGGCACAAATATCACAGATAATAGCTGATTTTATAATTAGTTTATGACCACAGTGCTTCATCTCCAGAGAGGTAGGCTCAATCTATTTCCATTTGGCCTCTTCCATTTTAAAAATCTTTGTTAGTCTCTTTAAGGCTTTACATTTGACATACAGTCAACAAAATTCTTGAAGTGTAATAGAATACAAGAAATGTAGATATGTCTAGTGAAATTGCGTATGACATATATGCAGGTATTAAAACCTTTATAAAACTAGTCTATTCTATGGAACAACACCTCCACATCTGGATTCTGTAAAGAATGCACAATAGCCTTCTTATGAAATTCAGTGTGAGTTTAAGCTTTTCATCTTTAGCCCACTGCAAAAATAAGTTGGTTTTGTGTTGTTATTTTTTTTTAAATGAGGAGATAGCTGTACTACATGTCTTGGATTGCCCAACATTAAAATATGTAGGTTGTGTGTGAATTTTTTGGGCTTTTTCTATTTAATTTTTACCTTTTTTTCATGGTTGTGGGTTTTGTGGGGGTGGGAAGGGATCTAATTTTCCTGCAAAATTTTGAACAAACATTTTGGTTGTCTTGGAGAGCAGATTTATGAAAAATATATCTGCCTACTTTTTTATAGCTTCAGTGGAAAAAAACCACAATGCTGCCATGACTTGGAAGGACTTGAGGTCAAGGCAGGTTATAGTCTGAGGTTTGAAGCATTTTTTTCATGCAGCTCAGTCCTGTTTGGTCTGTAGAATTTATTTGCTTAGATGTCTTCCTCAAAAAGTGGCGTTTCTGTTCAGTTCAGTTGAGCTACACTGACTGATGAAGAAATGTTCTCGGTTTCTCTGGGCTTCTGTGGAATTTGCCTCTGAAACAAGTAGGGGAAAAAATATCCCTTTGTTCTTTCAGGGCCTTCACTGCTTTTATCCAAAGAGTGTGGATGAGCAAAACATGTCCTCTGCAACTTTACTTCAGAAGAGAAGGAAATGAGTTGGAGTGAATGGGAGATGTTAAGATAAATGAGGATGTGGCGCAACTTACTGTAGAAAAAACTGTAATGTATGCATGGAAAGGAGAAAAAAAAAAGAAAGTAGTGTGTTCTGGTCTGATTAGATGGCAACATGTCGCAGTTACAGGAGACCAGAGCTTCCTTGGTGATCTTGTTTCTGGATGTATTCAGCTTCTGAGTCTTTTTGGCTCAGGTTATTCTCTACATCTGAATCTCTGTAAGTAACTACCGCTAGGCAGCATACCTGCAGTCCCTGGATTAGGCCTATGTCTCTGTACTGCTGCATGCTGTGAAATGGTATGCTCATGCTTTAAAGTATGGGAGACACAATCAGGACAAGAGCAGAAGTCAAGACCACAGTATAGTGACTAGAAGCAGTGGTTCAGTCTTCAGGCAGGCTCTCCAGAGGCTTTTAGATTGAGCTGTTTGACCTGCTCGGAGCTCCCTGTAGTGAGTCCAACTTCAGAGATGAACCCAGACTAAACTATTGTAAGAAATATTTTTTGATAACTGTTTGACTTTTCTTCTTTTTTTCCTCTTCCAGTTCCTTTCAATAAGTACTTCAAGCCCCAGAGAAAGAGCAGGAGGATCTTGGAGAATCCCCAGCTTAGGAGAAAAAAGCTTCGGAGTTATAAGATGAAGGTGATAAAACGGGACTTGTGTAGGAGTCGGCCTCAAGATATGGTCCAGGAGCAGGTTCAGGTGGATGAAAGTCCAGAGAGAGCTCAGCAACTCCGCTCACCAGAACAGCTGGAGCAAGCAGGGGACCATCTTTCTGCAGCACAGACACTGCCCCCTGCTCAGCAGCCCCAGGGAGAAAACAATATCCATGTGCTGCCACAGATGCAGACAGTGCAAGGAGGTACGGCCTCAGACACAGGACCACAAAATACAGACCAGGGGTGGGAGGCCCCTGAAGTCACCGTGAAGGTGCGGCCCCAGGGGTGGGAGTGCCCGGAGGTGACTGTGCAGGTGAAGCCTCAGAAGCCAAGCCCAAGATGGGAGGCCCCATCAGTGACTGTGCAGGTGCAGTTACAGCAGCAGGGCAAAGGGACATCTCTCCCACAAATAACTGTACAGGTACAGCCCCAGGAGCAAGGACAAGGTACTGCTGGCATCAAAGTCATAGTGCAGCTGCGGTTGGTCTGTGACCCAGAAGAGGTAACCTGCCTCCAGGACCAAGGTGAGGAAGCCCTAGGTAACGAAGATCAGTGGACCTCAAAACAAAACCAGGGAGAGCCAATGACAAGATCTGAAGGTCAGAGAGAGCTGGCTGCAGTGGAGCTGCTGGCACAGGGTGTCCTTAGCCAAAAGGAGGATCAAGGAGCAGAAGTGGTGAAACCCCAGCAGGACCAGAACCAAGAGGAAAGAGCAGAAGTGGTGGAGCTGCAGGAGATGCAGGCTGGAGACAAAGTAGATCTGGATGGAATGGTGACAGAGGAGCAGCTGCAGGACCAGAGCCAAGAGCAGGAACTGCTAAAAGCAGACCTGCCCCTACAAAAGGAAGGCCAAAGAACTACAGAGATGAGGCAGGAGCAAGGTGATATTCAAGAAGGGTCCAAGGGGATGGTGGAAGACCAGAAGAAAGACCTAGGACAAGAAGTATCTAAGAAACATCCACAAGAGGCTCCAAATTACTTTGTTGCTATTCCAATAACAGATGATCAGGTATTTGAAGTAGCTGTTCTATCAAAACAAAACAAAAAAAAAAGAAAAACCTTAACTTTAAACTTACACTTGCCTTGTTATTTATAGTGGTTGCAAAGCTTGTTTACAAGCTAAGAGTGACCAAATTCTGCTCCCTTACCTTAAGTGGTCTATGGGGTGTGGTTGGCATGGAGTAAACTTCCCCATAGCAGCCCTTTTAGGTGTTGTGTTGTGGGGTTTTTTTGTAAATAGAGCTGTGTCTATAACACACCAATGTTTCAACTACTGCTAGGAAAAAAAATACTTTCAGGATTGCTACTGCCCTTTCTAAAGGGTCAGAGGTGTTGTCTCCCATAAATAATCTTCTGTTCTGTAATTTTTTTCAAACAAAAGCAGTGGCTTTTATTATCTTGCATTGTCCCATCCTACCTTGTCTTATGGCTGTATTTAGTGCAATGGTATTGATTTGTTTGTTCATCTTCTTTTCCACTGAAGCTCACAAGAGAGAATGAAAATTCTCTTCTACAGAAGATTATATAGAATTGATCTGTTTTCTCCATCTTTTATCCAACAAACTTCCCTGAGATCTTAGGCAGACAGTTAATTTCAAGAACCCATGTGTAGAGTCTGTATGCTCATACTTTATCCAGGAGTGTTATATTCGGTGATCCCCACGTTTTAACAATGTTGAAAAAACCAGCAGATTATTTCACCTTTATACTGTTAAATCTATGTACAGAAAACAGTGGAAATACAAATAGAAATATTTTCTTCTAGACACTTAGCGGGGGACCTAAAGTATTCCAGTGACCACAGTAAAGGCTTCTTCTGAAATAAGTCAATACAGACTTGCAGGGCTTGGCTACTACAGGCACCATAAGATCCATAGAATTAATTCCAAAAAGGATAAAATAACTGTAGAGACAGATTTCAATGAACAAAACTTTATTTACAAGTTAGGGGCTTCAAACAAATCATACATAACTTCTGCATAACTCTCTGTACTTGTAGTTGGAAAATACTAGCTCACATTGAACTACTTCCCATTTTGCTGGTATGAATTTTGAAGCACACACAAAACTTCCTGAAAGAAGGATACAGGCTGTCTCATTCTCAAAGAAGCACTGTCAGTACCTTTACGAACAGGTTTTTTACCCTTTAGTCTTTCATAGACAACTGTGACCTGCTGATGGCAGTGTTTTGTTCGCAGCTTCTCAGAGGATGCAAAAGCAGAAAGAGCTCTCACTTTGTCCCAGTACCTGCTGCATCCCAAGGGGGCTTGGCTGGGACCCTGATCCTGTTGCAGAACAGCAGCACTGTGAGGTGGGACATGCCCTGTGCCTTTATGTAGGGGCAGCAGGTGGCTGTGCACTCAAATATACTGCGAAGAGAAAGAAAAGCTCTGGGGTGTAATGACAAGGAGCATACTATTCCACCTGGTAGAGACAGGCAGGGAAAAGTCTTAATTTGAATCAGTAACTACTGAGTCCCAGCTAGCATGGGCAGAACTGAGAAACAGTATATAAATTGTATGGATTATTAATATTTATAAAATATATATATGCATCCTGGGATATCTTCTTATAAAGCAAATGTAAAAAACCCTGCATATTAACTTGTATGAACAGAGTGAAAATATAACCCTCTACTCCCAGCTCCTGCTGTTAGTTTATGGTGCTTTTTCCAGTGAACCAAATGGATATTGTTCGTTGCAATATATAACTTGATTCCTTTTTTGTTCCTAGTTTAGGCTTCCATGTGATAACTGGCATGACTGTATTTATGCTGCTGAAAGGCAATAATTAAGTAGGATTGCTATATCTGTTGTACAGATTTTTTTTTCCTTTTTATTTTTTTTCTAGTGTGACAAGCAGCTGCAGTACAGTAGTTTGCTTTGGCAGGCTTCTGAGTTTTTGTTTTTACCTTAGTTAAGTGTAAAAACACTTATGTATGTGTTAGAGGGAGACGTCAAAAAGGTGCCTTCCTCTTGGTAGGCAATTATTTGCTATGGCTTTGTCTTGAGCAGAATGATCTTTAGAGGTTATCTGGAGGATGGCCTCATATAACTTTCAGTGATTCCTACATATGACTGGCTTTTGAGAGGTGAACAAAAGTGCAGAGCACATCATGAAGATAAATGCCAGGAAGGGAAAATAACTGTGTAAGCTGAAGACAATGTTGGCAGGCAAACAAATGGGTATAAAGTGGGCAAAGAATAAATCTATGCTGGAAACTGGAAAGTTTCCTGCCATCTGAGGAATGAGATCATGGAACAGCTTGAGGGGTCATGAATGCCTAACTTATTCTGCTATTTTAATGAGATTTGAATGTCCTAATATATGGCTTATGACCACATCCTGTACAGTTCTATGAATGACCTTTCCCTCTTTTTCCTTTTCTCTCTTTCAATTCTGCTCTTCCAAATTTCTCTGTTCTCACACCAGCCCCGGTAATCTGGCAGCTCTGACATTCCTGGTTGGATGCTCTGCCCAAGATATTGCCCGTTTATACTCCTCTAAAGTGATACCTTTAAGGGTGGCAGTGAGCCTGACACAGCCCTGTGTGAGGCTCTGAAAGAAACTGAGGGGTGCAGTTCTGTAAGCATGGTATGTATATATGCAGACAGTGAGTAAACAAATCATAGAACGGTTTGGGTTGGAAGGGACCTTAAAGATCCTGTTCCAAACCCCCTGCCATGGTCAGAGGCACCTTTCACTAGACCAGCTTGCTCTGAGCTCCATTCAACCTGGCCTTGAGCACTTCCAGGGATGGGGCATCCACAACTTCTCTGAGCAAACTGTTCCAGTGCCTCACTACCCTCACAGTAAACAATTTTTTTCCTAATATCTAATCAAAACATACTCTTTCAGTTTGAAACCATTTTCCTCTTGTCCTGTCACTAGATGCTCTTGTGAAATGTCCCCCTCCAACTTTCTTGTGGGCTCCCTTCAGGTCCTGGAAGCCCGCAATTAGGTCAGTCCTAAGCCTTCCCTATTCCAGGATGAAAAAATCTAGTTGTCTCAGCCTTTCCTCTTAGAAGAGGTGTTTTAACCCACTAATCATCTTGGTGCTTCTCTGGACTCTCTCCAGTTGGTCAGTGCCCTTCCTGTGGTGGATGCCCCAGGGCTGGACACAACACTTCCAGGTGGGGTCTCACCAGAGTAGAGTAGAGGGGCAGAATCACCTCTCTCGACCTGCTGAACAAATGTGTATACATACATATATGCACATGTAATGGTGTTTTGACCATTTCAGATGCTTTTACCTATAAAGCAGAGGTTCCTTACCTTAGTGAACATACAGTGTAATTGCCTGTAACACTGCAGACCTGCTATATTATAGAAGTGTTTTAAAGATGCTGTTAGTTTTTTGGGTATAATGATTTTGCCCTAATTATACTTTTAAGAGAGCTCTCCACATGACAGGGCCTAGGGCTGTCTACATTTTTCTCTTTCAAGAGGACAAAGGAAAAGCCCTGTTCCAATCCTGGTGGATGCACAGCCCTATTCTCTTTGTGTCTAAGCAGAACTCCAGGAGGCTGCACACCAGACTTAGACTGGGTTGGATCTAAGAGTGCTGTGGTCTCAGGCATTCAATACTCCATTAAAAGTGCTTCCTTCCTGTTCCTCACATAATCCCCCACACCAGTCCAAAAAAAAAAAAAAAAAAAAAAAAAAAAAAAGAAAGGGGGAGAAAAAAAACCCCAAAAGAAAACCAAAAAACTAGCTATCCCATCCAATACACAGCACTTACAGAAAAGTGCTACAGACTGATACACCTATTAAAAATAAAGAGATGTAGAGAGATAAAGTAGATCATTGCCATGGGAGAGGGAACAGGAAGTTTTGAAGACACATGTGAAGCTGACAAAGAGAGGGAAGAAAAGACATTAACATTGCTCTGTAATAGTTAAATGTTTACCTGAAGGAATTTCACTCCAACTCAGCTTCCCAGATGTCTGGGCCTCAAACTGAGAACGCAAAAAGATCTTTCTTATTTCAAGGATATTCTTGGAAAGATTGGGCAAGGGAGGAGAACAGGAGGCTGTTTTGTGGAATTTCTGTCAATATGTAACCCAGTCTGTTGAAGCAAAGGTTGCAGCTTGTGTGGTCAGACAACTTGATGGCTTGATTCCTGCTCCATGTTTTCACAATCTAAACATATGCTGTAAATAGCAGGCTGCAATAAATTGTGCTTCAGTTGCAGTAGGAATTAGCTTAATGTAAGAGTCATTTCAGTGATGTGTTTTTCACAGTGACAAATGTACCGTAAGAGTTTGTGAATTCAGGGAGTTTGTATCTTCAAATGGTTGTTTTTAATTGCTTGTGGCTTTTATCCTCATGTTTATCAGAAACTTGTTATACTAATCTCTTCTGAAGTGCAGGCTGTGGGACTATTTACTGGACTGCACAATGACTGCTAAGGCTGTATGTAGAAAGACAGCAAAACAAAAACATACTGACCCAGCTGTTTCAATCTATGTAAGAATAAAAGTGAAGCTCCAATATGTGTGAGCACTTAGGCATGTAAACCAGAACTTGCTTGGTGAAATAATCTGAAAATCTCTAAATGACTTGTCTGTAACAGAGGCTTCCACTAGGTACTTACTCAATCCCTGTGTGATTGAATTCTTCTCTCTCCTGCCTGTTCCTGTGACTGACTTATAAAAGCTAACAGATCATATTGAAAAAAAAAAAATCTTTGGGGTCAGTTGTGTAAAGGCACAGATCCACAAAAGCCAGAAACTGGCCACACAGCTCTAAGAAACACCAGCTCAGAAAACAGCATGTTTACCCAGGCAATCTACTTTGTTTGCTTCTACGTTTTCCTTTTGGGAAGAGATATCAGTTTAATCTGTGATCAAACTTGTAATCAGAAAATAGCATAAGATTAATTATGGAAATGCTATTCAATTTCCATAGTCTATTAAGAACTGACAACTGCATGAAGATCCCATTAATATTTACACAGTGCTGCAAGCTTTAATCTAACATGCTTAGGGTCAGATTCACACCTACTTTAAAATCTAGGGATTGTAGTTCACAGGAGAGCTATGAGTTTAGCCTGTAGGCTTTAAAAAAAGGAAAAGAGATCAATCAGTTCCTGAAAAAAATAAGTTTGAGGTTGAAAGTTGCTATATGATGGATCTGGGGGGCAGAGGGGGTTGGTTGTGTGGGTTCCTGGCTTAAACATTGAGTTGCATTTTTGGGTGTCTGAATTTTTCAAGTAACATATGGGCATTCCAAAATGAAGATTTGTTCACTGTTTCCTCTTTACTGCATTGCAGATTTTGGACAGAATTGAAGATGTCCAAGAGCACATATTCTCTAAAGAACCTGACCTGTTGCGAGCTCTTCTTCCTATTCAAACTATGCACCTTACTATAATAGCAGCTCACTTGGGAACAGAAGAAGAAATAAAAAAGTAAGACTCTTGCAAAATTTAAGTGTAGCTAATTTTCTTGTAAATGTGGTAGCCTTTCTGCTGCTATTGTGAATAATTATGTTTTAATAGAGTCTCCATACAATTTTTCTTAGACTTTTTTTTGATTGGTTTCTGTCTTACTTTTAACACCTCTCAGGAAGGATCTTTACAAAAACTGGATGTGATGCGTCAGAGGTTGAAATTTTGTGTATCTGCCATGGGGTGAAGAGAAAAAACAATGTTTCTGTAAATGCTATTACTATTTTCTTACTGTGTTACTACCACAAATTAGCTCAACAGATATAAGTTCCCTTGAGAAACCACAGCTTTTCAGATCAGTCACACTTGTATTAGCTAGAAAAGGTTAGCTGTTAGGACATGTTACATTAAGAGGAAAACAACAAAATAATCTACTTAATTCCTTTCCAAGTTGCTCTCTTGTCTAATTCAAGCTGTGGACTGCCACTGTGGCCCTGTGAATTAAGAGGATATTGAAAGATGACTAAGGAAAGCTACCCTGTGGTCAGAAAGGCTAGAACTGCTAGGAGGGTCCAGAAAGTAAAGCCAGTATGCTACAGGCTTTTTTTCTAAGTCTTATGATACTGTACCACACTGGGAAACCTGAGACTTCTTGATATGAGGAGGCAGAAAGGAAAGGCCCTTATGTGCCTGGGAAGGCATTGTGTGGTAGAGGTGGGGACCTGGTGAGAGCAGCTCTTACTCCAGGGCCTTGGCACACGTCAGCATAGGAATGAAAAATAGGCCTCAACACCATATGAGTGTCACATGGGATCTTCTTGGGTTTAAAGCAGAATGCCTAGCTGGAAAGGTGTCAAAAGAACCAATATGACTAGAAAAAAGACCCTTCTGCCCATACAGGCAGCACCAGTTAAACATGACTAAGAAGCATGTGACAAGTTTGTATGTGCCTTATTTTAAAACTACCTCCTTTATTGCACATTCCAGGGACTTTTTTGGAGTCTGAGGGGGGAAAAAAAAATAGGAGTGTTATATGGGCTAAGGAACCTCATGCAGAAGACAGTGTACAGTAATTCAGTAATAAAAACCTGTGCCAGTGCTGCTGACTGTGCAGGCTGTCATCCAGGAAGATAGGAAGCTAGTTGAGAGCAGCAGTAAAAATGGGAATCAATTGGTTAGGGAGGTGAGTAGAGCTAAGTAGTGTTAATGAACTTAAGAGTCAATGTAAGTCGGTAATGTAAAAATAATGGGCATACCTCATGAAAAGCAGATCTGCCTTGCCAAATGCTTTTTACTCCCTATCTTTTACCTACCTACATAGCTCTTCCAAATGATGCTTAGTTCAGTGGCTACTGCTCTGTGCTGTCACATGAAAGAATGCCTTAAGCTGTTAGGCTGAGTATGTCTTACTCTCAAGCTAACAGCACTGCTGATACAGACAGCCCAGCCCCCTACAGGGGGAGAGAGGCATCTTCAAATCCCATGGCAGAAGCTGGAGACAAACTTCTTACATGGTCATCTAGTGACTGGACAAATGGGGATGGCTTTAAACTGAAAGAGGGCAGATTTAAATTAGACACTAGGAAGAAATTCTTTGCTGTGCTGGTGGTGAGGCCCTGAACAGAGAAGTTGTGGATGTCCCTTCCCTGGAAGTATTCGAAAACAGGCTGGATGGGATTTTAAGCAATCTGATCTAGTTGGTGTCCCTACCCATGGCAGGGTAGTTTGAACTAAATGATCTGTGAGGTCCATGCCAGCACAAACCATTTGATGGGAGAAATTTTCCTAGCAATATATAATGGTTGCTTAGATATTATGGACTTAGATGAAGGGCTAGAATAGCACTGCTTGATATTAAGGCAGAAAAAACTAAATCCTTTACAAATAATTCCCTTTCCACCTTGAGTCCCATCCATACTAAATCTTCATCTGCTGAGTTCCCAGGAGTCTTAGAAAGAAGCAGTTCTTATGTGATTGTTATAACTCCAATATAGTAGTGAGGACTGTTCATAATGTTGACTGTTGTTGGCTGAAGTGGCCTTTGTATGCATTAAACATGCAGTATTTGTTAGAATTATGAAGCCTTAGTAGAATGTTTCGAGTCAGACTCCATTTGAAGACTGATAGGATCTCCCTTCCTGAGAGACCAGGGTAAAGAAAGGCACCTGTAAAACTTCAGCAGGTTCTAAATTGCTGGAAGACTTGGTGTCTACATTTAGAAATTTAGAAGTCATGCTTTTTCTGTGTCTTTAAGAAAAATAGTTTAATTTGAAGCTGAAGCTTTAATGTCTTAAGGTAATTAACTTTTTTGAAATTTCTGTGCAAAGCAAGGTGCATATCTGAACTTTTTTGAAACATGACACAGAGCTGACAACATAAACATCAATTTTATATTTTGTTAGCTAGCCTGAAATAGGAGAATATAATAGGAGAATATAATAGAGACAAATGCTAATTGTGCTTCAGGTGGGAGAATGAATTTGTTTTAGTTTAAGAATAAAACTAGTGAACCAGTTGAAAATGGTGATATGAACATGACACAAATCTAAGTTCAGTTTACCCCTTTTGACTCTTTAGCAGCATATATTCACATAGCTTTTCTGGCATGTTAATGTTTTGAGCGTTCACTAGCAAAACTCACTTCTAGTACATAAGCTAAGGTTGAAGTGAAAGACACAATGTATTTAAAGTCTAACTGTTACAAAAGCATTAGCAATGAAATATAGTATGCCTGTTACACTATGTATAGTGCTGCAGAGTGGTGAAAATCGGGTTTATTGGCTGGTATTAAAAATATAACAGTATTTTCATATGCAAAAAAGCTATTAACTTTGAGCATTTATATATTATTTTTAAGGGCTGTTCTGGCACTGAAGCAGAGTAAGACTAAAGTGGAAGACATCTTGCAGGGTAAAGACTTTAATATGACATTTCATGGGATTGGACAGTTTAATAACCAAGTGCTATTTGTGAAAATGTTGGAGGAAGACCAGAAAATGCTGAGCAGAATTGCAGGTAAATACCAAATTTGACTCTACCACCTGTGGTAACCAGTTTGTAGAGTCTGTTAGTTCTTGGCCCAAGCTGTTGTTCACAATTGTCATGTTCTGCCTTTCCTCTCGTCTCTTCTTTTTCTTAATTGTTAAATATGAAGCCAGCAACTGGGTTAGCCCTGCATTAGTGCTAAAATAGGATTTTTTTACATGTTTGGGACAGATGAGATGCACAGACATTCAATATGCCAAGATCACACAGCAAGGCTGTCCTAGTCTGCCCTGCAGTCAGGATTTCACAGGCCTGTGGTATACACAGTCTTCAAAGTGACACCTCGAAGCTGGGGCTCTGTTCATTCTAATAAACTGAAAGCCTATTAAGTGTTGGCCACTTCTGAGAATACAAGCACTTCATTTAAATTGGAATATGTGTGAAATCATGAGTACCTCTGAGACTGAAGATGACAAAAAGCCGTATTTGTCTGCATATGCATGTGTAGCACCAGCAAATGTCTTTTGCTTCCACTGTAGAATGAGAAACAGAAGTGTAAGAGTAGCTTGTCCTCTGCTCTGACTTCTCAAAGCAGTGATGGGTTTGTGGAGATGTTCCCGGTCTTTGACCTGGCGACCTGTATCTGAGTAGTTTCAGAAGGGCTTGGTACTCTCTTCCTCTCCACCCTGCCCTGCTTTTAGGAGCTGCTTTAGCCTGCAATGCAGAACATAATGTGTGTCCTGGGCTTCCACTCCAGCAGAACAGAAATAATCAATATACATTACTTTTCCTTGCTGTTTTTGTACGAAGCAAAAAGGAAGCGTAGTTCAACTAATGTTTCTCAAAAAGGCATGCAGCACAAAGATGCTATGTAATCTTCAAATGACTTCTCAGAACAGTCTGTTTTCTTTCTGTTGATGCTGCTTCCTACCTCCTCCAGTTCTCAGCTTTGATATAATAATTCTGTTCTCTTATCCTCCTATTTATTTTCTCTCTTAAGTAGTCAGTGTTGCAACTAGACAGAGGATGCCTCTTACGAACAGCTTCTTTCCCTCAGCTAAATAAAATTAGCCACTTCACTATCCATTACCTCTTGCTTGACTCTGGCCTTCACTTTTTATTGTTCCATCCATCCCAAACATAATTTTGACTCAAGACAGCTGTGCTTTTGTTGGAAGTACTCTGACGTTGTCCCTACTTATTAGAGCTACAGCCTAAACAAATTTGCCTATGCACAAATTGCTTCTTCTAAAGTCTTTACCAGGAGAAAATCTGGACTGGAAGATAACAAAGTATAAGGTAGATGATGTAATTTCCTGTAAGATCATGTTTGGTATATGCCTGTCCATAACATATATATAATTCACTGCCATTGAAAGAAGGGCCTGATTTGCCTATTTTGAGAGCCCTACCTTGGTTTTTCCTTTACTCTTGAAAGATGCAGAAGTGAATACCTCACTTCTCTTGTCTGAATACTGCTGATTTTTCATCTACTCATTGTTTTGCTTAACTGAAAGTTTTGTTCCCAATGAATCATAGCATACAAGGTCAATCTCTATCATGCTATTTTATCACCAGCAGAAGTGTTTAATTTTGGTTCTGCAGAATGTATGCTATAATGCTCTTTTAAAATATCATATTGGAGCTGCACATACATTAAAAACCATTAGAATAGTTGGTGGCAGATCCTCCATGTTCTCTGCCTGGATAACAATCATCTTCAGGGTTCTGGAAACCTGATCTGATCAGCTTCTGACCTGAGCCCCTTTCCTGATCAGATAGTGGAGAAAAATTTTGATTGAAAACCCCGGGAATATTCTGTAAGTATTTGTGTTTTCAATGCAATATGATTGTTCACTGCCTGAAATAATTCCTTGACTGGGAGACAAGCTGCCAGTTTTCAAGCTGTTAACTCTGTTATCAATGATTTTGCTATTCAGAGAGAAGTTACTTCCAGTGTTTTCCTATTCTGCATAACTTCTGACCGTAGAACTAAATTAGTCTGGGGATTATGCAAATTTGTATCAAAGTCTGTCCTTACAAGGATATCTCCAAAGAAATAGCTTTTTTGGTTTGGATTCTTTTTGTCTCATCTTCTTTCCCTCAGCATAGCAATTGAATTAATTCTTATACAATGAATAGGGATTTTTTAACTTACCTTTTAGTCAATATTTTTGGTTGCTCATGAAGTAGATGTGGATTTCAAATGCTGCCTTTTCAAGCAGCATGGTGAGCCAACGACTTGACTGGCAAAGATCAAGCTACACCCGCCAGCTGTCTCTGCCTCATCATGCCCTTATTGATGATTTGTCAAAAAGTTTAAGAGTTCTGCCTGCTCTAATGAAATTTTTGAACCTCTGAAGTATTCCTGACATTATAAAATATAAAAATAAGTGGCTGCCTCTACATTTGTTTTTGTTCCTACACCGTGAACTTTAGTTTTGAAGTGGAGAGTTAACCTGTCTCTTGTTCAGTTAACTGCAATTAGTTGGTAAATACTGAGCACTAGTATGTTTTTCTTGCTGCTAGTGACCTCATCTGCTTTGAAGAGATACTGCTTAAGATGTCTGGGAATTTTCTTATGGCATTTATCAAATGACCCTGAGAAGACAGTGTTTGGAAAATTGAGTGCCATCCTGGCATGGGCAGGACACAATCTGTGAACCTTGTTCCTAAACTAACTTCTTGAAGATTATTGCTAGCCTTGACCTTTCTTCCATCATCAGCCTTTCTGATGAAAATCTGCTCATGGCAGTAAGATCTTCACCTTCCAGTAATAAGTTCTTCCTGCTGTTTGGCGGGATTGACGCTGGATGGTAAGCAAGAGGAGATGATACTTTCAGGTTGTCTTTGTTAGGTTAAGCTCTAGCTCGCTTCTTTTTATGCATCGAGAGGATGTTATTTGTCTGGGTGATGTGTGGTGAAGGGCTTTTTTTTCTTCTAGAAGGAGCCTAGACACTTTGCTGCTGTGTTTTATTCTTTGGGGCTTGCTGTGCTTTGACCTACTGGCATGGGAATAAGACTTAATAATATGTAAAAATTCTTCAAGTTAATGTGCTCTACTTGGCAAAGTACCAGAGGTGCTTTAAGGGTTGTTTGATACCTAACCATGATCATCTAGGATCACTTTTAGATGCCCTAAAGTATCTGCAGCGTTCACTCTGGACCTACAGCCAGACTGTACCCTTCTGCTGCAGCAGCTGGAGGCCAGGTGGGCATCCTGTAGGGCATCTAAAAGGGTATTAGATGCTTGGTCAGACAACTGGATCCTGGTTTTTGTGTTTTCCAGATGGAAAATACATAAAGCAGTTGCGTTGGCAAAGTGACCATACGGTCCCAGCTGCTGTTCCTTTATGAATACTCTGAGAAGAAACATTTTAAAGCATTAATTAGCTAAACTCTAAGCCAGAGACTGGGCCTTGATATAAATGCACATGACAAACTTGTAAACATACAAGTAGCTAAACTTCCTGATAGGTGGAAAAATCAAATGTAAGTACGGTGATTTCAAACCAGGCACTCATCACATATGCGATATGCTAATTTTTACACAATTTCAACAATGAACCAGCTTCTCTCAGTGCCTAAGAAATTAAGAATAAAAAAGATACGTGTCAAGGTGGGGAGTCTGGCAGGAAGAGCCACAAATGTCACAGGTTTCCTTTTTAAAATGTTGATTTTTAATTTTTTTTTTCCCTCCACTGTTTTATCCCCTTTATATACAACCAAGGGATGAAGACTTCTGGCAATAAAAAAAATTGCTGGAGGGTACTCCAGCCTTAGACAAGGCTTTCAGTGTAACTTTGGAATTATTTCTTGCTGCTTAAGCACAACTGTTGAACAAGATATCACCTTCTACATTTGCCAGACTTGCAGAGGTCTGCCTCATGCAAGCTTTGCCTTGTTATTCTTGACTCTGCATCCCCCCAGGACTAGTTCAATTTGGCTTGACTTGTCATTACAATCCTTAGCTGAAAGGCCTTGAAGAATACAAAATCCTGGAGTTACTCAGACACTTTCATTTTATTCATGCAGAATAAAACCTTACTGTTTTATAATTATGTGACTGAAATTTTTAAGCCAGTACCATCATAAATGCTTTGTATCACATTATCTGGGGAAGGAGCACTATGTTTGTGTGATGTTCCCTCATGAATTGCTGGAAGTGCTGTGGAGTTGTAGTAGTTTTGGGAACCTAGCCACTCTTTGGCTGGAAGCACTCTGCTTCTCACATTGCTCTTTGCAATAACTGGGTAGAATCAGTTCTATCACAAGCCCCAGCTGTGACCACTGGTGGTTGCATCTTGTTGCTGGCAGCGCTGTCGTGCATATGCTTTCCTGAACTCAGCATTGTGATAGGAGATCTGTGAATTTGGATGGAATTGTGTTGCAAACCTAGAAGTTTGGATGCAGTATCAGGTTTGCAACATATGTTTGTATGTCATGCACAACTTTGATTTTGTGTATTTTTGTTTGTTGCCTGTGATAGTATAACTGGTTACCTGCTGTATGTTTTAACTGTATCTTGCTCAAGAAAGGCATAGTGGCTTTTTGTCTAACCTCCCTGCAATTTTTTCCCTACCTCCCAGATGTTATTCATTTATTTCTTATCCTTTTACTAGAAGCTGTGCAAGAATGCTTTACTGAAATGAATCTCTACATTTTGGGGAGTAAGGACTTCAAACCACATCTTACTTTCCTGAAGCTCTCCAAAGTATCAAGGTTGAGAAGAAGAGTAAGTAACTGGGTTGAAAAATATTTTTCTGTGATCTGTTATAGTGATTATTTTCCTTCTAATAATGTTCTTGGGATCTCTGTACTTAGGCAATAGTCGTTATAATCAGAGAACAATATGGCTTCTCTTATTTAACAAAGTTTGTATATAGACTGGTCAACACAGTTGTATTTGCTCATATCCAATGGGGAGAAATGAAGTCTCTTGCTCATATTGTGTATGGCTCTCTTTTAGAGTACAGAGTGCTTTCCTTCTGCCCACATGAAGCTGTTTCTATAGGGCAGTATGGCTTCTGAGTCATATTTATCTTAGAACAAGATTAATGTCATGTTGGAAGTCAGGCTCGTGCCTTGATTTATGCTAGAAATGTGTGATGTGCTTTTCTAACCTTTACTGCAGCATTGTATGGGATTTATCAAAAACAATTAAAGTAAAAAACAACTCTGATTAGATTTCTCATTTCTCAGTGTAATATTGTCCTGCTTGTTTCCAGGAATAGTACTTATATTTATGAGGTCAATATATCACAAACCTGAAACACTAGAGGAGCATGCAGAAAGAAAACAAAAAAATGCTATAATGGCTGAAGAAAATGACCTTATATTTGTCCACTTCAAGTACTTCATGTTAACTTGATATTTGCCTTTTTTATACATGATACAATCAAAGTTGCATAGGACCGATAGTTCTCTGCTGGGTGCTTTTTCTTTTATACTGCCTTTAGGGATTTTCATGAGTACAGGCATTGTCTAATGCAAAAGAAACTATCCAGCAGGCATGTAAGAATTACTGTTGGCTTTGTACAGAGTATTTCTGCACTTTTTACTATCAATTTTTCTTAAGAAATTATAATTTCTTGCATGTTCTCCTCTTTTGATCTCTAGCACTAAATACAGCATATTCCTCCATAGCATTATTCACGCAATGCCATCTCCTTGCACACACATATATTTATATATAAATATGCAAGTGTATAGATCTTTGAATGTTGGAGTATCAATTGAGTGCTGAGTCCAGAAGTGAACGCAGTACTCCTGGTGTGGCCTCACCAGTGCTGAGCAGAGGGGAAGTATCATCTCCCCCACTCTGCTGTTAAAATTCTTCCTAATGCAGCCCAGGATAACACTGGCTGCCTTTGTTCTGGCTCATGGTCAACCTGCTGTTCACCAGGACCTCTGGGTCTTTTTCTGCTAAACTGCTTCACAGTCAGCCCTCAGCCTCTACTGGTGCCTTAGTTTGTTCCTCCCTAATGGCTAAACTTTTTGATACTTGTTCAACCCCATGAGGTTCCTGTCAATCTGTTTCTCCAGCCTGTTGAGATACCTCTGGTGAATCAGCCACTCCTCCCAGTTTTGTTATCAGTAAAGTTGCTGAGGATGCATTCTGCCCCAATATCTAGACCATTAATGAAGATGCTAAACAGTACTGGACATAGTATTGGCCCCTTGGGTACACCTCTAGTTACCAGCCTCCAATTAGACTTTGTGCCACCAGTCAATACCACCTGGACCTGGCTGTTCAGCCAGTTTTCAATCCACCTCATTGTTCAGCCAGCCAATAATTCATCAGCCTTCTCCATGAAGATCTCCCAGAAAACAGTGTCAAAAACCTTTCTGAAATTCAGGTAGATGATATTCACTGCTCTTCCCTTGTCTACCAAACATTACTCATTTTGTCCTAATTTGTTTTCACCTTAAAACCCTTGCTCCTAAAATACTATTCAGTGCACCAGAGCTGTGAAACTGGAGCAGGGCTGTATGTTAAGTTAGTTATTATGGGCACGTGGATTCTGTATGTCCATGTAGAAATCTCCCTGAGATTAGTAAGGCTCAACCCTAGACATAAGATATAACTTCAAAGATCAAACTGGAAGATTAGTGTGTATGTATTCTGAGATATGGCACATACATTGATATGTAAGTTGACATTCTCAACTTACTTCTTTCAAGATCAAAATATAATGAGGATAAAAAGGAGAAAAACTGACTACTTCTATGGTGTCCTATTCCTAAATGCTGCAGGAGAGAAATCAGCCTTCCTAAACACTAGAAGATGCCAAAGTATGAATAAGACAAAATATCACTTTAGTTATTATGATGCCATCTACTGGCTGTAATTACTTTCTTTGTATCATAAATAACTCTTTCCTTGTAAGAGTGCTGTTCAAGTATTTCATGCAACTTAAGTACTTTTTATATGAAGCTTGAGAGAATTACTAGAATAATTTGTAATTTACATCTCAAAAATACTTTGTTAGTAGACAGGTATGTGATGATACTGGTGGTGTAGCTGCAGACCTTGTTCTCATTTGTGTGGAAGGAGGAGCTGGTGGTTTTCTTTAAAACAACTACTACCACTGCTAAGTTTCATCTTGGGAAATTGTACATCTTTGACTTTAGTTGTGTATCTAAATATCCCAAGAGGCTGGAGAGAGCTTGGTTTATGTGCTTTTTATCTTGAATAGCTACCAAACGAGCAGTATGTGCTCTTTGAAGATCAGGTTCAAAATGTGTAGCGTGCCCCTAGCACAAATATAAAATATGGGCTCTTCAGGTTTTTTGACCTCTCTTTCCAATGAGCCAAAAGGGAAAACAGTTCACCTCTTAAGAGAATCCACTTCAGTATCTGTAGTAAGAGCCTTCTCCAGTGTGGGCTGTTAGCCTCTAGTGCTGGGCACTGCCTGTGCTCACCTATGCCAGAGCAAAGCTGTGGATCAAGTGCTGCTGTGCTAAAGTTGAAAATATTTGTTCGTTCTCTCTTGTGCTGGTTCAAGTAGATTCACTTGGTGCAGGTCTGCAAATAGCTGTGGTCTACCCTGAGTGGTGAGAGAGCAGCAATCCTGCAGAGTCACACACTTGTATTAAAATATTTGAAGATTTTTAATGGAAGGGCATTCCTAATCCTGCTCTCTTCTGGCTACTTGATAAGTTATCTTTAATGACATGACCTTACTCAAGTTTCCATTGTTGTCCTGAGTTACCCAGAAAAGAGCCCATGAGCACTGTATCTCTGCATTTCAGCAGAACTTGAACCTGGTGGCATTAAGGTGACACACAGCTCCTGGCTCCTGAACAGCCTGGCTCTGACTGACACATGGGTATCTCTGGGGCACAGAAAAAGGTGTGCTGTTTGTTTAATTAAACTTAAAGTGTTTTAGTCACGTGGGGCAGCAGTGCCTAATGGCTTCATGTGTTTGACTGTGAAGCTACTTATGTCTGTTTCTGTCCAGGTGACACTGGCTGTTCTGGCCACCCTCCTGCACTCCTCATACTGTGAGCCATACATATCCACCTGCTAAAAATGCTGTCATTATGAGGAAGAAAGCTTGTAAAGAGGGGTGGGGTTTTTTTGTTTTTTTTTTTTTTTTGGTTGGTTGGTTGGTTGGTTGGGTTTTTTTGCATTTGCAAGCAGGGCTGAACAAACTGATTGAGACTTCTTCGAGGCAATGTGCTGCCAGGAGCTCCTTGGAGCCTTGTTAGCTTTCATACTCATTAGGTTAAGAGAAGGTGGAGACTATTCCCTGTTGTTTAATGATTCATCTGTCCCTCACTTCATCTCCATGTGTGCCCCTGGCCCATGGGGTTCGCTATAGGCTAAATGCTTTGTGGGAGCCCCTTATGTAAATTGGCAGCCTGTTGTTGTCCGAATTAAAGCTACAGGAACCACGAAATTGTTGGATGCTTGCCTATCCCTGTGACACAGCTAGTGCTGCTGTGCCCGAACTTGCTGAGGGGGAGAACTGCAAAGAAATCACTCTGATGAGGGACTGTTGATATTTTTTCTTTTTTTTAGTCTTAACAGTCATGCACTACAATGATTTCTGACCACATGCTTTGATTATGGCGATAGAAGTTACTTTTCTTAGTCTGAAAATAACATATCAGCATCTCAAAACACACCCATAGGAGTATACACTTTGATTTATATGTCATGACTGTTGTGACATTTGGCCATTGGGACTTGGTAGCTATATAAGAGCTGCTGAGGTTTTCTCTTTCTTTTCTGGCTTGATGTGAGCTTGCTTTCACAGTAAGTCACTGAGTTAAATTTCTTTTGAATACTACATTGCTCACAAGGAATAAGGTGTGTGAGCTCTATTTCTAACCTGTCTGTAGCACGTTAATTGCTGTTGTGGAATGTGTACACCAAGGAGAAGAATAAACTTTTCTGTCTGTAAAGATAGCGGTCAGATGAAACTGAGCAAAGTAAACTCTAGGGCAGTTCAGGAGAATTGGATGTAGATGTAGTGACTATGAAATTGCTTGAAATATCTAAAATTAGTTGGATGCATTTAAATAACAGTGGATTAAATTGATTTTGTATCTTTATGTGTTTTTTTTTTCTTGTGGAGGGTGGGGTAGGTGAAGGATTCAGCAATTCAACTTCCTATAACTTGAATGGTTCATTTTTCTCATTATTAATTTAATACTACCACATGAAGTTGACAGTGTTATCCTAACCAGCAGTGGGGTGCAGGGGTGGTATTTTTTTTGCTAAGTTTTGTTAATACTTGACACACTTTTCTAAAGTGCATGTGTATTTGTGTACATATAATATACATATGTCTCATTACTCTTTCACTATTCAGGGCTTCAGAAAAATTTGTTTGGATCTGTATAAAGAATATGAAGACAGTTACTTTGGCACAGAGGTCTTCAGTCGAATTGATCTCTGTGCCATGCATAAGAAGAAGCAGAAATCTGGTTACTACTATTGTGAATGTTCAATTAATGTGAGCTCCAGTGGTACAGAAGAGAGTAAAGAACAAGAAATACTGACAGAAGATGTGGGAGAAACAACCAGTGAAGATCTTCCAAATAGTGCAGCAAAGGCTGAAATAGGAGCAACTATTGCAAGCTGTAAGCTTGCTTCAACAGTAGTAGCTGATGATAAACCATCTGAAAATATTGCTGAGGCCTCTATTGCAATTAAAGAAAAAGAAATCAATGAGGCAAAGGGAGAGCCTGAAGCTACAGATGGGACTTTTCTTACAGCTGGAGAGAACTGCTCTAAGTCAGTACTTGGTCTGTTGCCAGCAAGTTCAGATGTGTTGAAAAGCATGGAAATGGAACAAGAAAAAGCAAAGATAACAGATGGTAGCTTGCATAAAACTGAAGCAATGGAATATGCACCTGATCAGCCAACAAGTTTGGGATAAAGCTGTTGCAGTCCTTGGTGAAATGAACCCATGCTTGGTGATGGTGGAGAAGGCAGGCAATAACAGTGGGGCTGAGCTGCACTGGGCTGAGGTCGGGGGGTGGGCATGGTGAATTAATTTTTGGCAGAAAACAGCCTTTTTAGGAGGCTGACAGAACAAAATAGAGCAAAATCTGAGGGATACATCACTGAATATTGTAATGGTGAAATGCCTAGCTCTAAACCTACACCCCTAGTGTGTGTGAACATATGTACTATAAAGGCAAGTGAGCCCTTGTTTTACAGGATCCAACCCTTCAGTAGTCACACATTGATCTGAAAGTTGTTGCCAGACACTTCTGGTGCTCAAATGCACGCAGCTACCTTGGCTGAATTTCTGTCTGTGCTGTTTCACCCCTTGCCCTGAGCTTGCAGCTTCAATTTTGCTCCTTCCTTTGCCTGCCTTTTCTCTGAGTACTGCCTAAGGACACCTTTTCTTGCTTAATCCCTAAAGTTGTTCTGACTTGTGACTCCAAACCACAATTGCAACACCATCCTTCACTGCATGTCTGTAACTGGTAGATGATTTTAGTTGTTGACACACCTTTGTCAAGTATATGTTTTCCTTTGACTTAGTAGCAACTTAAAGAGAAAATTATTTTGCCTGATTTATGGGAAGAGTATTTTTGGAAGAAAATTATGTATAACATTGAATACTTCTCTTTATGGATTTTTCTTTCTCTCGTTTTCTTTATCTAATGTTTTGTTTTTGTAAAATGTCTTAAGGAAGACACAAGGAACAAAGAGCGTTTTTGGCTGGGGCTGAGGTTTCCTGGCTTTGCCCTTTGGCTGAGGCCCGAGCTAAACTGTGCCCCTCCGGCCCTGCTTCCCTCCTCGCACGGGGATGATGTTCCTGGCGGAGCCTCGCGGCAGCGGCACCAGTAGATGGCACCGCTGGAGAGCCAGCTGCGGTGGGAAGGGACCAGCCGACTCCCGGCCCCGCGCTCGCAGCAGCCTCGGGCATCCTCAGAGAGGGCAGAAAGGAGCCAGCTGGGCACTTGAAAAATGTCTTTCTTCCCTTTTCTTCTCTAATTGCGCATTGAAAAGGGATGTTTTGTGTCTTAAAATATTCTTTTTTTTTTTTTCCCCTGTTAAAAATGTGTGCAGATCAAAAAAAATAGGGGATCAAGAAGTAGCTCTCCCTCCACATGCACAAAAACAGTAATAGCATCAAGCATACAGCGTTTTGCTTCCCTACAAGGTGTGTGAGAATACACCTGTAGACAGAACAGCACTCTGCTAAATTAACATCAGGCTGTTCTAAAACTTGTTACCGGACTTGGAAAAAACCCAAAGCACGGTATTTGTGCCCTTTTCACAGGGTGGGGGGTGAACAACTCTCCCCAGCCAGTCACTGTGTAGGAGGAAAGAGAAGGTCCTGCATTTAATGAACCTGCTTTGTACTCCCCCTGGGGTCTGTGTCAGATCCCTTGTGCTGCAGAGCTTGGCAGAGCATTTATTTTTGTGTCCCTGCATTGAAGGCTGTGGACTTTCAAAAGGCTGTCCCCAAACGGTCTTCTAAATGCAAATTCCAGTGTAGCTATTCCCAGCCTCTCTGGGGTCTTCAAAATGCAGCTACATTGCTCAGTGTTAGAGGAAGACTTCAAGGTTAATTTGGGGGAGTAGTTAAAAGTGAGAGCTCATAGAGCATCTCTGCATTAGTGCATTCTGAATGGTTTTTGTGGGTTTTTTTCAGGAAAGTTTGCTTTAAATATACACTGAGGAAAGATTGTTTCTTAATGATTTTTTTTTTTTTTTTAACTTCAGAAAAGGAGTAGCAGTGTCATTCATCATAGGAACTGAAGTGGATTCATTGGCCTAGGACAAAATACACACTTTACAACATGCTATATTTCTTCTTACTGAAAATGTTAATTATCTTTTTATAGGCAGATGGCACTGGAGTGTAGCAAATGTGTGGTAAACCTGAGCTCATAAACATTTGGGGTTTTAATGTGTATAGGTTCCAATTAAGTTTAACTCTGGTTTGGGGTTATTGTTATGATAGTAATTAATTTCACTTATCTTGGGAATATAGTTTACTTGTTTTGGTACATTAAGTTAGAATAAATACTTAAATTGTATCATTGTGATCAATCTTGACAATTCAGAATAGCACTTAAAACCATATATCTACCAAGTTCACCTCTTTAGTCTCTAATGACAAGTCAAAATAAGCTTCTATAATGCTGTTCAAATCATAACAGTATGTTTTCA
>JAWWLV010000088.1:101996115-102014467 GCA_035041135.1 Platyrinchus mystaceus | reverse complement strand
GTTCACCTCTTTAGTCTCTAATGACAAGTCAAAATAAGCTTCTATAATGCTGTTCAAATCATAACAGTATGTTTTCAGCTTTGTCATGGAGAACGTAAAATAAGTCTTATGTAAGTCCTAGATTTTGTTGGTGCTCTGCTTTAGCTAAGGGGATCCATGTTTTTGTACCCTGGTATTTTCTTTTAATTAATTGAAATATGTTTCATTATTAGACATGATGTAAGGCAGGTGGGAGTCAATTTCTAAAATGAATATGTCTTTATAGTGCTGAACCAGATTAATTGTCCTTCTTTATGACTACTGTGGGGAAATATGCTCCAGAAGGGAGTTTGATTCACTCTTTATGTTCCCTACATTTACTGTTCTCTTTTTATGATTTTTTTTTTCCTCTTTATGGTCTCTAACTTGCCTACTTTTTCCCTTTGAGTAATTTTCTTTATAAGCACTAGGAGTTTATGTAGAAGATAAATGCAATCTCCTAATTTCTTCTAATTTAGTTTATCTGAATGTAACTTGAGTTACTGAAACAACGGTACAATACTGGAGTTGGAGAGAACTTTCAATAAATATTATCCACTGTGTGACTTTTTCTCTTTGGGAAATTACTAAATGATGAATTGCACTGCAATGATGAGTATTCTCCAAGTGAGTTGAGAAGAGGCTTTGACAACAGCATCTCCTTGTGTCTTGGCTGGTTGTAATTGGATATTTGTTAGACTAGTTATTCTAATAAATAGGATGCAAAAGCCAGGGGAAGAAGTGTTCTGTAAATACCTCATCATAGTGATTTGTCCAGCTGCTTTTCCCTTCCTGTAGTCTTGTACATATACAGAAGAAAGCAGAGACACCTCCTTCTTTACCTGCACTTCTGTCAGGAAGGTGCCAGCCTCTTCTGTTGGCACAACAGAGCCATCAGAAAGGTGGTAGCTTAAAGCTGGAGCCCTACAATCATCCTGCTTCGGATATATTAAATACTTGATCCTTCAATTCGGAGCAGGACATTTTAGGGGTGAATACCAATTTGATCTTCTCAAAGCATTTTATTTCCATGTGTGTATTCTGCTTAAATCTGTGTGTCATTGGCCACAGCTTCTATGGCATAGTGTATTACCAAGGCAGAAGTCATACACTGTCTCTTTGCACACAGGTAGATGGGAATAATCCCTCAGTTTGAAACACTTGCCAAAAAAAAAAAAAAAAATCCTAAATCCTCTACTTGGTAAGAAAACTTGAAGCAGATTTTTGCACAGGCCCACACTCTCATATTGTCACCGTGACCCCCCAGCTGAAGGGCTGCAATTGCTTTGCCAGGAGAGAGGCTTGCTTATGGCACTCTGGTGGCTCAGACAAAAATTGTTGATTTTTTTCTCTTTTTTTGATTTTATTTTTCTCTGTCAGGAAATCTTCTGTTTCTTTCTCATCATGTTATATTGAAACTAAAAGCAGATGAGCAGATGCAGAATCAAGGACAAGCTGACAAGTATTCCTGTTGAAAAAAAAACCCAACCAAAACACGTCTTCAAATTTTGGTAAATATTCTCTTTGTGGAAGAGGCTATTCGGAGTTAGAACCAGAACACATATGGGGGCCCATGAATCCTAAGCAATGTAATTGTTTTGTACAGTTTCCTTCTCAAAAGGGACTCCTAGATGGGCTTAAATCCAGGCACTATGTAGGCTTAACACCTCTGAAGCTGGCTTCTGACCATGGATTTTGGTCACTGACTTGTGCAGCAGAAACATGAAGCAAGTCTCATAAAGAGAGTCTCTGTATTAAATCAGAGCATACTTTTCAAGCTCATGAGAGAGAAATTAGTTGCTTTATCAAAAGAAAAATAATTTAGGGATTGAATGTCGACCCAGAGCTTTTTCTTTTCCATTGTGTAGATTGACTTTTAATCTTAAAATTAGGAAACGGCTTTTTAAGATCAGCTGAAAAGATTGACAACTGCTTTCAGGAATGTTAGTTAAAATTATTTTTATTCAAGTTGCAAGATGTGGGATGTCAGTGCTTGGATGAAAGGTGGGTCAACAAGACTTATTTTTAAACTGGCCTTTGAACCTTCAGTTTCTTAATGTAAAGAGAAATGAGCATCTGTATGTGATAGTAGTTTCTTTGAAAATCAAGCATTTATTATCTGCTTATAGGTGCCTGGTTCAGCTTTTATACAGTTGAATAAGAGAAAAGAAATGTTGAATAAGCACCAAGTAGTGACACATGAAGTAAATGTGTCAGGGAGGGGCAATTATACTGACTTTCTAACTTGTAAAGTTTATGGGAAGTTTGACTTGTCTCTTTCTGAGCCAAAGAAGTTGCTGAACTCTGCTTGTGAGTAGTGAACTGGAGTCACAGAATTACAGAATCAATTTGGTTGGAAAAGACCTCCCAGATCGAGTCTAACCTATGACCGAACACCACCTTGTCAACTAGATCATGGCACTAAGAGCCACGTCCAGTCTTTTCTTAAACACCTCATAAGAGTCAAAGATCTGTTGAGGATTTGTGGATTTTTTTTTTGCAATAAATTCTGTTTAGGTAGAGGGCTAAGCTTAGGATGCTCTGTGGTTCATAAGTACTCTTCAGAATTAAATTGATTTGAGGTTAAATCTTGCTCAGACTCCAGCTGAGGCAGTGCCATAGGTGACACCAAGGTCTTAGCTGATGCTACTGAGATCAAATCAAAACCCCAGCTTTCCGCATGTTTAAGCTGTTATTGACAATGGCTGTAAATTCTGTTTAATGAAATAAATTTAATTGAGAAATGTAAATATTCTTTTGCACAATCAGATACTTTTTAATGCTTTGCCTCCAAATACAGTATCTCGATCTGAGTGTGCTACTTCAGAGAGTAATTAATTCTTTTATCTGTATAAAATCTATGGACTTGAGTCTTATCTTTTTCTGCTTTAGCCAATCATATTATTCTTGAGTCTTTTCCCAGGGGGTGCTATCTCCTTATGTTTGGTGATCTGTGGGAAATGTAGTCTGAGCAGAGACCTTTGCCAGAAGACAGGGAGCATGAGGGGACTTCAGTAGACCCTGCAGCTCTACTGGCAACAAGGGTTTCCTCTCTCAGCTTTAAATTTGTGGAAAAGATATTTTCACTCTTGACTGACTTCACTGAAACCCCTAAACAGCTTTTGAGTCAGATATTGAAATGACCTTATCTACTAATTTCACGCATACAGTGCCCAGAAATGATTATTTGTAGAAATAATCAAGTTATTTTGAAACAAATAAAATATAATTGAAATAAACTGATATTGAAGCAGTATAATTTCAGCCTGAATAATTGAAACCCCTTAGGTACTGTTATGAAACACTTTACAAAGTAGATTTGAGTTATAAACAAATATATTTATTTTTCAGGTTTGGGAATATTCTTAATCAAAACTCAATCACATTTTGAGCTTGGCTTAAATTTATATTTTTAAGATGTGTTTCAGGGCATTCTAGCTTTTGCTAGCACCAAAAAAACTTTAAATGCACAAGAAGTGATGTAAACATACTTCACAATTCCAGGACCTTAAGCTTTGACAAAAAAGTGTTCATCTCCTAAAAGATAGATATCCTCTTGGCAGAGTGTGTTTTATTTTTTTTACTTCCTTCTCTATATCTTAGTATTCACTGAGGGCAAGAGCCAGGTATCTATTCCTTGGGATATCTGCACATCTTTTCTCTTGATTTGCCCTGTTCACCATCCCCACTCCTGTGCTGCCATCCATCTTGTTGGCCGCAGGACTTGCAGTGACACCATTCTGGTTTTTAAGAGTGGGACGGGAGAACTATTGTTTAACTGACCAATGCTTTTGTGCATCAAAACCAGGTGCTAGTGCAGGTGAAGGTGGTGCCTAAAATCGGGTCTCACTAACCCCTTCATAGCCTGGAGAAACTGTTAAATCTGCCTCTCAAAAATGAAAGTATGTTTCCATTTCCTTTTCCCGGTGTCTGGAGCACACCTTCGAGGAATCTGTACAGTTGATTCATTGCGCCAGTACTAGACCTTCTTTTGACAAAATGCTTTTCCCATTGCTGTTTATTTTCTATGCTACTCTTATTCTTCCTCCAATCCAATTATCCAGTTTGGCATGGGATCCTACACTTCCACCTCTTCCTTTGATTTTTTTTCTGACTGCATTTCCTAGCTGGAAACTTTTGCTCAGCCTGTTGCTGCAGGGCAGGATGTCCAACGTCACCCCTTTGAGCTGGTAAAGGCTCTGGGCTAGCTTGCTTCGTCAGCCTGTTAGTCTGCTGCTTGTGAGGCCATTTTGCTCTGGTTTGCAGAGTCCCTGTTGCAATGGGGGCACTGAGCCATCACAAAGTCCCTGAGCTGCTGTAATCCTGCTCAGAATAACTGAGCAAGTGTATCACTGACTTACTGCAACGGGAAAGTGGGGTCAGCACAAAATGGGATTGCAGCAAATATACTGGCAAGCATACATCAGGGCCTTGCAGAGCAGCACTTAAGCAGTATCCACAAAGGAAGGTGTAAGATTAGACAGAAGGGGCACAGGTTCTTCCTGTAGTCTTCAATTCACTCAGATGATGCAGAGAAGCAGCAGCAAATTGCGGGATTTGGTGTCAGGGGCTGTTCTGTCTCAGGCTGGCTCCAACCTTGGAGCAGTTGTAAACATATCAGCCAGTACTGATGTGTGTAATGGTTGTGGAGAATGAGGAGAGTGTGGAGGCTCATTTACAAGAGCATGTAGTGATAGGACAAGGGGGAATGGCTTGAAACTGAAAGAGAGCAGGTTTAGATTATCTATTAAGAAGAAATTCTTTACTGTGAGGTGGTGCAACACTGGAACAGGTTGTCCAGAGAAGTTGTCAGTGCCCCATCCCTGGAAGTCCAATGCCATGATGGATGGGGCTCTGGGCAGTCCGGTCTAGTAGAAGGTGACCCTACCTGTGGCAGGGGAATGAAACCAGATGACATGAAAGTCCCTTCCTTAAACTTAAACCATTTAATCCTTTAACTCAAAACATTCTATGAAATGGTCCTTCCATGCTCCTGTTCCTGAGGGTGCTGGGCTCCTCTGCAGGATGAGCTGAGTCATGCTGAGGCTGCCCCTGCTACCAGTGTCCCTGTTCCTCACTCACTAAGGGACAGTCTCTGTGCTGCAGCCTGCAATTTTAGGAAATACTCCACCAATCTCTGGGGGGCAACATCCATGCAGGACACAAGGATGCACCAGCCACAGGGGTGGGGCCTGAAAGCAGCAACTTAGCACTAAGGATCTCCTGCTACGAGAAACACTCCTGCCTTAAGTTGGGCCCTTTCTCATGTGCCTGACTTATGATGTCGTACTGATGGGGAGAATTCCTCTCTCCTTTCGGGCTTCAGGTGGGCTCCTTGGCATTACCTTCAGTTAGTATGTGGGTTTTCCTCTTTATTTTTTTTTTTTTGTGCAACTTGTGGCAGGTTCAATCTGGCCTCCTATTTCTAACAGTTCTGATTACTATGCCTGTGCCTTTAAATCACTGCTGCTATGAGATCAGCTACTTCCTCATTGCCATCTCCGTTTATGACACCTGTTTTACTCTGAGTACATATGTTACTCCATGTGTTGCAGCAGAATTTCAGTTTTTAGCATTTGGCTCAGTTCTTTGGGCTATGTAGAAATAATGTCTTTTTGATGTGCATAACTGTGATGATTTATTTATGTCGTGTTGCTGCAGTATGCAGATTCAAGCACATGTAACAATTGTTTCCGCTCTGTACAGTAACAAAATTATTCAATTAAACAAAAGCTGATTAAGTTGTAGCCCTTTACAGAGGAGAAACAGAGCAATTCTCAGGACTCTCCTTGACAGAAAAAGAGTTGCTAACTCTTCTACATTTTACGATGGTAAAAACAGTGCATTAAATGCTATTTCAGAGTCAGGAAAATTACACTCCCTATGTTGATCAAGCACAGATTTTTTTCAAGAGAAAGCTGCCCTCTGCATATTGCTTCCATCTACTATGAGTAATGCAAATAATCTATCATCTCATGTGGTAAGAAGGAAAGCAAAAAAGATGAGGCAATCCAGCATCATACTATGGAAGAGTTATCAGCATGTGTTTGAAGTGGATAAACTACTCACCAAGGCCACTTGAAGCTCCTGCTGACAAAAAACTTCTCCATCCCCCACATTGCTACGTGTATTCTGTTTTTGTGTCAAAGAAGAAATGTTTTAGGAATATCTAAAGATACTTAGCGGGTAATCTTTATTTTCCCTGCACCTTCTGAGTATTGCAAGTACTCAGAAAAATCCACAACTCACTTTAAAATTATTCTAATAATTTATGCCTTAATTTCCTAATGTTTGGACATCTTGAATCTACCAAAGTATCTGAATATATGAACACTAATGTAGTGGGAATTTCATGTCTAACAAGAAACTGAATTTTAAAATGACAGTTCTAAGTAAAGTATCTGTTGTTGATTCAAATCTGTTTCTTGACTCCCATGATTTCTCTAGGCTGGGATTAAACGAAACAATTGTTTTCACTTTATAAGTTTTGCTGAAACACATAGTTCTATTATTTTTAGGGCAGCAGAGTTCCCTGAGTATATCTGCCTAAATTGCCAGTGAGATTCATTTACAGCTGTAAACTGAAACAAGACATTCTACTGAATGTTTTAGTGCTTACTTTCTGGCACTGGGTTGAACGTACCTGATACAGTTTGCCAGAAAACATTGCTGTTGAGAAATCTGTTGCCTATATGAGAATTCAACCTGCCGTTGAATCATTAGGCAGCATAAAATGTTTATTTGGTTCGATGACTGGACCAGTTTGCCAGAGAAATGCAGAGAGCTTTTGCAGAGGCTGTGATGAGTGAAGCCAAAGCCAGCTATAGGTGGAAGCAGCCAAGTACTACTGACCAGTGCTGGTACAACTGCAACATCTTGTGGTCCCTCCTTTTGTCCACATTGGATAAATTAAAACTGCAAGGACGAGTGCAACAGAAATTCAGTAAATTGTTGCTTTGCTTGCTATCTTCATTAGTGCCTTCTTGGTGACATCAGTGATGATGCAACCTGCACCCTTGTTGGCTTCTTTTGCTCTTTGGGTAACTCCTGAGGCTTATTAGGCAATGTACTGGCAGCTGACTACGAACTGGTGATGGCTAAAGCTGTTGACCTTCCACAGCTCATCATTTGACCCTTTCCTCTTTTTCCAGATTGTCAGTGACAAGCTAGTACTAGCTGAATGGCTACCAAGACATAACACTGCTGAAGCACCAGGAGCTTGCTCATCCCAGAACTATGCTACAGCTTCTATTTAGGTTTTCCTTCTGTGTGCCAGAATGTTGTTAAGAAGGCCTTCTTGCCTTTCCTTTGCGTGTTAGACCCAAACAGTACTCTAAAGAGTGCAATTCTTTCATTTAGGTGAGAGGCATCAACTCTAGTTTAATGGACTAAAAGAAACAACTTCCTTCCACAGCTTGCTTGTGGTGAGAGACGGTGAAAGATGCAGCCTCAGCACCCATTCTTGTTTCAGTTCTGCTGCTCCAGACGCTGTACGCATTGCAAAGACAAACACAAGGGAAAGAACTGTTCTGTTTGCTTTTTCAAGCCCCAAGGCAGCCTGTAGTGTTAATTACGTTAGCAGTGCCAGAAGACAGTTTTAAGTTTTTAAAAGCCAAAGAGCTGCTACTATCATCACCTTATGCTGTGTCACCACAGTAAAGTAATAAGCAGTGTCAGACTTTACCTGTTCTCATTTTAAGTTCCTCATTTGAAACAGAATGTCATCAGCTGCCTAGTATCACTTGTGTCCTTAAATATTCCGCAGGGAGGTCTTGCTAAGTTACTTCATGTAATATTGTGTTTGATGGTTCTGAAAAACAGTGAAATAGATTAGCATTTCAGTGCCTCAGGTGCAGAAAGAGGCTCTTAAACCTGAAGGATGGATCTGGTGTTGGAGGGCAAGTGTTCAAGGCTCTGTCTCACAGCAGGCTACTTGCACAGTTTGAAAACACCACTTAGAGGCATGATACCAGATGCTGTCATCACTGCATACTGATTGCCTATACACTTCTCCCTTTAAAAAAAAAAAAAAGTGGTCTTAGCACACTTTGTGGCTGTATCTCTGTGCCTTGTTTCTACAGAGGAAGATAGTCACGCTCTGTACCCAGGCATGTTAGAGAGAAATACATTAAGGACTGTGAGGTCATCTGATGCTAATTTAATAGGGACTCCATAAGCATTTTAAATAATAGTTTCTATTAGACTCTGAAATCAAACTGCATTCCTCCAAAATGAGTTTTTACTGTAAAGTCAGTGAAGAAAAAACATGCTACAACCCTCAGAGAGACCTAAAGTGCACTCCAGGAATGAGAGAGGAAGGCTAGTTTATGGTGTTGCAGAAGTATCATATTAGCTCATTGGGGATTTATCCTTATGGAGCTCACTCTGGTGGGCCTTGGTGCCTTTGCAGGAAGTTTTTTGTGAGACCCTGCCACAGGTTTCTGTGCTGCTCCCAAGGTGTGAAGGGAGCTGCACTGCAAGCTGTACCAAACCACCTCTGCAGTCTTTAGCAGCTCCAACTCTTGCCAGAACTGATGGTCATGTTCTTAAGTCCAGCTCCTTTAGAAATGGCTGATTTAGCTTTTGGCAACAAAATGGGAACTGACTGGGATGGTCTCAGCCTGCTCCCAGGCAGGTCAGGGAGGATCGTGCCAAATCTTATGAGTGATACAAAATGTAATCCAAGGTTGTGTGATGGTGTTACATCATCTTATCTTATGTGATGGTGAATATTGCAATGTCTTATCTTTTACAGATCACAGAAAATAAAATAAAAAACCAACAAAATAAACCATTATTCATGTCAGTATATTTAGAGATTTTAGTAAATACTGTGATTGCTCTTCTCTTGTTTGACAATAACTATACTCTGCTCTTGTGGATTATGTTTTCTTCAAAGTTGGAATTCATTTAAACCTGTATGAAAATATTGTATTAATCACTTAGATGCTGAATATTCACCTTTTACTTGCCATTTTTTACTTTAGCTGTGAAGCTTAGCATGGAACAAGGTGCTTCTCTAAAGCCCAACAGTTTCTCCCCATTTCTACCTTCCAGTCTGAGAGTATCAGCTACTAGAACCAAACCTGTCATGGGGAGAAAGGAGATGGGAAAAAAAGAAAAAGTAATACTCAAAAATCTCAGACTGAAACTTCTTTGTACAGAGGACGATGAAGGAAAACTCACAGACTGAGGTTTTAATAGCGATTTTTGATGTTTGTTTAGTTTGAAACTCTTCTTACTTTCACCAAACAAGCTTTCTTCTCATTGCAATGTGATTTTAAAAGAATAACAATAGATTTTAAAAAAAAACAAACAAAAACCCAAAAAACTTTAAGTAGTACTGTGGCTTGACTGTGTCAAATTAAAATGTAGATAAAAGACTAACTAGTGGATAAGCACAAGCCATGCCCCCCTAATTCCTGAGTTATCCTGTGATCCAGTTAGATCTTTTTTAGTAGCCTAGTTCCCCCATCCAAACTTCAATGCCATTTCACCTGATTGTGCACGTGTCAGATCTCCAGGGTCTCCCTCTTTGGACACCCCTCCAGGGTCTCCACATTTACAGTGAAATCTAAATGGCAGAACATAAATTCTAGTGTGCTTACTTAGACTTTTCTGTTTTGGAGCTTTTAGAAGCCATAAAGTCTGGCTTCTAAAATGAAATAATAACAGTATACTCCTCCATAGAAGACCTTTTTCCTGTGGCTGTGATACCCTATTTATCCTCTCAGATAGTGCCTGCACATGCTGTGCACCTTTTACACTGTTTCTAGGCCCAAACTGAAAAACAGTAATTAAAGTGACCTGTCGAAAGCATTATGTTATTGCTACTGACAGTTTTGGAGAAGAGATAGAGAAACCTTTTTTTTTTTTTTTTTTTTTTTGTGGGTTTTTTTTTTTTTTTTTTTTTTTTTTTCCCTAGAAGAAAAAAAATGCCCCCCGAAATCTATACTTTTATTGACTATTATTTTACTAGTCAGCTACCACTGAGCACTTTTATTTTGTGTGGGTTTTGTGTAGAAAGAAAAACTGTTAAACATTATCAAAGGCTATTCCTCCTATTGAAATCAAATAAGATTTATCATTCTGCCACCTCCATTACTTTTAATAAAAAATGTTTAATTGAAGTCATACTGTTACTTCTTTGTAAACTGCTTTGGTTGTTATGAAAGTCTATAACAATCCATAAAATCTGTGTTTCAGACTGCAGACGTAAAACTGTGTTAACAATTACTCAATTCAATGTTTGTACATGTACTGTTGCTCACTGTTGGACATCATCAGTCCTTGAAAAAGCTGTTAAAAATGTATCTAAATAATCCAGGGTAATAAATCTGGTCCTTTGTAGATCAGCTGATATGTCAACAGTTGGCGAGTCTGGTAAATCAGTCCGGAAAAGCAAGCCAGGTTAACGCAAGAGTATTTTAAATACTTTGCTAGCCAGTGAAAACTGAGCCAGAATTGGGTTACAGTACAATCACGTCAGCAGCTTCTCCAGAGTCCTGAGGATTTTGTAACAAACAGCAGCAAGACTGAAGCACAATTAGGGCATTTGCCTGTCCTCAGACTGGTCCAAACAGCATCTATACTCATAATGAACAGATGCAGCCTTCTATCTAGTGATGGAAGCATTCTGAAGATTCAGGCAAAAATTAACTTTCCTCTGGAAATTTTATATAAATATAATAACATTTCTATGCTAAAAAACCAAACCAAACCACACATTTCTAAACCAAGATCTGATTTTTCCACAGTAAAAAATTATGGCTAGGTATTCCAGCTTAAAATACCTTCAGGGATATACCTTCTTAAATACAGAGACAAATGATTCCTTCTTCATAAACATAAATACATTTTTAAAAATTAATTTAAAAGAATGCATTTCTTCTTAATAAACGTGTGACAGGCCATCTCTTTCTGCAACATACAGGCAAGTGGATATGGGTAAGTAGAAGCAGCTTCTCTTCTCTTTACAAGGACTGTGGAGGAAGCACTAGGTGGCAGGATGCTGGGGATGGAAAGTTAAAAGGAAGAGATTGGATTGGAGGAAAATGCATAAGCATGTGACAGAATGCCCAGAGGCAGCCTGACAGTCTGGAGAAGCAGTCAGGGCCAGCTCAGAGACTCAATAATTAGTCAAAGCACAAACCCCAGCACCCACATCACCTGTGGGCATCACCAGGAAAGGCTCAGCTCCTCACTGGCTGCTGTTTCTCTCCAAGGCTAATGGTACTAACGGCAGTCATGATTGGTGCACAGCGGTTGAAGCTCTCAGTCATTTTCCAACACTGAGGTGTTAGACTAACTTGCCTGCCTTGAATTTTAAACAAAAGTTTCTCATTACAACTCCATGCCTGCGTAAACTGCTCAACAAATAGTTTTAATTAATAAATTTGCAAAAATAATGACTTAAAAAGACAGAAAGGTAGCTTTCTCTGCTTATTAATCTATACGTTACAAATCACTTCTAGCTGCTGTTATTAAAAAATACATCTCAACTGATGAAAGTTCATACTTCACGTCTTTTTTGGCAACACGGGAACAAGCTATAATTTTACTTATTAAACCTGAACTCTGTTATAAATTTGCCATTCAGAAAGCTTTGCAGTAAATTAATCACCAGAACAATTACTGGCCTGTTTTGTTTCAAATCAATCTAAGAAGTAACCAGAGGTTTTTTAAAGTTGCCTTCTTTTTTTTTTCAGAGCACACCGTAGGTTCGGATGACTGAAGAAATATTTACTAAGACTATTTTAAAAAGCATATTTTACCCCCTCTCAGAATAAAACAAATACCTGTCACATCTTCCCGAAGATTCCATGCCCTTATAAGTTGCACACAACTCACCTTTTCTCTTGCTCCTCCTCTAAAACCTCCATGGAGGGTTTTAGTGTGGAAAATAACAAACAGGATGTCTTCAGCTCTGTCAATAACTAGCATCTCCACCAGCACCAGGAGATCAGATGCATCTCTTAAATCTTTCTGGAAGTCAGAGGAGAAGGAGCAGAAGAACATGCCCGTGGAGAACTGAAAGGAAAGCCCCATGCAAATGCCAGCGGCAGCTGAGACACCCGCTCACCACTCCCTGTAGTGCCTAATCCAGCCCATGCCAATCCAGGCGGTTTTACAACAGATTTTTGCCAGCTGTGTGCTAGCAGTTTGATAGCAAAAAATGCCACAGAGAGGTTCATATTGTCAGTGCACTGGTTGCCACTGAGAGAAGGGAAGATATTGCCACCTGGATGTCTCTCTTGCTCAAGAGAACAAGCCACAACCACTTTCTGCTTCTCCAGTTTCAAGACTCTGACATGACAAATTATTCTTTTCCTTTTTTTTTTCTTCTTTTCTCTTAAATTAGCCCTATTTATTACAGAATTCTGCAAGATTATTAAAAGCAATTGTGTTTAGTGATAGTTATATTATCTGTCACAATGTACTATAATGTAAGTAAATATGCAACTAAGTATTTTAAAACACGAAATCACATGAAAAAATTTAATTGCAACAGAAAGACTTCTGTCTGTTTACACTGTTATGTTTGTTCAATGTGGATTTTTGTTCCTATAGTAGAGAAATGCCACATCCATATTTAAAATCTGAAGTATTGACAAAATCTTCTGAGCACATAAAGCTGTTTTGGCAAAATATGAGTGCCTGCCGTGTTACAGCTATGAAAATGAAACAGCTCATCAATTTACCAAACCTCTGCCTACAGACAAGGCATTCTTCAGGAAACTTGAAGCTTTTCTCATGCTGGAAGAAATCCTCACTCAGTGAAAAACCTCTGCTGACTTCAATACAGCCAACTGCTAAGAGACTGACAGGGCTATCATTATGCTTCAACATCAATCTTATGCACATGCATTCACGAATAAGAATTGTAACAGCAGAAACACTTGATGCAACAGTTATAAGGGAAGTAAAAAATCAAGAAAGAAGATGCTGCAGTTTAAGATTAATCTGTTATTCACAAAAAACCTAATCTGAATAGAAGATCAAACCTTTAAATTTTTTTTCCTTAGCATGTCAAAATCTCACGTTTCTTCAGCTGTCTGTCACAGAGCACTGTCAGAAATGGAGATGGAATCTGCTAACTGAACTACAGTGTGGTTTCTCAGACTGAACCAGTATTTATTTTGAAATTACATCTACATTATTAATTACTTACTTAAAAGTATAAGCAAACCTTTGGCCTCATAGCATCTCTATAATCTTTAGCAGCATAAAATCAAACAGTTTCTGATACCTGTAATTACTTGCCAAAATAAAGGACTTATTTTTATGTAACTTTTGTTTGTAAATGTTTTATTAAAAAAATCTTTTAATGCTATTAGTCAATACATGTGTAATAATACTTTAATAAAGTATCATGTAGTATTTTGTATGCATTTCATATTCAGGAATGTAATGGTTTTAACTAAATCACCAGAGCTCTGTTCCGCTCCAGTCTCTTCTAAACTGTTATTTTTTTCCACAATTTAAACAAACTCATTCTTTGTCAAGGTACATCATCCTTAAGGCCCTACAAACTTTTTAGTGATTGAACCAAAACAAAGATAGAGCTCAGCTTGCTTTCTGAAGACCATGTTGCTTTTGAGCTTAAAAAGGTGCCTGCAGTGTTCAAGCAGCTAGTGGCAAATCAGCAAGAAAGAAATCAGAGGAGAAGAAGGGGCACTTGGAAATCAAAACAGTAAAGTGCACAGCTATACCGTCTGAAATTGTATTAATCTGATCCAAAGAACTTCCTGGACTGTGGATATTTAATACAATTTGGCTTGCATGAAACATACAATCACGATCAGACAGAAAGGATTTTCCTTTTTTCTTCCTGAAGTCATCTACAGGATTTAAGAAATTCAATTTTCAAGGGTAACATAGTGCAGCTCTTTGGATATTGATTGGTTTTCTAAGTCCACAAGGAGATGAAGAAGGGGGAAAGGTGTGGAGGGGTGCAAGGTGTCCTTGTGCCTTCTCTCTTTTATTTAGATGCCAGTACTCTCCAGTTCCCCATCCTCCAGCCCCAATGCAGCATGTGACCTAGAAATCATAAAGAGTTTCTCCTTATTTGTGTACTGTCTTTGAGTTTGCTGAGATTGCTCTCCTGTTTGTTCTCTGCTGGTAGCCTTGAGGGGGTCCGTCTTCTCAACTGGTTCCTCCTCACAATCCTGAATTTTACTGGCTGTGGTGTTGGCAACTGACTCCAAGGAGGTGCCTGCCTCCTCCAGGTGGCTGTAGCCCTTATTGCTGCTAGAAGGCTCTGACTGGGAGCTCTGGGAGTCCGTCCTGGTGATGGCAGAAGGGGCTGAGGGGAGTGATCCCCCCAGATCCGGAGATCTGGAGTAGCTAGAAGATGCCTTTACCAAGAGGCTGGAGTTCAGGACCCCACTGACAGCTGGTGACCGAGGTGGCTCAGGGAAAAGGGGACGCCTGGCATCAGGCAAGCAGCTGATGCTCTGCCGCCTGAGAGCCAGCTTGTGCCTCCTTGGCCCACAGCCTCCCTCGATGTGGCTGCTGCTGAGGTTGGTTAGGCTCAGTTCAAACTCCCCCCGAGGGATCTCCTGGGCTCCCCGCTCACCAGGAGGTCTCCGCCAGTCTCCCCCTCCCCTGCCCGAGCCCAAGGGCAGGAGGGCAAAAGCGCTCAGTGAGGAGCCAACGATGGAGCTGGCTGTGCTGCACCGGTCGCAGCTCTCTGGTGGGCTGCAGGGAGGGCTGGTGACAGTGCGGCCAGCAAGGGCAGCACGCTCCCGGCAGATGCTGTACACGGCCTCAGCCAGGCTGGGTGGCTGTGGTGGGGGGCAGAAGGAGGAACGTCGTGGTGAGGACGCCAGATCTGGCGGGGAAAGGGAGACACCCAGTGCTGGTGGCCAGGAACTCTTGGCCAGCATGGCTGCAGCACCCAGGCCTTCACCACCAGGCTTTAGCTCCAGGCCCCGCGACTGCACGTAGTTGACAAAGCCGTTGAGAGGGGCCGAGGGCAGGGTGCCTCCATCCTTGGCCCGCAGGCTGTGGGCATCGATGACGGTGGAGTAGAGGTCACGCAGGTTGATGATCTTGGTCTTCTTGTCTCGGTTTTCGTGCAACACCGCATTGGCGCAGATGAAGAGGAAGATGCCGATGCCCATGATAAGAGGGCCCAGCACCTTCAGCTTGTCTGAATGCAAGTAGCTTGAGAAAAGACGGAAAAGAAAACCCACTGAAGCCTGGGGGGATGAGGAAGTCGGGGGGGACTGTGGGGACCCACTGGCGGTAGTAGCGGTGGAGGTATTGGCTCGGGGGGGTAACTCTGGATGGATCCCTGCTTGCTCCCCTTCCTGGCTCTGGGAGTGGTTCTTGGGAGTGACACCTTGCGGTGCTACGTGCCTGCCCGCACTGACGCTGCCTTCTCTGTACACCTGGCTGGGCTTTGGCCAGTAGCCCACCACAGCCAAGGCGATGCCCACCAGCAGTACCAGGATGCCACAGAGGGCAATGAGCCCTGAGAAGGAGCACAGCTTAAGCTTGCCTTTCACCACAACCACGTCGTTCTTGCGCTTCTTTTTGGCCTTGCGTTTGCGTTTGGGGACTTGGCTTTGGGGTCGCAAGGGGTCCTGTTTCCTAGCCGAGATCCTCAGGAGGCCTCCAGTGGCAATCATGGCTGGCTACCAGTGCACTGCCCCCTACAGCCACTCCAGCTCCTGCAATGAGAGGGAGAAGAGGATAAGGACCAAGGGCAGACCTACAGCACAAGAGATGCCTGTTTACTCTTCCTCATTCAAAGTCCTGCTAATTAAAACCCTGAACAAGTGGGACAGGAGTTGACATCAACGGGCAGACCTCCCTTGCCCACACAGCTCCTGTGAGTGAGAAAGAGACAGGCAGACCAACAGCATCAAAGCAGCCACGTGACCCACTCTGCTCTTGACAAACAGCTAATTAATTTCTTTAGACTCCAGGTAAATGACAGAGATAGTGGTATCAGCTAGTGTAAACAAAAAAAAAAAACGATCTCTCTGGTCTCAGAGGGAGTTTGCAAACCACCGGAGCTCAGAGGATGCCAAGCCCCACTCCCTAATATGCTCTGGGGTTACACTGCACACTGACTGTAGTTAGTGATGTCATGCAGGTTTGAGAGGGAAGTGGAAAATAAAAGCAGGAAGGCAGTATATTTGATCCATAGATACCATTTGTTTCATTACACTACTTACACATTACTGGAGGGAGGGTTAAACATATTACTTGTCTTGCTTAAACGAGTGGGAAAGGAATTACTGTAAAATGCACAAGGGAAACATCTGAACACCGGAAAGTGGTGCCCTGTGAAAGTTTTTTCCTAGCCATTTGCACTTGATCTGCAATATTACAGAAATTCATCTCCTGCCTGTGGTCCAGAGGCATTCCTAGTTTGGGAACATGTGCGATGCTCCAGGTAACTGTTATGTAATGCAGATGAATTCATCCCTCACCCACCCCCACCCCCTCCCACCCTCAGAAAGGGGAGATGGTGGCTGGCAGGTAAGAGATGCCAGGTCAAATACTATTAAAAGGAGGAGTGAATCCTTGCAAGTCACCCGGGGAAACCATAAGGAGCGCCTGCAGGGAAACTGGCTGGGGACTAAACATTGAGTATTTGTGGCTTTTGTCTTATTGGAACATCAGAAGTCATCTCTCTGTTCCAGATCTGAGGTATAAACGACAGCATGTAGGAGCAATTCCTGCACTGTTGCAATTCTTTTTGGAACCTATTTCTTCATGCTAACAAGGAGCAGGATCCCCTCCCCCCTTTCTCTTTCTGAGTGTCCTATTATTTTTCCTTTGAGGGGCAAAAGATGACAGCACTGAATACGACTCACAAAGTTCAATTAATTGCACTGAAAGGCGATTAAGTAAGCACCTAAAAAAAAACCCCAAACCAAAAACCCTTAAAACCTTGCTCCTCTTCCCCTGTTCAGCCTTTAAATCTCATCTCTTCTCTCTTCTAATGCCAGATTTACCACGTATGCAGCAATATTGTGTCCCATTTACTCTGTTTTTATTTTCCCCAGAAAAAACATGGGTGTTGTCAGCAAGGACATTGTTAAATTACTCTCCGGGGTGCTGCACGCTCAAAACAAAGAGCAGATTTCGCTTTCCTATCGCTGAACTGTTTATCCAAAAAAAAAAAAAAAAAAAGAAAGAGAAAGCATTTTGTTGATTCAAAAGTGTAATTATCGGGGCATGCTTTGTTTTAATTGACGATTCCTTGATCTCATTTTCTGCTCCCCACTAGCCAGCTGCCCGTCTCCTCTCCACGCCGATAACAGATGGTCCTCAGCTCCGAGGAACGCTCCCAGTCCGGCATCGCCCGGCACTTAGTTTCGGCGATGGCGAGAGCAGCGTTCGGCAGAAGGAGAGCACGGCCAAGCGGCCGCAGGGCCACGAAACCACCCAGCCGGGACCCGCGGGGGCTGGAGCCACATCCCGCACGAACGGACCGCGACCCCCCGCTTCACTTCCATCCCGCCGCCGGCTCCTGCGAAGAGCCCGCAAGCATCACCACGACAAAGCTCTGCCCGGCAAAGCCCAAATACAGCTTTGACAGTGCTAACAGGACCCGAGCTAACCCCATCCCCCGGGCGTTCGGACACGGGGCTCGCCGGGCTCCTGCTTTCCGGAGCGCCGGCACCAGCCCCCGGGGCTCGCTGGCCGCCGCTGGCTCCGGCCGGTCCGGCCCCGCAGCTCCCGCCGTCGCGGCAGGGCGCCGAGCCCCGCCGGGCGGCCGCCCCGGGGGCGTCGGTCGGGGGTCGGCGGCGGACGGAGGACCCAGGCGGCCGCGGTCACTTACCGGGGAGGGCCGGGGAGAAGTCCGCGCGGGAAGCGGACGAGCCGCCGCGGGGAAGAAACTTTCCTGCCCGAGCGGGCATCCCCGCCCCGCCGCCGCTCACGGCCCCGGGCGGGCGGGCGGCGGGGCTGGGCCGAGAGCCGGGCGCCCCCTCGGCCCCGCCGCGGCCGGCCGCCTCAGGGAGCTCGGCGGGAGCGCTGCCCCCTCGCCGTGCCGCATCCTCCCCGCCGCGGGGCCGCCCCCCGCGGCAGCGCGCCCGCCCTCCCGGCGGAGCCGCCGCCGCCGCCCGTTCCGGTGCCGCCGCTGCGGGCGGTGCGCGGCTCCGCGGCTGCCGGCCGGACCCGGCACCGTTGCCAAGCGACGGGAGCCGTGACACAGGGAAATTGCGGCAGGCAGGGCGGCCGTGCCCGCCACCCCCGCCACCGGCGCACCTGCGGCCGCCGCCGCCGCCGCCGCCGCCTCACCCCGGCGGCCCCCCCCCCGCCCGCCCCCCCCCCAACGCCCCCACAACCCACCGGCGCCACACCACCACCC
>JAWWLV010000088.1:101979162-101996015 GCA_035041135.1 Platyrinchus mystaceus | reverse complement strand
CCCGCGCCGGCCCCGCCCCGATCGCCACGACAACCCTCGGGCTCCTCTCCACCTCCGAGTGATGTCTGGGCGGCCTCGGGCTCGGCCACCTCACCTTTGGTGTTTCCCCCCCGCCCAGGTTTGCCGGAGTGCCCAGGGACAAAGTCAAGAGGCAGGTGGAAAGGTGAAGCAAGAGAACGAGGAATAAAGTGGCGGCTGAGATCCATCAGTGGTGTCACCCAGAACCTCTAGGTTTCAGCAGAGACGTGGGAAACAATGTTCTCTTTTGAGCTACTTCGTGAAAACCGATTCAATTGAAGCTATCATCGAAGTGAGACATAATCTAACACGTCCCGTCACACTGCCGCACTTGTTCTGAGGAGGAGATTGCTGCTGATTGCTTTAGTCAAGTCTTGTTACAAGTCCACCATGATCGAGAAAGGCAAATCTCGGGCAGCTATGTCAGTAAATATAAAAAACTCATCCCGTGGCTTGGGTTTGTTCCCTAATGTACATAGCAGGGTTTGCTGGGGTGGATAGACTGAAAAACTGCTTTTTTGTACAGTAGCCTTAGAATTCTTTTGAAGCTGGACTGTGACCTAGCCTGGGCCAATCAGCTTTCATCTACCTCTACGTGACCTCTTCTGAGGAAAGTCTGTGGATAAAACAGCCTGACAGAAGAGCAATGAAGAAAATTGCTATGGTGTAAAACAATGTTTTTAAAACTAAAGGATCCAACACAGATTGGGAAAATTGTCAGAGAGATTATGCACATTCAGTTAAATTGTATATATTCCAGCCTCAACAATTCTGCCATTCTGTGTTCACCTAGACCATGCTATTTTGTGTCTTTCACTCCAACCATCAGTGCCTGGTTTGAGAACAAACAAATTCTAAAGCTGCACATATGCATTTTAATGTCATTTGCAGTTTGTCTCAGCAAAATCATTTGGGACACATTTATTTTAGTACATATATAACTTTTAGTTATGCAACAGGCTTTAATTTAAGATTTATTATTTAAGAACTTCTTTTAAACGTGTGCTTTGAACAGTTCCAGTGAACCCGAGTCTTCTGACATTCAGTAATTTGCTTTGTGTTCAGCCCAGACTATCAGAGAAAACCAAACATATCACATCTGTTTCCACTGGAGACCTGTATCACATCAATAATGCAGCATCACCAGACTCTCCCTGAAAGGCTCCTCTGCTAGAGAAAGAGGAAGAACAAGAGTATTTTTTTTTAAAGGGCAAAGAGCTCCTTTCCCTATCTGAGTCATATTTTCTATTTCTGTCAAACTAAACCATTCTATTTAGCTATCTTCTTTATACAACAACCCTTTTCCATATTTTCATTGCTAAAGTTTTGAGTGATTAGGCTATCATCACATTCACAGCTTTCAAATTACTCTTAGCAAAATGTGTCGTAGGTGAGGGCAAATCCTGGAAAACAAGAAATATGTTCATGTTCTTGGATGAAAAGCTGCCGAAGGTGGTGTTCCTCAGCAGCTATTAATGTAATCTTAATTTGCTCAACATGGTAAGGACCAGCTGTACAATGGCAGGCTGAATCCCTCAGAGCAAGTTATTTTGCAAAGTTTCATATCCCTACCTTACCTTCAGATGATTCTTCTTGTTTAAAAAAAAGGTATTGGGAGCTCTAATGAAACATTTTTTATTATTATTATTTTTAGTAGATATGGATTTTTGTGTTCCCAGAAGTGGAGTGGCTGCAAAAGGCAGCTTTCCTAATAGTCTGATTTACTGGTTGCCGGAGTGAATTTGTAACAGTGTTTGTATCGACTACTGAGCACTACTGACAGCCTCAACTCCAGCTTTACTTGCATAACTTTCTACATGATGCTGTTCATTTATCACTAAACTGTAGTGAATGTAAATATGAGGAAGTGCAAAGAGGTTATTGGAGCTGAGTTTTCTTTCTTCTTTCCCATTCCCTTTTCTTTTTTTCCTTTCTCTTTCCTTTTTTCATGTTCTCCTCTCTTCTCTATTAAAAATATTAATTTTTAAGTATATTCTTGCTTTTGTTATGTTGTTTGAGCATAAGATGGTAACCTTCATTTGATCCTTCTCGGGATGTGCTTCAATACAAAAGTGCCATCAATTTATATCAAATATATCCACTTGAGTATGTTCTACCCCAGGCTGGCTGGGCATGTTAGCTCTAATCCAGGAGATATGTGGCCAGGTAAATATATCTCAGCCTTCACCATGCCAAAGGTCCAGAAGCAATTCAAAAGACAACCTAAAGTACTTGGTGTACTTCTATAAAATACTGTAACATCTATGGGTTTGAGGCATGGACCTGCAGTTCCCAGTGTAGAGACCCTACAAAACAGAGAGAAGGCCTTTTCTCAAATCTAAGCACCAGATTAAAAGCATAAATATGAAAAGGATTTTTAGAGTAGTAATAAAAGCATAAGAGAGACATATTTTGCATCATTTTCAGGTTTTACCCAGTGATTTTTCTTTACAATTTCCCAGACACAGAGTAACAAAAGTATGGAATGGTCATTTACATCTTAATTTACACCCTGCTAGCAGAATGAGTTCCAGTCATAGCAGTAGCTCTAGCCTGAAAGCCCATTTTATTTATAGCTTATTTCTCTATTTTTATATAGCTAATATATTACATTAATAAAAATAAAAGCTGATGTACATTTTGTACATATGCTTCACAGTATAGTGTGCTAAATGCCAAGGTTTCCTGAATCTTTTTTACTGGAATTCATAGCTTCATCTTGCTCAATAGCTAGGAAAGTTGTAAGAGCATCACTCCAAGTCTGGCCACTAGTCTCAGAGTTCTGAGTGGTTTGTCTGTTTTTTTTCTTTTCTTAGCCTCATATACTTTGTCTGCTTATTTGTTTGTTACCCATGGCAGTATAAATTCAGATATGATTAATGTTGGAGACTCTGGTATGATTAATGCTGGAGACTACGGTACAATTAATGATGATTTGATAACCAGTGCAGAGGAAAAGAGCAGCACTGTGAATGAACTAAGAGAAATCACCCTCACTGAGAAAATATATGTTTGAATTCCTTATAGACCTACATCAAACACAGTGAATCTGCATTGTGTATTAGATTCTTAATCTTTTTTGATATGTGGTAGAATCAGAGGCAACTTTTCGTTGTGTAGCAAGCCTGGGTCTAGATAATCCACTGAGAGTGAATGGCAATTTGCATGTCTGGTCTTCTTTCAAAATTAATTATAGCAGACATACACACTGCTGGGAACATTTGTCTGGGTGAAGGCAATACACAGCCATGAAATCTGCTGATTGAAAGGTAAAGGGAATGAATGCTTTCAGATGAACCAGGTTTTTCACAAAAAGAATAAAATAAGGCATGGAACTGCTGCTTCAGTTTTTACTGTCATTCTCCATTAATAGATTTTTAATTTTTGAGGCATTAGTGACACTAACCACTTTATAAATATATGTATTTATAATTGACATTTTGCAAAGGGTTTGAAACTAGAGGAGGCTGAATGTGAATCGCTCCTGGGTCAGTTGTGACATATTGCAGGAAGTCTGTGATGGTCGCACCCGCAGGTTATGAACCGTGCTCAGGGGCAGATGTCACTCAGTTTCTTTTAGATGCTCTGTTCATGACTTCTCAGATGGTTTAAAAAGAAACAGGAACCGTTCAGCCATGTTATTTGCCTTCACTTTTGATTTGTTGATACAAGACAACTACAAATAACTGCAAAAAATTCTGTGTTTTTTGCAGACACAAAACCGCTTAAAGGCCAATCAAGAATGCTTGCCAAACTACTTGCCTGGAAGGGAAGATCAGTGCAGTAATTCCCCCCAAAAATTGGAATTACTTCTTTTAAAAGTTATTTTTTCCTGTTGTTCTCCTTCCAGTTTCCTCATTGCTGTACGATGTAAGCTCTTTTAGATGGGGGCCATTCCAAATAAACGATGAGATATCTGTGTACAACTGTTTCATGATTAGAACCTTCATATTTTTGTTGTCTATTTGAAGGTCCACAGAAAATTATGTGAGCATGTATTTTGTAAGGCAAGTTCATAAAATAGTTTATTTTATCAAGCCTCAGAAATAGTATTTGGAGTCACTGGGATGGCACTAGTCTATGAGAAATAATGATGAAGTATGTTGGACAGAGAGTTAAAAATATATTTTATTATAAACTACATTAAAAGTACACTACATGCATGCCAAAACACTTGTAGTAGCAGGGGAACATTGGAATGCACCAATAACACATGGCTCCTGCTGTCTTTTTTTTCATCTAGGGCAGTAGGTGCTGGAGAGATTTTTAGCCTTGCTAATTTAAAATTGCAGATGCTCAAAAATAAACTTGATACCAGCATTTTTGCAACTCTGTGCAAAGGTTTTGTCATCAAGGAGAAAGATGCTCATGCATTGCTCATTGCAAATCCAGGCAACAGAGACTTCCGGTGATATGAAAACAGCCCAATTGAGAAGTGGTCAGGGAGCAGTTTGCCTCCTCTACATGGGGATGGGACATCTAAGAAGTGGAATTAGTCCACCCAGTCCATGAGCTGGGTTAGTCAACCACAAGGAGCCACCATTACACAGAGCCCAACTGTATTACAGATCTTCTACAACTTTAATTATATCAGTTTTTCCCCCTGATTCTTGGAGATGTTCCTGCTGTTTCCCACATATCCTCAGGCTGCTGGGGAGCGGGGCTATCTTTTCATTACACAAAATGCACAATGTCAGCATCAGTTGAGGAAATTCCTGACTGGTCTTATGAGACACTGGAACAAAACAAGCAAGCGTAATCACACTTAGAATAAATAATAATATGACTTGCAGCAATCTGCATGAAAGCAGTCTATCATTCAGGAGAATAAAACAGTGATTGCATCCTTCCCTTTTAAGAGAAGATTTTCCTCAGAGCGGTACTCACCACATACATACTCTTGCAATTTGGAAGGTGTTTTGCCCTACATTATTAAAGAATTAACTTGGCATTTAATAAATTGAAACTATCACAGTACCTTTTCTATATGCTGTCAAGAGACAAATTTTTGACCTGTTTTTTTTGTTTAGTCATTCCTCCTCCTCCATGACCTGCAATCAGTTTTTCAGTCTACATTAGACATCTGATCATTACTGTGGAAAGACAACAAGCTAGTGTAGAGTACTCATCCAATAGAAATAGTTTTTACTGACTATTAACAGATTTTGCCCTGATGAGTTGGGAATGCCCTTAAAGCTCTATGCTTCATTGCTATCAATATGAGAGCGATACAAGATCTGCTCAAAACATATGGTCGAATTTACCCAATATTTAATGGTACATCTTGAGAACATAAAGGAACTCAGAAAACAAATTAGGACTCTGTTGGAGGAACCCCTGTGTTGCCACCTTGTCACTTGTTTCTGCCAAGTCTTTTACAGCTTCTCTATAAAGAAGGGGGTTTAATGTAAAGTCAATAGCACATCTTAGAGCACATCTTAAATGTGCTAAGTATTGTTACTAACCAGCATAAGTGTGAACAGCCTGTGGGTTTCTTGTGTGTGATTAGGGCTAAACCATTTCCAGGCTTAGGGTAGCACAAAAGTGAATCGTAGAGTTCTTTGAGCTTCGCCATGCTCTGGACCCGAGGGCCTGGGTCAGCATACTGATATATTTTCTCTTCAGTCACACTTGAATTGTGTTTTGAATTATTCTAATTGTCAAAAGGAGCACAGGATATTTTCATAAATAACAGTGAATTTTGCCCTGAAGTTGTAGAACGGTGATTTAACAGTGATCAGTAGGTGTTAAGTCCTAAAAGTAGACAGTAAAAAAAGCTCCTTTGCAGAACCAGAACTTGAACTCTTTAATTATACTACACTTAGGGACTCAGATTGCAGGCCATTGATTATTAAATATAATTCATAGCACTTTACATGGAGTACTTGATTATTATTCTTTTGGTATACATGACACACTTTGTGCATCTGCTTTGATTTTGAATGTTACTGTTGCAACATTCAGTTATTTTAATCAAATGCCTGCTATTACAGTAATTGTTCTCAATCAGATTTGTAACTTTAAAGGCTTCAAATTTTATAATTCAAATAAAGTACAACTTGCTAAATTGCTTTTTTACATTTATACAAGTGGGCTAAATTTACAGAATGAAGTAGATCTACAGGAATCATGTTTTTGCCAAAACCAGGGAATATTCACAGCAGAAAGCCAATAGAAATCTTCTTTTCTTTACTATAGGAAACATCACCATGAAAGAGTGAAGCAGAATAAATGAAAAGGAATTAGTAGCATCATGTCTGCTAGCTGTTCTTTTGCTTGCATTACTGCACAACTCTCTTTCTTTAAATTTAAGGAGAAAAGGCAAGGGTGCCTTTTAATTGTGCAGGATATAATGATGTTGCTTGCAGTGGTCTTTTCAGCACTCCTGCTGGGGTAGGTTATGACCTAGTTAATCTATATATCTGAAGAAAAAAGAATTGACTAGCTATAAAGTTTCACCAGAGATACTGAAAGGAAAAACTAGCCTGGAGGTGCGGGGGGATTATGCATGTGAATAAAGCAACAAGACTTCAGCCCCAAATGTCAAGCACTAACTGTATTGTTTATGTAGCAAGGTAGGAGCTTTGGAAGCTCCTATAGGCTTGAGTGTTCCTGAAAACCACATTCCAGGCAGGAGAAAATGCATGCCTCATCTTGTGATGCAGAACATAGCTGATTTTCAGTCTGTTCTGTATCCCTAGTTATTTTTAGACGGTTATTTGGTTGAGTTTTGTTTATAGACATTTATAGTGCAGATAAGGTAATTGTGCCCTAAAGCACTCAAAGAGACAACCTGAAATAATATTTGGCTTTCCTGAAATTTATTTGGGATTACATTTGGCTATTGAACAGAAGGATGGGAAGGACCTTTTCATATTCTTTTTCCTCCTTTCTTGTTTGAATATTTTGGGTGTGAAATGAAGCTTGTCGTGTATGCTGGTTAAAAAGCCTCAATACTTCTATTTATTTTGCATTTTTTTTTGGTGAATGCTTATAATTCATGCATACCCAGGGGTATGAGGACCACAGATGCATTAAGAACTGTTTAATTGACTTTTAACTAACCAATCAGAGCTGAAGAAAATATTATACAGGTATTTCCAAGTAATGTCTGTAGGTATAAATCAGTACATGGCAAAAAGAGTAACTGTCTCTATCAGAGCTTCTGATAAGGTCTCAGCCACAGTCGGAGCACTTACATTCTTCGTTACTTTTGCTGTTCCTAGGTGTTCTCACCACAAAGGCTGTGTCAGCTCCTGTCTCAAATATAACATATTCCATCTCGAGTGGGTGGAATTTATCTCACCTAACTTTGGAAGGCTATGACATGCCTACATCACTTCTAAGAGTAATGACAGATCTGGTCTTCTGCTGGAGCGGCAGTTTCAGGGGAGTGGTTTTCTGCAATTACCTGTTTCCTCCTAGTGATTATAGAAGAACGTGAAGTCTAGGTTTTCATGTTGCAGATTTTCATATTGTAGACTTTTCCCTCTGCTTACCTGTACTGTTTACATGACTTCCTCTTGAGCATTTTTATGTTAACATCATGAGAGTTCAGCAAAGTACTATATCTCAGGGCCTTGTTCGATATCTTTCTATTCTGCATCTCATAATGCTTTCTACATCACAATATCTGGCTATTTACACCCTTCATGCATCTCTTTTTAGTTATGGATCCTTGAGGGAATTCTGCATCTGTCCTTTAGGTTGGCTACCTTTTCCCTCTGTAGTCAGAAATTTAATTTAGCCCTGATTAGAAATGTGACTGATGGGTATGCTGAAGTGTAGGGAAAAATTTTTGAGGGAGAAGAATGGATGAGATAAACACTTCAGGAGAATGGCAGGTTGTTGCATTTCCCTGAACAAATTTCAGAACAGCAAATAAATCCTGAGTGGATCACATTGTAAGTGGTGGATTTAATAATAAGAAACAGTTGCAGAACATTTGGGCGTGGAAAGACATATCCTTGAGGTTGTATGATGAGCCCTTTAGCCTAGATACCAGAATGAGAGGTGCTTCTCTTACAGGGAAAAGTGGTTTGACTGCACTCTGAAACCCTGATATCCCAATTTACTGTTACTTAGTAGGCACTATGCCTGAGGTTGGGAAAGTCATGAAGAAGGTCATAGATAACCATCTGTGTAAGATTAAGCATGTCCTTATTCAAAAGGCTGTGACCCTGGAAGTGTTTCATAGAGAAATTTGAAGCAGTGATTATTCTGAACTGAGTTAGAAGCAGTACCAAATGTGAGGTGTGGCCTATGGACACTTACTTTCTGGCATTCCTCACATTATCCCAGTTATTCATCCACTCAAAATCCTCATTCTATCACTAGCCACAGGCTGCTGAGTTTGCCAGAGTTAGTTTGTTTATTAGAAAACTGTAAAAAGAAGGTGCATAAGGTTCATAGGTGCAGACAGTGTTATTCTTTCTTGATTGGCTTGAGCAACATACTGGGGACTCAAATACCTGCAGGATTATGAAATGCTTACAGTATGATGGCTAACTGAGTAGTAAAAATAAAACAAAATATCCTGAAAGATCAGGTGTGATCAGCTGAAGACCGTATTACAGGACTCATCAAGTAGGAGACAAGCCATGCTCTCCTTATCTGAAAGGCAGAATAACATGCTGAACATGACCTCTGGGTAACTAAACTTCAAGTGATGGCTCTAAATTCAAAGACTGGTGAATGAAAGCTTAATTCTTAACTGTCTTAACTTCAGATTTTGGTATTTACATGACTCAATGTACGCCCATTCTCAGCAGGAAGGTAGACAATATCAACTTCAGTTAATTGCATCTTGAAAAGAATCTGTTACTTTGCTTAAAGGAGAACTCATCTCTTGGGACTTCATGGTGACAAGATCTCCATCTGATCACCATTACCTGTCTCCCAAAGACAGGCTGGTTCCCAAGGCTCCCATGACTTCATCTTTCCTAAAGGTACCCCATAACACAGCGGGTAATGCTGGCTTGCAGAAAGTATGAGTATTTGATCTCTGTATGTTTAGAAAACATGCTCTTCCTCATTCTGGATATAGAGATAAAACCCTGGCTCCCTTTCTTATTCCTCTGTGGTTGACGCTTCTCTGTCTCAAATATATCACAGTAGAGAGGCTGAGTTTTTGGGTTTGGTCTGTGGTTGGTTTTTGGTGTTTTGATTTGGTTTTTTTTGCCATTTTCACTTTTTAAGAAGTTTCTCACTCCTAATAGTGGGAAAAATCTTATTAAGAACATGAGACATGTCAAATGGGATCAAGTAGAAAACTGATCCATTGAGTTCAGTATTGTCTTTCTCATAATAGCCTGAAGAATAAAACTGTGTTGTCTTGTTTTCCCTTCCCCTCCAAGGACTAAAATGGTAAAGAGTCAACAATCTGACAAGTGAACTAGAGAATGTTTGAAATTGCCAAAAGGACATTCTCCTCTAAACCTGTTAAATAAAAAGACTTTTTTTAGCCAACTATTGCTTAGTAGTTTTTGGTTTGGGCAGTTTATTGCATCAACTGAATAACTATCCCTCCCCTATCCTAAAAATGCTCATGGAACTGATCTGGATGCAAATTTACCCTGTCTCGCACATCGGCCTGTGAGTGACTAAGGCAAAGCTGCTGAGGAATTGATACTATGATTTGAAGTCTAGGTGAAATTACACCTAACAGCTCATAAACAGTTGGTTTTTCAATTGATTTAATTGAAATACAGAATAATGGAACAAGGCTGGTTTTGATACACTTTCTGATGGATTCTGGAAATGGGAATGTACTAGTTCATTAAACAGCTGCGTTGCAAGCAAATTAGGCTGATTTGGGTTCTTTATCAATGGAAGTAAAGACAAATGTCTTTCCTTTGTGTTATTTGAGAATAAAGGGATACAAAAATACTATCTGAGCAAGGAAAACACATCAGAGAGTATTAAACTCTGTGGTGACAAGATACTGTGATGGATTTCTATCCTCCAGAGTTTTGTGCAGATACTTTATAGTTAGTGATAAAATAATGGGATACTTAGCATTTATGGAAGGGTAGTCTGGGGAACCAGTGGAAGAGATAAGAAATTTCTTTTATCAGCTTTTCACTAATTGATGTGAAAAAATCAGGGAATGGATTTTGTTCCTATTCATACCTGTGTAAATCTTCAGTACTACCTCAATAATGATGAAATAATGTAACAGAAGGTGTTTGCATTTCAGACAAGTGAATATCAAAACCTGTATGCTGCTGGTTTACTTCTTGTAACATCTTTTGTAATTTATTTTACCTAGAGGATAGCTTAAAATGTTGTACGTGGATCTACACACTACTCTAAACTCCTGCCTAGGATGAAAGAAATTTAAATAGGAAACAAAATGAACTGAGGTTATTTTAAGTGGAATGTTGACGTATTAATGACTAATAGATAAAATGAACCTCTACGTGGGCGATAATCACCCCAAAGTGTTGAACCTTTGAGGCCAAATTTCTAGAAGATATTAGAAGATTAAATGTATTGCTCCCACCTATCCAAACCTGTGGATTGAATAAAGCCTTTCTACCCCTTGACACTGACAGGCTACATTCATCTGCAAGAAAGCCCGCGGTGATCCACGCCGTTATGAGACCCACAGTGTTGCATGACCCCACTATACTACAGTCATCCTAAATCTTCTGGACTGTAGTATGGCAGTAAAGTTTATTTTAACATTGGCTGTGCTGCTCTGTTGAAGTGTTGTCAGTGAAGCTGCAGAGAGTTCACGGCATGGGAAGTGTACCAGTTTCTAGCTTGTTCTTGCAGTGACAATCTACTCATTTCAGTGCCTCAGCATGAAGAATTTCATATATAGATGTAATGAGGATATCATGGAACTGGCAATTTCTAATGCCACTCTCACATTTGTCTAAAGTTGTAGCTGTTAGCTCTCACTCATAGAAAAATGTCCAGCATTTCATATGTATTTCATATGAAAAGAACTGCAGACATGAACAGAAGCCTGACTGGGCTTGCAACCTAATTTACAGCAATTTTTCAACTGTCAAAAAACCCTACTAATAAACAGATATGTGAAGCCTACAGAAAGCTGCTGTGAAGATGTCCTACATCCCTTTGTAAGACATAACTGGGATTTGTCTTGTAAACCAACTAGGGAAAACTAGTTTAATGTTTCAAGAGAAGTATCAAAGTGTTTTCTTAAAATGCTGTCTCAAAAAAACAGAGAGCATGACCATATTTTTTCTAATACTTTTCTCAATAATAATACTTTTCTTCTTTAAATCTGAGATTTAGAAATGTATTAAAGCAATCAGTTTGAAAAGTGGCTAAAGCTTCTATTGGGTAAATGTTTACATATTCTAAAAGCATAATTTGTAGCTCCAAAACACTTACCAACTTAGCTAACCTCCTTTGAAGAAAATGTAACTGCTCCCTACATCGCTAATAAACATGAGAGAGTCAAGCTTCTTCTGAATCCATGAACCAAAACACTTCTTTGCAGCCTCCAACTTAAATATAAGCACCTATAACCATTTAATCAAGGGGATTTATCTGGGGATTTATTGTTCAGTGGTTTTATAAATATTTGTTTATGTGGGACAAGCAGAATGTGCCACAGAGTAGCATAAAATGAACAATTAAATCCAAGAGATACAGCCTGAATAAACACTGAGAGTGTGACCCTGAAATGAATGCAGGCCTACAGCACAACCTTAGGAATAATATCAGCTGGAAAATGGTCTAGAAAGGAGGCTAAAGTGCTAGTTTCCTTCTTTCAAATACCTGTTTCATGCTTTCCAATATAATAGCCTGGGGTCAAAGAAGTGTCTGTTTATTCAAAGAGAGGACTTTTTATTTTGAGGAAAGAAAAACTCAAGAAGTGATATGGAGCCTTTAAGCTAACATACCCTCCTGAAGGTGCTGTAATAATGTGAGATTTTATTACTGAATTTGGACCATTCACAATTACAAGCTTGATATTTACCTTATCTATCTTCTGTGGTTCTTTGTATCAACAGAACTGGCAAAACTCATTCATCTTCAGAAAGTGACTGGAAGGTAATTACTGCCCCAGCTCTGAAATTATCCTTCCAACTTTTGCCTTGCTGTGGCTATTTGTCCTGAACACAACAGAGAACGTAACACATTATATTATTGCAAAAAATTGCTGGACCCACTTCTTAAAGTCATGGGTGAGTCAAAATTAGGTAGCCTGCAACTGAGGTAAATATCATTTAATTTTTGAAAAACAGGTCATGACATGAACATTCAGGCTCAGAGCTTGAATAAAAGGCTATCTCCCAAGGCAAGACTTTTTAAATCCCAACAACTCTTACTGTCAGTGGATTTTAATAAGACAGACTCTTACTTGTGGAAACTAATAAACATGTAGCAACAGTGACCCTGCTATCCATATATTAGATATGACACCAACTGATGTATGTGGGGGACTGGGTGCAAGGACAGTAAGCCAGCCTCAAAATCTGTTTACCCTTCAATCCATTTATATTCTGTTTGGCTGTTGTCTCAAGTGATGACAAACTGGACCTTTTCACAGCTGAGTAAGTATTCTATGGGACTATTCCTTTATAAAAATTGTAACTCAAATTTTTTCCTTGGCTGAAAATGAGCAATTAATCATAGTGGCCATTTGTCACAGGATCTGTTACTCTGGAGAAACAAATCTTCATATTCAGAGATGCCTGGAGTGCTCAGACATATTATCTGTTTCCACTTACATTTTTGACAATGTTGCTGTCATTTTTTCCTCTTTTTTTGTATGGTAAAGAGCACTGGGAATCAAATGGCTGTGAGGTGAGGTGAGTCATGAACTCTGTGCTTTCAGAACTCACTGTAATAAGGAAAAAACCCCAAACACAACCCTTTTTTTTTCTCTCCATGGTGTTACAAAGAGCTTGAAAATATGATGAGAAAGAGCCATGGAAGTGGGCACTTGCAGGTAAAAGAAGTTTTTGATTTAGTATAAATAATTGTTCCAACATTAAGCTCTCTTTGAAGATCTGAATTGAGCTATTCCCAATTTGGTAAGTATTTTTTGGGAGCTTGTTATTTTCTGCCAGAAAGAAATTGAAAACAGGGGTGAAAAAAAGAGGTGTACATCTTACAAGATCTCTGGACAATAATTTTCTTTTGCCATTCTGCTCAAATGCTTTTGAAAAGCACATTGGGGTAAGCTTCAGTTTACAGAATAAAGACTTAACTGGTATTCAGATGAAAAGAAAATGAAACAACTGTGTTTGATTCAGCTCTCACATACTTTAGTTGCACTCACAACTGCACTGTATCAAATATAAATTAACCTTGGTGTAAATGAGAGAAGGCTTAGACTCAAAGCTTGGATATTTCGGAACCCAGCAACAGATTAAGTTGCTATAAAAACCAGATGCTGAAACACTGGGAACATAGAGCCCATTTTTTTTTGAGCTGACCTCTTTGTCAAAAAGCAGGAAGGCTCAAAGGCTGGTCTACACTTGTTCTCTTGACTTTGGCTTACTTTTGTCACATTGAATAATACCTGAATTCGTAAGCAATACACTCTCTAATGCAGGGTCCTTGCCCGCACTTAACCTGGGCCCTGCTGCAAATGAGGCTGGACTAGGTGCCTGCCAGAGATCCCTTACAACTTCAGTTACATTATAATCCTGTGAATTTTGGCCATTGTTTACAGGAGGAAATGGTCAGAGTTTGATGCCAATTCTGATGTAATTTGTAGGTTTATTTTTACTGCATGAGTGAAGGAACAAACTTGTGCTTGTCTTTTAATTTTTTTTTTTTCCTATTATTAACATGCATTGAGATGTGGAAAGTTTTATCCACCTTCACTTTTTGGCTGTTATATTTTAAAACTTTTGAATTTTCATTTGGTTAGAAGTAACATTTCTATTGTCAGCCAATATGTAACCATACCTAAATTATTATTTTTACTGCTTCAGTACTAAATTTGGCCTAACCCATTTAAGTCATTTTTAGAGACAGATTTGCATTTGAGCTGATTATGTGAATGCCAAGTTTCAGCCTACAATGACTGAAAACAGCTGAATAGTGAAACAGTGAGTGACACTGTTTATAAAGGAAACAGCTCCTGACCCTCAATGACAGCTCTGTGGATATGATGATACAATCATCTGAAAATGTTCAGTCTTGTTCACAGTTATTACTACGTAGGTTCCTAATTTGTCGCCATCCTCCATCATCATAACATGTTCTGCAACTCATATTTTTAGAGTGTAGAAATTTATTTCTGTTTCCTCTGAGTGGTATCTTGTGAAGGGCCACAATATTTATAATATCACTTGCATCTATTTTCATATGGCTACATTCTGCCTTTGGGCACAGCCTTCAGACAGAAATGTTGCAATATGTTGTGCCACAGTAAGGGTAGCCACAGGAAATTACATGCTTCAGACGTTCCAACAAAGCACATTTTTCCTTCTTTTTCCCTTTATCTAGCTAGGAAATTGCAATTAGTCCATGTAGCAAGGAGTTTGGCCAGTCCTTAAATCAATTCACCTGTGCTGAGTCCATTTGTGTGTATATACATATTGAGAGTATGTAGGACAAGCACCAGTGCCTTACAATAGATGCATTACTGCGGTTCTGGAGGTGTGTGTCACCCCTCCCTCCCTCTTCTTTTTAAATTTTCTTTATTTCTTAATTACTTTCCTGTTCTACATGTTCTCATTTACTCATTTACTTACGTGGAAGTAAGTCTGAGTTCTGGAGAAGGCAGGTTTAAGTTCACATTCCCAGTCACCATGTTTCTCTCTGAATATCTCACACCATGCCTCTAATTTACAGGGAGCAAAAATGCACAATTTTGTCTCAGGAATTCTGATGAAAAGCTCTCGTCCTGTCATGATAGTCAAAAGGGCAAAGTGTGAATGTCACCATAGTGTTTCTTGGATTACATAGATTATAATTTTTCCTGAAGTACACCAATAGGAAAATATTTTGTATTTGAAGCCTTTCCATCTTCCACTTAAAAAAACCAAAACCAAGCCAAAGAACCCCAACCGAACAAGAAAAAAATAACAAACCACAAAAAACCAAACCAAACCAATAAACCACCCAGCAAAAGAAAACAGAAAAAGAAAAAAGAAAGCAGCATTTATATAATTTTAAAAGACTTCATATAAAAAATGCACCTATTTATCCATAACTCTGAGTGTGTGACATTTAGTCACGTTTGTCTGCGGAAGGAAGTAAGGAGCTATAAAGAAGAAAGAGTCTCTATTCCTTCTACAGTGTTAAGTGTAGATCTGGTACTCATCATATGAAATAAAAAGCAGGGGGGGGAAGTTTTGGAGAAAATAACTAGCTTTACCCAGCAGTTTTACCTATCATTTTATGTCCCTTTGGTTTTGGGATTCCCAACACAACATGAATTTATTTTTGAGGGACACCTCTCCTTTCCCCCTCACCCCCCCCAAATAAAACCCCAACCAACCAACCAAAACAAAAAACCAGCAACAAACCCAAAACTTTAGAATATATTTGTATGTATGATCTTTATTAATGGCTACCTTCTCATGTGTGTGTCTAAATTCAGAATCTTCAATGCCACTTTATGGTTTACTGAGGTCATAGCAATTTCCTTGCAAAGAAATCTGTCAGTTATTGGCATCTGTACTTGAATGGGATGGAACAGTCTTAAGAGTACATGAACAATTGGTTCTGCTGTAACTTTTACAAAGCCTTTGGTTTAGCCTTGTTAGACATTTTGTGCCTCAGATTTTATACACTGTTTGAAGTGTCTCTTTATACATTATTCATGCTCCCATCAGCACAATATTGAATTTTGGCATCTTTCCAAGGACTGGTAACATTCTGTTCCAAAATGAGGCTGAAAAGGAAAGGAGGGGAGAAAAAGACCATATTTCTCATTTTTCTCTCAAATTTATCTGATCATTGACCTACTTTATTTTCTTGAATAGCATGAGAGATAAAAGTGGATTGATGAAATAATTTCTACAGATATCTGAGTGCAAGTGAAATTAAATGGAGGGAGTACAATCTTAAAGAGACAGGGACAAACTCACCATTCGTATTATGCCAGCCAGGGGTAGTATAGAATTTATTGTAGTTTTCTTATATCAGAAACTAAACAGGTACATTTTTATTAGCAAAAAGCTGATATAATCTTTCAAACACTAAGGCTTGGGCAGTGCTGCAAGGAGCAGATGGAATTTGAGAAGTTAATGATTTAGTAGTGGCACAGGCCTTGTAAGCACAGCTTTGTTACACTCCTTCAGGAACTTTAGCCTTAAGCCATGGATGCAGTAAATTCTGATCTTGATAGAAAGCTATCTTATCTTCAAGGATAAACCACGAAACAATGTTGATATCCCTGCCTTCCCTCCATAAGGACAAAATTTGCATGGCTCAGACTTTAGCAGTAGAGAATACCTACTCCTGAAGCTTTAACAGATATGATGCCACAGAGCACAGTATTCTTCTAGGTTTTGCTAACTCTAAAACAAATGCCTCTCCATTGATATGATAATATTCACCAAAATTCCGTGGAAGGTAACAGATCTTGTTAAAGTAGGTACAAAGTACCTTCATGCTATTGTCCTGATCTGTTTGAATTGCCTGCTATGGAAAAGAAATCTGTGACTTTTCATTACATTTAGCAAAATAACGACATGAAATAATTGCTTGGACTTCAGTTGATTGAGAAGCCAACTAACTGTGCACTGACATCAAGAACTACATGGGCAAAAGCAAAAATTATCAGCCATGCTGATGGCTGCTGTACCAGAGTCTGAGATAATTGATCTCAGAGATGGCTACTCAATAAGGCATTTGGCTGACCCAGTACTGCTTTCCAGTGCATAGGT
>JAWWLV010000088.1:101943991-101979062 GCA_035041135.1 Platyrinchus mystaceus | reverse complement strand
TCTGAGATAATTGATCTCAGAGATGGCTACTCAATAAGGCATTTGGCTGACCCAGTACTGCTTTCCAGTGCATAGGTCTCCTGTTTATCCACTAGAAGCAAGCGTTTGTGGAGAAAATTGATCATCTGGGATCATCAGAACTGGTGACTGTTACGTTTGTATTGATAAACTCAAATCAGTCCCATTTTGTGTAGTGAGAACTATCACTGAAATGTATTGCAGAAAGAATCAACACGATTTTAAATTGGGGTTTTCTCTTAGCAATACTGACTTAAGATCAGAAGATAACTGTTCTTGCTTCCAGAGTAGGAACTGCTTGACAATTAAATTTTTAGGCACCTTCTCCTATATCAAAGAGACTGTGCAGAACACACAGGATAAAAATCTATGTTTCATCCTCATTGGGGATTATTTTCTCCATTGCACTGAGAATTGACAAAGAGAAGAGCAGCATACTGTAAATTAAAGTTCCTTCTATGACCAAACATGCCTTCAGGAGCAATGCCTTAGGCACTTAGGTGGATGAATAGCTCTGAATATTCCATATGATCATCTTCTCATTTGCCACTAAGCCGATGTGCAAGTGCCATGCTGAGCAAGGCCTTCTGAATGCTTCACTCTATGTGGTATTCATGACTTCGATTCTGTTGCCACTATTTTCAGGACATTTTTTAGTCTGTCTTTTTAACCTTCAAAATTTGACTTTTTTCCAGGCTCTTAGGGAAGACTGGGTTGAGAGATGAACAGCCTTCAGCTTATTTTTCCTCATAACTGTTGCATATTTATGTGCTGAACTGTGATGAGCTGTCTTTCCTATATTGCATATTACTGGGTATTTTAATTCATGAGGTGGGATTCAGAGCAAAGAGGTGCTTCTGAAAGTTTTTATAGCTCTAAATAAATAAATGAGACAGACAAGTTTTTGTCTTTTCATCTGTTTCTTCAGCAAGTGTGTTTTTTTCTCCACTCTTTATTTTGTTGTTCTTCTGAAGGATCAAACCATTGCAGTGATAGACACCATGTGAATCAAAATAAATAAAATCATGTTCTTGGTATTCTCTCTTTTGAGAGAAGAATAGAACAGAATTGAGAAACTCACCTTTTTCATTTTTTTTTCTTTGTGAGTCTCATAGACAAATCGTTTCACCAGAATTATTCGAACAATATTTCTGAGCTGTCCTCATGATAACTGCTAAGAAGTTTTCCCTCTGGCTGCTGCACATCCTGCATTCTTCCCATTATATGAGTAAGAGAAAGCCTCTTAAAAATGTGTCACAGCAACAAGAGTTTTTACCTTTTTTTTTATCTTCCCCCATTCCCAAGCTGTTATAATTTTCACTAACCTCAAATATTGGCTTTTTGCAAAACCAAGAAAAATTGCAGAGGTGTTCAGAAAGTATGATCAGTTTAACCTTTCCAGTATAAACACAACATGCAATAAAGGCTTTAAATATCAGCTTAATAATCATGAGCCTTTCAGCTTGCTTTGATGTCTATGGATCTGATTCTGCAAAGACACCTAAACCTAGCAGAGGTTATCACATATATTTATAATCACATACTATTTATAAGGCCCTTGAGTTGAACAAATTAGTTGATCAAATACTAGCCAAAAAGTCTTATTAAATAACTAAAAATTTCAATGCAACATTATTAAATGCTTTAAAAGCTTGGTGAAAACTGTATGACTTCTTCAGGCTTTCTCTTCTTTATGACTGTGTGCTGCAAACTCCCTTTCTCTTTTCCTTCCCTTTCTTTCATATTTCCATTCTGCCTCCGAAAAGGGCAGGGGAAGAATATGAAAACTGATTATTTAATTTTGTATGACTTAAAAAGTTATCTTTTTCTTTATTAAAAAATCTTTTTAATAAAAGCATAAAGTCTGTACAACTACTGTTACACAGACTTGTCAGGATTAATCCTTAAGATACTTGAGAGTAGAAGAAAAATTAGCTGTGACTAAGGCATAGATCCATCTGAGCTCTTTGTGTAGTCTTGAGAATGTCTTATTGTTTTCCTGATGCCTACGTGCTAAGGGATACCTAGACTTCTGAGAACGGGGGTTGGGTGATATACAGCATATTCATGTTTCAAAAGATCTTCTGATCTCCTGAGATGGAAAGATCTTCAACAGCAGGAAGTATTATTATTCCTGAAGGTTATGTGCAAGTAAACACAGAAGACAAATCTAGTAGATTAGAAAACAACTAGAATTTAAGATCAGTTCCCTGAGTTGTTTACCCATGGCGTTGCTTCTCTTTTTTTTTTCAATAATCACAAAACAATGAAAAGCTGATTCTATCGCAGCAAAATTTAAGCTTTCATACCAAAGGATCTTTATTCATGCATTTTTGTAAGTAGAAAGTTAAGGAATATCATGATCTGGGGGCACAGACTCATGTGCTTCACAGTGGTGGAAGCCCACTGCAGTAGTTACGCTTTTTTATGTCATGGCTCATGTTGACAGGCCATTGTGTGGAGAAAAGCAGACTCTGGGAATTGCCATCTACTTGCTCTTCTCAGAAACTGCAGTTCCACTCTAAACACTGAAATCCAATGCATGTCTGGTTGTCCATCCAGCTTAATTCCTCTGAAAAAAAAAGCTGCGTTTTTTTCAGTATTTGCTACATCTTAGTTGTCTTCAGAAAGAGGGGCACAATTAGTTTCAAAACTTGTCTGCTGGTGCATTGGGAAACAGTCAATATTTCTTTCATCACTTTTTTTTTTTTTAATGAGCATGACCAATAAATAGTTTCACTTAAGTATAGGCAGATCACTGGCTAGCGTTGCTGTAGCTGAGACCTTATTGGACAGTGCACTGTTTCATCAGGAATAGTATCTAGAAGAGAATTAAGTACTATCTGATGTAAATGTGTTAGGAACTTAGAGGTGGAACTTATAGCCAGAGAAATTTGCTATGGGAAGTGAAAAACAGCACTATTTAAGTATTTAAAGACATCTTGTGGAAAACAGCATTACAATAATATTAGAGGGAAAAATCATTTTGGAAGTCTTAGGGAAGTGAATGAGTAAGTATGGCTGGGATGGCAGAGTAAGGTAACATGAAATGTCCAGCTATATGAGGGCTTCTTTCTTTAACAGTCTTTAGTTTTACTTAAGAGACCTAGAAGAATATGTTTGATGAGCCCCTATGTGTATAGTGAAACATTAAAGAGCACATTTCTTCACGAGGAGCCAAAGGTGTAGTATATGTAGGATTAGCCTGCCCTGGTTTTGTGCCAGTCTATGATTTTGTTGAGTTTAAAAGAATTTGGATTAGACATAGTTTGGTACCTTTATTTTTCATAAGCTTCTTGGGAGAAAGATTTTTAATGAGTTAAACACTGCCTGCAACTGAGATACTTCAGACTTAGGTTTTTATATGGCTCTGTCACAGAGAAATATAAAATACTGCACAAATTAAGGGAAACAGAAAGGCCATTTTCTCTGCCTCATCCCCTGGGAACAGTCTCTATATGGCTCTTTCTTCCTGTTCCTCTCTTTACCAGCATTTGTTTTCTCAGAGGATATCCTGTGTTTTACACTTACTCTTTAATGTTTGATAGTCAGTCTATATGAAATAAAAAAGCAATGGCTTTTGTAATGGCATCATTTGGCAGAAGCTGGAAGCAAAACAGAAATCTGGAAAATACAGCTCCTTCAAGGCCAAAATGTTTGAAGAAAGTCAGCTGAAAGTTAACATAAAAGTGTATTTGAGTAGGAGGGAAAGAAGGATGCTTCTGATGTAGGGATCAATTCTGAACAGCATGTGGCCATCCTGAAGAGATGGAGGTTCAACAAACTTTAGAGAAGGAGAATCAAAGAAATATTTGTACTTAATTTATGTTGCTGCCAAGAATGAGCTGAAGTGCAGAGGAATATCTATATTTTAGCTACAGAAATGAAGGATGCAGAAGGAATATCTAAGTCAGCCCACTGTTTGCACAACCTGGTGTGGAAAAAAATCTGAGCTCTGAATCATGGTTATAGATAGATATCACTGAGTCAGTAACATAAAATAAATAAGCCTGAAAAGTATTAAGAACAAACATGATTGTATTATATCCTGAAGGATCCTTTAATAAAGTTGCATAAGAAGGATATCTAATATCCTCTTGCTCAGTTACTACCTGATGCCATTAAGTCACGCACATGTGTATGTGTGTATGTATATAATTATGCATATATAAAATAGATTGCATGGAATGTATTCAGCAACAGTTTATGTTGTCATTCAAATCCAGTTGTTCTTGCCTCTCATCAAGTAATAATAAATCACTGTTTTTGCTTCATGTGATCATTAGATTGTGTTAAAGCTGGACATAAGGAAATGGAGTGTGTGCAATGCCACCTCCCTGTCTTTATGGACTGTGTGTGCTCTGAGGAGAAGCTCATAGCTTTACATCTCAACACTTAGTACCTGAAGAACCTGTGGGTACTGTCCTTTTGGATTTTGGCTTTGGATTTTGTGTGCATGATGCATTTAATGGTACTTTTTATTAAAATTTGTACTTTTTGGTTAGTAGTCTGCCTTTTGACATATAGTATGTGTTAAATGGGAAAAGACATTTAAATATTGGCAAAAGTCTGTCTTTTTCTAATCAGGAGATGTAAATAGACACAGGTTTGGATTTGTTTTTTCATCAAGTCTTCAAAAATATTAGTCATTTATTCTTAAGAGAAAAAATGGCAGGGCTGTCTTTTGGGTCTGCTTGACCCAACTAGAGTAGTAGTTGAGTAGCTGAGTAGTAGTACAAGAGATTATTGACAACTACCTGAAAAAAAAAGAAAAATCCTTACTTCACCCCTGAGAGAAGACACAGCATGACATGGCCCCTATCTGCATGTACTTGTCCTTTATGTCAAAAATGTGACAAATTGAGGCAGAGCAGCAAACAGCAGGGAAAGAAGCATGACCAGGAAGCACAAAGGCTGCAGCTGCTGGGTTGGCTGCCCCCATGCAGTTTGTGCCAAGCATACCATGCCTCTGCCCTGGGGCTGGCACCCTTAGGAGCCCCTTGGCTTCTGTGCTGTGCCCTCAGCCCTGCTCTTCGTCATGGGGCTGAACTGCTGCAGCCCATCTGTGGTTGGAAGTGTCTTGTCTGAGGGCTGCGCATTTCTTGGAGGTGCAGAGGGGCACATATGTGGGTGTGCCATTTAATGTCATACCCAGAATCTTCCCTGGCTGGGGTCAGATTATGTCAGAACTCCTGGGCTCCCTGTGGGGAGCTCCCAGGCTGGCCTGGAGCCCACACACCATACCCCAAAGAGGGGCAGTGAGGAGCCTAGGGCCCTGCAGGCTTTGCCAGTTGCATGGCAGATCTTGTCAGAGTGCTCACCAATAGTTTAAATCTGCCTGGAGAAGATATTTAGGGAAGCCTAACTCCAGAGATGCCAACCTAAGCCCTCTCTATTGCAGGGGTAAAGAGGGAGATTACTGCAGGCAGGAGCCGTCCTTGGGCCATACTGTGGGATATGTCTCGCACAGGCTGCAGCTCATTCACTGACCCAGGCATTGTTTGGGTTCCCCTGTGTAAACAAATATAGAATTTATTTGTGGGAGATACTGACGAGGGTGAACGCCTGGGAAATGCTGTTTGTGAGGCTGTTCACACTTGGGGTTGCCGTGGGTACGGCTGCCTGCGATGTGGTCTCCCTGTCTGCCTCGTATGCTCTGCTTTGCCTCAGCTCAGTAAAGAGAACGGAAGGCAGGCAGGGCTGGAGAGTGAATCAGATGCCTGAAATTAGATGCTGTGAAATCTATTCTCATTTAATACCTACCTCAAAGGATATCTCAAAGGCCAGACTGCAGCTGGAAGAAAGGCAATAAGAGTCAGCCTTAAAGTCTTGTGCAGGCTCTCTGGGCTTTACATCTGTAAGAAAATGCTCCACGCTGCTCACACCCTGTCTCCTAACTCCACAGAGCAGCAGGTGGGTAAAGCTCCTGGTACCAAGTGTGTGCAGCACTGGATACTTAGTCATCAGGAGGAACAAGGCTGACAGCAGAGGTTGGTGCCCTCACAGAGAAAACTGTTACCAGCTGATGCTTCAAACAGCAGCTGCAGCATCCTCAGATTCACCAGCTCCCACTTAAAGACCTTGCCTGAATCCATTCAACTTGCAGCAGGCAGACCAAAAGCATCCATGGAGAAGCCTACTCTATGCAGAGAAACAGCTGGCTGTGGATATGAAAAGGTGTTTATCTCACTGAGATCAACAAGGAAGGAGGTGAGAGCACTGAGGGGGTGGGGAGGGAACAATGTCAATAATATCCATAACCCCTTTGAGGAGGAAGGGGCAAAGCAGTAAGAAATGCTGCTTTTGAGAATGGGAGAAGTTGAAGCACAGTTCAGTAATAATGCAGTAGAAATCAAGGAAAACCAAGGCCTGCCACCTGGTCTTTCAAGAGATGAGGAACAGAGGCTCGCGCTGGGGAGAGGGATCTGCACTGAAACCAGGCAGACTGAGCTGGAATCCCAGTTACTGGGTTGCTGCAACTTTGGCTTTACAGCGTGTATCTGGAAGGACACTATTGGCATTGGCTTTGTATCTATAGAACTTCAAAATGTCTTTCCAAAACATACTATAACAAAATACACTGTGTTCCTTACAAGATATTTGTGGTTTTAAGTATGTATATGTCTTTTTTCCTGTATTTATACATTGTATGAGCATATACAGATGGGGAGAAAAATACCTGATATATGGGTAAAATATGGGATCATTGTCAAGCATTTGTACTGAATAGTGAATAGGTTCAGAATAGAAAAGGGAAATATTTTTTAGTGACTAAGATGTACTGCTATAATTTTAAAAAGATCTTTAATATTGTGTTGTTTGGCTATTGCTTTCCAGAAAGGTATACATGATATATGACTGAATAGCACAAACAGCTTCTTGGAGGAAAGTATTTTCTAGCTGTCAGTAGACAGGCAGTGTAGCTGAGAAGAGGATTTCATCACAAGTTCTCCAGATTGCCTAGCTGGCAGTCTCTGCTCACATCCCAGTGGCCCTCTGCTTTGCTGCTCTGGTAATGTTTAATGTTCAGCTGGAGAGACAAAGGAGGATTATCCTTTCAAAATGTACATACATCAACCCTGCCTAAAAGAGAAATACAGCAGGAAACACTGATTCCACATTGCTATTTTAAGTGTCTGAAGTGCAGACAAAACAGAAATAAAACGGAAGCTGAAAGTGGCGATTTTTGTTCAAGCAGAGAAAGAACTCCCTTTTTGGCACCTTTTCAAAGGCATTAACTACACCCAAAGAGCAGTTGAAATGGGGTGAAGAAGAAAATGCTACTTCTGATGTAAACAGCTAGGCATTGGTAGCAATAATTACTCCTTTAGATACTGGTTTCCACTGAACTGGAATTTAGGAGGTAAAAACTGTTCCTCTTCTTGGTGGTAAGCCTGCTGGGCTAAATTTGAAACTTAAAGCTCCAAAATCTCCCAGCAAAGATTGCCAAGTCTAAAGAATCCTACTAAACCTATGTCAGCTGAAGGCTGATACATGAGCTCCTGCTCATCTACTGCACAGAATTATGCCAGCCCCTTATGCAAGGCCCTAAACACAGGACCACTGGTTGAAAAGTGGGTCTGGATCTGCTCCACTTTCTGGTCTGGGGAGAATGACTATTGCAGACTATATGGGCAGTGTCTGGGGTATTACGTGTGATGTGCTTGCTCATCTTTTTTTTTTTTTTTTCTCCTACCTAGCCTGTCAGTAATCAGAGACCAGAACCTGCATGAGACAGTTTCTGGATTAAGATTGCTTGATGCATTAGATAGATCTAAAAATTAATCACCTACTGTGCTTCTATCCTTTTATTAAACTCCTAGAGTAATAATAGATTTAGATGATACCCCAAACTCCAAAACTTTCTTTGGTCTTAGTGCCAAGATTTAATGCATTAAAAATTAAAAGGGATATATCTTATCTTTTCCATTTACTAAGAAAACCCTTTTTGGGGAAGCAACATGATGTCCAATTCTAGCAGAGATGTATCCAGGGCTGCCATCTGTCACACTGAGCCTATGCCTTTCTGACTCTGGCCCAATGCCAATTAAATCTAGCATACAGAAAGCAGAGGTAAAGAGTCCAAAACAATCAAGGGAACATGAATATCACAGAAGGAAGTTCACGCCTCATTCATATGCCGGTAGGGATATCCACTAGCAAAGGGCTTGGAAGAAAGAGCAGAAGGAGTCAAAAAAAAAAAGTGACTGCATGAAAACAAAAGTGTTACTGCACTGGCATTTCTGAAGGAGTTCAGTCATCCCTTTTGATTAGAGTAGGAGAAGATGACCTTATCTCACAGCACTGGTATGAACAGCGGTTGACTTTTTAATGATGCTATCTTTAACTTATTAATGAACCATACTTATTGTTTCATTTATTAATGATCATACACTTGTATATGCAGAACATATGGACTTGAAAATTAAACTGTTTTCAGAGAGGGCCAAAACATAGAGATGCAACTGCTCATGCTGCAGTGCTAAGCATCTGATCATCTCAGGAACCACAGTGCCCTGGATGGAGCTGGATGCAGCCTCTGTCATGTGGGCTGGGCATGCATCATGAGTACCACTTTCTTCTCTCCCATAGCACAGGATAATCAAAAACAGACCACTTTTTTCAGAAGGGAAATGCAGCCACAGCTCTCTGTGAGAGCTAAAGGCAGAACATAACAAAAGATAAGCTGCATTGTTCACACTGTGAACAGGAGACTTCCTCTTATACCTGAGACTGCTCAGGTCACTGTAGGCTACTTTCTGAGATTCTGCAGCTTGCCATGGTGGTATGTAGGATTTGTCTGGCATTTGCCTATCTATGCAGTAATTGTCTGGATTCTTTTTACACCTGTATGTTTTTTTCACAGCTGCAATAGTAAGGAGTTACACTTGTGTACTACTCACCTGCATGAAGAACTAGCTTCTTTTGCTGGTTTTGAGTCCAGGTCTTGCTTGGTTGCCCTTAGTTCTTGTATTGGAAGAGACAGTAAATGATCGGTCTCTGCTTACTGTCTTCATGTTGTTAAGGATTTTGTGGACCTTTATTCTAAGCCCCTGCAATGCCTCCTCTCTGTAATGAAAAGTCCCACTTCCTCTTATTGAAGCTTTTCCTGGTTTTATTTATCTTTGTGGATCCTCTATGAACCTTAATGTCCTTTTGCAGAAGAGGAGAGCAGAAGTGAACAAAATATTTCTGGGCATGGGCAAAACACAGATTTATGCTGCAGTGTGAGGTTTTTTGTTTTGTTCTCTATTCTCTTCCTGATAATTCCTGACATTTGTTTTGCTTTTTTGACTGCTGTAGAATGGTAACCTGCTGTTTTTTATGGACCTTTTGATAATAACATGAAGGTCTTGCTCCCAAGTGGTAATAGTCAGTACAGAGCTCATAATTATTTGTGTGAAGCAAAGATTGGTTTTCCCCATGTGCATCACTTTACATTTATCTACACTGAGCTTCATCTACCAATCTATTGTCCAGCCCCTTGGTCCCTTAAGGTAAAAAAAAATTCATCATGGTAATTCTTGTTCTTAATGCCTTGGGTACCTGTGAATTATCTGCAATTTTTTTATTTCTCTGCTCATACTCTTCTTATGGTGATTGGGTTTCTTTAACAGTACAAGTTTCAGAAAAAGTCTAGGCAGAATTGGACTAGTGAATGCACTGAGAAATTACCATTACTCCTATTTTCTGTTTTAAATTTTCTGTGCAGTTTTGCTTTCTATGCATGCTTATTTTCTTTGTATTTGATAAAAAAGTTTCTAAGAAGCCTCTTGGAAATCCAGGTGTATCAAGTAGATCATCCTCACCTGCACTCTGTTGACCTCCTTCTTGCATCTTGAAGAAGCCGTGTTGTCTGCTCTCAAATTAGGCACCCCCGGTGGATAGCACAGCTCTGATGAATCCATTTCCCTCCTAACATGGCTGATCCTGTGTTTCTTTAAGTGACTCATTTTTGGCAGGCAATTATTTCAGCCAGACTCCCATTTCCAGTTCTCTACAATAGCTCAAGAATGAGCATTCATCAGTTCTTGGAAGCTGGCCATGGCAATATCGTGGGGAGTTGTCATGTCAAATCCACCAAGAAATACATTTGTTGTGAAGGTCTGTGAGGCATAGTCCAGGTGATTTACCCTGAGGGGCATCTGTCTGTGTGTGTGTGCATGCACCTTGTTGAGGGATGCTGTTCTAACTCCACTGAAGAACAGTATGTGATATTTCTGGATTTAGACTCTGTCATTATCCAGGAAAGACCATGAATTTCTCTATTTGAAGTACACAGACACAAATCACTTGTGCCTCTGCCTGGCTCAAGGGGTATAGTCTCCTTTCTCTTACAGCTTCCAAACATCTACCAAATTTAATCCTGAGGTATTATTTTCATCATTAGAAGACTGAAAAACAAGAATAACTATTTGCATATAAAATAAGTTGCCTTACTGTGGATGTTGAATGCTAATCATACACCATATATTTTCATGTATATGTACCAGAGCGAGGGCATAAGCATAAGCTGACCACAAAGAGCTGACATGCAGGTTGCCTCGTTCTCAGAAGGATCACCTAAATTCCCTCCAAATCTCTGTGAAAGAAACCAGCTGATATTTCCCTCTGTGTCACAGGCTGGGCATGCTCCTTAGGGAAACAAGGCATACAGGCAAAATTCAAGCACCTATAAACACAGAGTGCTCACTCAGCACCTGTAGATGCATGGAGGAGAATAGACCAAAAATGAGAGGTAGACTTGTTTTAAAAGGAGCTGCTGGTAACCTGAGAGGTGACGACATAGGCTGTGCGAGAAAGAGTCCAGAGCTGCTGGATGGTGTCTTTTAACAAACCCTGATCCCTAGCCTTCCTTGAAATGCTGGTGAAATGCTTCCAAATGACTGCTTACCACTTCTCAGAGTTGCTGCTATGACTGTGGATAGTAGCAGGCCCTGCTTTTCCAATAACTTATCTAAAGTGAAAGGAAGTCCTAGCTGGATCATTGTGAAAGGTGTTTGGTTACTCTTCTTTGCAGTGGATGTTTGTGGTGGTGTGGCCTTTCCTGATAACTGACAGAAATCCTTCTGTGTGGTTAAACAGATGGGCTATTTCAAAAACTTGGAAGAAGAGCAAGTAGGGGTCTGAAGAAAAAAAATAAAAATAAAAAAAAAGTGCACAGGTGCTGGTATTCAAGCACTTCTGCTAAACCTAAATAAGATCTACGATGTAAACGTGGGAGGCTTCCTTTGGGGTGGATGTGTCTGTTGTGAAGAGGGGCAGGGGATGTTTGAGCTGATGAGACCTGCATGAGGTATGTGTTTCTGGAAGCTGGGATGTAGGGATGTGATACAAAGTTCCTTCCAAAGGGGCCCTCCTTTGTAAGAGTCATTTGGACTAAGTATGGAGATAGTGTGGTGTTGGTACACTTCAACCTTTTGCTTTAGCTGTTTCAGTTGGATTGCTCTCAGGACAACTCAGCTTGAAGGAGTAAGCTGTGTGTGTGGAGGGACAGAGATGGGCTGTAAAAAATCTATCAAGGTAGGATAGCTGTAAGCTGAAAGACCCAACAGGCAGTCTTTGGCACTTTCTTGTACTGGATGCATTTGGATAAGGGTTTTTTTTAGGGGGGCAATGAGAGAGAAGGAAGTAATTTTAAATTATGTTTATACTTATAGTTACAAGCCTATGACTCCTGGCAATCTACTTCTGATCTCCAAAATTCTACACTAAAATAATAAAAAATTCAAAAGATATTATTCAAAGAAGATATGCTTCTCCATGGCTGTCAGTTTGTTCAACGCAATCCGAATATTCCTGTTGTGTGCAAATGCTCCTGGCTGAGTCTCAGTCTTAAGTGAAAAACATGTACATGGTTTCATGTTTGGAGGTGTCAGACTTTCCACCTAACTTTCAAGTTGGACTGTTCTTGTGTAGCAAAAAGGTTAACTGGAAGAAAGATAGAGGGGAATTAAGAAACCATGAGAAGATGTGCTTTATTTATGACATATGAAATAAAATAAAAACCTTTACACTCTTCTAAGCACCCACAAATCTCACTTCAATTATTTGAAAGTGCTGAGTTATCTTCTTACGGTGTGTAAGTGAAACTCCTTACAGTCCAGATGGAAAAACATCTGAGCATCGCTCTGTTTTGCTGACAAAAACATTTAAAACATATTTATGAATGCTACTTTCACTATCAACCAGCTGAGGGTTTTCTCACAAGTATTTAAAATCATTTTCTGGCAAATCTACTGCTGTAACTTTTCGTAACAGTGCTTCAAAACTTAAAAGTGTTCATTAAAGAACACCAGCATTTATGTTGGTGTGCCTAAATTGTTTTTAGCTCATGCTGATCAGAAACTCTTAAAAGTATAAAATTTTTCCTTAGTTCATATCAGTGACCCAACTTGAAGGATAAAATCTGACAAATTGCCAAAGTTCAGATGATTACCAAAATATGTACACAAACACACACATATATTCAGGTCTTGTTTGCCTGATGCTCTTGTATATAAAACTAACTTTAGGGTTCTTTTAATGCTGGATCAGTTTGAGCATGGCTTGTTTCACCATCCCATTGGACCTGTGTGCTGGGCCATAACTATTCCCAGCCCATATCTACCTTGTAGTATACTATAAAACTCTTTCTGAAAGATTTCATCTGAAATTAATGTAGTTGATATGAGTAATAAATACACCTATGTGTCTGTTTTTCCAATACAAATCTTGTAACATAGACAATCTAATTTCAGAGTTCTCTCAATACAAATCTAGTAATATACACAATCTAATTACAGAGACCTTTTCAGCAGCTGAGTTAGATTTAAAGCTGAATACAATTCACTGACTATGTGAGCTTAGACATAAGCTTAGGTGACTATAGGCTCCAGATAAATGTTCCTCCTTATATATTCTGGTATTTTATCTTCCACACCTAATTATCAACTCAGATCCTTTGTATTTCCTTTTTTTCCCTTGATTTTCAGATTTGTTGAGAAGTCTTCTTTAGGTTTGATATTTCTGAATATAATACTGTGTGATTTCAAACATCTTTCCTATGGAAGTTTAAAGATCAAATCCATCTATTTTTTCTTTTGTTTTTCTTTTTTTTTTTCCACTTCCTTGTCAGTTCTATTATAGTCTTTTTAAAGCAGTAGTAATAAATAATTATGAGCTGCTTTTTCTTTTTTAGTGTCTTGGTTTCTTCATTATCCAATATCGTTCTTCTGAAGGCTGCTCTTCATATCTCTATTTCCTGATGATGACCAAATCCCTAGATAAAGTGATTTATGCTATGCTTGACTCCATTATCACAGAGTTTAAGCATGTACTACTAGTGATGCTTTATATGCAAACAGACTGTGAAGTTATTTAAAACACTTCCATCCACCATATTTTTCATTGCCCAGCCTGTGCCAATTCAAAAACTGCAAGGTGAAAGAAGGCACTCTTCCTCCTGCTGTGATTCTTGAATCAGCTTGAATATTTGTTAACACAACATTCTCAGTTTTTAATATGTGGTAATGATATTAATATACTTCCTGGGGAGATTTCCCTTCTACTGAGTGCATTTCTCTTTTTTTTCCTCCTTGTCTGTGTGGTGAGTCAAATACCTTTAATAAACATTAATAAATATTACCTTTAGCATATAGTTAGGTCAATGGAGAGGATAATTTCCCATTAACGTGATAAGAAATTTTATTAAAATAAGTGGATCTTAATAATTTACCATGAAGGACAATTCTCCATAAATTTCCATGTTAAGGAAATATACATGTAGCAATACACTTGGCAGAAAAATAGCAAAGAACCTTTTAGTAGATACACCATATTGCAAAAATTATACTGTAAAGAATAGGCATGCCTCAATCACTTTTTAGAAACTGGTCTGGTAATTCAAAGCAGAGCTCAAGAGCTGGCTTTTGTGGATAAAAGAGCGTCAAATTACATAATATTGGGCTTTTTTGTACTGAATTATTAGAATGGTCAATATTATCAACTGAAACCTTCATTATCTTGGATTTATTGAATAATATATATTTTAGTTAATATAGGTCTTGCTGTAGGGGATTGTGACCAAAAATATCTTTGCAATTCTCTTCTGCATAGTTCCAATCCATGCCTGTGTCCCTATAAATAATAGCTGGCAGCTTTATATATTTAGGCATTTTAAGGGTATTTATTCTTACAAAGTGGAATACAAATAAAAACTGGTCAAAATACAGCTCCAACAAACATTTTCTCAAGCATCATCCCAGGGCATGATACTGAAGGAAAACCCACATACTTTCCTGCATGCCAGACTGTCATGTCTTGTCTCACTGACTCCACCCTAATTGCCTCTCTACTTCCAAAATTCTTGCCTGACACTGACATTGGATTAAGCAAGACTTTTCCAAATACACTCAGGAGTTACTGCATCTGTGATTTTATATGGCATGACAACAGCATTCATTTAGATGCAGAAGGGGCTAATGTCTTAATGTCTAGGATTTAATCTTTTAAAATATATACACATAGAAACACAGGCAGTACGGTAATGCATTTATAATTTCATTTGAAGAATTTTCGTATTGGTACAGAAATGTCTTGTTTCTCATAAAAAGAGAGCATTTGCTACCTATGAATAAAACCAGATATTTTAAACCAGAGCAGGACAACTAAAACATATCATTCTTGTAAGCTTCTTTCCTTGGCAATATTGCAAATATTTCTCCAAGTAACTACTTTAGAAATCAGTTCCATTGGAAAATAACAGTGTGACATAATGAGTAGCCTAACTAGACAGTAGGGACAAAAAGGAATTCCCTGACTTAAATTATCTGTTTATTAATTTCTACTTCCATATTTCTTAAGCACAGCATTAAATTAAATTTGTTATATGCATTAAATATTTTCTATTCCAACTATAATATTTGTAAACAATTTAAAAATAGGAGTCACAATAGGTACTTAGAATACTGTAATATATTGCTATGTCACTTTTCCAGGGCTAACTAAAAGAAGAAAAATAGGTTTTGCCTTTTATTTCTTTACTCCTACCTGCTAAGGTCATAGGGTGCAATTCAATCCGCTAAAGGTAATGGAAAAGCTCCTCTTTGTATACCTGCCCTTTGATAAATTGTATTTTGTAAAATCTACACCACATTTATCTTTGCAATTAGAACTGAAAAGAAAATACTGTAAATTTAAGACTTGCATTTCTAAAAAGGAGAAAATGAATTATTGTTCCTTAATGAAAATGCTGAATTATAAACACTCTCAATCATAGTGGATGTAAACACACAGGCAGAATTGATGTTTCAAGTGTCTTTCTCCTGGTATGAAACCCCTTTAATCACTTCGAAAATTACATTAATTTTAATATATTTTTAATTACTTCAGTAAACTTGTAAATATGATGAAGAGATGGAAATCAAGCTTCTTAATTTTAACTGTTCATATCCACAGTGACATAGAGACTATAGGATTGTAATCAGTTAAAATGTCACTTTTTGGGGAATTTATTGACTGGTTATAACACAGAAAAATTGATGAATGAGAAAACACTATTTGAATCTCAGAAGCAAATTACCCTTTTCAACAGCACACTGGAATTGCATCCCAAGTATTCAACTTAAGTTGGTGAAGAAAAGAGCCATCAGGGAAGACACTGCCTCATAAGAAATTGTCATATTCTGCAGTGATAGATCAATAATCTTGAAAGAGGAGGGAGAAACAGAAGTTGAGAGTTGATATATAAAGTGAATACATGCCATAACATTGTAAGATTGGATACTCTAAAGGAAGGACTGAAAGTTAGCTGGTTTTAATGAGTTAGTTGCTCTTAGCTGCTCCTAATGTTTTTATGACAGAAAGATTTTGTTGCCCTTAAAGGGATGTGAAGGAAAATAAAAAAATCAACAACTCTGTTCCTTATTGACATTATATAGTAAAACAGTGTAATGCTACTGCATCACAGGTTATTAGGAATGTAGTGTTACTTTTCAGAGGTTTAAAGACACACCTCTTTATGTTGACCTTTGTGTAACATCACACTTTTAAGAGTATGCCTCTAGGTAAGAATACATTTCCCTCTATACTCTTCAGTGCTCATGTCTGTGGACTGCAACATTTTAGTTGTTCTGGAAAGGTTTTTCTTACAAATATTGACATGAGAGTATGAACCTTTAATTATGTAACAAAGGACACCAACCAAACCAAACCTAATTTTTACTTTCCTAGTGGATATTCAATCTAGAGTGCTAAAGCACTGTAAATATATTTTTATCCTGGATTGGTATATTTGCTAAGGCACAATCCTCCCTGATTTCATCAGAGAAATGCAGTGGTGTTGGATTGCTCTTATGCAAGCCTAAAAGCTTCTGTAATAAAAATTGTTAGTGGATATCTGCAGACAAAGTACCTTAGTGTCTGAATGTGCTGTATTCCCCCTTCTGCTAGCAATTACAGGATGCTTCACAAGGGATGCCAGGATTTGTGCAGTGTTCTTTATTTGTGGCAAATTAAGGAGACGTTCTGCAGCACCGAGGTTGCTGAATCTATTTACGAAATGCCAGGTGACTGCAGTTATCATTTTATAGGTGAACAACTAGAACTATCTAATTGTGCTTTGAGTGTATACATCCACAGCAGTCCAAATTACACCAGCAGTAGTGCTGCTATTTATACAGGTGGTAATAGCACTACAGAAAATACCACCCACCTGGGAATAAGAGACTGTAGTAAAAGTCCTTATTTATCTGCCTATCAAAATACTCTAGGGCTGAATTTACAAAAGTATAGTGTTTATATTAACAGTGGAAAAACTCTACCTGTGTTCTTTTCATGCATGAAAAATGGTCTGTGAATTTTAATTCAGCTGTGCAAAAGAAAATCACCCCAAAAATACAGTGTACTGTGTTGTAAGTAAGGTTACTGAATGGATATAGATTGAAGGCCTGAGGAGCAGGTTTTAGAAGATCAAGGGTAAAACTCACTTATGGTTATGTCTGTTCTTACTCTTTCATGAACACACACTCTGGCCTGTAATAGAATGGTAGCATGTTTTAGCATATAGCTACAAGTGGATTACATGTGGAGATGTCATATGACCTTGCAGAGAGTAATGGCAGTCCTGTTCAGTGGAGTCCTGCTGAGGTGCCACACCACTTAGTGCATGCTACCAAACATCTCTGTGTGCAGTGTTTCCCAAGGGGGTGAGAAGTCTAAATAAGTTAGGGTTTTGCAGGGTGTAGTGGCTTGTGTGTGCTGCCATACAGTCTCAGATCTATGCTCTTGAGACCCAGGGGAAGCAGAGGATTCTGCAGCAGCGCTCCCGGGACCTCCCAGAGCAAGGGTGAGTGCAGGCAAAAGCCCTCAGGGACCTCACCACTCTCTACAGAGTAAACGTACCCTAAACCAATAGGATGTTCCCATTTTTTAGAATACTTAAACACTGTTTAGTTGGCTGAAAATGAGAAGGGCTGTAGCTGTAATGATCTGATATCACTCCACGTTGATTTCTAGGGGAGAGAGAGAGATAAGGCCACCTGTTGTAGCTGTAAAAGTTAGTCAAGCTTCAGGCAAGTAAGTCATATACATTCAGGTATATAGGCACATTTTGGTGAAAGCTGGAATTTAAAACAAACTTTACAGGCTTGGCTATTAGAACTATCTTTTAAGAAATTCTCAATTCCTTAAAAGAATCATGGTATTAGCTATTTGTTGGTATAGTTGTATGACTAATAGGGCTTTCCAAACAGTTCACTTCAGCTCACCTCACTTCACCACTGAATGAACCATTATATACTAGTGTTCGCTGCAAGTTTGTGTTGTCCTCACCATTTTAACTCACACAACTCTCTTGTGTAGGTCCTCAACAGTTTTCAAGAGTAAATTTCATGGTAACATCTTCATAATTGGAAAAGCTGAGGGGAACCAATGGGGCTAATCCATCAAAGTATAGAGTGAAGGTTTCTTCTAATAACCATTATATTTTTTAAGTGGGCTATTGTGGATTTTATACCTTCACTGATAAAATTTATTTTCTCGTAAGTGGTTTTGAATTAAGATGGCAATAGAACTTAAAATGGTAAATATATTACTTTCACACTAAATACACGTTATTGTTTTGGCCTTGAGCCCAAGAAGAATGAAGATTTTTCTCTGCTGCAAGCTTTAGCTTTAGTATTTTTCAAACTCCTTAAACGTTTGCCAAAGAGCTGAAGATGCCTGTTCTCTCACTTTTTATGTGTTTTGAGTTCTATAGCTTTTTGATGCACTCTTCTATGGCTTCTAGTGTCTCTAAATAGTTTAATTCTGGAAGAGGGATTAAGTGAAATATGCACAGATGGCTAAAGCAGAGGCTTGGTCAGGCGATTTGTCATTAAAAATAACTCTGTTTTGTCTTGGCTATTACAGTCACTGAATCTAAACCTTGTCCAGGGAAAATTAAGGGTACTAAAAGGTCTGGCTTACCAGATTGTTATAGGCATCTGTGTAGTTCATTCATGAATATAAATACAATTCTGAGACTTAACTTTCATTCCAGTTATTGTCAGCCAACTGAGGACCTTCAGCTCTCCCTAACTTATCACATAGTTCATACTTGGGTGACCTAGACTGGTACCTGTAGAAAACTTATTTAGGAGGGGGAGTGTCTAATTGGAGTAAAAGGTATATTCCTCAAGGTAAGTGTTACGAGATAGAACTATGGAAGGGAGTCAGTCACTGACACTCTAAACTGGATTAAATTAGAACATTTCAAGTTAATTTGTTCAGAGTCAAGTTTTGGTTTAATGTTTAGGAATTAGAAATGGCTAGTTCATGATAGGGTTGATAAAGCATTTTAGCAGAGATAGGATGAGTCACTGATAGTTGTGAGAGGAATCAAACATGGGAAAGCAATTTGCGTGGAAGGATCTTGGAGACAGGACCAGAAGTAGCACGTGATGCTGCTGTTCCTGGTGCCTTTTCAGGAGCAGGGTCTGGAGGAGAAGGCACTAATGAGAAATGGTTTGCATGCCAGTTCTGTATCTACTGAATGTTCGCTGTGTTCCTTGGTGTCCCTGCACCTCAGCAGTATCAGTAGACCTGACTTACCTGTGGCAGATGTTGGCAATCTGAATAAGTGTTAGTGTAGACACACTCAAGGCTCGTTGCAAGACAAACTCACGAACATCACCTCACTTGCTGAAGGTAATAGTAGGGTTTGTGCTGTCCTGCATAACATCCCAGACTTGGCTTAGGCCATGATGTTCCAGTTATAACTGAGATTATCAAATACTTGTCATTGTAAAGGTCTATATCTGTCAAAGAGAAACCTTGATGTATGTCATCTATCAAGGGTATGATGAGTAGTGCTGTGAATTCAGAAGACAGAACCTGTCTTCTGAATATGGCAGTGATTGCAATGAGTTTCCTTGAGTCAATGCAGTTTATGCTAAATACCCTGGTTCCTGTGACAATGCAAATCTCTGACTTGGATCAGCCATAGAGTTTAGTTATTGAGTTTCTTGCAAAAGGACCTTGCTAAATGTCTTTTTTCATACTTACTAAAGTTCTGATTAGATTACATGCTCAGGCCAAAATTGGAACTTGCTTCCCTCACTGACATGGTTTCTTGTGTTTTGTATTTCTCCTCCCAGCTTGCTTTTATAGGGAATGACACTGACTTCAGTCAGGTTTGTCCCAAATGCTTAAGTCTAATGTGCATTGAAAGGATATCACCACAAGGTGCATGAATGCACATGAGTGCATTGGGAACACTGGTGGTATTCGCATCATTTCAAGTGTACCTTTTGTACATAAATTTACAGAAAATAAGTGTAATAATTGCATCACATAGCATATTGCATGGTAAAGACGGAGTTCACAATATGTCTTTGCCATCGAAGACAAGATCTCATCAGGTGATTTCATTGATCCTTCACTGAACAAATGAAGAATTCAAGTATAACTTAGGAAGTTTAGATTTTATAGTTTATGTTGCTTGATACCAATTGTGATAGACCAAGAAAGTATCACGGTGATGGAAGTGTCAAGAAGGAGAAGTTCAAGAGAAAGAAGGGGAAGAGTTCAGCCTTCTTTTCCACAGTTCTCAGTGTGATGATTTTTCCTATCTAAAAGTCTGAAGCAGTTTTTGTAGGCACTAAGTGTTCATGCAGGTACAGAGTCTTCTGTGAGCTGGTAACAATGGCACACATGGCATTGGCCTAATAGCATTCAGGCATCAAGACTCTTCAGAGCAGTGAAAATGAGTCATTTGAAATCCCCACGATCCATGGTAAAACTAATGGTGGGAGTGTCTGTCAGGTCAGGCAGCCCTGGCTGTGCTTGAATTAGCTGTAATTGATGTTACAGGTTTGAAGTCTGTTGTGATTCATGGTCACCACAGTTCACAGCAGTGTTATGGGGAGGTGACTGGAAACCAAATAATTTAATAGAGTGGCGGAAGTGAGGAATTAAAAAAGGCAGGGGCCATAGCAGACACCCCGTACTGACTACAATGGGGACACTGTGCTGAATTCCCCTCAGGACATTGTAGGAAGGTTTTTGGCAGACTGTGTTTCATTTTGGCCTCTGAGAATATCCCCTGAAGTTTTAATCAGCTTGCTTAGAGTTCTCTGGTTTCCTTGTATAGAGGGAGAGTTGCGTATCATAGGCATTTAGTGAGAAGTAGTTTAGTCAGAGACTAAAACACTGATGCTTTATTTTAGCTGCTGGAGTATACAAGGTATTAGTGATCTCCTTGACTCTCAAGCTTTCAACCCTATTGGGTGCATCTGCTACTTCCTAAGGTTCGCTCACACTGGCACAGTCACTACAGAACTCAGCTAAAAATCTGCACTGTGCTCTCCACGAGGGGCATCTACAGCACTGAAGTACAGCCCAGACAGGATAAGAGGGCCATGGCCCTTTTACTATGCCTTAGAAGTCTGAGGAAGCCTTCTGAAGCAACCCTGCAACTTCTGAATTGCTAGTACATGCTGAGAGAAGATATATGTGTGTGAAGGGTGAGGTGGCTGTTATTCAGGGTTTTGTGATTATCCCAGAAACATGAGTCCTTGTACCCAATTTTTCACCCTCTTGTCAGCAGCAGGAGAGGCAATCTCACTGCTGGGCACAGAACACTTCCCCTTTACTCTTCATTCCTTGTTATGTCTGAAGAGCCCTGAACAAAGGGCTCTTCTTGGGATGACTAAATCAATGCTGCTAATGCTTTTAAGAAGCTTTAAGGTGATCTGACTACCCAAATGAGCTACTTTAAAGGCAATTTGGTTATGTCTGCATAATTTCAAGTAACTGCAGTGTAGACATATCTTTTCAGGTATGCCCATTCTCCTTGGCCAAAGCCATATTGGAACATATTCCTTGCTATATTGTAATACAATTACAATGTGGAGACCTATACTGGCACTGAAACAGCATAAAATAAGATTAAAACGTTTTTAGTTTTATGTCTGAATTACAGCATCAACCTGAAATCCTGCTGTGGAGGTTATGTTACAGGCAGAGGTACATAAGGACCTGTGAATATTCTTCTACTTTATGCCCTATAAAATCTCTCCTTCTGGCAGATGTCACTAAATGGCTCTTAAATTGTGTGGTGATATTTGCTTTTGTGTATGGAGCAGCAGTTTGTTCAATCATTTCCTGGAGAAAACAGCCCTTTCTAACCCCTGTCTGCCCTGCCTCCTTCACCCCTAGGCCTCTGCTTCACCATCAATTTCTCTCCCAGCTGGAAAGAGATTCTTATATTTCTTGCAAACAATTACTAACTTTGCAGTTAAAAACTGTTGGCTTTCTGCAAAGCCCAGAGGATCCTAGTGTAAAGAAGTGGGGTAGCTTAAGGGTGATGAAACCCATTTCCATCATTTGGTATTGCCTCTACTCATTCAATTTTGGTCTTTCTTGAAATGAGTAGAAAGAATGAGGTAGACCTCTCTGGACTGCCAAAATTTCCCTTGCAAAGTAGCTACTCAGTAAGAAATAGATCAAAAGACAGCTTTGGTACTGAAGTGCAGACTAGAAAAAAGAAAAGGTCTTAAGGCTCTATGACTGCTGCTGTTGCAAAGCCTAAAGGTAGGTGCCCAGCTCTAGGAGCAGAATTCACAGCACTACTCATCATAACCTCCTGTACAGAAAATTGGGACCTACAACAGGCACCAAACAAAGCCAAGAGATCCTGTGGCTAGGAAACTGCTTTGAGAGACTTTACCCTCGTGGTTTGGGTGCCTTTGAGAGACTCAGATTCAGGATTAGGTGTTTTTAGATAACTGCTTTCTTTTGAAGTGTGTGTGTCCAGCCACCCCAGAGTCTGTCAGGCCAGGGCCTGTCCCACCACTGAAGTCAGGAGCAGAGCATCTGTGAGACATCGGGGCAGCCCCAGCCCCAGGTTGCAGTCACCTCCCTGGAAACAGGGATGGGCTGAGTTTGGGTCACGATACAGGCCCAGAGGCAGACCCAGTTTGGTGGGGACCATGGCTAGGTATGGAGACAGACCCTGCCACGGCACTGTTGGGGCAGGGGCTGACAGCCCTGGAGTGGTGAAATGTGGTCCTGGGCTGTGGGCATGGGGATGGGTAACTCAGGGAGGGGTGAGCAGGGAAAAGCAGGGCTTGATCAAACAAGGTGTTGTGGTCTTTAGCCTGTCCTTGAATTCACCTGATTCTTCAAGCAGATCTAATTTAGATGTTATGAAAGTGACAAGAACTTGGAAACAGAGTAGGAAAGGAAAATATATCAACAAACTACATAGTGGCAGTCTTTCCTGGTTCATCTGAAATGCTCCTGCCCTCTTCCTTTGGATTAAGCCTTGAAGTTATCAGTATTACTTAATGCCAGGAAAGGCTGATGTCTGTGTTATTATTATTAACAATTTGATAACCATCCAACAGAGAAGTGGCACAGGTTTTTTTTGACAACAAAACAAAAATCGTATCAAAGAAAGAAAACTTTAATTAAAAACATTATAGCAAAGAGGGGGTTTGTGGTATATTTTGTATAGCCTCAGGAAATGCTAACTTGCCCAATATAATTTTGTTGTTCTTTATTTTATTTTTGTATTTATGAGCGTTTTCCCCCTGCTACTAGTGAAAGTAAACAGTAACACAGTTCCCTTGACTGAGTCCTAGGCAAACACAGGAGTGGTTTACCACACTCTTTGAAGGTGAATGGTAGGTCTGAGGAAGAGTTGGACTCTGTCAGGGAGGCAGATGTCTGTGTTCCCTCAGGAAAGAAATCCTGGAAAAGAAAATGAGCCGAGAGGGTATTTCACGTTCGCAGGCAGTTCCTCTTCCTGGAAATGTCCAACCCTTTCCAAGCCCTTCCATGTGGTCTCTCTCAGCAAAAGACTGCTAGCTATTTGGTATTTCCTCCAAAACTACCAAAGATTACAAGTGTGCTGTATAGGGCTCTGCTTGAAATTAACTGATGAATATTGTAATCTCTGAAGAAACAGAATTTTTAAATAAAGGAAATTATAATAGAAACAAGCAAAGCACTTGATGCAATAAGAAGTAATTACATTGGATTTCATTAGAGTAGAAAGAATTATCAGGGGTGAGGAGAGACCATGTGAGAATGAGGGAAGGAAACCAGAGACAAAGTAACAAAACCCCAGCAATTATCTCTTAAAGAATTTTAAGTCCGTATGTTTTATGAGATGTGGCATATACAGAAACTGCAGGATAGAGGCTACAAAAAGGACTGGATAATTTTTATGAAACTAGCAGTAACAGTCTGGATTTCATTTTGAATCATAACCTTTGTGTTTTTTACTACAGCAGATCGATCAGACCATATACCCATACCACATACCAGAAGAAATATGTTGAAGGCACATCAGCTTTGCAGATTTTATGACTTCAGCTGGCAGAAGGAACGTCTGCATTATACTTTAATTAGCAGGGGGAAATCACATCAAGTCCAGGGAGATGTGCCAATTTACACTAGCAGAGGAGTTAGTCCTTAATATTTTGGGATAATCGCACTTGAATGCAAATTTATAAATATTTTTAGCAGCCTGTATTCTACTCACATTATTACATACTGTAAACTAAATAATAATGTAATTCAGAGCCTATTATGAGGGCTTGTATCCTGTTAACTGGGTCTGAAAATAAAAGGGAGCTATTATGCAAATATCACACCCCTTTGAATTAATTACATATTTTAAATGATGAATTTGACCCATATTTTACATAAGTCATGCCACTTTTTTTGTTCCTATTAGCAATCAGAAAGGTTTATATTATGAACATGCTTGCCAATCACCTGACTTATCCTAAAATATTGCATTTTGTCTCCATGTAGATGTCTCCAGCTTGTGTACATGAAGGTAAAAAGGCAAAAAAAATTCCTGGGTTCATGCAGTTTTGTGTTTCACTTGAATGCAATGATAATGCACCCTTAATACTGATTTGTTTGACGCTGACCTTTTTAGTATGTAAATATATCATCTCCCCACACAGTGCAATCAACAGGGTATAGAATGATTGATTCAGGAGAAATTGCCTTGAAAACCTTAGGTAAATGCTTTTATGAAGAAGTTTGCAGGTCAAATGTAATGTGTATAATATATTCATAAAGGATGCAGTCTCAGTGCTGTAGTCTCTGACTGCAGATCATGTCTATACTCAAATGCTAATTTCCTGTTTCTGTGGTTGTTCGGAACATTTTTATTTGAAAAGAAAAGCAGTAAAGGCAGATGACTAGTAGTCCAAACCAAATAAATGCCTCTATATTGTGCAGATTTATGGACTGACTGTGTCAGAACTGATGAGGTGCAATCCTTTCAAAACCAAAATATTTCCATAATGAAAGACAGAAATAACATAAATATAGTAATTCTCTGTCATAATTTATTGCAAAAAAGATGTCTCCTAGCATGCAGATCCCTAGATTCCTGCAGTCATGAAGCCTTTATTTCTCCTAGTGAGGGCACGCCTAAAACTTTTATAAATGTGGTTTGTGCATCAGGGAGACAGATTCAGCTTCAGCTGGGTTATTATTGTGGATAGGACAGAAAAATGTCACTTAAGTGTTGTAAGGGTCCAAATTTTTTTCCCCCTGTGAATTCTGGCCTCTTTGACCATTTTCCAACGGCTGAGGTCAGTGGGCTCTACTGCTGGAGAACATCTCTGATATCCTCTGATACTTGTGAAGATAGTAGTTTGTACTGAGAGTAGGTCCTGCCTGTATTTTAGGGGAAAAAAGAGAAACCATAACAGAAACCTGCAAGTTCCCGATATTTGCTGATCACAAGTATCAATCCTGAAAAGAACAAAAACATTGAATATCAAAAGGAGATCCTGTTTATCAGTAGGTTGAACTCAAAACATTGTCGGTAGCTGCTCCAGATGGCAGCTGTTGATGCTGCTGGCGTCAATCAGTTCTCTTGTTGGAGCCATCAGAAACATCACCTGACACAAAGATCAGTCCTCTGCTGTCAAGGTGGTGCAATTGCTAGACATACCTGATAAAATAGTTGTATTCATTCTTCCTGGTGAAATAAAGGAAAACCCCCATGACACTGAGGAAATGCTAAATTCCCTGTCTGCTGAGACGTTATGGTGTCAGTCTCTGACCTTGCACAGGAAGGTGCATTTCTGACAGCCACGATACGCGGAAGGTAGCATGGCTTATCATCTTTTGCTGCTAATGCCTTATGTCTCTTGTCTTGTCAGGAATAAAAATAGAAAGTTTGAATTTCATCACGCAGTACCAAAGAAAACAAAGAACTATTCATAAAAGTGCAGCCACAAATGTATTTGACTGCAGAAGCTTTTAAAATATTTTATTTTAGTTTGTTAATAATTGTATGGTGAGCCCTTCTCTGAAATTAGAAAGATGATATATAATATGCTGCCTTGCATTTAATTAGAACATTTTATAATACTGCTTGTATGAATGAATAGCTTTGGACAAAATGCGGTTGAGTTGTTCTTAATTTGGTCACTGGAGGACTGCCATTTTTTTTCACTAACAACAATAGAAAGAGTGAAAAAAATATTATGAAAGTGGCTGGCCCAGAATCTCAGCTATCACTAAACAGCTTGGAATGACAGTGTGTAGGCATATAAATATAGACTTTTCGCTCCTGTGGATGTCTGTGTCAGGGTGGTCTCCATATTTTCCAAACTCTATTTTTCTTATAGCAGTTACTAGATTTTTAAGTCCATCAAAATACTGGAAAAACAGGAGTCAAGAAAAGTGAGTTCAATTAAACCCAAAAGACAATAGCTTTTTTTTTTTTTTAAAGCATTAGCAGATGGGCTGTAAAATATCTATGCCTATCTAAGACAATGGGTACCTGTAATGAGCTCGCCTGAGTATTTTGTATAATTTACAAAGGAAGACTGTACGAGGCTGAAAGCAGCAAAACCAAAAATATCCAGAAAAACAGCACTCTTATTTCTATAACAAGATGCATAGTGAAGTCAGAAAGAAATTATCCCACATGTATTGTACTCCTAAGAGGTATAGAACAGCAATGTAATACAAGTTTCTAAATTATAGTTCTCTAAATTAACTGTGTTTAAATGCAGTAAATTAGATGAATCCTTCATAATAAATCTTATCTCCTATAGCAGAATGCTTCTATGCAGAATGAACAATCCCTTCCCTGGAGGGAGCAGTTCTGCTTTTCAGTATCAAAAGACATCATGCACATCTGAGAACAGACCTCAGCAACTTCTATAGTCACAAAGGACTGCATAACTTGGGGAGATAGTATGTTACAGTGCTAATCATGGCAATATAACTAATAAAATGCTTGTTTTCAGCATTTTCCAGCATTATTGTACTCTGTGAGAGCTGCAGATGTGTTCATTTAATTTTTTCAGAAGCTCAGTTAATCCCATGTCTAATCTCACATACACAGAAGCAGCAAAGTGGCTGAAAAAGAAACTGCGTAAGGCTGCAGTCTTTGCCAGAGATAAGCACCCTAATTCTCCTCCCTGTTACACTAACTTGATGCCAGTGTTACTTCACTATAATTTCCTCTATCCCCATGTATAACTGGTGTGACAGAGTACAGAAGCAGGTCCAAAGGGGGATGTTTGCAGGAACTTTGTGCATTTGCTGTACCACTCTTACAAATTAAGTGTGTGGTCTGCTTCAAACATGCCCCCCACAAGAACTAGATAAGCTGGAAATACCTCAACAGAGCAGCAAAGAACACGTTTACCGTTGCACATAGGTAATACTGTCATCTCAAGTAACTACAAGAAAATTAGTATAACTGACTAAACCAGTGTTTCTTTTACCAGGAATTCTACTTCAAATTCCTTACTCATGAGAACGCTTTTCTTAATGAACAAAATTGACATTACACTGAGACATTACCTGGAAGAATATATTGCTCTAACTTGGCAAAAGAGAGTTTAAGTGCAACAGTAATCCCAGGACAGCAAATGATACAGGCTGATGTTCTGGTTAGCAGTCTTCTCTGCAAAATTTCACTTCACTGGATCTTCTTATTGTTAGTCTGGGCACTGCAGTGAAAACTGAAAACAGTCTGTAGCCCTTTTCTCTCCTGTTTTGGAAAAATATTTGGTGAATCATTAAACAATATATTTCATTCCTTTACCCTGGAGAACCTGAATGTTTTTAAGAAGCCAAGGCTGGGATATATTGCATGTCTAACCATCTTTATGCTACCTTGTTGGTTTTATGGGTTTAATTATGAGTTTAATGTCATTTCAAAATTGCCAGAAAGAAAATAAGCACTTACATGGGAGAGTAATCTTAAAAACAAACAAACAAACCCCAACAAAACAACAACAAAAAACCAAAACCAACCAACCAAGAAAAAAACCAAACAAAAAACCCTCCAACCAAAACAAAAAAAAATAAATCTTCTCAGACATACATTAGATGTCCTACAGCTATCCAACGTCATTGAGAGAAAAATATTTCTTGAAACAAGTCACAGTAAGTTCTGCCCTTACTTAACCTTCCTACTGACACACTGCTAGGCTGCCAGCAATATGATCTTTATTCCTTTGTCTCATGCTCAGCAGGCACCATTTATTTTACCTTATTAAGCTGGCAAATGCAAGGTGCTAACCACTTTATCTTGTGCTGTTTTTCACTGCAACCAACTCTTAAATTCCTTTCACCTTTTGAAATTCAATCATTGGGAAGAAATAAATATTTCTAATGAAATTTTTTTAATAACTGCAAATTTTGAAGCAAAGGGAAAAAATTGAATGTGATCTCACTGTGTGTGAGATCCTTAGTATGAATAAGAGACAAGAAGAAAATTATTGTAATCTTTGCATGCATAGCTTCTGATCATTGAATACACAGAATGTTGCCCACAGCAAGAGAAGTAAATTCAAATGTTAGTATTCCCTACTGAATAGAACTAAGAAGTAGAAGACTGCTAATGGCTTTTGAGAAATCATGTGAACATTCAGTGTTTGAAGATAAAGGAAGAACAATCCCAGGTCCTGGAAAAAAACAACCCATTAATCAGTAATGTGGGAGGTATAAATGAAGAAGCATTGGACTGACTCAGATGTTAATATGTACACCCTGTCTAATAGAGCATCATAAATAAAAATGTATCAAAATTGCTGTATTCAGGTGTGCCTGTCGGCACTGCAATATCCTTTAACTGATGACCCTATGAATTGTTATGCCAGATCACAACAAATGGTCTTCCAAATTCATCCTTTATTTCTGGCGGTGGGTATCCCCTCTGGCCAAAATCCTCCTCCTAATCCTTCTGGATTTTGGCTGAAAAGGTATTTTGATAACTGTCTGATTAAAAAAAAAAAAAAATCTAGATTTTTATTTTCAAGCACCGGATTTGGTGGAGCCAGAATTTTCTTGAATATGAGCAGTACTGAGAGGAGAAATCAGGCATGCAGAGAAAAAGAGGAATCCCTTTAAAGAACAAATTTGAGGTAGTTATTAATAATAAAAAAATTGAAAATATGATTAAATGCACAGTTTTAGGTCAATATGGCAACACGTCATATGACATCTGTGAATGAATCAGACATGACATGCACTGAAATGTGAACAAACCATTTTGCAACACAGCTTTTGATTGTATTGTAAACTACCCAAAACAGGCCTCTTGTTTAACACCAACTAAAGTATTGCCTTGGAAGCTGTGTTCTCTTTTATCTTTTCTCCTTTGGACTTGTGTATACTTTGTCCACGTTTTAAGATCACCCTGAGCCTTGTCATGCATTGCTCTGTTTATATGCCATAACACAAACCAGTGCTCTGGGTCTCTGAAGTTGGATGACACAGCTTTGGCAAATTTCCCTTCCAGTGCAAGAGGAGTCCTTGTTTTCAAAATACGGGTTATTTTCACAGCTATGTCAACAGAGATCTTAAGAGAAAATCATATCCCATTTCTGACTTTGCTGTACCTGCTGCTATCTGTTTTAAGCTGTTGTGTTGGCATACAGGCTAACATTAAAAAAAATTAAAAAAAATTGAGTGTTTTCTGTTCAACAGAAAGAGGTAACTTGATTTGAATTTTACATCACCAGAGAAGCTAGCAAAATTGATGGTGCTACAGTGTCTCACAGCTTAAAAACATTAACAAAAATAGCTGCATTTGTGTTAACACCTCATGATGAATAAACTCACATTTTCACGAGTTTTGCAGTAGACCTAATGTCTGGTGGTCTTGCTTAGAAGTCAAGAGCTCTGGATTTCATTATGTCTTATTCTGCATCTTTGAGATTCTCTCGGGTAAATCACTTTTTCTCTGTGCTGTAGTTTCCCTTCAGTAAAATGACCTTTGTGAAATGCTGTGAAGTCAATGGTTTCCCAGTGCAATGCAGTGCTGTGTGTTATTAGTGCAGAAAATTAGTGCTCTTGAACATCAATTGCTGGATTCCTGTAAATGGATGAGAGGGATGGAAACATTGACAGCTGGTTAGTACCACACACAACTCTTCACATGCAGCTGGGGTATTCTATTGAAGCCGGTCATTAGAAGTCTATATCAAGTCTTTAGTTCTGGTGTTTGCTCCTATCAACACCTACAAATAAAGACTTGCAGCCCCAACAGTTTAATCTGAAAAAAAAAAAAAAAGGAATCATTTGCTCACAGAGTTTCTCTTTAAGTAAATGTCAGACAAGTCAACATGTCAGACATGTCTCTCAGGTATTGTCAGTTGCACTGGGGCAGAGCAGCTCATTTATATCTGAGAAAAGAAAATTTGACTGTGGAGGACTCACAGTATTTGCTGTAGCTGGTGGATAACAGGAAGTGATAAAGCTTCTATAGAAATAAACTTTGTTGTTTTGATGAATTTTTAAACCACAATATTTGTTCTGGGTGATGTTAGGAGAAAGGGTAGTTAGAGGTATGGTATCAGGTTAGGGTGTTGGAGAGTGGATGCAGTTTTGAATTTTTCACTACTTTGCCCATGATTTTGGTTGTATCATCTCATGTCTTATGCCTCAACTTACTAAACAGGACTTGTAATCTTGATTTGCTTGTCATATGAGATCTAGAGTGTAAAAGTAAAAGGAGACAAGATCTGTATATTGTTGTTATTTTATAAAAACTGAGATGATAATAATAATAATAATAGGTATTTCAAGTATATTCCTTCTCGTACACTATCAAAAAGAAAAAGGCTTACATTTGAAATAAGACAAAAAGCCCCCAAAAAACCCCCAAAACAAACAAAAAAAAAACCCCTCATTTTGAAAACAGAGACCTCTGTTTTCTTTGATTTGTGAAAACAGAAATCTGAGCTACCCTTGAGACTGCACACACAGCCTTAAAACATGGCTGGTCCATGCTTAAAAAGTTAAAACCTCACAAATATTGGAAAGAAATTGGTAGAATAGTCTGCTAGACATATCTCCAATGAAGGTCAAATACCTTTTTCTTCTGCAACAGTAAATGAACATGCCTCCAGATACTGGCTGATGGATAAGTTGTTGTACTCATTTCACCAAGGGATACATTTCCACCTATAATCAGGAAATTTTGGTTTCCGTGATGAAATTAACTCTGAGGAGATTATAAATGTGGCAAGATAAGATGTAAATTGATCTTGTTTCCAAAGGAAGAAGCACTAAGGAAGCAAGAGTAATTTTTGGAGGATATATTAAGATTGTATTGTATAGAGTATTATCTAATAAGCAAGTTTTGGATCATTGTCAGTGCTGCCTATGGAATCTTCGGAATCTTTCTAGAATTACAACAGACGGTAACTAAGTGCTTAGTTTTCTCATTTAAATGTGCTTATTTTTGATAGAAATTAAAGCTGTGACAGAAACAAAGTTGTCATTCAGCTTGAGAGTAAGTAAAGGTATCTGCAACGCATACAGGTAGCGGTACCATAGTGGCATCTGTCCTGTTTCTGGTCTCACAGCTCTTCTGTTCAGAGCAGCATGTAGTACATGCTGATCTCTGAGACAAAAGTTGCTCCATTCCTTGGAAGAAAAGTTTGTGCTGTTATGGTGCCAGTTTTTATAATGGTGCAGGCTACTGGTGTCAAAAGGGACATAAAATGAACAACTAATGTGGATTCCTCAGGAAACCCCTAGGAAATGTATGCGGGTCTTGTTATCTCTGTTGCCGCAGAGGCACTGTCTGAGACATTTTCATCTATAACTGTGCACCTCTGCAGATGCATCACAGTGTTCACTCCTAACAGCTCTTGTTATTAGGCTGCAGCAAGGTGAAAGGTGTCAACTTTTCTGTTTCCTAATTATGCAGATCTTCTAAAAATATGAAACATCCCATAGAGTCTAGTAAAATTGAAGTAGTAGTCAAAATTTTGAAGAGTATGATTTTTCTCCTTGGTACTCCATTTCCAGTTATCATCCCTTTTCAGTCCATAATGGCCTTGCCCTCTGAGATTGGGCACAATATGTATGATTTTAAAAGGTCTGGATTGCTATTGATGCATTTTATTTTAACATTTATAAACCTCCTGGCATCATCAACGCAGTGTTTAGTATGATGGCTTGAATAAAGTCCATGTGCTTATTTCTTTCCAAAAGCAACCTTATGTGTTTAATGCATCTGGAAGACAAAACATGTCTCATTTATCAGGGCTTATATATTCCATGTGTCTGGATCAGAAGGCACTGCACAAGAAATTGTGTGTTATTAGGAAGCATTTCAAATAAAATTGGTTGAATAGTCTGTTCTGGAACTTGTAGTCATAGGCTATCGAAGCTGCCAGACATTGCAATCTTTGAGCAGCTGTCTCCATTACAAGATTTGTCTCTAATGCTCATATTTCCCTCCAAAGTGCCTGCAGCAGTGATGACCAAGTGACTGAATAATGCCCAATTTAGTCACATTATCTGTCTTGTCAGCCGTCTTCAATATTTCTTCCTACACCAGCTATTGTCTTCTCCATGACAGCTTGTCTCCGTACAGATTTTCCTCTTTCATTAAATATCCTTCTGCATTTTGCTCTCATTTTTTTCCAATCCACTGAATTTGCGAACAAACAAGTTAGTGTGCAGATGTGTGCAGCAGCTTAAGCTTAAGAACAGGAGCAGCTGGAAGAAACTAGAGAGTCTTACAATCGTTGCCTTTCTGGGCACAGGCTTTTTGGCATCAGTGGATGTGTGCACTCTACAGAGACAGGAGTCTTGAGAACACACAAGGACTCTCCTGTGAATTAGTGTTTTCCATCAGCTCTATGAGAGCTTGAGCTCCTTCAGAGACTCAACTGGCTACAAATCTTACTTGTCCTTGCAGCAAAAAATCAGAGACTGAATCATTTGTGTGTGCTCAGGTATGATCAGACCATATCACCATGAGGGTAGTAGTAAAATGTGGAGGTGACTGCCAGATAAGTGTGTCATAATCACAGCTTAATGGTTTTTTTATTTTACCTTTCCTTCAATCAATAACACAGCAGGAAGCACTCCATCAAGTTAGAAATGTGATGATCAGTTTGTTCGATATCTTCCTAGCCTTGCATCTTAGCTTGAAGTACAGCAAAGTCCTGCTACCTTGCTTCAAGCATGTGGGGATACAAAAATTGTTGAATGAAAGATTAAAGCAAAAAGAAGGGATTTTTTTGAGAAGGGTGATCTTCTATATCTTAGATTTATCTTTCAGTGAAGCCTTCTGCAGAAGTAAACTTATATTTTCAAAGATTTCTGTTTGAATTAATTAAATATTAAAAAAATAATTAGTGAATATCTTTTTCTCTATATTCAAGTGTTTTAAGTAAGTTTATGGTGCACTGTACAACAGCTGTTGGATTCAGTAATATATTTCCTTAGCTAAAAAAAAAATGCATTTTCAATTCCTTCAGAGAAAAAACCCAAATGTATATATTTAATACACATTTGCTTTAGAAATCAATATACTCCTGATTTATTTTATAATGCAATAACAAAACTCCATGTTATACTAATACTGTTTAGAGAATTATTTTTCTTGAAGGATCTGTAATATTCTCTACAGATATTGGGTATCTGAAGTAAATGGTTGTTCAGGGAAATAAGGGAAGCTAATCCTGCAAAATCAGGTCTGTCATTTTTGAAGAACTTTGGGTATGGTAGATATTTGCATTAGGTCTTGAAGGATATCAACAATCAAAGGAAAAAAAAGCCAACCCCCAAAAAATGTGTCTTTTGTTAAAATCTAGTGAAATTACTTTTTTTTTTTAACTGTATATAATGAGTATGTCTCCTGACAAGCTCCTTGATACCAAACCTTGAGATGAACAACCTTCTTACTAATCTTTGTCTATTATTGGTTACTGATCTCATCATAATTCAGTTTTCATTAGCAGTAGCAGTACAGACTAAAAGAAATATACTCTGAAAGTGCAATTTCTCAGAAAACTGGCACTGAAAGAGGTATAAGTATCCTGAAATATTATTTTACATGAGAAATCCTACCGTGCTCTGACAGGGTAGTAAATGCTTGTTCCAGATTATTTGTCTGTGCTCTGCTGTTGTCTCTGGTCTTCATTTCAAACCCTCTAAAGGCATTCTTCTATGCACAGTGCCCTGGTTCAAGTACTGCCATACAAATACTGACATAGACTAAAAATAAATTGAAAACCAACATAAAATAATTCCTAAAGTCTGAGAGAAAAAAACCCAAACACACCACACACTGGATAAATGGTTGCTGAATAGAGGGCTTAAACATGCAAACTTGGGTGGTTCAGGATCTTTGCTTCAGGGCATTTCACTCTCATGATGGTCCAAATCAGATGTAGTTTGATCTTGTCAGGGATTTTTGCTTTTTGAAATTCCTTTGGTAGTCTACACAAAAATCCTGATGCATACTGGATGTCACAGAAGAGGTGATGTTTGCTGACCATATCAGGAGTAAAGACTGGACAAAACCAAGCTCAGCTGACACCTGAACATGACTGATGGAGACAGCTCATCTTCCAGTCTGTGTAGCAGGAGGATGAGCTCAGCTGGCAATAGATCTGAACTAAAATAATTGCCAGTTCAGACTCATAATACTTCCTTCACTGAGACAAGGCCACAAGGCACATTGACGAGACAGTCCAAAGCATCCCAAGTGCACATAGCTGTGCTGTAGCTGTTCTGTTAAGAGCTAGGAAACTGCTGTGGGTGGGAGCTGACAGTACTGAAACACTCAGGACTCACAAACAAACTCTTAACATATGAAAGTCCAACAATTGTAAGAGAGTGCTAAACTCCATTAATTTAGAAAGCTGAGATCACCTTTGAACATTCTTTCCTCAAGAGAGAAAATGATAGCATTATCTTCTGTAGGTTTTAAATTTGTTTTTAATAACTCTAAAATTCTTTTTTTATACATTATCTTTCAGTTTTCTCTATAGCTACTCAAAGTGTGAAACCCTCCTGACAGAGATATACTGCAATAATTCACCTTCAATTTTGTTGAATACCTCCTTGTTCTTGGATAATGAGGCAGACACAAAGAGAGAAAGAGGAAATTTCAGATCTACCTTTTCCATAACTTTCAATTTTATGAAATACATCTGCTCTGGTACATTCCAGTATATCAGTTAACAAATGAAATTCCTAGGAAAACACTAGGGGTTTTAGACTATATTTAGATTTAATTTGAGATAATTCAAAATTTAATTTTTTAATGCTACCCGATTGG
>JAWWLV010000088.1:101901995-101920414 GCA_035041135.1 Platyrinchus mystaceus | reverse complement strand
GTGTCAATAGGTTTGTTACCAGCACTTCAATGTATCTGATAATGAATCTACCTTTACAATCAGAATTTCAGGACCCTTTATTTTCTCCCTATTTCCATTATTTAAGGAGGAAGGATTTTCTAAAATTGCCAGAGGAAACCAAAGGTGGCATATTGTGTCATTCTTTTATTTAAGATAGCATGCCACTAACAAAGCTCAAACACTCGATACAATATTTGAAGAGGGAATTAGATCCAAAAGCTAGGTCTGTCTTTAGCTCAGGAGTCAGACCCATTCTCTGGGTCTGCATCAACACCCTGCTTCAGGCAGAGGTCTTGACATAGGAGCTGGTGTGTATGTGGCTGCTCACACTGTTTGCCAGCCCACTTCTGGAACAATTCTGGCCTGGGCCAACTTGCGTGCTCTGGGCAATGTCTGGACAGGCCTGGGGCATAGCAGAGAGGAAGGAATATTCTCCACAGTCCACCTGAATGAGGGAACAGCTGACATACATCTGGACACGTGCTGTACCAACTGTGATTCATCAGAATAGTGCTCAAATCTCCTGGTTACTGAAACTCCTCGGAGATGACTCCCCATTGCTTCAATCTCGGATGGAGTTCATAATATCCCTTATGTGCCTGTGAACGTTTGCAAACAGCCTTTTGTTCTTTTTCCCACCCTTCTAAGAGGTCAGAAAAAACTCTTGAAGCACAGAGTATAACCTTTAATGAAAGTTGTTCTGCATTGTTAAACTGGTTCTGCTTTTCATATGCTTGATAATGCAAATATCACATTTTGTATGCTGCAAGATCACCATAGTAGTATAAGTATGGAAATACCAGAGAAGCGCCATCTGTGATGCTGAGAATCTGAATGTACAGTGTTTATTCAGCTATGAAGAGTTTATTTTGCAAATACACATCTGAATCTCTGTAGAATAAATTATGTACAAAGTGTTTCATTTTGCCAGAGAGATGTTGCATATCTAATACCTTTCCCTTCACTTCCCTGTTTTACTCATTCTTAAAGACACAGAATGGGACAGTTTGGCTTCCCAGTAGAGGCTATTTCTCTTTTTAAAATACATCCAGGGCTGTGGAGCCCTTTAGAAGTTTTTTCTGACTCAGAGGTTCTCTTGATCCATCCATGCTTTCCAGTCCAGAAGATTTCAGTGAGTTCCAAGCTCATTTCTTTTACATTTCTCTTCTATGTGCTGGATCAGACGTGTTTCTGCAGAGGAATTGGAGTGATGTACTGTAGTAAGAGTGTGGTTTACTACCCAAATCAAAATTTGTATCATATTTGTACCCATATCAATAATTTTTAACAAACATAAAGATTCAAAACTAAATCTGGAAATCCAATCAGCTTTGTGGTTTTTTAATGTTTTCTGGCAAAATGCCTCTTCTTATAGGTAAACCTGTGGTAAACTGTGGTAATAACATATTCTAGAACACAGTCTGGTATTAGAGAAGCATTTAGAAATATTTTTTCCCCTTTTTAATTTATAGGAATCGTGAGTTGGTTTTTTTTGTGAGGTGGCTTATTTATGTGCTCCCTACAAGACAGAGAAAAGAGAAATCTAGTGCTATACAGACAGTTGAATAGCTCGATGAATTTGGCCTAGGGCCTAAAAATAACGATTGTGAGTTTCTATTGTTAGACATCCAAATAAAAGCTTGCAAAACTACTGAGCAACCTTTACTGGGTTTATGGATGCTCCTTATTGAGACATCTGAATATTTCTGTTTAGGGGAATAAATATACATCATTCTGAACCTTGGGATGAAGGGTTTCTCCTTGGTATTTCATAAGGATCATTAAGTGAACAAAAATTTAGATGATCTCATATGAATAAGCGTAATGACAAGGTATTGTATGAGAACAAAAAGGTTTTTAAATTTATCCTACAGATTCCAATTTTTTCTACATATCTAAAATTTAATCATTTTTTCTTGAGCAATAATTCTCTTCAGGGATTAAATAGCTTTTGTAAAAGAATTTTGTGCAAAATCTATTTTCTAAATAAACCAATAATTTAAATCTGTCATGCTGTTTCTAGCTTGGGAAGTGTGAGGTTGTGATGATGTGAATTGGTTGTTTCAGTAGCATCTTTTTTCTGATTTCTTTGTTATTCACTCTTTCCACTATATGGAGTAATAATTTCCAGTAGATTTATCAGTTCTCTAAACACACAGCAGTCCTGTCTTTAGTCTTGAACTACTCATTTTTTAACTAATTGTTATAGAATGTGTCACCCTTGCCTCCATTTGTTAATTAATTATATGCTAATGAAGTAGCTTTCTTTCCAGCTTTTATTCTTTTGGAAACAGCACATTCTCATAATTTCTAATTTACTTATCTCCAAGTATATTGCATAAGTTCTGGGAAATATGCTGCAGGATCATTTGAAAAGCAAGTAAACAAAATAAATCAGCCAAAATAAAATATGCGGATGCAAAGAAGAAAATTAAGCATGAGAGCTGGGGAAAAATATAAGATCTTTGGCAGTCAAGGTGCAAGTATTTTTCTTCCACTTTGCATCAAGGTTTAAGCAGCATAGTATAAGCAGCAACTTAATTTGTGTTTGGCACCAGCTGCAGCAGCTAATGCAGCATTGTATTAAGCAGCATGGTCAGGGTACTGACTATTTTTTCTTTAACTCATCTTTATCTTTCTTAACTCTTTAACTTATTTTGTGACAGATTCACAAATGTTGCAGTTTCTGCTTTTTCTATTCACAACAGGAAAATGATAGTTTAGTCATTTTTATGACTCACTGACTGTTAGATATAAGGAAAATCCCAACTGTTTCATGTGCTGAAGAGGTTTGAGGCATTGCCCTTTCTTTTGCCCAGAGCGAGGGAAATGAACCATTAAGGTAAATTTACTTTTATTTGGCCCCCAATTGAGTTTAATACTAGTAATTTGTTGATTTATTTTGTGTACAAAGCAAAATGAATCACAGCAAAACAAAAAAATATTTTGCCTCGTGTCAGGCCTTTTATAGGTACAATTTGTCACAAGATTTTAGTTCTAAGTGGCATCCAAATACAAAAACATAGTACCTAAGGCCCAATCATACAAACAAAGAAGGAAAAAGTGGACAGAGCTTGTGCTGTTGTATTGTTGTATTGTCTGCCTGCTGTCTAGAAGAAGTCAAATTTGTATTTTGAAACACCAGGAACTTGTGTCTTTCAGAAGACTTTCTCCTCAGAGGAAAAGCAGAACCCACAGAGAGTTGGGACTTTGTGTATCAAAACACCATACTTATTTGGGACTGACAGCAAAAGCTCTAACTGGTCCCAAGTGAGTAGAAACTTTGACCTGAAGTGAGAGAAAGTCTACTGAGAAACAGGTGGACAATGGAAAAATAACATTCCTATAGTTCAGAGACGGAACACTCGAGAAACGTTACCTTCAGGTTAAGTAGTTCTTGTGTCAGTTCTTGATGGACAAAAAGTATGCATAGAGCAAGAGCTCAGAATTTCTGGAGGTCTTGCAAAAGCCAGAGGAGAGGGAAGATGATGTCTTAATAGCAGATAAAATCATAGATGGTTCTGATTTCTGTAAAGTCAGATATGTTTTCTTCTTTGCAGATATTGTCAGCAAATTCAAGAGAATCACTGCCAAACATGCTAAATAGAGCTGAAGGGAACTCCTCTCATCCAGAAATCTTGAGTTACACCTGAATTCTAGTTTAGGAAGAAGATAACTTTTGAACTGCAAACACTAGAATCCCTAACTACCAAAACCAGACATGGGAGAAGATATTGGTTGCAGAATCAGGAAAACTTGACTCTGTATGTATATTAAATACTTGCTTTCTCTCCAGCACAGCTTGTTGCTAGAATGGAGGAGAACAACAGTCACAGTTACTGAATTTGTTTAATCTTGGAAAAAAACTCAGGGTTCAGGTAATAATAGCTTTTTATTTAACTTCTTAAGTAAATGAATAGTATTATGTTTATATATTAATTTTAGAGTCACCAAAGTTTTCTTGATAAAATCAGTTCATATTCTTGGTATGTTCTTGAGGAATTGACTAAGATATTTGCTGCTTGTGCAATATTCCCAGATAAAATTTCAGCTTTTCTAAGGGGAAATGTATGAGAGATGTCTTCATTAATTTTCATTGCGGAGATTGGCAATCAAAGTTAAGCATTAATCTGATACACAGTTCATATGAATCAGTTATTTCAAAAACTGTAAATTTATACTGATGAGATAAAATTCATTTTACAAAAATCAGATATAAGCATCTTACCTGCTGAGAACAAAAGATTAATCCTCCTTATTTCTCTTCTTGTAATTTAAATCAGCAGGCAAAAGGTTTCCACTTTTCAGATTTTGTTCAGGGAACAAAAAATGTGGAAAGAAACTTGTTTTGTGGTTTTTTTCTCGGTATGAAATCTAAAGACTTGCCTAGTCATGTTCTCAAATCAGTCAAGTTCTCCCTTTAGAACTGCATTTCTTTTTAGGCAGCCCTTGATAATATTGCTTGGACAAGGTAAAATGAGGTACAGCAGAACAAAGATCAGCACAAATAATGCAGCACCTGTTCCATTCAATCCATTTTAACTTTTTAAATGGGAATTATGAGGACACTAATCCTCTGTCATGTAACAGCTGGATCATATGGGGAGTAATATCAGTAATTGTTAAAAGTACATCCTTAAACTCACTTAAACAGTGTACTATGAGCCCCATAGAATTCAGCTCAGAAAATAGGATATAATTGTATAGTACAATATAGAGAGAAAATAATGAAGGTGCTTAAGGATGATGTGCTGCTAGGAAAGAACATTACTTTGACATGCTGTTTTAGCTTAATTTGGTAATACAAGGAACAAAGAAATTGTCTTTTCTCTGTTACATTGCCTAGAGGATCTGGACAAACTGAATATAAATCACTTAGATATCAACAGGGCAACTTAAGGGGAAAACAGACATCTAAATTAATATGAGAGAATAAAAGTACTTCTACCTAAGCCAATTAGCTCCTTCAGAAACTAAGCTTTTTCTCAGAAAGCTCCCTCTGAGCCTGAAGTTCACCTGTCTTGCTGTTGAGGTGATAGTCTAAGGACATTTATTTAATTTAACTTTAGTCACTTTAGTCAACAGGAATTGCAGGAAAATCCTTATTCCATCTTTAAACCAGGTAAAGGGTGGCTATTTCTTCTGTTACAAGGGAAACAAAAATTGCTCAGCTGGCCAAAGGATCCTTTCTTAATGGCTTGTTCTTTCCCATATTTGACCAACACAGTGCTTCAGGCAAAGGCCTGTGACCCCAAGAAGCCTGAGATAGTAGGCAACTTAAATTGTGTTTGGCACTAGCTTCAGCAGCTAATGCAGCACTGTATCCGAACTGGTGCATCCTTAACATTGGCATTATATCCTGAGTTTGCTCCAACGAGTTTGTTGAATCTATACTGCGCTGAAGCCCCAAGGCATGGGCACATACACAGATTAAATGAGAAACATTGACTCTGAGACAGAGATTGGAGTATCCAGACAAGGATGCTGTGACTTGAGTTAATGCCTTCTGTTTGTGGTGTTGTATATGAAATTTGCACTAAAAATGCATTTACTAAATTCATGACTCATGTAGTGAAGTGCACGTCTGGGAAGCAGAAAATGTATGTGAGAGTCCCAAAGAGTCAAGGGACTAAGACCCATCCTGGAAGAGTGCTTTAACCAACATACAGAAAATGGGCAACCGTGCTCTGTAAATCTAAAAACCGTGAGGCTTTCCTTTGCACCAAAAATACAAGCCAGATGTCTAAGTGAATTGCTTTCTAGTTACAAATGTACTCATGTTTAGGAATCTAAGGTGCGTGTTTTGGCAATTAAAGCATATGTCTAAGAGAGAGAACTGATTTTAACTATACTAACCTTTCTTAACCAAACTACTTGTTTTTCAGGCAGTTGTCAGTCCCAGGCAGTCTCCAGGGTCCATATATATCTATTTCTTATGAAATGAACTGAGGCATCTAAATAAAATTCTAGGGGTTTTTTTCCCATCTGGTCCCTTTCCTTCTCATTCATTAATTTATAATATTTTCTTCTCTTCTTGTCAGGTGCTTTCTTTTGTAAGAGACCTGCAGTAAAGAATTAATGACAGAGAGTGTGTGGAGAATTAATGTTAATCTGCTACTACAATGGTATTTTTGACATAAACTCTGAAACAACAGTACCATATAATGCAAGACAGGAGTCTGGAATAACTATGAGATTACCTAGCATTTTAAGAGTCACATTAGCTGCTAAGAAATATGCTAGGGTTTTATGCAAAACAGGGGTACTGGATACAATTAAACATTGCCAAATAGGAGAGAACACCTCTTATGAAGCTGAACAGAATTTGTGACCTGCATCAAATAAAAAAACTCTTTAATAACAAGTGTATGAACTCTGTACACAGTAGCCTTGAACAGAGAGTACATTTTTTTGGCAGATATTCATCTGATCATAAGTCATCCCTATTGAGCTGACAAGGTCACTGTCCAAAAGAATTAATGCACACCTGTCATGATTCAGGAGAAAATTGAGTAAGAAGCGTAAAGATGACTTTATATCTCTGTTTGGTAGAGATGTGACTGAACCCACCTCTGGTGTATGATATGTGCGTCACCAGGTCAGGTCTGGTGTCTCCAGGTCAGGATTCATATTAATAGGTCTGAGTGGATGCAGAGGAGGCTGTAATTAGAAGCCTGGAAATGTGCTACATAGTAAAATTCTTGAGAAGTAGCTAGAGGGAAGGTTAATGGGGTACTTGACCAAACTGATGAGTATTGACTTAGAAGAGTGAAACTCACCTGAGCCTAGGAGACAAGTAACTTGTTCCTAACTCTGTGGGAAGTTAACCATGGGAAGGATTTTACAGAGCACAGTGGTGGATTCTCTATCCCTTGGCCATTTTCCCTCCACTTTGGTTTAGGTGTTTGATTTTGGTTTTTTGGAGGTGTGGTTTTTTTGTTTGGTTGGTTTTTTTGTTTGGTTTGGTTTGGTTTTTTTTCTCTCAGGTAAGCCTTAGTTTAAAGTGGATTTAATTCAGGGGATTGTCTGACATCTTCTACATGTCTCAAACTGCAGTTCTCAAGCTGCAATTAAGAAAATATTTTGGGGACAGTGATGGGTGTGTCTCTGCCAAGCCAAAAGAGTAGTGTGAGAAGAAGAGGGCATCTAAAACTGATTAGAGTCCACTTGGTGGAGAAGTGGGCTCTTACTAGAAAGCTTTAAATTCCTTAGATTTCTGCCTCCTTCCCTACTTTAAGAATCACATGCCAAGCAGATGCTTGTAGGGATGTGCAGAGGATGTACTCTGAGAAATGTGACTGCAAAGGGTGCCAGAGAGGGTTATCTCACAGATGTCTTTGGCCTTGTAACTTCTGTACTGCCTGCCTCGCACTGCCTCACGTAATACTTGATTTTTTGTTATTATACTGATCATTTAATCCATTAATAAGAATACAATACTGAAGATAAAAAAATGGAAGTTGTTTCTGAGGGTTCTGTTTTGTGACTTTGAAATCCACCCAGTTATATATTTAATGATCACTTTAAAAGGGCATTTTACAAATCATATTAATTTCTGATTGTAAAGCAGAAACTGATGAGATAACCTGTTTTCCCCAAAACAGTTTATTTCTCCTCAGATAATATTGCAATAGTGAGAAATTTCTCAACTGCCCTCTGCAAGGTCTCACAAATCATGATAGAATATTTCAAACTGGAAAGGTACGTCAAGAGCCTAAATCAGTATTTAAGACATGTCAATATATAACTCTAATATCAAAAGTATTCAGTGCTCAGAAACTCCCAGAGGCCTCTGTGAAAGCTCTCGCTACTTTGCTGAGTCTTTTAGAATAAGGTTACTTTTTCAGATTCAATAATATTGGAAAAGCCTAATTTGTGTCTTCAAGTCTTAAAAATGTTGGCTCAGTTCTTACTCATTATATGTCACTCATGTAGTCACAATTCCTAGACAGCTTGGGGCCAATAATTTTTTATATTTTTTGTTGCTATTTCATAATAAAATATTAGATTTTAATTTAAAAAAGTCTTAATGCCGTAAAATTATAGAGAAGCCAAAAGAATAATTGACTGTGAAAGTAGCTACAAAGTAGGTCATATGGCCAAAAGCAAATCTGCTTCTGTTGTGTTATCATATTCTTACAGAAGTGCTACTAATATTAAAGGTATTTAAGAAATTACAAAAGCAAGGAAAATTTAAGTTAAATGACTTGACTTGCAGAAGTGCTGAGTATCCTCAAATCTGACTCAAGTCAGGAGTAGCTACAAGCACCTAACTCTGCTGAAAATCAAGGAAAATTTTATTGCTTACTTTTAGCTTATGTTGATATGTCATTATAATACTAGGATTTCCAACAATGAGAGCTTGTGATTTCTGGCGACACAGCACTGTATGAAATCCCCAAACCTTACAAACAAGTCCACCAATAACTTTTGTTGAGACTGGTGTGAAGGTCTTGTTCCATGCTCACATTCCAGAGCTCTGCAGAAGTCTTGGCAGCCTTTTCATGGGATTGCAGTGGTCTTTGGGCAAAGCAGAGGTTATGGAGACCTTGGACTGAATGAAATGCCTCCTGAGAGGGCTTCCCACTGTTGAAGGTTCAAGGGCCATAGGCAATTACTTAATAGAAGTCAGTAAATATGCCTAGCATAAACCTCTCACTAATTGTGAGAGAAAAAAAGAGTAAAAGAATGCAAATAGCACTCCCTTAGTCTTTTCCTTCTTGACCTCGTTCCCCTGAGATTCTCTCTATTAAAGACATTGTAATATTTCTGGCACCATCTGTTCACTGGGTAAAATTGCAGGCTATGAATCTAAGACAACCGACTTGGAAAAAAAAGATTTATTTCTTTCTCAGGAGTGAAAAGAAGTTTGACATAATTTGAATGATACCTGAAAGAATAGACAAATTGAATGATTTTAACCCACCCTGAAAACAATTCAATCTGGTCCTAACTATTTTCTCTTGTTTTTCCTATTTTTTTCCTCTAGACAACCAAGGGACAAGAATCTGCTTTTCCATTTTCACACCTTTCCACTGCAAGAATAAAATAGGATTGGCATTGTTTGTTTGGTTGGGGTTTTTTTGGTTTTTTTTTTTTTTTTTTTTAGATTTTGTGCATGAGTTATATAAAACACCAAGTACTGGACTGTCTTAGATTAAAAAGCAAAATACTTCCAGGAACAGTTTAACCCTTTTCCGAATATTTTTGTTTGAATGAGATTTTGATTGGAAATACCTTGATCAAGAAGTTTAATTTTTGCTAATTGAAGGGAGAAAAAAGATGTTCAGAAAACTCATTTTACCTGCCATTCTTGGAACTCAGGAATCAATCGTTATTGTCTCAGAGAAACACATTCAATTCTTAATCAGCACATTCAAGGACTGCCATGAACCAGCAAGAGATGTAGTATTACATTTAGCTGAACTTTGATATGACTTGACAAATATGTGGAAATTCACGGTGTGTTCACAGTATTAGGTGGACTGTTTATAACCCTTTGATATTGCTTCACTGAAAACAGTGAGAGAGAACAGATAAGCACATCTGAACAATACAAAACAGTCATCTACATGACACCATATTATTACTTTTCCTCTATGTAGAAGACATTGTAACTCCTTTATTAACTACAGAAAAATATAGTGCCTTATTTATGTCCTGATCCCAGGAGGAGCAGAAGCATTTGTAATTGTTAGAGTGCCTTCTGTGCTAGAAGATGACTTCAGCAGAAGTTTTAAACGCTCAGCACCTCTCAGTTGCAAGCCATTAACATTCATCTCCCTCTGGGGAATATGGACTTACTACTCATACATGAAATGAGATGCTGCTGAGTTTAGCAGCCCTCCTAGCTCTTTCCAGCTTAGTGTCAAAATAGGTACCTAACACCAATATGTGTTTTCAACCTGGATTAAGAGGGTGCTTGAAGGGGGCTGTGCAAGACAAGGTGACAACTGTCCTGGATGGCAGACTGCTGCTTGTAAATTGCTGATGTTGCCTATCTGTAAGGGCTCCTCTCCTGTATTCTGTTCCAACTTAATCTGACAAAACAGGACGATAGGGTGCCAAGAAAGATATGAACACCCTTGTAAAAGGGAACTTCTTATTCAGCCTGAATAAGGGATGTGACATTAGATTTGAGAGGATGGCTGTCAAATTCAGATGGTCTTGTTCAGAGTCAAATGTTCAATGTTGCAGGGTCATCATGGGGTTTGGTTTGGAGGGGACTCTTGAACAAATTTTCACAGGAGATGGGTCCTCTGTTTAGAGAAGGATTAAAACCGAACTAGGTTTGGCTGTCATCTGACAGTAATAAAATGCCTCAGCTGAAGTTCGGGCTCTTGGGATACTACAGCAAAATGAAATAAATAGTTTAACTGATAATTTAGAGGAGTGACTTTCAAAAGGGTATTTGGACATAGCAAGCAAAGGATGGTTTTGCTGTGCTATTCTAAAGCCTGTGCTGCCATAACTTCACTGCCCTTTATTATCAGTTCATGCCAGAATTAAGGCTAAGTATTTCTGTCCATATTATAAGCATACTTATTTTTGTAGTGGGTAACACAGTGCAAAAAAACTCTGCCTAGACAGAGGCCACAGGGAAACCATGGAGACTGCCACCTGCCTCAGTAAAAAATGCCATTCTCAGCTGCTGAAATTCTTCTTGACTGTATGTTCCTGCCATTATAACAAAAAATGGAGGAATTTTAAAGCCAAATGGCGTGCACTGTTCACATTTACAGCTTCTGAGCTGTGGCCAAATATGTATCCCAGAGCCCCTTCTCTCCCCCTCACATGTCTCAGCACAACTGAGTCCAAAAAGCACAAGCCCTTTCCTTTTTCTTTGCTCCCTCTGTAGAAGGCAGGCACCTTGCAATGCTGTGCTGAAATACGTGGAGTGTTATTTCTAATCAATTACTTAAGATTTTAATTTCTAGGCAAATAATAATTTAGTCAATATTTCAATATATTTAACAATTTTTTTAAAACTATAAACCCAAAAGAAGCTAAAAGAAGCAATTTTTTTATTTTCTCTGCTTTAGCCTCCCAAGACAGCAAGTACAGGACAAGTACATCTATTTTTATTATCAGTAAACCAGCATTAAATCAGTATGATTCCTGAGTACTGTAACTTTGCATTGAAAGAGGGCTAAATTATTGAAGGCTAAAGTAATACATGCAACAATTATTTTATTTACTTTATAAAATATGATCAAGCCACTGAGTTAACTTGTATTTCCTCCCATTCCTGGAAAAGAATTGAAAATCATGTTGGGAATACGGTATTTTATGTTTATAAAAAAATGCAAAGTCTGGAATTCATATTCACATAAGATCATGGAATGCTTTATATTTTTCAGTAGAAAATTATCTCATGCCATTTTCATGGTTCTGTAATCGGAAATTACACAAGTCATGTTCAAAGAACTGTGGGAAAGTGAAGTGACTGGATGGTAGCACAGAGTGGAGATGAAGTGGAGAAAGAAACAGTAATCATATAAATAATAGATGAAATTGCTTTAAGTGCAAGACCAGAGTGATACAGTATGTGCCCCACAAGGCCACTGTAACTATGGCAACAATGATACATGTACCCTCTTCATTGCAGATTAGTCATATAAATAACCAAGTGATGGACCATACACAGTGTATACTTGCACTGTAGTCACTCTCTAGCTGTCTTTTTATTGCTGAGTGGACTTCGTTTCTTGTCTTTACATTTTTAGAATGTTTAAAATTCCTCCAAGGGGAAGTTCCCTCTCACTTAAGCCAAGACCATTTTTCATGAGGGGGGAGAATAGGGATGTGTGTGTGTGTCAGCATATGCACATGGGCACTGGGAACAGACATGAGCCCCAGTGCCCTTTAACCTCCCTGCTTTCAAGACTCTGGTTCTTGAGACTCACCTCTTTTGGAGAGAACTGTTTTAGGCAATATTCTAGTTTGATGCATGTATTTCACATCATTTAGACTACAAACTAGAGAGGGAGGATTATTTTGTATGTTCTCTAACTGCTTTTTATTAGCTTTGGCTGCAGTTAGGGATGAGATTTCTCAGGACATGTAATTTCCAGCTGCCTCAGAACAGACTGACCTGCTCATACTGCAGATGGATAAAGCTCTTTAAACTCTCAGTGTGCATGCCAGGCACCACAGAAGCATGAGGCTAAGAAGAATTCATACAGTTTGTTGTCTCTGTGTCTCGTAATCAAAACTTCTCTTTTATGAATCTATTCCTTTTCCTTGGTTTACAAGGATACTTACTTATTTTACCTATTTAACAGTGCAGTTATGTCCCCATCCTGATGATTGCTGTCAAAATGTAAATTGTGCCCACTTTATAAATGCCATTATTTCAGTCCTTTCTTTGAATATGTATAAATAGCTAGCAATTCTTAAAGGTCAATTCATATTCAGAATTTCTTGACTTAATTACAGAGATGAATTTTGAAGTGGCATTGTTCATCACCCTGTTACATACCATGTCACACTCCATCATTTACATTGCAGCGAGTGATTTCTTGTCCCTTTCTGGTCTACCTGTATTTTATAAATAAGGAGCTTCTTTTGTGGTTCATAGAGTATCTGAAAAGTGTATATTACATATATTCACTCTGACACCTGAGCTGTAAAAAACAAAGAATTTCCCATTCTTTAGAAACTTATATTACTATTTGCAATACAATCACTGTCTGAAAACACTGTTGAAAACAGAAGTGTATCAGTCTGAAGAAAGACAAATAAACATAAAGATACACAAAAGTGGCATAGATCTGTGGGATTTTTGTTTGAGAACATCTGTACTTACTAAACCTGTAGTGACTTAGAGTTGTTTAGGGTAACCTGGTCCCTGTAAATATGAAAAAATTGGAGAAAACTGGAGAGTTGTGTTGTGATAAACTCCATTTAAGTCCTTTCTCAGTGAAATCCTAGATAAGAATCTGCTGCCTTTGAAGGACTTATTGATTACTACTATCCTCTGATTTGCTTCTGTATTTTCTGACTTGGGAGATTTTACCAGGTGATTCACCAAGTCTGCCCTCTGCCATTACTTGGTGGTAAAGTGCCCTAACATAGCAGGTGAAGAGATCCACAGGTACTGCTAAATCCAACAGATGGAATGACAGGGTTTGGTATTATTACTACCACTAATCCAATCAACTCTCCACTTAGATGTTTTATGTTCACTGATATGGACATCCCAAGCGATGACAGTATTTAGTCATAAAATGCTCACATAAATAATTCAACTGAATTTTGCATGGTTCACACTGTAGCTACATAAAGTCAATTGCAGCCTTTTTTATGTGCAGTAAAATCCATCCTAAGTCTGAGAATACCTCATCTTCCCCAAAATGTGAATTTAATTTAATAAGCCTGATTTGTCTAAAAAAACCCACAAACAAACAAACAATGTTTTCAGCACCTGAAATTTTACAAACCATTTCTTGTTAGACTGCATAAAACAATCCATGACCCAGAACTGAATATCAGCATTTAATTGGCTATTTTTCCTCTAACATTGGCTGTTATGCACTTTTTTTCCCTCCCTCTTTCAAAGCCCTAGGTACCGAAATGAGACTCTGTGTGGGAGAGGTTTGAGATAAGAAGTTTTCTCATGCGATTGATCAGCACAATTTCCTGAGCCTCAGGAGTGCCTGAGTGTCACAAGGCAGCAGCAGCCTAGCAACTACACACATTTTCTTGTGCCTCGCTCTGGACTGGCAATGTATCCAGTTGCTCCTCAACACTCCACATAATTAGAACATTTTTTCTCTGGATGTCTTTAATGAGCAGAATGTCACCTTATAAGCTTTACCTGACTACCTTTAAAAGCGTTTTAAAAGAAAAGCTTGATGACACATAGCTCTCATTTGTATGTCCTGCTTTCTGTTTTCACTAAGTACCCAGCTGGGTCTTTGTTCCCTGGTCTGCTACATACTGCATGAGATAAGCATTCTTCACAACCATTTTGGTGGGGGTTTATTGATCAATAAGATCAACACATTATTTATTATTGTGTGACCATTTTACAGAGAATATCGTAAGCAAAATTAAACTAAAAGGAGACATAGAGAAGAACATACCTGTCAAAACGGCTGCTGCTACAAGTATCTATTTTTAAGCAGCTGTCTCACTTTTCTCAGTTATTCACTCTGTATAGAGACAAGCTACACTGAAATACACTACTGTAAGAGCAGTTACTCTTTTTTAGCAGTGACATTTTATATATTGTATAACATAATGTGTTCCTTTTGATAGAAAACACAGAGAAGGACAAGAAACAAAGTTAAAGGTGCCACAAATATTTATAGAAAGATTGTTTGAACAGGAAAATTGGAATTCACAGCAAATACCCAATGATGTTTTTTGTCTCAGTATTTCAGTCCTGTATTCATTACTCTGTCTGTTTTCATGAGAAGGAAAAAACATCCTGTGTAGAAAGACCTGTTACGTGGAAGCAAACTGAATTTCTATGTGTTTCAACCAATGGACAATTACAGATGCTTATGAAGACAGCAGTATCGTGTTCTGCTTAGAAAACCTCTTTAGAGATATGATGAGTGGACGGAAGTTGTTATGACAGAACTTCATTTCTGCTCAAACCATCTTTATGAAAACCTAATATACATTAAACCAAACGATAGATACCAAATGTCTTTCTTAATATCAAATCTTGATTAAATCATAAGAAAAGAGACCTTTGCAGTCTGTTTAATACTCCTGACTCTGCAGCCAATGAAAGCACTATGTGTAACCAAGTTTGGATTTCATACAATATAGAGCCAGATATTATCTTGTTTTGATGTGTTTATAGAGAACTAAACTCTGAGAGAGGTAGTTTTAGGCATGCCTTAAACCATTGAGTTTTTAAATGATGTTAGAAAAACATTTTCAAGTACAAACATATTCATACTATTGTTTATGGTTGTACTGGTAAACTTGTTATGGATATACAGTTTCTATACACTGTATTGACACGCTGTCATTTTGCTTGCTCTCTTTAAAGTTTCCAAGATTATAGTTTAGGTGAGTACTAGGATGGTAAAAATATCCTGAAGTGGCAAAAGCTTCTATGTGAGTTGTAATGCTAGGCCTAGATACATTTTTGTTTTAAACAAAATGGGAAGGGAAAATGAATGTCTTGTAGTCATAATGAATAATATTTTTTTCAGATTTTTGTTGCAGTTGAAAAACAGCTTTGTTAGTCCAATGAAATGGTAGTAAGGATTATAAACTAATCCTTTTGGATGAAAATGAGAAACATGAAATAGCATAATCCTTTCGGTTAGACATAACAGCTGCCAAATGCACATTGTTAAGAAACTAAGGAGAAAGGGGGAACTCTCAGCTTGTCCCCTTTATGAGCACAGGGCAGAGGCAGACAGCTACAGCCTCAGTGGAGTAGTTCTTTGGAGTGCTTAATGAACTGAGAAATTAGTTTTCTTACTTTAGAGTACTCACTTTAAAGAACACCTGGATGTCTCTGATCATTTTTACTGCATCTGCATCAGTTCAGTGTTGCAGTAAAACATTTATATTTGAAGCAAATCATTTATGCAGAACCGATAATCTGAACAATCTGAATAATCTGAATAATCTGAACTCTATTTCAAATGCCACCACCTGTAAACCAGTATTGCAGAGAGGGAAGGCTCCTGCAGCACAGTGTGGCTTTAGAGAATCGATTTAGGACAATGCCAAGAGCACTGTATAAATATCTACAATACTTAACTTAGAACATAACTTCTGACATATTAGAAGAAGATTGCCTCATCATATGTTTTAATCTGAAGGCAACTAGGTTGCTCTCACTGGTAGGATTCCTCAGAGATTTACTGTCCTACCGTGCCAACTGACGTGGTGCTAATTCAACATCCCCTCTTCCCCAGCTTTTAGGGCTACCCTGCATCTTGGTTTGGGTTAGTTGTTTTTTCTTTTGGTGGGGGGAGGGGTTGGACAGTTGTTTCTGTGTTGTTCATCCTCTTCCTTTCAATATCCTGCATTGGATTAATTTCACTGGTTTTCATGAGAATAATCTCAGATAACTGTGAGTTTGTACATATGGATTAGAAAGCTATGGGTGAGCTACTCCCCCATGTTCCTTTCCAAGTCAGTGGAGAAGAACAGGCTAGTTTACAGTTTGAATATGTCTACCTAGCCTGGTTTTGATGTCTGCATTAGAATGGGATCCATCACATCTCAGAAGTAAGTATATCTTTCCTTTGGCTCCAGGGGAAGATATATGACTCATTCATATGTAGATGTCTACACTATAGATAAACATATTTGATCAGAAGAATTGCACTTTTGAGTGCTTTGTTCAGAATGATAACAAAAAGAAAAGTCACAATGCATATCTCATGTAGTATTAAAACTTCAGATTTACTAGGAAGTTGGGAAACACAATCACACTTCTGAGGTCAGTTTAATTTTTAGGGCCTCATCTTACACCACCTAATCAACTGTAAATTTTTCTGGCAGAATGAGGCCTTGCATGAATCCTGGGATTAAAATCTCTTGAGTTAATGAGGTATTTGGTGGATACAAAGGAAGTTTCTGTAGAGATCTCTAGGTAAAATGATTTAAGTCGCTTATATGGTTGAGGTTTTTATGCCAACTTGCCAATCAATAGGACTTCTGTTCCTGTTCAGTTCATACAAGCTGAAGCAGAGTTCATTCGCTCCATTTGGTTGTGTTACAAGAACTGGAAATTCCTGCTATGAACAACACCTTGCTCTGGTGGTAACTAAATAGGGTGCCATGGGCCCCATCTACTGTTTCTGAATCAGGAAAAAATAACACATTGTCAAAATTAAGCAACAAAATACATGCCTGAAAGGAAAAGAAATAAAAGACGTATCTGCTGCTATTTTATCTTTTTCAGTTGGCTGGCAAAGTAAATTTACTGCTCGAATCTCTTTGCTTTGACCATGTCCTGTTGTTGCACTAATGGCATGAACAGCATTCTGCCTTTCCTTTGTTGTGTACTCATACTGCAAGGTGTACCAAGACAGTACACTGAGAGACTGAGGTGCATGGCTGGGGGGAATACTGCTATGGGCACCATAGCATGCTTGGGAGAGGTACGGAGAGGGGCAACTCATCGGGAACTGCAGGGTCCTTTTCTCTTTCTCCTACAAATAGTTTTGTATTCATCAATACCTCTTTTTTAGGGTTTCTTTGAAAGCTGAACCTGAATGTACAGGTCAGTTAGGACTGATCAGGCAAAACACTCAAATGTATCAGTCCTGCTATATTTACCTGTGTCTGTATTTAACTGCAGGGGAAGTGTTTAGCAGAGCTGCAGCTACAACGAGCTTTCAGACTGTTAGCCAAATCACTCATCTGAAAAAAAAAACTAACAACAAATCTCAGTTACTTTTCATTTGGAGGAAGTGGAAAACTTAGCCCAGGTTCATTATTTGATGTTTCTTGCCAGAAAACTTTCTTTTGGTGTGTGGAAAAAAAAAAGTATCATCATTACCTTAAAATTATTTTTACCAAATGAACAGTTTCTTCTGTCCCCTCACCTTTGCTTTGCAGATGTTTATCCTGTAGTACATGCCTGCACAACTAACAGAAATGAAATTTAGACTCATTATTTTCTGAGGTGGAACTAAATCACTGTAGCAGCACTAATCTAAATGAACACCATGGGGAAACAGCAGTGAATCGGCAGACCTTTTGCTGCAGCAATTTTTTCTTTGTAAGGATAATACTGTTTTCAGGATGAAAGTGCAAGAATTTGTTCAGACAGCACACTGTAAGCCACTTAGATTCTCAAATCCACATTAGGAAACTCGAAACAGATACCGTGTATTCACAAACCTTCCCCAAATGACTCCACATTTATAAGCACCAGGACAGTGGCAAGCATGCATAAAGCAGTTTGCTGAATTTAACACTTATTGCTGCCATCTACATTGGGTCTAAATTTAAATGACATTAATGGCACACAGAAAAAAAATTCCATTTAATACTGGGGAAAGTAGAAATATACTTTGTCTCTATCCACATGATCTGGTTTTGTTATAACATCAAGGTGGATTCTCCAGTTGTCCAAGGCCATATTCAAGACCACCATGGACAAAGTTTGAGATTGTGGGGGTTTATCCATTACATATGTAAAAAGTTAAATTAGTATTCTCTCATTGAAATAATAAAGCTGTATTGGTGAACACTTCTTAAGAAGCTTTTTCAGTATCTGAAGGAATAAAATGGCTTAAATCTGCAAATATTTGCAGAAATTCTGCCATATGGCACATGGAATTCATATATCAGTATTAGGAAAAATTATACCAGCTAATACCACACAGAATAAATAAGTGGCCAGTCTTCGCGAACGAAGATCTGGGAAAGGTCTTTTGACCTTTCAAGCCTGCGCAATGGATTTT
>JAWWLV010000088.1:101878585-101901766 GCA_035041135.1 Platyrinchus mystaceus | reverse complement strand
TCGAGTGACCTTCTCTTAGATGGATGGCCTTAGGGGCTGACGAGCTCCATCTGCCCGGGGGACCCTGAAGCAGGAGCAGGATTTGAACCTGTGGCCTTGGTGCTGAGAGACCAGCATCTTAACCGCTAGGCCACCAGGGGTCCCCTACACAGAATAAATATATACTTTCTTTATATCCATATATGTATGTAAATTTTTCATCCTTCCATTTCTTTGCACAAAAGGACTGGGATGTTGGGGCTCTATGCTACAAAAAAGGGAACATTCTCCTTTGACTCTGTTAAAGTGCAACAAGTCTATGGGCCTGCTCTGTTGAAAAGTATGTTAAATTTTAACCCTTCATTATAAACTATAGATGAGCTGAATTCAATAGGTGTAGGTGACCCTGACTTACGACTCTTTATTGAATTCTCTATATAATGAGAAGCTTAACTGCTTCCAAGGTCAAACTCTCAAACAAATTTTGATCCCAGAGACAGAAACAAAACATTTGTCGTGACCTTCAGTGTTTTTTTCTCTACTGAGAGCATTGTTATTTAATATATAAAGACAACCATGAGCATAAAGGTTTACACAGAGAACAAAATGCTCATTCTTGATGGCAAGAACATGAAGTCTTGTCGATTAAATAAAAACAAATGATGAAACATCAGCAAAAGTTTGGAGCAATGAGGAAGAAGGCATTGAATCAGACTGGTTCTTTTACACTATAACATGGTCCTTTTTTCAGTTGTATAAAAGGGAATGGTGGTTGCATGAGTGTTGACTGTAGGGTAGAGATGGTATTGAACTGTCTACTGTGAGTTGATTCTTCATCACGGTTTTTAATTTTATGAAATTCAAGAAACAACATTCAGAATATTTGCTGATTTATGAAACCAGTATTAATCCTGTCAATTGCACAAAGTCTGATTAATTTAACAGAGATTTTATGAGTATGTTAGAATTGTAAATATAATACAGCAGCTAGGATAATATTTTTCTGAATTTATTCTAAAACTGTATTCTAATGAATTTTAAAACTGTTTTTCTGAAAATTTTACTCCAAAACCAAGTGGTTAACTTTAAAAAGCTGTTATTATTAAGGTATTCTTCTTGTCTTATTAAAATCAGAAATTAAGTTCCTCTCAATTTTATTTGTTTTTATATTACCTCTGTTTATTGCTTTACCTATAACACTATAGTGACATTCTTCGGAAGGAATTCTAATTGCTTTGGATTATGTTTTTAATTGCTTTGTTTAAGCCTGTTGCATTGTTTTGTGGAAAATATCAGATGTCTTTCCCAAATACCCACATCAAGAACATTGCCACTGAGTCATTTAGGAAAGAGTCAGTCCCATTGTTTTCATCAACAGTCTTGAGCCTTTCCAAATTCAGATCAAAATCTGACACTCCAAAGCAGGCCTTGAGAGTATTAGAGAAATATGAATGACAGTACCCTGGACACAGCTCTTGGAGAGCTGGGCCTCGTGTGTCAGTAGGCTTAACAGGGATACGTGATTTCCACCATTATAACTTGTTTTAAAGATTATTTTATGATGGTATTAACCCCTGCTGGGAGAACATTTCTGTTCCTGTACTAATCTGTTAAAATTTAATTTTGTTTATATTGGCAGTGTAACAGCCAGTTTTAAACCGCCATGTACAGTTTCAAAAGTACACAATGTTTGCAGTTGAAAATAACATAGTTTAACTGATTTCAAACTCTCAGCACTAAGACCAAATCACACTGTCAGTGTTTCTATAAACATGACAAAAAAATTCAGCCTACAGTTCCAAAAGTTCAGTAGGAGCTGCATATATGAATATGGAGGTGGACTATGTTTGACAAGGGCTTGGCTGGTGTTAGGAGTTGGACTTCTATCATCCTTGTGGGTCCCTTCCAACTCAGGATATTCTATGATAATAGGAGCCATTATTGCTCCTCTGGATGTTAAATTGGAGGATTCAGTATTGCTTCTATGTCAGTATTAGGTTTTCATCAACATTTCTCATGTGTGTTAGTCAAGCCCTCCATCTTTATGATTTCTGATGCAGTCTGGAGGCCCTGGCCCTGCAGCTGCTCAGCCCTTAGCTTCTCAGTGTTCTCCGGGGGGGGACCAGCAGGTCTGGGGCCAATTTGGATCCTGATGGTGGAGGATGCTAAATTAAATCCCTTGAAAACAAACCTTACTATCCAAGGAAGACTCACAAAAGAGGCTTAGTATAGTGGAACATATGGAGTAGGACACAGGGAGGACTGTGCTGTTGAGAATACCTGAGACATGTCCTAGTGTGGTAGGAAGGTTGTTAAGAGTGGTCTGAACTGGGCTCTTCCCAGCTTGCAGCTGATGATTGGATCCTTCATGGCTGCAGCAGCTTGTGAAAGGACTAAACATCTGCAGAGTCACCCTGCAGCCAGAGGTAACTGTAAGGATATAGCCCAGCTGTGAGCAGGAGGCAGATTTCCCTCCAGGAGATGCATAAAGTGCAAGCTGGCTGAATTGCGGTTGCTCTGGAAACCATCCTTTGAGTAACTTTACTCTAGTAAGTGTAATTTCTCAATCATAACATTACACTAATAATGTTCTGTGTTTTAATATCCCTTTTTAGAGCCAAAAGATAAAGGGAAAAGCAGAAGTATAGCACATTGCAGACTGAAATGAGTGAACATACATTTACCTGAATAGGTATTATCGTAATAACATTAATAAGCACTGCACTAACCTTTATTTGAAGGACTAATTAAAATAATTGCAAATGCACATATTTGATGGTATGGGTGTCTAACTAGATTTTTAAAAATGTCTTCCATTTTGCCTTGGGTTTAAGGTCCGTACAAAATCCACTCACAAGCCTTGAAAAACAGTCACAGTGAAATAGTGTAATGATGGGATATTTTAAGGGACACTTCCAAATCCTCTTTAGGAAAAAATATATGTTTATAAACAAAACTATTTAAAAGGACATAAATGCATAGATATTGTTTTTAAATTCATTCAGAGCTTCTTTTTTTATTCCTATAAGAATAAAAAGCTGTCTCCTTCTGTATGTATTGTAGCTTTCACAGTGTTTTGCTGTTTGAAGTAACCCTGCTTGTAAGCAAAATGAGGCTGGTGGGTTGTCTTTTTTACCACACAAAAGGAAACAGCAATAGCATAAAAATGACAAAACAATAATCATGAAAAGCTGCATGAGATTTTTTTTATATTTTTTTTAAAGTTGTTAGAGGGGATAAAGCTTTTGTTGGAAGCAAAAAAAAGGAAATATTCAGAGGGGATAAATATCCATGGAAAACATCTGTCCCTGAAGTGAAGGGAGGCAGAAGGCAAAGACACCAGACATGTACAATTGGATAAATTCCTTTGTTGGTATTTAGGAGAGACAATTTCTTGTTTTGTAAACAAAAAAAAAAAAAAAAAGAGAGAGAGAGAATCTTAGATAAAAGGTCTTTTGCAGGTGCAGAAGCTTATCCTTTTGATGACAGATTGAGTGGGTGACAGAGTAGCTAAGAGAAGGCATTAAAAAAAGAAAGGCATTAAAATACTTATTAAAGAGGAGACAACAGAGCAATCACCAAACCACAGCATCTGATCTCTCATAGATCTAAGCCATGTAAGGTTCAGCTCTACTTGTAGTATTTTGATGCCAAGGGCGTAGATAGTAATCAGGGTGTTTTGGAGAGGCCCGTGAACTGATGAAATATGGTGGAATTGATGTTTGTGAACTTCAGTGATACATTTTTTTCTGACTAGGGTTTATGGATAGTGATTGTGGTTTATTCTATAAGGATAAGATTGGAGGAAAAGCAGTTATTGATTCAAACTCATGGGCAATTCAGATTCCTGTGTGGCCCAGATTCCTGTACACTACAGCTCTTATAGTCAAATTTAGAGACAAGAGATCTGTGGGCACCTATTATAGATTACCAAATCTCAAGGCAGATGAGGACAGCACAAACCAGTTCTTGAAGATCCATACCTAACATTTAGGACAAGAAACCTGTTCTTGTGGATAACAACTTTGGTGCTGACCAAACTCCTGACCATGACGGAATTTCAGGATGCCAAAGGACCATGATGATCTCCGTTCATGAACAAGCTCCCCAGTCCTTATGCTTACTGCCCCCCTGCTCATGTACAACACACTACATCTGATGCCCAAAACAGGGGGAATCCCAGCAGGAAACATTTGGTTTGTGCCATAAACTAGAGAAGCTGTCTGGTAATATATTTAATAGATATTTTAGTATGCTGAAGCTTTACAATGCTTTTAATGTCCAGCTGTTTTATCTGAATATGTATGGAGTGATATCTTGAATGACACATTTGGATGGTGTGAAAAACATGCACTAACTGTTCTTTGTACTGGCCTTGCAATGCTGATGAATCACATTTCTAGAGATTTCTCTCCCTCTCTCTATTTTTCACTTTCACGGATGTGCTAGTGGTGATTTGAACAACTGGGATTTTTCCACTCAGACACTTCAAACTGTGTTTAACAAAAAAAGCAAAGGGGAAAGCTGCTTTGGGTTTTCATAACACACTGCAGTGTGCTGGAAAATAGTCATTTCAAGGACAGGTAAACATAAAGAAATAAAGCAATTCTGCTGATGCTTTGCTTCTGGTGACAGAAGTTTGACTTTCCTGGTGTGCAGAAATCCAATATTTGGATTTTATTTTTTTTTTAAGAATTGAAATCTCAGACAATTTAAAGCACAGATTTGACTCTGACATGTATATATTTGTTTAGTAAAGTAAACCTTGTCATATACTCTCTAGACTGTATGTAATAGTATGGCTCCATATAGATATGACTTCAGGTGATTCAGTTAGGGCAAATTATCATATCAAATGACTACTTAGGAAGATATTAACTACTTTCATTGTATAGAAAACAATTTTCTGGGTTTTTTGGTTTGGGATTGGTTTCTTTCAGGAATCTAATATACATCTATATAATCTTATCGGATCTTTATAATTGCTGGATATATATCTCTAGCCTTTTTTACTTGGATATTTGTATCCAATATATGACCTTGTCAACAGCTTCTTCTGTCTTGACCTTAGCACTGTGTCCCATCTAGGAGCTTTCAGCAAGATCGAGAGAACTTGAATCCTATTAAAAACTTTATGTCTTTGCAGCCATGAGCATACAACAAAGTTTGCAGTGGCACATGGCCATGTTTAAAGCGTGTTTGATAGACAGGCACTATATAGGATCTTCATCTTTATATCAGGACAAAAAATCAAATGTATTTGTATATACATGGGAAGTATCCTTCTCTAAATTCAACATTTAAGTCTCCCTTCCCCCACTGCAGTTGTTAAAATTCTTATGTCAAGACCCCACTGCTTCTGCTTTAGACACACTCAATGGGATTCATTTAATCTAACTGTAATATCTTAAAATCTATACATTATGTCCTTATTTCAGCTGCGGTAGTGTTAATTTTCTTCCTAGTAGCTGGAACAGTGCTGTGTTTGGGATTTAAGATGAGAACAGTGTTGATAACACACTGATGTTTTAGTTGTTGCAGAGCAGTGCTTACACTGTATCATGGTCTTTTCAGGTTCTCATATCCCGCCAGTGAGAAGGCTGGAGAGGCACAAGAAGTTGGGAGGGGACACAGCCTGGACAGACAACCCCAAGAGACCAAAGAGATGACCCAGACTGGTCATATGGCATCATAGTCAGTATATAAACTGGGGGGAGAAGCTGGCAGGGGGCTGCTGCTCAGGAACTAACTGGGCATCACTTGGGGTGTGGTGAGCAATTGTTTTTCATTTGCATGACTTGTTTTACTTGGACTTTATTTCTTTCTCTTTTTTGTTAGTTTCCTTTTCATTAAGTTATTATTATTATTATTATCATTATTATATTTCAATTAATAAACTGTCTTTTTATCAACCCACTAGTTTTATTTTCCCAGTTCTCTCCCCCATTTCCCAGGGTGGAACGAGCAAATGTCTGTTTGGTGCCTAGTTGCCAGCTGGGATTAAGTGATGACAATTTAGATCCATTCCAAATGTTTGTCTAAGCAAAACAGCACTGAAAGTACATGTTTCTTTCCATTCTCTATTACAAGAAATGAGACAATTAAAATGTGTAACCTTTGATTCCTTGTCGCTAAATGGAGGTAAATCCCAGCCTCTATTTTCACACACTCTCTTTCCGGAGCAGCTGCTTGTTTTAGGTCACTTGTTTGTCTTTCAGTGCACCATTTGTAATTTTCTGGCTCTTAATTATAGTTACACCAACCTGGGGAGCCTAGAAACATCTTTATGAAGTACTCTAGAGAGCACTCAGAGCTACACCACTACAGAGCTTCAAGCTGCTCTGTGTAGTGACATCTCAGGTGACAGAAGCAGTACTACTACCTTAGCACAGGGAAGCCATCACAGCACCAAGCCTGACAGAGTTCAAGAAGCACTTAGAAAATTCTCTCAGGCCCCTGGTGTGATTCTCGGAGTGTCCTGCACAGGGCTAAGAGTTGGACTTCAATGATCCTTATGGGTCCCTTCCAACTCAGCATATACTATGATTCCTTATGAAAGTCGATATATGAATTTTTTTTTTAAATCCCTGAAATTGTTATTTCCAAAAGAAGGAAAACTTAAAATATTTTAGATTCAGAACCCTCAAAATGTTAATTTCAATTCTTTCTGCTCTCCTGACATCTTGAATGGAACATTCACTTTAAATTTTAATGTAGTAAAATCAGATTTGAAACATTTTAAAAATTAATGTAAAAACAAACATATTTGATATTATCAGAACAAACCAAGAAAACAACTTCAATTTATTTTGTTAACAATTTAGGCAAAACTGGCCCAAACCCAGGAAATTATTTTAGTAAAACTGCCCTTTCTGATGGAAAACTAACTGTATTTTTTTCCCTGTTCATTCATATACTTTTTCACAGAATTTTTGAAATTGTGTGTTATATTTTTTGCTACAAAACAAGAGATATTATACTACAGCTGGATTTTGTTTCCAATGAGATATTGGTGGCACAGTCTAGAAGTTTAACTGCCATGATTTTGCCAGGTTTTTTTACAATTTTGGATGCAAAGCATTGTTTTAACTTCTGAAAATATACTTCATTGCAGGACACATGGAAAAGGTAAAAGAAATGGAAATGGAAAGCATGTGTGCCTCTGTGGAATTACTCTTTTTGTCCATGTAACACTATACTGGACCATATCTCAGTAGAATAGGGAAGGTCATCTAGTTGAGTGTCAACGGAATGTGGGGAAAAAAGCTGGTGACAACTTCCTATTTATCCACTGTGACAGAAATCTTATGGAAAAATAAACATTTGAAACACCACGGAAAGAGCAATGTCTCTTGCAGGATTAAGATCAGCTCTCTTTCTCCTTGATGACTGAAGAGCCCTAAGTGGGATTTCCAAAATAAAGTATCATGGAGGTGATTTAAGTGGCTTCACGTTTCTAGCTTTTACATGTATCTGTTATGAAATACCCTTATTTGTGACAAAGTTATATGGAAGTAAAACTAGTTACAATTCTTTCTTATTTATTTGCAAGATTTAAGATTAATTCCCAAGGCTACCAAGTTGTGATGTGAAACAAATGTGAAAATTCAGCCATATGTTGCACAGCTGGACATGACAAGCAGAAAGCAAAACATGTCTTGACCTGAAACGAGGCATATCAACGAGAACTAACCTGTGGCTGAATGTCAGAAGAGACATCAAAAAATTCTACTTTCCTTTAGTTTTGCAAGCAGATGGTGAACTATTTAGGCTGGAAAGAAGGGATATTGTTTTTAGAATTCTTAGAGAATTAATTGCAGCATAATGAGCAAGAGATTTCTTTGTCTTTTGCTGGAAGGCTGTTTTTGGAATCAGTAGATCTGACACTATTCAGTTAAGTATATGAAAAAAACCAAAATGGGTTCTTTTTTTCCTCTTTTGCTAGAGCTTAGACACCTTTGAATCAAGGTTGATGTGTTGGTTTTAAAACAAACTTGCATACTCATAAAATATGGTTCCACAGTACTCTGAAAATGAAAACATAAAAAAGTGATTTCTTGTTTTTTCCTATGGAGATTTACAGTTGGTTTGCCTCTCTGGCAGGCTGCAGGGACAGTGGAAGCAACACACTCCAGAGCGGAGCAGGGTAAGGTATCTATGCAAAGAGGCTTAGAGAACATCAGTTTCGACAGTGAGGCTTAGTGTGTCCCCCAGCAAGAAGAATTGAGAGGAAGGTGTGCAGCATGGTGGCAGCCATTCACCTTTGCAGTGCATAGGAGGTGTGGAAAACCACCTGCTTTGGGCTGATTTGTATCTCCCACATAGAGTCAACATACATTACTGGAAGAGACTTGTCCAACTCCAAACTCCACTAGGTGCCAAACCCAGCTTAGCAGTCAGCTAATCTTTCTATGATGATATGACAGGGTCAGATACAGAATATCAGATGGACAGTTTGAATATTGCTATAGGATAAGTTATTATAGAATGAGAAGCCTTTAAAACTCCGCAATGGTGTTTTGGAATAGATCTCAGAATCTTAAAATCAAAGAATGGTTTGGGTTGGAAGGGACCTTTACAGGTATCTATTCCAACCTCCCTGCAATGAGTAGGGGCATCTTCAGCTAGACCAGGTTGCTCAGAGTCTCATGTTTCTAGGGATGAGTCTTCTCTTTTTATATTATTTTTCTAAGTTTTTTGAAATTACTACTCAAAATGGCACTCTTTCAAGGAGAGAATAAATGTAAATAACCATAATGTTTCAGTCATTGAAGATTAAATTCAGTTTATATAAAAACTTAAGTTATTGAGCCAGCCTTTCTTTTCTAAGAAAAAGGTTCTGAAATATATAGGGTTTAAAAAAAAAAAAAGGTGGGAAAGCAGGATACTTAAATTATACATTTCAGTGCAAGTTTTCCTTATGTTTCTCTCAGCTGATACTAGAATATCTCTCCAGCATTTTTCTTTTAGTTATACTAAAAAAATTAAATTCTTGATTTATAGCTGTTGCTTTTGTTGGTAATGCATAAAGAGCAGAATTCTCACTTCCATAGCTTTGTTGATTCTGCAGTGCTGACAATACTTACAGGTTTTCTGTCTGGCAGTAAAGGCAGGAAAAGTGACAATGACTTTGAAGAAGAAGAAATGCTGAGTGTGAAGTGTAATTTTTTAAGAGATTGTTTCCAGTGATGTGCCCTAAGGAACACTGGGTTTATTTGTCGTACTTCTTTTCAGTCTGGAAAATAAATCTTAGATTTTTGTATTTAAACCAAAAAGTATAGAAATTATACATATCTATATTATCATATATAGAAAGCAGAAAATATAGAAAGTATCAGGCACAATGTGGAAATAAGAGCCTCCCTTCCTTCATGTGAATTCCAAGTTTTGAAGATGATCAAAGTTAATCAGCATAGCTGAGAAGCATTTGGTGAACCTCCATAATAGTATGACGTAGTACATCCATATCTAGATTAGCTGCCAGTAAAAATCATGTCTACTATAGAGAATATGTGTTCTACATAGATTATGTATTTTATGTTGAAAGGTTCTTGCACTGCTATGGTGGAGCTGCTTTGTAAGATTACAAATATTTCATTGTGCTTTTATGCTGAAATTCATAAGTAAGTATTCCTATTTTTCATTATTTCTGTTATCTTTTTAAGTTATGACAGTGTATGTGAGCTAGTAGAGCTGAATAAAATCAGATGTAGAAGTAACACAGGATGGACAACCCTGTGAAGCTGAGGAGGAGGGTGAGTCAAAGTGTGTAAGGGACATGAGGTAGTAGGGGCTGGGAGTGTGGTTGGGCTGCAGAGTAAGGTGGGAGCTTTCCTGAGTGGTGTGCCTGAAGAGGCTAGATTATAACCAACAAAGTGTATAGATAAAATACTATTTTCTATCCTTTATTAAAAGGACATAAAAAAATGTAAATATTATAGCTGGATACAGGCAGGCTTACACAAAAGGACATCAAGACAGGCCTGATCAGTGTGATAGACTTTAAACATGTTTGGTTTGTGGGCAGCTCATTAAAGGGAAGCTGTAAAACAGGTCTGGAAGGGAATAAACACCTCCTCATGTGTTTCTGTTCTGAAGACCAGCATCAAAACCTGAGTGACAGGAGGAGGATGTGCCCAAGGGCACTGTGAGGATTCGGCCCCGTTACGTCTCCTGCACAACGGCAGTGAGGGGCGGAATGTGGAGAGAGATGACAGGCTCACGTGGGCAGAGCAGAAAACTTGCATTAGCAGCATTGCATAGGGATACCAGAAGGCTGAGACTACCCCTTGGCTCAGCAGAGAAAACTCACTGCCAATTTGTAGGGTATGGGGACACGCTCAGGGCAGCGAGCTCAGCTATTCTGCAGAGGACACAGCCTTGTGGTGTGGAAATGATACATCCATTCAATAAATGACACTGATGAGATCTGAGGGGAAGCCTTCCAGTACCTCTCAGCTGGCCAGATTTGATTAGAGAGCTGGGATTAGCTCAGGCTGGGAAGTTTTATAGCAAAGAATGGCTGACTCTGAAAAAAAAAAAGAGCAATGAACAGGTGAAAAGCTATTGTGTTGAGCTCAGCAGTTATAATAATAAGGAGGCTTTTAGGCATTTTTACTCTAATCAGTCTTCTATTTGCCGGCAAAACTCTGCACTACCTGTGATGATAGTTCATACCGTGTTTGATGTTAAAGTATCAGATGGCAATGTTCTTCATCTGTTGATTTGAAAACCCAGGAATACAAGCCCCTGCTCTCAGAGGCAATCTACCTTTCATGCTTTATGGAAATGAAAGTAGATTGATTTTTGTAGAGTCAAGGTTTCATGTATTCCTTAGCGAGGCTGATGCCTGCCATCTGTGCTAGGACAGAGATAGAGCCTCTGGGGCTGGCAGCACAAGTCTGGGCTTAATACTCTGTAATGTATGGTGGAAAGGACCCAGATTATGTTTGATCAAGCACAAGAATGGGCTGATAGCAACCACCAGTTACAGTCACAAGATGCTGCTTCCTTCTAGAAATATAAAAAATAAGGCTGTTTGTGAAACTGAGTAGTGAATTTAACTGAGAGTAGCACAGTTGTGGCTATGCAAGAGGAAGAGGATGGAGAGGCCAAAAACAGTAAGAAGCTATTTAATTAGCAGCATCTTTAGTACAGCAAGTCAGTGATAGGCTAAAGCCTTTCCCATCTCAGAAAGAGTTATCTTTCACATTTCAAGTTATTTCCAAAAGATAGGCAGCAAGGCCATTGCATCCACACTTAGGACCATTTGTCAGGTGGAAAAGAAGAGAGGAGGGAAATATTTTAAAGGAGAAGAACTCACACTTTTTTTAGCAATGTATGACTTCTGGAAAAGGACATTAAGTCACAGTAGGACGATTTTTCATTAATGATAAAAGTGCATCATTTTTTTCTCATCAGGATTTCATCCATCAATGGAAATGAGAAAATAAAGATGACATCCTGAGCCTACTGAAGTAAATTAAAACATTTCCAGTTATTTATTGGGGGCTATTTTTTTCTCATTACTAATTTCATCAGCAGGTAAGTATATCGAGAGAGAGAGAGAGCAAGAATGTGATGGAAATCGTCCTGATCTGACCAGAGGCATGAAGTAAGACAAAATTATGATAGTGTGTACATGAAGAGATGAGAAACCTTAATACATGGTTCATATAATACTGCTTATTAAGGTACATAGGTAGGAAATAGTAGTGCCACAAGCAATTTCAAGAAAAAGGTAAAAATTAGGTTTTGGAGGGGTTTTGTATTGTTTTGGTGGGATAAACAGATGAACACAAAGAAAACTAAAATGTCTCATTCTAGCTGCTATATAAGCTCTGAAAGGCATTTTTTTATGACAGTGTTTAAAACTCATCATATTCTTCATTGTGGACAATGAGAAAGTCCTGACTCCTGGGTTAACCACCAAAAAAAAACTATTACTACTACTCATATTACTACGTTCCAGAGTAAGAAGAACAGCAGAAATCCTTGCCTGAATAATATCCCCTTTTTTTTTTTTTTTTTTTTTTTTTTTTTTGTAGGCCCAAATCATGGTAACTTTGTACAATAATGACTGTGTCTAATTTTAAAGTTGTTGTCTATATTAAACCAGTGAACTAACAGAGCAGAAAAGTGGTTTGGACTCCCTAATCTGAGCTGTTCTTGCCCGTTATGCAACTTAGAGATTTTTGGAGATGATATTTTCAAATCCTAAGAAAACTATCTACAAGTGGGTGCGGTCTTAATAGTTAAGACAGCCAGTCCCTCCTTGTACATTTTGTATGGTCCTACACAGTAACAGTGTTTAGTAAAGGAGGCTAAATGTTTCAATACAACAGAAAGTCTAGGCAGGATTGCACTGAATGGATGTCACTCTTACTCAACAGCCTCATGAGGCAGCCTTCACCCTTTTGGTTTCCATCTCAATAGCAGAAACAATTATAGTCACATAACACTGTTTCAAAGTGAGATTTTGAAAGGGAAACTCAGTTAAGAATAGCCCCCTACTTCTTCCATTTGACCCAGACAGGAAATTTTTCTTTCTTTCATAGATCCTGGGGAAAAAATTCCACAGCTGTTTAATTCCCCAGAGGCTGGTCCACAACTGTCCTGCTGGAATGTAACCTTCTGCTTCGGCTTCAGCAGCGCTGTGCCTGTGAACCGTGATAATTTTACCGGGTGTTTATGTCCTGTCATTGAGATTTAAGGCTTCATTCGTTCCCAGCCATTCCTTTTCCTAATTTGCGAGGAAAAACTGGTTCTCACAGGCACTGCAATATTCGACCTAAACTCTGTTTATATAAAGTAATGTAAAAGTAAGGAATTGGTAGCACATCTTAGTAGGCAAATAAAGGCTGCTAGAACACATAACTTGGAGAAACCATGTTTTGCTGTAAATAACAGAGGCTGTGAAGATATTTTACCAGGTCAGCTCACTATGGCTGACATTTCTCTCTTTCTCTTGTTTCTTTTCTCAACAAGATTTTTAAAATGCAGATTATACTTTGCATCTGACACAAATAGTGCATCTGTCCCATGGTCTGCATTCCTGATAAAGTATGTAGCTTTGTGTGCCAAAGTTACGTTAGAAAGTAAAGCTCCCTAAATCCAATTCAGTAAATGAACTCTTGTCATGATGCAGAACTTTTCCTCCTCTTGTCAGAGTGTTGTCGAGGGTCCCTTTGGATAAAAAAGAATGCCACATTTTTTCATTAAAAATCTGCAGATCAAATGTGACATTTGTAGGACACTAAAGCCTGTCTCTGATGTGTACCTCTGTCTCTCGGTCACAGAAACATTTATCCCTGCTTGTTTTGCAGTTCATGTTTTCTCACTTACAAGGATGTCCTATATTTCTACTTTTACAGGCATTATTATGCAAGGCTGTAATACAAAATCATGTGATTTTTTTGATGGAAGTTAAGGATGCACAGTCTGATCCAAAGTCAATCTTGACTTCAGAAATTTTGAAACAAATCTGAGTTATGGCCCAGAAGGCAGCCCTAACATATATCATTGTATTTTTTTATTAACTCTTAGAGCATCATGCAATTAAGGTGCCATACTTATGCAGCTATCCATATTGAAAAGAATATTCAAAATATTTTATCCGTATTTAAGTATGAGAAATATCTCTTTTACAATTAAGTATGATTCACAACTCTCTAACATAATACTAAATTTAATGGCTACTTCAGCTGACTCATTCCTCAGGTTCACTTGAAATATCATATGAGATTTCAGTATAGTTATAGTCACTTGGAGAGCCTCCCTAGAGTCCTTAGCAGCTCTCTGACTTAGCCAATTAATCAAAAATTTTATTAACTTCCCCCGTCATCTCATAAGGGGAACTCAGAAAAGCAGCATATTAAAAATGACAGTTTTTTCTTTCTAGTTGCCTCTGCCTAGTTCCAAGTCTAATCAAACCCAACTGCTATTTAAAGAATCACTGAAAGCACACAATAAATTTCAGGGTGCATCAATTCTGAAAATTTAATTTTTAAAATAAATAGATTAGTTCATTTTTTTATCACTACTTATATCAATGAAGTGTTCCAAGTGATGTTTGTTTTGATTCCTTATCTATTGCTTACTGACTACTGTTAAAACAAGATCTGGTTTCCAAGGGATGATCCATACAGTTGATCTGTTTTTTGGTAATCAGACTTATAGCTATCTGGACAGAAGAATTAAAATAAGAATAAAAAACAAAAGCGGGCATATTATTAAGATGGATGTAGATGTTTCTAGCAAATAAATAAGAACTACAACACCTGTTTTTGCAACATTATCATATTGCACAGGAGAAACTCAAATGTGGCTGCCTTGTGTCTCAGTCATGGTAGTGTAATGGAGATTTAGTTCCCTCTTTCATAGTGTAATATCCTTTTACATAATTTGAAAATCAGTTCACTGCCTGAAAATTCGTGGCTTACAAATGAGTCATTATGCATATAAATCACAGTCAATCTAAAAAAAAAAAAAAGCTTTCAGAAATATCAGATATTAACTTAATTTTTATTATTAACTCTGTTTCAGTTTTCTTTTTTTTCTGTTTATTTTTTAGCTTCAGAAATTGCTAGGATTAGACTAAACCTTACATGACCTTTTTCTAGTCATTATTTACTGGGTTACCAGTTTGGCAAATGGTTGTTTTTTTCAAGAGAATTACTTCCTTCATTGAGTCATCAGTATATTTTAGTGATAAAAATTTGAAAGAAGCCAGTGGTTTGTGGTAAAACTCTAGTGACTGTAATCACAGGGTAATCAAGGTAAGTTGCTGTATATACATAAACACAGTTGCTGTGTTTATGTTTGTGGCCAATAACTTTTAAATATTTGATCAAATGAAAATATCAACCACTATTCCAAATTCTTTTGAAAGGCAAGGAAGTTTTACTCCCACTACTGTAGAAATGAGAAGCTAAGCACAGAAAAAAATGAATGATTCTCCGACAGGGATCCATGAGGAATGGTTAATTCAACTTACATCTTCCTGAGTGCTGCTCCAGTGTCTTCACCTTGAGATGACAGTTCCATTTCTTTCCATTCTCATAATTTTCATCAGACCCATCTTATAATGTTTTGTAATAAAAAATAACTTAGCAGTAAAAAAGTAGAATATCTTGTTCACTCTATTCAACAGATGCATGAGGCACAAGCCATGCTCCCAGGGAAAGTAGAATACCTGTTCTTTCAGGAAAAATGAATCACTGATGCCATCTTATTTAATGCTTTAAGCTATAAGACTCAAAGCTCTGTAATATATTAAAAAAACCAGTAAGAAATTGAAAGTATCAGTATGAAATTAAAGAAGGAAAAAAACTCACAGACCTCAAGAAATTTGCAAGAGAAGTTTTAGTTTCTAATCAAACTAGAAAAATTCCTTCCTCAGCTCTCTTGTAGGCCTCTTTAGCTACTGGAAAGCTGCTCTAAGGTCTCCTTAAAGCCCCCTTTTTTTTTTGTACCAAACACTAAAAAAAAATTTTATATAACTTTTCCCATCTTGGAAGGCACTGGAAAATCTCTCCTATTGAATGTTATTTGAATCAAAAGCAGAAAATAATCAGAACTGCATCGTGAGAAAGCCTTGACATTCACATTTACGATGGATATTTGATTTGAAACAATCAGTCAGGAAAATAAGAAAAAATGAGGCTTTTTCATCTCTTTCTTGATAGTATCAAATGTCATCTATCTATTGGAAATGCATCAATTCATTTAAGTTATTGTATCACTATGTGACAATGACCATCTACAATATGATTGAAAATCATGGCAATATTTTCATCCTTGAAAAAAAGAATAAAAGACTAGAAGATTGATTTTACCACACTTGCTGTTGATTTTTATTATAATTTGTTTTGATAAACCACATAGAGAGCATAAACACTCAGACTAGTAACTGTGAAAATTATGTACTAAAAGATAAATATGCCACAAAAATAATGTAGTGGTCCAAACACAGGAAAGAAAGGTTTGTCATTGGTTTACTCAACAGTGTATATGAAGCAGCCTAATCCACACTTCTAAATAGCACTGTCTCATTTTAGGAAATGTGTACACCAATTTCATCACTAAACAGGATGTTAGGTGAGCTCTATTTCTGCTAATATGTGCTATGCTACCACATACAGGTTTGAAGATGCTGCAGTTGTCTAACATAGCACAGCACAGCTGTAATCTAAATGTATGTGAAATCAACCAGATATGTGTATCCATGTTATATGAACTCAGTGTTCTTCACCTGATCATATCTTCAAGCATGCACAGGTGTGCAAGCTTTTGTCTCATTTTATTGTATGGGAGTTAAGTGACTATGGAAAAGGTGGAATTAATATTCATGTATAATTTATATTATTTATGGTGCTTTTTATTTTATTTTAATAATTTAATTATTTAATAGTTGTTAAAATCTAATAAAAGTGAAGAGAAAGAAATAGGAATTTTATTTTTGAAAGAAAAATTGATCATGAAATTATATATAGGTTACAACCCAAACATTGTATTGGGTGTGCATAGCAAGGTTTTGGTAGTGGGGCAGCTAAGGGGCTGGCTTTTGTGAGAAACTGCTGGAAGCTTCCCCTATATCTGGCAGAGCTAATGCCAACCAGATCCAAGATAGACCCACCGCTGGACATCACTGATGATAATGATGGATAATATAGTTAAGAAGGTGTATGTGTGTGTGTCCGTGTAAAAAAACCACACAGACAGTTTCTGTTGGGAGAGAGAAATGAGAATATGTGAGAGAAACAGTTCTGCAGATACCAGGATCAATAAAGAAGGAGGGGGAGGAGGTGCTCCAGGCACTGGAGGAGGAATTCCCCTGCAGCCCATGGTGCAGCCCATGGTGAGGCAGCCTGGCCCCTGCAGCCCATGGAGGTCCACAGGGGAGCAGAGATCCAACTGCAGACTGTGGAGGAGACTCATGTCAGGGCTGGTGGACGCCTAAAGGCGGCTATGATTTCATGGGAATCAGATTCCTGGCAGAACCTGTGGACCCATGGACAGAGTAGCCCAGGCTGGAGCAGGTTTGCTGGCAGAACTTGTGACCCCATGGGGCACACAGGATAGAACAGCCTATTCCTGAAGGACTGCAGCCCATGGAAAGGGGACTACACTGGAACAGTTCCTGAAGAGCTGCAGCCTGTGGGAAAAACTCACATTGGAGAAGTTCATGGAGGGTTGTCTGCCATGGGAGGAACCCCACGCTGGAGCTGGTAAAGAGTGTGAGGAATCCTCCCCCTGAGGGGGAGGGAGCGGCGGAAACTACGTGTGATGAATAGACCATAGCTCCCATTTCCCTGAGCCGCTGAGGGGAGGAGGGAGAGAAAACTGGGAGTGAAGTTGAGTCCAGGAAAAAGGAGAGGGGAAGGTTGTTTAAGATTCACTTTTATTTCTCATCCTACTCTGATATGATTGGTAATAAATTAAAATAATTTCCCCAAGGCAAGTCTGTTTTGCCCATGACAGTAGTTGCTGAGTGATCTCTCCCTGCCCTTATCTTGACCCATGAGCCTTTTGATATATTTTCTCTCCCCAAGCCAGCTGAGAAGGGGAGTGAAAGAGTGACTTTGGTGGTCAACACACCACGAACATGCTTGAGCTAATCAAAATATTTCAGACTCCATTAAATCCACCAATATTTTACACAGGATCAGATATTTCCATGTGAAAATTGAAGACAATCCAGAATGCTTATGGTATTTAAATACTAAATCTGGTTCAAAAATTGTTTTCACAGCCCTGCATGTAGATCGTTTCTGAAACACCTTATAAGCAAAAAAAAAAAGTATAAACTTCCCAAGTAAAGAGAGTTAAAACACAAAATTTTAACCTTCCCAAAGATATTCTTTAGAAATATACTGATTTTTTGCTCCAATAAAATGACATTTTTAACAAATGCACACTTTAAAGAAATACTAGATGGTACATTTCATTAAAATAGATTTTACAATTTTTACAATCAGTCTTGGGCAAAAATCAACAAAACTAAAAAACTATCAGAAAATATATACATTTCTACCAACAGGAAGTCACAAGCAAATGCAATTTTTTGGTAGACCATACACAAATACAATTTAGCAGGTAAGCCATTTGCATTTTAATCAGCCAGTGTTTACACATTTACCTGACTCAGTGGTTTTGGGAAAGTTAAAAGCTTCTTAAATAGGTATTTTTTACTGATGAAGAATTATTCTCTTTCAAGTAAGCATGTGCTTAGGACTTGTAACACAATTGAATGCCAGCCTCCATTTTCAGCTTAAATCCCTGTCCTGGATAAATGCCAGATTCCTAATAGCTGTTCTGTCCTCCTGCTTGGCTCATCATAGTTCACTCAGGGAAACTGCTGTTCTTCAGCTCTCATTTCGGATGCTGTGGGATGGTCTCTTCTGTAAACAGGGAGATCTTTTCTCTAGTCTTCACTAAGTCAAACACTTGTAAAATGAAGTTGATATTCCACTTGCTTAGGAAGAAGACTGGAACTAGATGTACCTCACTGATCTTAATAATGTTATTTATTTCAGTGGGTTTAGGGTTGGTTTTCCATTCAAAGTGTTCAAATGTAAGGACAGGTTCTCTAATTATGCAAAAATTAATCTTAGCATTTACAAAACAAAACAAAAACACCCATAAAAAACCACCACAAGCAAAAAACCAAAAAAAAAATCTGCACAGCCAGTAAAATATAGTGCATTTCTTTTACTTAGGACTGACTTATCGGACAACATTAGTACAAACGTGCAATTGAAACTAAATAAATAATAGTATTTGCAGTAGTGTTTTTAAAAGCCATGTAAGAGGGCTCAAAGAAATGATAAGTCTTGTATGATTTATCCATATTATCCTACCTCAGATGTCCTACTTCAAGTCATTTAATAGCATTTTTTGCAGGATATTTTGGCATGTGATATTGACCACGTCTGCAATGTGCCTTACATCCACCCCCAGCCAGGTATGTTTCTTCAACTATTGATATTCTGAATTTGGACCTTTATGTTCTAGTCCTGGATCTATAGTAGGTATCTTTTTCTTTTTTCCAGTTACGCCATGTACCATCTTCTTTCCATTAAATACATTTTAAGGTCTCCTACCTGAAATTTTAAAGAACTTTTCTCTCCAACCCAATGAGGAAAAGCTTTATTCTAACCAGTCTCACTGGCCCTTACTTGTATTCTTGGCCAGAATCAATTGATCTTGAAATAACAGAATGCTACTAAGTTTCACAGAGTCAATGAAGCATTATTGGGAAGAGACCTGTGGAGGTTATGTAGTCCAAGCTCTACCTCAGAACACAACTAGTTGCCAAAGTTGCCATTAAATGTCCAAAGTTAAAATTAAAACAAAAGTTAAGAAATCTTCAAAGATGTGTCAAAATACTGATAATAAGCAATAACGTATAATAAGATCAAAATTATTTCCTTCACATGTAAAATTTCTTTTAAGAGCACAATATTCCTTTAAGTTTTCTGAAAGCAAAAGTGATCCCGAGAATACACCATTGCTCATTTAGGCATTATTACAGAAAAATCTCAACTATTCAATTTAAAAATGCTAACTGTAATATAGAATTACATTTTACAATGTAGAATTTCTATTAAAGGATAAATGTTGTGAAAGTAGAGTTCAAAACAAATGTTTTGATAGAAATTGGTTTCTATGGTAAAATTTTATATAATCAGTTCTTACAGAAATAGCAGAAACATTCTTGATGAAGAATTCTTCATTTTCTATTTTGTCTCATCTAACAGATTTTCACTGTCATTAATTACTAGTAGGACAGAATTTGTAGATAACGACAATCTGTCTCAGAACTGGAAACTCCACATTTAATGACAAGCTATCTTAGTGCATGGATTGCTCCTTTTTTTAATTTTTTGTTTCTTTTTTTTATTTTCCATAGGATTCTATGTAGACAGTAGAAAAGTTAGAATATCTGGCCCCTCTCCTCACACACAGAGATATCTTGGAGTGTTTTATTAAAATATGTTATGGTCGTACCAGGTAAGTTCTTCCTACAACTTACTCAAGAATTTATCAGCAGTGTTACCAGAAATAGATGTTATCTACTGAGTTAATTAGTTAATTCCTACTAATTGTCATAAGTTTGAAATCCAGCCATCAGTTAGGAATAAGCTGCCACAGTTCCCTGCTATAGAGGAACCCAAACTAGAAAGAATCAAATCTTAAATATGATAAGGCTGACATTGGTTCAGTTGGCCAAATATTTAGATAGAGCATTGTTTCAGTAAAATTATGTTTTCAGTGAATTTTTGCGGTTCCCTTCTTATACTGTATAGTGTAGAGAACAAGAAAGGTTTAAATTTTTTGGTAATATAGAACTTTAAATATGTTTTCCTTTTATTTTTTCCAAGACCTAAGAACACAATGAATGTTGTAGACAATTGTAGTAAATTATAAGGTATATTCAGACTAGTCTACAAAAGAAAAATGGCAGCACCATGTAACTAAAAATGTTAATCCTTTATATGGTATATCTCAAACAGAGAACAATCCAAGGTTCTTGGCGGAAAACTGCAGTGTGTTATTTATAACTATGATAGGAATTTTTTAAAATTGCCAGAAGTTAAATCTGGAACAATATATTTCCTTTATTGAAAATTAATCATAAAGCCTTTTGCTATTTTTTATTGTATACATGAATATTTGCACAATTATATGCTTTTTTAAAAACTTTTATTATCTTTGAACTGAAAAATATTCTGCAGAGTTTTCCTATTGCTACAGCTACAGATGCTCTAGTTCTCTAATGTGTGTATGGAAAGAAGGATAAAACCAGTCTGCTAATGCTTACAAGAATTTTTAAATTACCATCTATCCAATATACTGCATGGGGATATAATTCTCCAATTAAAACATAGATGCACATTCTGCTAGTGAGAGATTGGTATACAGCTGCCTAGTTACAAGAACTGAAAATGAATTTTGATTTATTGGTCTGTTAAGGAATTTAGAATCAGATTATCTGCTTCCAGAAAGGAGGCATCCAAATATCTGCATTCCCATGTTTTGTAGAAGCCATCTCAGGACTGCCTTCTGCAATGCACTGTCCCAAATGCTTACCACATACTGTTTCTTGAGTTACCTCTGCTGAAACTGTTTTGCATGAGGAAATGCATAATGGCATATAATTGTCTATACATCATTATTAAAAAGATATTTTCAAAGTAGAGATCAGACAAAGAGTAACTTTTCAGGAATTCTTGCAAATACAGTGGGGACACCACACTATGCAAGGAAAAAAATGTGGTCCAGCATGCACTGAATTGGTGTGTAGCTTCTATTTGATACATTTTGGAAAGTGTATGTGACCCAAAGTTAACGTTACTAACTGTGATGTTCACAATAATACAGGGAAAAAGAGTTGCTTATTCAGGAACTTTCTCCCTTGTGCTGTGTGTGTGTAGGGGGGTTGATAACATAAAGTCCAAGATTTAATTGTCTCATACCTTTGTATTGTTGGTTTTTCCAGCTGTAGTCCTTTGTCCTGTATTTGGTTTGCCTTCACTGTGCTGCAGTTCTTGAGGATATAAAGTTTACTGACCGTATGATAGACCATTATTTTATTGTGAGCTGTTTTCCTTTTTCATGAAAGGCTGTTAAGTTTATATGTTCTTTATTTTACTTTGTATCTTTAAGAAGCTCAGAGAAGTATTCATATTCTCAACATATGTGAGGCAAGATTTGTCAGCGTAAATAATTTATTTTGTAGATATCAGTTGTAGCTGAAGAAAGCCTGGGCACTTTCTGGTTCATAAAATCTCCACTGTGCTGCTAATCCGAAAGAGTGTCAGTAACTCTCATAAAAGGTTTGGTTTTTGTCTCCCTGAAAACATCAACACTTAATTATGTAGCCCATCACAGCTACTCCACTATACTTTAAACACTGATTAAAAGGCTGAAAATTCAAACCTTTGTGCTAGGCTTTTAAGGTTATAAAGGTGTAAACAAAAGCAAGTTTGTCCCCTTCCCAGGGTAGGAAGGATGAAGGTGAGCACAGTTAATCCTTTGAGCATCTATGACAGGTTAGATGCAGGACAGGCATCGCTGAGTGAAATCCCATGGTAGATACTCAGGCTGTGCTGCTTTCCATAGAAATTCAGATTTTCATAAGGTGCAAAAGCTGCTGCAAATTGTGTGGTGGAGACTGGTACCCTCCCCAGACTGACAAACAAGGAGGAACTTTTCCAGCTGTCCCTTCTCTCCCTCTTATGGCACACAGCCCACACACTCATTTCTAATTTTCAGTCTCAGCTCCTGGAGGCAGTATAAATTTACAGTTATCGAATAGCATTTAAAGATAGTCAATATTTTACTCAGAAAACATTTAACTGCTTTTCTCCCACGGCTGGCAAACAGTGACCTTTCCATTTTAAACTCAAATGATGAGCAAAGAAGTGACTGCACAAGTGGGAACACTGTCAAGAACTTAAAGCTAATTCAGAGCTCAGTGTCTGAACTATTCAGTAACCATGAGCTGAGCCCAGTCGTGATATGGCAGGGTGCAAATTTGTAAAATGCAACAAACAGTGGATGCTGGATAGAGGTAGCAGGGTGTGGTAAAAATGCATTTATTTTGCTTGTAATTGGAATTTTGCAAAACAAACAAACAAAAAGGTATTTTTAGTATAACTGCAAGGATTTCAGAAGGAAAGAAGAGATGTTTTGGCCTTGTCTTCTTGCTTAGGAAAGGCAAGAATTTAGTCCTTTCAGTCTGAACTGCAGTTTTGCCTTAGAAAGAATCCAAGCACCTTGTGCATGCATACTGAAAAGTCTTAAAAGTATTCATTGCAGAAAAGTGGGATGTCTTACTGCCCCCATCTTGCTGCCAAATGACTTTGCTTACATACTGATTCCCTATTCAGGGATATGCCTCAGTGACCTGCATTTGACTAATTAAGGTTTGAAAATTCAACTTTCTAATCCGTACCTTAAATCCATAAATGATAGGTGAGAAAATTTATGCTCCTGTGAATATCTCTGTACCTCACAATGAGACCTATGCATTAGCCTTTGAAGACTTCTGTAGTAATGAATCAGAGTGCTATAAACACTTATGAGTGATCTCTTCTAACTTCATTAATGACTCTACTCATGTCATGGCTAGGCTTCGCGAACGAAGATTTGGGAAGGGTTCTACCCACGCTTGCTACAGGCTCGCTGATGGCTGAA
>JAWWLV010000088.1:101835072-101845204 GCA_035041135.1 Platyrinchus mystaceus | reverse complement strand
ACATGGTTCAGGAGTCCAGAGGAAATGCTGGCAATGGGAGCAAGTCCAGTGCTGCACATTCCTCATTTTCATGCTTTCAGTGATCCAATTAAGCCCTTGGTATTATTGCAACTTTTTAAAGGCAATGTGTTTTCAGTGACCTAGTTTTTGCAAAATATTTGCTAGGCTTTGCAGACAATTTTGTTTCTAAATGGTCCTTCTTACGTTTTATAAGCAAGATCTTAGTCAAATCTGGAAGAAATCTATCCTTTCCCCTCCGTTGTCTCTACAGGAAAGATTTTCAAGAGAACACCAAATAAGCAAGTTGGAAAGGGTGATCCATGGATGTGTTTCAGAATTTACCCCATTTGGAACAGGAAAATAGGAGATTGTGGCCCCACAGAGTTGCAAAAACGGTGGTAGGCAAAGAACTGTCTGAGGTAGGCTAACAAAAATAAATCGCGAAGTGGGATGTGAGAGGAAGCGCTTTCTTGTGCCTACCTAAGCACAAGAAGAAAATGCACTAGCCTTCAGTCCTCTCAAATAGGTTGAGAAAGCAGGAGGCTGACATTGTTTTCTATGATTGCTTCTAGTAAGGTGATGAGGTTGAGGGGCAGTGTAAACTTATGTCCTTTGTTTTGATAACTTATTGATCTTTATAATAACTGTAATGGACTTTACACTGAAAGATGGTGGAAATGTGCTCACACATAAATGCATGGCTGTCTCCTTACCATGAAAGTGTTTGTGTGTTTTCTAAGGGGAGACTTCTGCAGAATTCGTCGGGGCTCTGCTTTGCTCTTCCTACACTAATTCTGGAAAACTCATCCCAGTGGCTTGGTAGAAGAGTAATCAAAGGGAATCATTACAAACGTGATGACCATATGAAACACTTTTCAAAAACAAGGCATGTCTGTGGAAAAGGAAGGGAGACCAGACAAACATGAGCAGCCTGTTGCTCACTTCTGTAGTTGTGAAGGGCTCTGCAGACACCCAGATCCAGTTGAAGGGAAATGTGTAATTCAGGATGAGAGTCCACCTCTGCTCCAATGCAGCCTTTTGCTTGCATGGAGGAGTTATCCAAGCCTCAAGGGGACCAAAGGACCCCTGGCTACTTGGTCAAGACAGACGTTTGAAGTGTGTGTGGTTAACTTAAAGGTAATGCATCCATGTCAGTCTTTCCTATTTGACAGTTTCCAAGAGTCTTAAAAGTTAAACTAGAAAGGAAAAAAAAAGAGGTCTCAGAAACAAAATAAGATGCAGTTTGGGATAATTCTGGATTCAAAACTTGTTTTTGTCACAGACTTTTTTGTTACATTTCTGTGTTTGTTGTAAAGTGCCATTTCAGTTTTCCTAGGGTTGTTCCATAGGAATATTAAAGAAAAAGTAACTTTGAAAAAGTAACGTTGAAAAAGTATCAAATATTCTTGGCCCTATAAGATTATTAAAGGAATAGGTAGACTGGCATTTGTAAAACATTTATGCATGAGGAATAGGTTTGGTTTAATATTTTTACCATGTCAACAGTTGCTTTATTTTCCCTTGGTTTAGGAGATTTGGGGCTTCTTGTTGATATTCTCATATTGCAAGTGGAGTACTCCACTGGAATTGGAATGACAGCAGTCAGGGAACAGTTGTTTCCTCATGTTTAGATATTAAAATAGAAGCTCAGCTGATGTCTCTAAACCTGTCCCAAGAGATGAAAGCACCTCTTTGAGTGTACATCTCATCAGTAACTCTCACCAGTTCTTTCCTCTACCAAGAAACTTTGTGGAAATAAAGTTATGGAAAAGAAAGATCATTATCATTTTAAATTAAAATTATATGCAATTATGTTTAAAATCTTGCCTTCTCTTTTTTTTTTTTGCATGCTATATGCACACCACTGTGAAATAAAATAAAATATGGTGTCCCTAGACTTCTACAAAAGGATTCCCTTCAAAACCGTCTAAACCCAATTTGCTATGTCTCTGCCTGCAGGAAGAATATTAACACATACTGTAAATCTTCCTGGTTCTATCATTTTCTTTGGCTGTTTAAACTGCTTTGAGACAGTGAGTAGCAAACATAAAATATGTTGTTGCATTCTGTATGCATCTGTAATTGTGACGCTTTTCTAAATGAAAAAGATTATACTTCAAGTCCTAGTTTTCATCTGGGCACCACAAAGCCAAGGTGCCATTAGTTCTGCAGCTCAGTCCCAGGTCCCAGTCTTGTGTGTTGCTGATATTCATTAGCTCGCAGGTTCTTCACTACCGTAACCTGTGGAATTGTCTCCAGAAGTAAATTGTCTCCAAATGTGATTGAAGTGACTACAAGGATTGTGGGACCCTTCCCAAAAGGTAATATTAATTCTCGTGAAGAAACTACATCAGGTTTTTCTTCTGCTGTTCTAGTTAGCACTCCAGCACCACCCATCAAGCATTTAATCTTAAGTAAACCATGTCATACTTTCACATCATGTCATATACATTTTTACATTCACACTGTGAAAATAAGCCCAAGTTACTGTCAAGTTGACAGTGCAGTTAGAAAACATTTGGGATACGGAGCTTGAAGCATTCACATTTATTGTCAGTTCGCTGCTGGAGATTTGATACTGGACACATTCAATTTAGGTCTTATCTATTCTGTCCACTTCTTGTCTCTAATATATTTTAGTTTTCAATATTGGTTTCCATCAAAACTGTGATTACTTGATATACTCATGGTCACAAGCAGTTTTGGCTCCCAGAATAGCCATTACATGTTTCAGGATCTTTATTGCAAATTTAGAACATTCTTGCTTTTATTGAATACTTTCTACTAAAGGTGAATACTGACAGTACCTCATGCATGGACCCTGTATGAAAATAACAACATCAAAAAGAAAAACTTCAGTCTATAGCCCTAACAAAAGATAATTGCTAGGAAGCTGTGTAGGGATGGGGACCAAAGAAATCATTCTCACTGCATACAGTAGTTGTCTGCAGGAGACCTCTGATTGAGGTGGGTCTTGGGGAAGGCGAAGAGAATATAAGTTGGAGGCTTCTGTAGCATCAGTCACAGACTGTCCTTGCCTCTATCCTTCTGCTGGATGCCACCATGCTGGGGATGCTGCTTTGTGGCCTCTGTAGCCCTGCAGGCAAGGGCAGGCAGGGGCAGGCTTCCACGTCTTCTGCACCAGGGTCATCACAAGCACTGACAAAATAATTTGCTGTCAAACCTGGTGTTTATCTATATGGCAAGATGATCTCTAGCAATCTGATTTTGAGTGTCTCCTAAGGATGAATTTAGCATGGGGGACCATGAACGTACAAATACAGTGTGATGATGGCAGAGACACATTCCAGCACCCTTCTGGGTTAGAGGCCAACCTGGACTTCATTCTCCAGACTATCTCTCTCTCAGAAGGAGTAGGCATATGACCATTAGTTTGTCCAATTATGGAATCAGGTGATTCAAGCTAATTCAAGCTGTCAAAATGCTTCAGCATTTGATCAAGCTATGTCAGGAGAACAGTTGTATCTGATTAACTAAGGAAAGATTGCTTGTGGTTTTAAATGGAACATAAAATAAAAAGCTTAGTGTTTGTTTGTCACTGACACATTTTACCTCTCCTAAATGACGAACTAAGAACAGCTTTGAGTTAGGTAAAAAAAAAAAAATGAAGACAAAGGGAAATTATGCATATTTCATTGTTCTTTACAACAACTAGGATTTTTAATTACAGAAAACACTCATCATGTATTAGCAATCAAATACAGACAATATACAGCACAACAAAGTAGAATGAATAATCTGAAGTCTTGCCAGACTAATAAGAATAACTAATCTATGAATCAAAGGATAATTGAATATTCTCCAGTATCTTCCCTGCTTTCAACTATTTAATCCAAGTACCTTCTTCAAATGAGAAAATCTATTTTATCCGAAAAAAGCTCATGTTTATTAACACAAAAATCAGAGCACTAAAACAACCACTAGACAGGAATTTGCATAACAGAAAACTGACTGTTTCATAATTTTCTCTGCTGGAAGATGGAAATTTTTTTTACTTGTCTCCTTTTTCCCCTTTACATTTTTCCTTTTCTTTGCAGTCCCCCAAAATTTAACACAGCTCACTAGGGACAGCTGCCTGGTCGCAGTCCGTGCAGTTCTATTTTCAAGTATTTAATTCGCCTCAGAAGAGCAATTAGCTATATGTACAGCCTTTTTATCTGTACTTTTTTCTGAAAACTGTGTAATTGATGCAATATAGAAAATATAAAATGTCATGTGAAGTAATTGTAAGACGAGATAGTGATAAACCTCTTATGTTTAAGAAAAAAATATTTCTGATCAATCTAAGGGAAGAATATATATATATTTGTAAAAAAAAAATGCCTGATTTTATCTGTTATTGTATTCAAATGAATAAATATAGCAATTAGAAAAAAACCAATTTAAAAATATATATATCTTGAATGTTTTACCATAAAAAATAAACTTTTCATTATTTTGAATAATATTAGCCCTAGTGATAGGGATATCATCTTGTGAAATATATATATAATCTTGTAGCCATCACAACACCTATTTTTTAAAACTGTTTCCTCCCAGGGAACATATATCATTTTAGTCCCAGTGTTTCACAAGAAATTGATATGACTTCATTTTTAATTTTTAAAACCCTGGAAATATCAAATAAAGATGACAATGTGGAAAACAAAGTTATGTATGCCATAGCTCTAACATAATTTTCACCTTGGAGTATGAATAATAGATCATAGATTTTTTTTTTAAATTGGGCTAAATATTAAGCTTACATAAAACAATTCACCTCAATGGTTAAATCTTCAAATAGTCCAATTCGCAATCAACTGTTCTGAACTACATCTGAGCCCATGATCTCTGTATAAGAAGGTATCTTTATGTGAGTCATGGTGTTGATCTTCATGTTTCTCTCTCTGCCACAATTCTTTTTCTTTTCTTCTCTTTAAACAGTAAATATTTTGTCCCCTTTCAGTTTCTAAGAGAATGGTTTGCTGTGGATGACTGACAGTGCAGATGTATATGTATTTATCTGCTTTCCATTACTTCTATCACTTTTCTGTTATAAAGTGTGGGTGGTGTCAATCACAAGATAAGTTTGATCTATTTGAAACAAAAGACTGGGGTTTTGTACTTACAGATACTTACTGCATGAATAGGTAGTTACCACATCACATATCATATTAACGGTATGGTAAACTAAAGGTTAAAAATGCTCGCATTTAGTTTTCAAAATAAGACTCTAAAATCTTTAATATTTGAGCATCTACTTTTCAAGGGCACAAATGGTGGTGTGATACTGCCTCTCTGCAGAAACAGCCAGCAGCTGTTGGTGCTGTACTTTTAAAACACAAAATGCTTTTAAAGCAGTGGAGGTGAAACTCTGCACTGAAATCAATAGCATCTTGAAAGGAATAAGAATATCTGCCGGAACAAAAGGAGACAATCCATAGGGACAACAGAGTAGTCTTCAGTAAAGCTAGTCATTGAAAGCAAACTGAGTGATTTAATACTAAAACTGAATCTATATAGTAAAATAATACTGTACATCTATATTGTAAAATAATAAAGAATTAAACTCTTTCTATATATCTTCTCTGTAATTAACAAGAAGTTTAAAATCTGCTCTAGGATTTAGTACAAATGTAGACAGGCAATGCACAGCTGCAGAGTTCAAGTTATTGCTTCAGCCTCTTTTTCCTGTCCTCAGGCAAAGGAAGAGAACATGAGAACGAGCCTGTGATAAACCTACTGTGTTTCTGAATTTCTGCGCCCAAAGGGGCGGGTGAGAGTGGGAGGCAGCTGCAGCAAAATCAAAAACATTTAATTTTTTTTCTGACAATTGAGAGTGCGTTCCAAAGGACTCCAATTTAAACTGGATTTCAGCCCTCGTAGTCCTCAGAATTCCCTCAATTTAAAGTGGCACATAAAACCCATAACAAAATGCTATTGCACCATGGGTGGAAAAAAGTTGTTTGGAAAAGACTGATGTGAGTAGTTTTTAATATCCCATTTCCAATCATCAGTAATCTAATTCAAACAGACTGCAGCCATGTTTTATAACCACACTTTAATAAAAAATCATAATGAATTCATTGTTTTAAACTTTTATTCACGCTGTATCTGTGACAAACCTGTGCTCTTATCTCTGACTGGAATTTAAATAGGTGGCAGTTTTCTGTGTACCTCAATACCCCCCTATTCTCCTTTTTCCTTTTAACACAGCCCTACTTTCACAAACGTTTAGCAAAACACTGAAACACTTAAGTCTCTACATTATACAATACTGATTGCTCACTGCTGTCACTTTCTTTCTACAATGACCTTACTGTGCTAAGGTGACCAGAAACGCTCACGGCATATTAAATGTAACCTCATTAAGGGATATAAATGTTCAACTACTATTGTTTTACTTGTATCTCACACTATGGGACAAATCAGCTTTTGGCTGTGTGCATGGACTTCACTGACCTACTATTTTTTAGAGCATAATTTGGCTGACTATGTCCAGGGAGGATGTAGTGTTAGTATTTCTCTTTCTGTTTGTTTCATGGAAATTAGTGTGGGAGAGGGTATACAGCAATATGTCTTCTGTTGTGGAAATATTTGTTGGTCCTTACTATGATACAAATGCAGAACATTACTGCAATATTTATTAGTGCAATTCTAAGGATGGGCAGGAGCAGAGTGGAAATGCTGCTACAGGGCTCCCTGAAAAATAATGCCAAGGATTTCTTTCTTAACATTCAGCATGAAATTCCCAGTTCAAAAGCAGTGCAACATGCTTCTCCTAGTAGTGATCCATCTTTTCCCTCTTTTAACCTCATTTGAACATTCGTAGCCTCTTACAGTTTCTTTCCCTCCACATCACCTCTTTTAATCCATCTGTCTGTCTTCATAACACTTCCTGTTGCTCTTTTCTACACTCCTGAGAGTATCTTTCTGTTTTGGAGGAGCTTTGAAGCACATACAATTGTTGCAGGTGGGGTCACAGCAGGGCTTCAGAGAAAGACATTATTATTGGCACTCCCTGCTCCATGATGAGATCCTTCACAGGATGCCATTTTAATCTTTAGTGGCCATTCAGCCGTTATATCAGGTTTTATTTCAGATTTTGTTTACAGACTTCATGAAACCAAAATTATCCATCTGTTATGGAATCAGCGATGTTGTGCTCTGCAGGAAAGGTGCATAGTGAAAGTACAAGGGCTGATGACTTTAAAATAAAAGAAGGTAGATCATACTAGCTATAAGGAAGAAGCTTTTTACTAAGAGGGTGGTGAAACACTGGAACAGGTTGCCCAGAAAGGTGGTGAATGCCCTATCTCTCAAAACATTGAAGGCCAGATTGAACGGGGCTCTGAGAAAACCAATATACTTGAAGATGTCCCTCTTATTTCAGGAGGGTAGGGCTAGATGACCTTTAAAAGTCCCTTCCAACCCAAAGCATTCTATGATTCATTCACTTCACGGTCCCACATAAGAGGCAGTAAGACAACCAGGTTTGGCTCCCTCTGTCCTTTTCCCTTCAGGCTTTGTTGTCCCAGTTGTCCTGTGCTGACACACCATGCTCCAGGGTGCATCACACGTAACCTCAGACTATCATTTTCCAATTAAGCTCTTCCCCTGAGCACCTCTAAATCACATGTTTTTCTAATTTCTGCTTTTGTATATATTTGCGTTTTCCATCCTGGAAAACGGATGGGATTTTGGTGTATATCCAAGTAGGAGATGATGTATAGATTTACCCATGCTGTAGACATCAACTTTTCGTCATCTCTTTAATTCTTTTTCCAGACATGCCAAAGGAGCTAAAGAATATTTTGTGTTCTGAAAGGCAATAAAAGCACACTGGAAAGACTGAATGGTTAAGAATACAGCCAGCAGAAAGCAGCACACTTCCAAGTGCCCTCTTTGCTTGCAGTCCTGCTACTTTGAGAGCTCACAGTCTACAAGGAAGAGTCACAAATAGGAGCAAAACATACAAATTCAAGATCCCTTCCATCCTATCTGCTGCTTGATTATTATCTTACCTTTTAATGTAAGTTATGTACAGTTGCATGGAATATACAATATCTTTCTGAATTAAAAAAGTTACTAAACACTGACTATAGAGGATAAACTACGCAGTCATCAGTCGTACACAGTTCAACTCTGTTTCCTTGCTAACATCAAAACTAAATGTTCTAGAGAAGTTTTTCAAAGCACAAACAAGAATATGAGGAGGAAATATCTGCACACACCTAGATAATTTCCTTCTCAATTTAACAAAAATATATGTTCATGAAATGAAAATGCAAATCCAGTGCAAATCTTGTAAAGGATTTTCTGTCTACAGAGAGGTCCAAAGCATGTAAAGATTCCCCACCAATCACAAGTATTACTCCAATATCCAGAAGATTGGATTTAAAAGGATTTTTGTGGTCACCACTGCTTTCCCTGCTTTAAAGTCATACTCCTTCATATCTTGGTAGGCATGATTTGAAGAACTGAGAGAGCAACAAATCAAAACACAGACAAAAATACCCAAGCAAACAAACAGAAAATAAATCAAAACCATGGAATAGAAATCAGTTACTGAAGAAATCTCAGCAACTAAATTTCAGCAGAAACAATGTCAGACATCAAATAGGAGAGGAAAACATATTCCTCCAGGCCCCATAGTGGATATTGTTTTTATCCAAAACTAGCAATGGCAATTCTGTAGCTCAACATTAGCACATCAAATTCAGTAGCATAAATCAAAACAAAACCTTCTAAAATCATTCATAGAAATGATACAAATTCAAAATGGGTATTAAGAACTTCATTCCAGTGCAAGCCGTAGCAAATCATAGACTAGACTGTATCCAATATTCAGTGATTCACACTGTGGGTGAACCCTGCTTTGTAAAAGGCTGAAAAATCTCCCTTCTCTACCTCCTAGTTTTCCTAGGCATTGCAGAGCTGGTAGCAAACCCCATTTACTCTCCAAGCTCAGGGCTCTCCATCTGCTGCTGACCTTTGCTGGGACAGGAGCAAGAAAGAGCCAAGTGACCTCAGAAAACAAGATCATTTTTAAAGCACCCAAATCCTTTGAAGGCGATGCAGGAAAGGCCAGGAACCTCGTACTTCTCCAATTTGTCAGTTTGAAATAGTTTTATAATACAAATTATTTCTTCTTTTCTGCTACTTACTTACAATTTAAGGAATTATGGAAATGATACCTTACATTTTGTAACTTCGTATTTTTCACCTGTTTCTGTGCATCTCTAATCCTTGTCAAAGAAATTTGTGCGGGGATATAAAATAGCACCTGACGAGTTTTGAGCTTGTGTGGGATGAGTTTCTCTTTATTTAGAATTTTTGCAGGAAACAGTTATTCAGACTGAAAGTTGCACAGGCTAGGTAGGCAGCACATAAAAATAGTTGGAAACAGCTCAAATACAGAAATACGAGTTTTTCCAATGCCTTAAAACTTCATCCCTGACATCCTAAAATTCATACGTAATTATCACAGACCAGATCTTCGCATTTTATATTTGTCTATTCTCTGCTACCCCAACATTCCATGAATTTGAAAATGAAGGACTAAGCAGATCTATGTGCTCTAGCTAAAGGCACTAAGTGATAGCCCATGGCCACAGGAGACAATGGTAGAAACTGTTGCGGTCTTCAGATCATAGGACTAAAAGAGCGTTATGCTTTTCAGTAAAATGAAAATCATGTCTACATATAGACTGACTGATACTGGAAAGACTCAATACTTTCTGGAACTGATGATAGTACTTAACCACAATCTCCTGGTACAGCCACATTTTATTTTAAAATTCTCCTTGTTATGTCTTTGTCTGTTCTCCACTTCTGTTATTAAATATACCCATTTGTGACATCCTGTACATTTATCTGCCAGGTGAAAGATCATTTTTCTGTGATTACCACTCATTTGTTGTAACATGAAGGATAGCTGATCCTTGTAGCAGTGGGATTTTAAGGTTAAAGTGAAAACATGTGGTTAAAATGGCTTTTTGCATTGTCTGTAAAAGTCCCCGCTTTTCTTCTTCCCAAAAACCCCTTCGAAAGGCGTTATCTCTTAAGCAGGAATGTCCCGGGAAGATACCTGGGTCTCCTGGATTGGCTACTGTTAACCCTTTCCTATTGG
>JAWWLV010000088.1:101796827-101834294 GCA_035041135.1 Platyrinchus mystaceus | reverse complement strand
CCCTTCAGCCGTCAGAAATGGCTCCGAAACATGGCTAAGGAATCAGAAGCTGGTGCACCCCCAAACCGTGGGGGTAGCCCGCCAGAGATCCTTAATGAGACTCTTTCTTGAAAGATTCTCTTCATAGGTAATTCTGCTTAATATAAATTTTATGGCATAGCAAGCAGGGTTGTGTTCTTCATCTCCTTTTATTGCTAGAGCATTTATACTAAGTACAATAATATTAGTAATATTCTATTACATTTGCAGAGTATTTTCCATTTCAGCTTTTTCAAATAATTTATGAAAAACATTTAGCATGCTGTAGTTTTGTGAGGAGCCTTCTGATTACCAGTCTTATCTCTGCACAGTTGGACCCATGTTTCTCATATGTCCTGTAAGCTGTTGCAGTTCATTATCACCAGTTAAAAATATCTCATCATACAGCTCGGTTCATGTAAACAGATAAAATTATGTCAAACTCACAGAATTTTGGTCCATTTCTGCCAGTAGTTTGGTAGATATAATAATTCTCCAGGCTTCAGTTTTAATAATCCAAAAAGACTATTGTTGCTTATGAATGTGTTCAAAAGGGAGCTGATTCTCTTCTTCCATTATTCCCTGCCCCCTCTGTCAGTATTTGTTTCATTGTTAGAAATTTTCCCAATTTGTGAGGTGGAGCAGTGAACAAGGTCACCTACCTAGATAAAACTTTATCTCTAGGAGCACTAAGGCATAGTCTATGCTTTTCTTCTTTGACATAGAAACACAGAATAACTTAGGTAGAAAGGGTCCTGGGATCCAAGGTCCTCCTCAAAAAAAATCTGTCCTGCTCATGGCCTTGGCCAGGTGAGTTTTGAATATCTCCAAGGAGTCATGACCCTTATCATCTGTATTTTTTAATGAATGGTTGCTCTAACTATAGGAAAGTATGGTCAAAACACAACTCTTCATCACTGGTTGTGAAGGATATGCTGTTCCTGTGCTGCCAGAGCTGAAGACCTCCCTCCAATCTGGACATAGCAGAGATGCTCTTCAGGAAGGGAAGGGCAGACAAGCAACCTACATGTCTTGCCATCCAGAGCTCAGGCTTTACCTTCTGCCTGCTTGTTTTTCACCCGTCTGTGGTTACAACACACATCTGCTCAACTATTCATGGGCACAAGTGATTAGGTGAAGTAATCACTTAGTTAGACTTTGAAAGAAGATAACAAATCAAACCAATTCTGTCCCTCCCAGATATGGTATCCCATGCTCTCCACAGAGAGCACTTCAAACCCTGATTACAGGTTTTTAAGCATAAGTATAAATCAGTCTTCTCCTTCCACTGGAACAAAGTGGTTTTGCTGTTTTTATTCTCCCCTAAAGAAAAAAGCCTGTTTCAGTTGCACTGGATATCAAAAATACCATCAAAACATGATCTGAAACAGTATATAATTATTTTTTCATTTCAGATCAGTCTTTGACAGACATGCCTGAAGGCAAAATAGAATCATATCCGTAACAACCTTCTAGCAGTTGAAATCTATAAACAGCTTATACAATGTGCAAATTGCTATTTCAACAAATCAGGAAGGCTTAAAATAAATCTCTGAAAAGTAAACTAACTAAATTAAACTCTGAACAGTGAGCACATTCAGTAGCAGAGAAAAATGGACAGTCATTTAATAAACCTCGTTTTAATTGCATTCATTTTGTTAAAGGAAATATTCCAAAATGAATAAAGTTTGTGTTGGTTCTTCTAAATGTTGCACTGAAGTCAGACCAACTACACTGACTTACTTCTAAAGACCACAAAAACTCAGTCATGTCATGAGCGTAAGAAATGGGAACTTAGATACCACCCTACAATACATATCCTGAGTACGTTCTCAAATTACAGAAGAGCCTGGGGACAAGTAACGTTGTAAATAACCAAAACTCTATTGTCTAAAATTGAGCTATATCTTCTGTTGTAGCATCTCCTTTGGGCTTTATTCTTGCAATTTTTGCTAGAGCAGAAACATTTCAGACTTCTCAGTGAAACTATACCTCTAGGAGGGATATTCAGAGTACAAAGCTCAGATTTTTTTTCAGCATCGGGAAACTGGGTGTTCTGAAGAATCTGATTAGAACTAGTGTGTGAATCATAAGGTCAACAAATGCAGAGACAATATGTTTCATTTAGGCAGCTAGTCATCCTCAGGGACACATCGATGGCCTTAACTGTCCATAAAGATAAGTTAAAAAATCTATTCTTAGAATTCAGTGCAAGGACCCAGTCAGGCACCCTTTTTATTTTCTGCTTTAGTTTATTTACTAGTTTCACTTGTCTGAGAAACAGATATTGATGCTGTATAATGAAGAAAAAGAAGTTGAGTCCAAAGGGAGACAGATCCTCTGTTTCTTCATCAATCTGAACTCTAACCACACATCACTGGACTGCATTTCCCAGGGAGGAGATGGTGCAACCAGGGGGTGCAAACCCCTCCCCTACACCTCCCAGGGCACAGGACAGCCTCCTCAACAGCCCATGTGTGCCCCACTGCTGGGCTGCATCTCAAAGATGGCTTGATATATACCCAGAAGATGGTAAAGCCTCTTTACTCCATGGACTGATAACATAGGGATCCATTAATGGCTGAAAGGAAATAAAGATCCCTGTGTCTTTCCTGTGGTTAAATAATGCAAGCGTCTGTGTCAGGTCTGGAGCTGATTCAACAAGTAGTCCTATTGCTATGGAAAAAAACATGGCATAACTTTATGATATGGCATGGCATGACCACTTTGTACTTAACAAAGGAAAAATAAAACCCAAAGTAGGAACTGATTTCATTGCATTCAGGAATTTTTTTGGTCCAGTGAAAAGTAATATTTGTTAAACCAATGGAATAATGACAATAGTTACCAGATTATTGTCAGATTGCTGAAATCTTTACATATGCTGTTTGTCTATGGATGAGACACTTAGAATTATGTGGTTGTCTAATTTCCAGATTTTGTAATGAAAATTTGATGCTATAAAAAAAGCATTATGCAAACTCAGCAGTATATAAGTGGGGAGTTTTCTGTTACAAGCAATACCTATGTTTTGACTACAGTTGTATAACAGTGAATTAAAATATAATGATTATACAAAATATCAAAGTTAAATCAAGGGATGCATCTGTACAAAATGAAACACAGGCATGTGTGCTTTCTCATGGGTTATGAAAATATGTACTTAAATATTTTAGCAGACTTTTGTGTTCTCCATTAAGTAAAAATATACTCTGCCAGTTATGCTAGTAAAGCTTAAAGCATTTAGAGCAGCAGCATTTCTTCAAGATTTAGCATGCATGACTCCTAGCTAATATTCCCTTGGTATTTTTTAAAAAACTGAATTATCTATTTATGTTTAAATTCTGAAACATGTTTCATTGAGGTTGCTAGTGCAAAGTTTTACTGAAGCTTTTTAATCCATTTCAGCTTTAGCAAATATTCTCCACAGTATTTCAGCTGAAAGCTTTCCTGTTTGTCTCAATTTACTGTGAATAAATTTGTTTCTACAATTAACACACAGGCCCCGAAAGCCAGAAATACCCTAAATTAGTGGTACAGTGCATTTTGGGATGTAACTTTATTACTAAATCTAAGTAGTAGAACTATGAACAAGAAGCTTATTTTAAGTATTAGGCAGCTTGCAAGACAGAGTTGAAACTTCCCAAAGGAAATATGATGATCTTTACATATTTCACTAATGAAACCTACTTCAAGCAATGTGAGGCATTATGTAACATTCAAAAATAAAGGAGATAAAACAGCTTTCTTTTTGTAAAAAAACCCTTTTATATAAGCCTGTTGAAGCTTATGTGCCAATTATGAGTACTCATCCTGTCATTTAAACTCTTGTAGACAAGGATAGAACCTTTTGTTGTTACAGTTGTGGCTATTTGTGGGAGCAAGCAAGAAATATCATGGGGGTTTTGAGCTTTCATCAGCCGGTGCATGTGCAAATCAAGAGAGCTGATTCCTCTTTACATAGTTGCTTCATGTGAAAAACATGAGCAGCACTGGGTGCAGGGAGAGCATATTTGGCTGGTGTGAGCCAGAGAAAATCTGTCTATTGTGCTCAAAGACAGTGGTCTTCCACAAAGCCCTGGAGAGAAATTTGCAGTGCTGTTATACATGAGACTGAATAATTCAGCTTATATTTCTTTTATGTGTCACAAGGCAGTGGCAACAAATGAAAGATATTTGTTAAAGCAACTTGATGTTTAGGTTTTTTGGGGAAATACAGCATCTCTCACGATAAATGAACTCCTTCTTTGGGAGCACGCAGGGCCGTGCCTGCTGCCAGCTTCTGAGCAAAGAGTAAGCAGTTTGTGAAAGCTTTAGCACAGCATTTCCTTGCCTTTACGATTTTGTCACCACGTCAGCATTTTAACATCACATGAAACTTAATTTTTTTTTTCATAATAACATAATCTAAATCGAGAGTTTAGTTTCTTAAGTTATAATGAGAATTCTATACATAGTTCCAGCTCCAGGCAGGGCACCATCTGCAGCACTGGTTGTTAAGCAAACATTGCCACATTAGTCACTAGACAGGTACAAAATAAACGCTATCAAAATGTAAAAAAGAAAATTGAGCAACAGATTTGTGGGAAAAATGAGTCTCTGAAGTTCATATCAGCTAGACATATAAAACAGGAATTTTTAACATTTTCTTAATCTGAATTTGTTTGTTTTTCATAATACATTAAACAAACAGATCTTTTTCTAATATTTCCATTTCTTACAATGGTCTGGAACAGATATAATAATATATAGAAAAATCATACAATCATACTCGTGAGGTTTACCTCCTTCCTAACAGAAATAATAATCTGATTTTTGTTGTTATCCACATGTTTATTTTTATATCAACATTATATTGTCACCGTAGACATCAATGGCTAGTACTACTTACTGTGAGATAGTAGGGCAGCTGCTCACCAACAGTGAAATGGATTTGTCACTCAAGTCCCTGGGTAAGATGGATGGATTTTGACCTGCATAATGGGCTTTTCCTCTTCTGGAAAACTGGGAGACAAAGGAGAAATCTGTAGTACTCTTGCACTGTTTGGCTCAGAGCTGTGGGAGCTGCATATGCCTTTTCTGAGAGCTGGGAAAGGTTGGTGCATCCCATCTTTTGGACATAACCAGTAAATGTGAGGGAATTGTCTTGGGTAGGTATGACTTTGCTTTCAATCATTCTTTTGTTGGCACTTATTTTTCCATTTTTACATTAGAAAAGGATGAGTAGAGGTTTCTTTTTTACCCTCTCAGCCCAAGTCATAGCCTCAATTTTTTCTATCATGGACTCTTTTTAGAATTTCCTCTTCAGTGCAAATTTCCTTTTCAGTATTTTTTTAATATATGTTCATTATACTTATCTTTGCTGTCTTTTTTTCTGAGCCATCCATTCTTTGTGAGCTGATTCAAAGTGTGTATGGCTCATGTATCCATTTTTTCAAGACAGTGAAACCTTCATTATTTTCCATTCCATTTTATACTCTAGGTATTCTAGCAATATCTTCACTTTCTTAGTGGATGCTGCACATTAAAAAACTTTTTTTTATTGAGCTCTCCATAATGACATCAAGTATTTCCCCTTTGTGGTTGCAATTAATTTTGGATGAGTTGACCTGTATGAGCAACTGAAATGAATATTGTCAACACGTATGGTCAACTTTGACTTGTGCATTGTTCACTTACAGTTTTGTTAGCTTCCACTGAAATTTAGAGATATTTCTTGGACTTCTGTAACAAGTTTGTATTTGCCAGCTGTAAATTTGTCACCTAACGAATCATTTCCTTTCCAAAGCATGGGAAATTGCACAAAGCAGGACGAGATATATTAAATATAACACTTGTTTCCAAAAGGAGACTTGTGGCAGTCCAATATTATTTGGAATACTTGGAACAGACACATGGTTAGATGGTAAGGTGTCTACAATTTCATGTGCAATTTCACATTTCTCATGAAGAGTCATACCAATGAAAATTGAAAAGGTTCCAGGCAAAATAAAAACATCTCAAATAAGAGAGCATTTTGCTTAAATCTGAAAACATCAGATACACTAGTTCTTCCCCCAACACCAAGGCCATTTCAAAGCCATGTTGATGAGCACATGGAGTCATGGCTAGGCTCTGTGAACATTTTAAATAAGCTAATCTTTTTTTCAGATTATATTTCAACTAATTCTTTTCTGTGCAGAAAAATGACCATTTCTCAATTTTCTGATTTTCTTTCCAGAGGGATGAAATTAACCTTACCACTGTAAAGGATTTAGCTGGAGGAACAGGTCCAGGTTGGTGTACTATATGTCAGGAAAGATGCTGACAAAAATGACAAAGCCTAGAAAAAATTACTTTTGGAAAAAGATAGGATGAATTGACATTATTTATCCTGATAGAGAAAAGACCACAGAGAACTTACTAATAGTTTGGAAATACACAAAAAATTTCTTCCTATATGGGGGTACATGATATGCACACAGCAAAAGCAATGAGCTTAAATAACATACAAAAATGTTCAGTTTATACATTATCAAAGATTCGGTTTAGACATTATTATTACTGATGAAAGTAGTGGACCTTGGGAGCTGATTGCCTAGAGATTATGCAGTCTCTGCTAACAGACATCTTTAAGAAGCAGTAAGTCAAATATCTGATAGGAGGGTTACAGTTCCTATTTTCAGGCATGAAACTGGGATAAAAATATTTTTGAGACACTGTTATTTCTTCCTTCAAAGTTCTGATTTTTATTAATACTTTTTTTGTCTCATTCCATGACTACTCATTTCTTTAGTCAGCTCTTGTAAGGGATGTTACCTTCTTCTGATTCTTTCTGTTAACTGTCTTCTGATTTCTGATGTATTAAGCAATACGGTGTCAACTGGTTTTCTGTCTTTCCCCATAATGCTATTCAAGTCTTGCTTAGAGTTTCTAATTTGTCATTAATTTTATTTTACTGTGAATACAGCACTAAAAATAATCACAGTCTCAGAACATATGTTAATGTCCCATAATGTATAATGATTCTTCTAATGGTTCAGGTTTGAAATGGAATAATATTCCTAGACTAATCACCTCATCAAAGCATCATAATGGCAACCTCAAGTCGTCTCTGTAGCTGTGAACTCAAAGCATTGCACCACTCTAAATCTCACAGTTGACCTTCTAATGCCTCCATAGCAGAAGCTTCAACAACCTTAAGCTGAAATAATGTTGCCAATGCATATTCATCTATCATTATCAGCTAGGTCTCCACAAATCTTCACTGGTTCTCTCCTGGGACTATTGATGTCACATGAACACCACTCTCATGTGAGCAAAGAGTGCATGAAAGCGACAAATATAACTATTCTCTAAGGTTGCACATCAAAATGGATGTCTTCACAATGTTTTTGTGATTTTTTTTTAACTGAAGAATTATGCTCCATGCACATTCAGCAAATACTAAACACACCTTCAGTTCTTATGTTGTAACTGGGAAAATGTCTAGCTAGCTAATATGATTCCTATCTGTTTTGCTGATGTTTATGTCTGGTTTATTTCTTAATTTAGATTTTATGTCAGAATGAGATATGTCTTTGCTTTTACGTATACAGGACTAGCTGTGTTTCGGTTTTCAGCCTAAATGTAAATTTCCTGCTTTGCTTGGTCATTAACAAAAGAATATGTAAGTTTTTCCTTGTGATAGGAGATGCAATACTTAAACAGACAGCAAATATTGTGAATGAATACGCTGAGCTAGAAAGGGCTATTACATAATTATATAATACAATTATATTGTCTAACTATATTGTGCATTGTATATTGTATATTTTTATAAAGCTTGTTGAGGACAATGAAATCTTTGCAATGCAGAATGGCAGAGAGTTTTTGTCTCATTTAAGGAAAGAAGTTTGAAAAAATCTCTCAGCTAATTCAATTTTCTTAGAAACTACAGTTCCGCTTAAATTAAAGCAAGGTAGTGACCAAAGGCGCTGTCTAATCCACACTGATGGATTAATTTCTTTCCAAAACCAAGCTCTCTAAAGTCTTCAGAAGAACTGTATGGGTAATTTTTGTAATGACAAAATGCTTCAGGTATTAAAAGGCTTCACTTAGCTCTAAAACCTGAGAACCCTGCAAGAAACTGTGGAGAAATACATTTGCTCTATGACAAAATATTATCCTTACCTTTGTTACCTAAAGTGCAGTCAGAGAAAGGCAGGTTTTTAAAACTCAAAAATGGTTCCTTTTTGTCAGTTCTAATTGGCAGTGAAGCATTTGCTATGCATTCACAATATTTAAATGCAGAAGAAGATGCACTACTCTCCAGCCTGTCCTTGTGCCTTAATGAGTCTGTCAAAGAAGTATACTGAAATATAGCATTAATATAAGGGGCAAAGCAAAAGTAATAACTATTTCTTATAATTCCTCCATAATTCAGCAAACCAAGCAGAGCAATAAGACAGCATTTCCAGGATGGTAAAATAAGATAGGCATTGTTTCAATTCATGGATCAAATAGATTACCATATAAACACAAAAATAAAGAAAAAGTAGAAATAAAGCCACACTTTTTGTGTGATTTTTATTTAGTTTTCTTCCAAACCCACAAAAGGTGAATCTATCAGAAAAAGGATGAGGTAAATCTCCTTTTATTCAAATTACGATTCTTGTGAGCAAGCTTTTCTTAGAAGAATATGAATATTAATTCACAAAGAATAGACTTCTTAAAAATGGCAAAGACAAAGAGAGGTTCTAAGAAAAAGTCTGTTAAATGTCATAGTTTCCTAAATGGTCTTAAGCTCTCTTTTCTTTATATGTATCAGTTGCCTAGTAAGATTTCAAGCCCTGACTCAGGCTACCAGCAGAGTTTCTTTTGTAAAATCTGTTTAATATGAGAATTCTAAGGCACACATCTGTTTGCAAGATCAAGACAGAGGTTTTATTTTCCCAGGTCATAGAATATTCTTAGTTGAAAGGGCCCCACAAGACTCATCAAGTTCAACTCCTGGCAGGTAGAACAGTATCTTTTGGTAGCCTTGGAAGACCACACATACCATACCAGCTATACAAATAAAGAATAATGAAAACTTACATTTAAAAAATAATTTATTATATTAATTAAATATGGTAATTTTAATATGTAATTTGACAAGTCCATTTCCATTTAATCTACAAATGGTTTCACAGTTCTACCATTAGAAGTGAAATCTATTTATTTCCCTTAATCCCAAATTATATTCTCCATTCTCATTAGTTGCAGACTTCCTTCCTCTCCTCTACCTGCAGACCAGATGACAATCAAATATTTATTTTCTGATCTTAGAAATACTCATGTCTCTTTGATGTTTAGTATTAAAGTCCAGGTCCAGCTAAGGCAGAATATTTGCACTCTCCTTTTTCTTTCAACTCTTCAGTTGCGGGGTCTGAGAGACACAAATTTAGTTTTCATCTCTGCAGAGAAGAACATGTCTTCCTTTGATCATATCTCTGAAAGAGTTCACAAGATTCTGGGTACCATCACCTACTCACTGACATGTTTCTAACCCATGTTCTCTCAAATGGTGCAGAGGCAAGATTTCTCATAAAAGAGATACTTCACTTAATCCTCCTTTAACTGCCCAGCCCAACCAACAGGTCTAGACCCCTGGACCTTTGAGTTGTAATTCTCCTTTTCAATTCTTATCATCCCAGTGCTATAACATATCAGTACTAAATCATTGTTCCCTAAACAACTCTCTGGGCAGTGTTTTCTTGTATTTGTTAGTACAAAGCACAGCAAACTTTTTTTTCCTGGAAACTGCTGCTGTATAAATAATATCTTCAGGATCTCTTGTGTGTTTGCTTTTTATCATGGAGATAGGAGAAGAAGAGACACAGAATGATGACAAAAAATGAATTTTGTCAAATACTTCATTGACATTTCCATATTGGCAGTTGGTCCAGCTGTTTATTAAAGGAAAACTCTTTGATCTACTGTATTTCTAGACATTCAAACAGTTTTAGTAATTAGTGCAGTCACCTCTCTGGAAATTGTTAAGGATGTGAAAAGAATAGATTCCTTACAAAACAATGATATTCTTGATGATAACATACTTGAATAATTTCACTTCTCCTCCTAAGCCCTACTTTAATGACCATTCTCTCCTGAGAGGTCTCTGAAGTTCAGCTGATATGGTTTTCTTTGACGAAAGCAAGGTAGCATGGATGGGTTTTGATTAAAAATATTTTTATGATATTGGAGATATACCTGTTAAAACAAAAATGTTCCCTTCAAAAGGTATTCATCATGAAAGACTTGATTTAATAAAAACAAATACTTTAACGTTTCAGCTCTTTGTGCCTTGTTTTCTAAGTGGATATGTTTGTAATCTGTTAGAGCATTACAGTCTATCTTGGATCACTTAGCTAGCATAATTTAAACAGTGCTCTGGTTTTAAAATCAAATCTGCAGAAACAGATTTTTTTTGTAAACTTTTAACATGAGGCATTTGGATCACGTACACCACAGAAAGTTCTTTTTCTCTCCAATTCAAGAATACAAAACAAACATATAAAATTAAAATTAAGTGCTTAGTGGACAAAAAGTTTTCACAAATTTTCTTTTCCTTTTTTTTTTTTTTTAAAAAAAAAAGATCTTTTTGTGAAATTTCAAAAAAAAACAAATTAAAAAAAAAGCATCAAAACAAAAACCCAAACCCAAACAAAACCCAAAACAAACAAACAAAAAACTTCAGGTGACATTATTGTGTATTTATAGTTCAAGACATTATTATGGCTCCCAAGTCACCATAACATTTGTTCAAAAAGAGATAAAACTCATCAAAGAAAATGCAGCATATAACAGGCCCTGCTGTTATCACAGGTGGATATATGGAAGTAAAAATGCAGCTAATACAGACTTCTGGGAAATAAAGCACAGTGTAATGGTAAATCTAATACAGCCTCTGAATTTATTTGAGCAAGGTGATAAGGCAACTTGATGATATTGAATATAAACTAAGGCATGTCTGGTAGATGTTAGTTATGGTTAAGTGCATACATGAGAGACATATGCTTTCCAGCTTCCCTTTGAAAGCATTGGATTCCTGAGGCAATGCACCCATCTGTGACCTTGACAATTTGCTTGTAATTGAGCCACTCTATGTCACAAGTTTGGAAAAAAAAATTAAAAAAAAAAAATAAAAGGAGGGAGTCTCTTAAGCTCCATAAAGAAACATATTTTTAATTTCTCATGCTCTACCTGTTAAATGATTCTGTCGATGAATATAAAATTTCTGTTCTACAGTACAGATGGACCAAATGAAGCTTGTCTTCCTTCGTCTGGCAACTCAATCTTTTACTGAGTGAAAATCCTGATACAAAAAGTTTTATGACATATATTTAAAATTAAATGTCTAACTCTTCACAAGATGCCCAAGTATGTCATGTGGGAACATAAAACTAAAAGAGAACAGATCATACTTGTCAGTAAAGTTGGGACAAGCTGGGACTAAAAGTCAAATGAGTATAAGAAGTCACTCCTTACAGTGTGACAACTGCATAAACAGCTTACCCAGGGAGACAAACTATAAACGAATTATTATTAATTCAAAACATATTGTAAGTGTGGCAATAGGGAATGCTCAACAAATGGACTGTCTGATTCAAAGGGCAAACGGCCTAGCTTTTTTCATAACAAATGAAGTAAGTTGGTACATCTAAAATACTTCTGGAAGGAAACATAAAAATTTGCAACATACAAATGTATGTAGTGTGAATAATTGCTGCATAGTTAAGAGCTTGAAGACATCCTTCCAGCAATGAATGATTGTAAAAACCCCCACAACCTTCTAGTAAGAAACTGAATAAGGAAAGCAGAGAAGTTAGACAAATGTCTGACCCTTTAGAGGTGCCAGTTCTGGCCTTGAGAGTGAGGGCTTGAAAAGTCATGGTCCCAAGAAGTTTTATCCTTTGTGTGTAGAGAGAGGACTTGCCTTTAGCAAAGCTCAAGTGAATCCCTGAGCTGCCCCTGAGCTGCATCAGCCCCCAGGCAGCCCACTGTGCCCCTGCATTGACATGGAGGCCTCTGGGCTCTCAGTGCTGCACTCCTGTAACTGGCTTGGCCTCTGTTATTCAGGGACTTCAACACATATAAATAAAGCAAAGAGATTGTAAGATCATAAGGCACTTCCACAAAAGGTCTAATTTAGAGAATAACTCGTTTGAACAAGTTGCTAAGCCATAAAATTTTGTTTTGTGAAGAAAACAGTAATGGACTAAGTCTGGATTTTTAAACCAGTCAGAGGGGATTGTCTTAATTTACAGCAGAAGATGTCTTATTACCTTATTGTTTCTACTTTGACATGTTGCAATTCTGCCATGCTATGCCTCCACTAACAGAAAAAAGCAGAAGCACTAAAGCAGCTGTTGGAGAATTAGGCCTGAGATATGACTGATTATTAACTTCAGAATTCAAGAAAAAGGGACTCGTTTAATGAAGGCAACTGCTGAGTATTTTCTAATAACCTTGTCCTTGTAGAAGTTTGAACATTTGAAGCTGAGCCCTAAAAATCCCTATCTCTTCCTTGGAATCATTATTACTACTACATGCATTTCTGAGGATGCTATTAGATAGAAGTAGGACACCATTTCCCCCAGGGATAAAGGAAATTTTCCCCTTTCCTCTTTTACAGAATACAGCTGTCTATACAGCGGAAACAGATGCATCATGTTTTTAAGAACAAGCTGCCACTCCCACTTAGCAATTTTATTTGAAGGAATATGCATGCTGCTTCTATGCAACAAAGAAGCCTTGTCTCCTGTTGTAAGGGTAGGAAGGTGCAGCTTTATCTCCAGGGCTCAGCAGGGGCCGTTAACTATCAACGCTGCTGCTTCCTCCAACCTGCTGTTACGCTTGTCATCCTCTGCTCCAGCTGCAGTGACTGATCACGGAGCAGGAGGCCCACTCTCAGGAATGTCTGTTGGAGGCATACATTGTTTGCAAATAAAGACAGCCTACACTACCTCCAATTCCCTGTGGTTTGTGGGTTTTATTGACTTTGTGGCAGCTCTCTACCCATTTCTTTATTGCAGTTTCTGAGTCACTCAGTGGGAATTAAGTGACTGTTTTCACTGACTTATGTCAGAAGCTTATGTGGCATTTGCATCATCCAAATTTGGCATCAGGCCCTTGAAATAGTGTCTGAAGTTTATTTAGGTTCATTTCACCCCAATCCAAGAATGTGATCATCTGACCTATTTTATACTTGGAGTGAGATGAACCTCTGCCCAGAAATGCCTGCTTTTCTCTGCTGAGCAAAAAAAGGTGTCTACAAAACAAGCTCGGGTCTTAACAGCTGTACTATAGATAGCTACATTTGTTAAATTCCAGGCACAGTCTTGGGTGGGATTTACTCCTGATAGCTTGCCTGTCTGAGGAAAAATATTTTGAAAAAGAAGATGTTTAGAGTTGTGCCTAAATAATGCCTAAGTCTAAGATGACCAACTCAAGGAATCTAACACTAAGGTGACTAAGCTTGTTGCTATTAGGTGTACAGGACAGGTATGTTAGGATTCACAACTGCTATCAGACTTCAAGCTAGGATGCCTAATGACCAGAGGAGTTACCAGAGTCTGACATGTCCTACAGGAGATTATTGCCCTATTTTGTTGATGCAAGATCCTCCCCTTGTCATGCAAATTTACACAATTTGTGAAGGAAGAAGGTACACAAGGGTTACTCACATTAGAGAGCAGTTCAGCTGACTCTGCCAATACAAGAGGGACTGCAGGAACCACTTGCACCCATAATCACTGTTATTATTTGAAAGAGACATAGAGACAGAGGTTACCCCACCAGCCTTCAAAGGACAGCCAAAAACCTGTGGCTTAACTTCTAGAGGCAAAAGAAAAACACAACTCATGGGCTCTGAGAGGTGAGATGTGCTTCCTAACAGTACAAAGGACTGCACAACTTGATGCTGCTGGGGGTACAGGACCAAAGTGTTCCTTTAGTCTCAGGAAACAGTTTCAGATTTAATTTACTTAGGAGATTTTCAATGAAGGCCAGAGCTAATGTCAACATGAAATATGAAGGGAGTTTTTTGTGCAGGTATATAAAGGTCATGCATTATGCAAAGGCAGATTGGGCAGCATTAGCTCCTACCTGGGCTCTCTACAAGTCCTGTGTGTAAATGACTGGGACTGTGGATATGGTGATTCACGAAGGAAGGATAATGTCCAGGCATCCAGCAATGTAATTTATTTACTGCCCCTATACAGCAAATATAATTTGTACAAAAGGCCTGCAACATTATGCTGTATTAGTGCCTTTCAAGAGGAACAGAAAAGAGATAATTTTGCTGGTTCATCATTTCTTGGAGAATTGCTATTTGATAGAGGCGATGCCTCCCTCACCCTTGTACTGCTTCCTCTGCCAGCTGAGATTCAGCCCAGAGATTAAGCCCAGAGAACTCCCACACCAGATATGTTGCCCTCTACCGAGCCCTGTCCTAGTCCTAAGCAGTAATAGTAAAGAGAAATTGATGTGAATTTGTAGCCAAAACTAGCTAGAAAACTAGGCCTTATTGTAACAAATGGCAATAACTTTAAAAAAAAAAATCACATTTCCTAAATTTTCATCTGTGTGGCAGTAAGAGCTAGAAATTACTCATGTTTCACACAATGTGATAAAAAATAATTTAAAAATAAGAAACCAAGAAGCCAAAGACATGTTGCAGTGAAGTTTAGCAACTGTGAAGGAAACAGGCTTTTTTAAAACCACTCAGTCTCTGAAGTCTCTGCTGCCAAAAATACAAATAAAGAATGTTGTAGAGATGACTAAAAAGACAAATAAAAATAACAAAAAAATAGTAGTAGCTATGATGAGTAACTACAGCATTCCTTAGAAAGAAAGAGGAAAAGATTAAGTGACTGGGTAGGAGAATTACGGTATATATGCCAATCATCAGTAAACTATCACTTCTCCCAGCAGAGTAAATCCAATTCAATAACTTAGGGGTAGTGGAAGTTTTCCAAACACCATTTCCACCCTGAAAAGCTGCTCTTGTGAAGCAATGAATTAGAAACGCAGAATCATACCAATAAATGTGTCAGATAACTGTAGAGAGAAACAACTCCTTCAGGTTTCTTGGGGTCAGAAGATCCCTGCCACCCTTCAGCAGGGACCTTGAGCCCAACTGCTTGCATCAACTTTTGAATGTACTTCGGAAAGTGTAATTACTGCAATCTGTCTGGCACTCAGAAGCTTTATTTTGAAAAAAGCTGATGATTGCTACTTTACTGTCCTAACAGAAACCTTATGGCAGCACAGCATGACATCAACCCGGGGAATAAGAGCTTGAGGTTAGAAATGTCATTTTTCTGGGGTGCTATTTGCGAATTTATACTAAGCAGTGGCCAGTGGAAGGCATTGTCTGTATGTTGCTGTTTTTGGAAATAGAAGTCAGAGTGCCGCAGGAGGCGACAGACAGGGTAGGGAAAACCAACTTGTTATCAGGGGCAAGGTACTCAATGTGTGTGGAAAGCCTCCAATCTTTGGTCTTCAGCACTCAAGTCCTCAAAAATGCATGTGAAACACATACATCTAGTGGCCTTGGTGCTCATCCAGCCAACCACATGCAAACAGCAGGCCAAGAGCTGAAATTAATTTCAGTTAGAGAGGATGATAAAGCTGTTAATGACGATACTGCAAGCAGTATAGTGCTATCTGAGTATCAGCAGTTCTCTCCTAAGGTATCTAGCAGAGACAGGAAAACTTGCTCCACTGCAGGTGTTTAAAATATTTCATGAAATCACAGTTGCATTCTGAAACATAAATTAACCTGAAACTAAATGTGCAGAAAGCTTTTACTGAGCTGCATGGTCCTTAGAACTGAAATAAAGAAACATTGTCATATGTGCAGTTTAAGCTTCCATAAAAACAACATAAGCTTTATTGTTGTAAAAAAAACTATATTGCCCTAGCACAGTTTTTACCAACAAGCAGCAGGGGTTACCTTCATCTGGTGTTTTCTCTTACTAAGCATCAAAATGCCTGATCTGGAAGAAATTGGAGTGCATAAAATCACTCCTTTTGCAGTACTTCTTAACTCAACCTGAGTTCAGAAATTTCTTCCTTGAAATTACTGTAATTAGCACCATGTTCTTCTGCTTGTCACCTATGTGGCTGCTGTTCCCCTATAATAGGCATTCAGGCACAATATGACAATCTCTTTACTTTAAGATGAGTTTTCCAATGTGCCTCTGGAGCCAGCTGTCATACATCTCTGGGAGGACATGTTTCCAGAAGAGGATCATTACAACTCTCTACAACTACCTGAAAGGAGGTTGTAGCCAGGTGGGAGTTGGTCTCTTTTCCCAGGCAGCTACCAGTAAGAGAAGAGGGAATGGTCTCAAGCTCTGCCAGGGGAGGTTTAGGTTAGATGTTAGGAAGAAATTCTTTACAGAGAGGGTAATCAGGCATTGGAATGGACTGCCCAGGGAGGTGGTGGATTCTCCGTCCCTGGAGGTGTTTAAGAAGAGATTGGACGTGGCACTTAGTGCCATAGTCTGGTAACTGTGGTGGTAGTGGATCAAGGGTTGGACTCAATGATCTCAGAGGTCCTTTCCAACCCATCTGATTCTATGATTCTATGATTCTGTGATTAGTTGCAGAAGGAATTACACTGAGGGATGTTTCAATGAGGATGACCAAGTGTTAATATACACAGAAACATATGTTTCTTGAATGACTCTTCCATCTCTGCTGCAAAGGTAAGAAATGTTTTGGCGTGCTCAAGGAGTTTTACATAGAATCCATCATACTTATTTTTTTATTCTGCAAAATGCAACTTTTGAGCTTCTACTCTGAATAGAGTTTATACAAAAATGTGCTGTAGATTTGCAGCTTTTATACAAAAACTTGGAGCCGCCTTTTTTATGACAAATTTAATTATTCAGTTCAAATGCCATCATGTCAAACTGACTCTTTGTTTTTGTTGTCTAGTTCACATATTCTGGTCTTGTGATGAATTTGAACTCTGAACCTTTACAGACACAATCTACAGCCCATCTCTTCTAAGGCTTGAAATAGGCATAGTGATAAACTGTCATGGAACAGCTTATACAATGACTATCTAGGAGAGACTTCTCTCAATTTCAACCCTTTAAAGGTTAGTCAAATCTTGTTGTCCAATCTAGCTTTAAGAGCAGTGAAAGCCTCCAGGGGATCATTTATTTAATCTCAGGATAGGTACTTGAAACAGCTAGGATAAGAAAGCTGACATGATCAATGGTTATTGACAAAATCAAGATACCTAATATTGTCTCGAATTGAACAGTCTCAATGTCTGTTAGATGGCTGAAGTTCAATTAAGTAATTTATCCTGTTAATGACATAAAAATTGGGATAGAATCTAGCTTACATTCCCACAGTTGTATTGATTCACAAGTGCACACAAGACCCCAGAAAGGAACGCAATACTTAATTCAGGCACTAATGAAGTTACAAGTATGAATAAACCCATTGTCTGTTTGTTTGAACAAACTAGTTCTAATTTTACATAATTATTTTTCTGAATACTTTCACACTGCTTTCACAGCAGGTCTGCTCTGAATTAAGTGACATTTGCTGCTATTTGTACTGGTCTAAATAAGCCACATAATGTGCATATTAATGATAATTATGGAATGTGTTTTTTGGTTAGCCAAAGAAATAAATTACAGAGTAACGTTAGCCATCACATTGACTGGAGACATCATCTAGACAATAGGGACTAAATAAATGAAGTTCAATGACAGGGCATTTTTAACAAATATATATCACCAAATTTATTCATGCTCTTTTTTCTTGTTTTTCAAATGATTGAAAACTACTTTATATTCCTATACAGTTCATTGTTCAGTATACTTAATGATATTTTTGAACACTAAGCTCAATATTTAAATTTGCAAGATCATCTTTAAGTTGTGCTCCTAGCTCTCCATGATTTGTATTTCTCTCTCTTAGTCTTCATGTCATTGCTTCTCCTCTGGATAACCGTCTGTCCTTGAAAATTACTTGCTTTCCATTTCATTCAGACCAACCATTTGAGCTGTTCTATTGTAAATAAATTTCTTCTTATGTACCTTCTCCCCTCTATTGTCCCTTTGTCCAGCACATACACTGAGCTAAGCATCGATGCTTTTACGGTTATTGAAATCAAAGTAAGCAGAATTATTTCTGACTTATTCTTGTGGGTGCATAAATCTTGTTGAAAAAAACACCATAAATAAGATGCTGCAAACACATAAAATATAACTATCAAGTGTGGAATTCATTTTTCACCTCTATAAACAACTAGAATGCATAGATCTAAATTAGGATAAGAGGAAAGCTGCTATAGAAGTGCTTTTTTCTCTTTTGTACTCTTATATATAGGTGCCTATTAAACACCTGAAGTAAGGTATGGTGACACCCACAACTTGTTCTTCTATTTCTCATCATCTCAGTTGTTACTTCACTGAGTTGGGGGTTTTTTTAAAGAATGACAGGGACCATGCACCTCAGAATTCATCACATTCCATTTCCACTTTTCTAGCTCAAACTTACATCCCTGCATTTAACTTGGTAGCAAAATATATATGACGTTTTCTGGGGAAATATTTAAAGTAATGCCTCCATTATCATATCATATCATATCATATCATACAATATCATGTTATATATTATATATTACATATTATACATTATATATGATACGTTCTATATTCTATTATCATTATAATGCATAGTACTGGTTGCATAACATTAAACCAGGTGTTAGACATGCCTACATTCATAGACCACACTCACTTTTATTAGATATTGTTTTAGTAGATTTGTTTAGTCAAGTTTTCAATTGTTGTTATCTAGTTTCTGGTACTTTTAGATACCAATAATTTTACTTAATAAATATTTGAAGGAAATAGTAACCACAGCAAACTCATCTCTTCTGATTCTGCCAGTCTTAGTCCACCACTAGGTGAATTTTATGGGTTAATAATAAGGAGGACTCACTGTTCTCAAATAACCATTCTTTTTTTTTTTTTTTTGTTCACTGCTTCCTGACCAATACTCTTGTTTCCTTGGGGTTCCTTTGGGACTGTTGTTTTGTTTCAAAATTTGGCACTACTGTGGAACCAAAGATTCAGTAACAATTTTTCTGGGCATACAGCTTAATTGGCTGTTTCAGGAACAGGTACAACTAGGTTATAAAACAATGCAGCATCCTGCTCACTCCTTAACCCTCTTTTGAAAAGTCTTGCAATTGGTGCTGCACGGTTCAACAGCATCTGTTCCTGCAGCACTGTTCTCAGAGCAGCTCTCTAAGGATTCCTCTTCTTTCTCTCCTGCTTTTTTCCTTCGCTCCCAAGGTATCAATTATGTTGTGGTGTATTGGTGACAGATTCAAAAGGGTCAAATGAAAAGCCAGATATCAAATAGATGAACAACACATTATTAACCCAATAGAAACAGATGAGCAGGACATTATACAAACCCAGTAGCAGAAAAGATGTATTTCATGGTGCCATCTGCTAGTTTCTCACATAAAGCCCTTACTGCAGTGATTGCTGATACAGAAGTGCTGAAATAGTCATTAAGTCTGGAATCCCTTTTCCAACAATTATCATAGAATCATAGAATCTTTTAGGCAAGTACTGTTAATTGCCTAACATTGGTATTATACATAGTAATAAGACTACAACAGTTATTTGCTGCATTGTTAAAGTGGATGTGAGGAAGACATATATATATATTTATATAATCACTATTGTTATTCAAATATCTAATAAGTAAGAATGACATCTCAAAGGTTGTAATTACTGTGGGGGCTGTCTCTCCCATTCATGAAACTCGTTTTGTACAACTTCATTATTCTTTCAGGGAATATGATACACAGTCTTTTGAATGAAGAAAACATTTTTGTTTGTTTGTTTGTTTGTTTGTTTTTAAAGAAGGAAGACTTTGTGACTTTGTACTTCTTTCCCCCAGAAGCCACAAAGCAATCAAGTCGTTTATAAGACAATGGAAAAATTTTAAGAAAAAAATCAGTAGAGCACATGTTAGCAACAAGGAAAATACAGATGAATCACTTAACAAGTTGCCTAGACAAAGATCAATCTAAAAATTTCACTTGAGTGAATGCAAACAAATGTCTGACAGCACACAGGAGCTGTGTTGTCATTTTGGACAAGTAGATACATTATTTTCTTAGTGCACTGCAGAGAATGAATTATCCAGTTGCAGCCCTCCAAAGACTGAATTGGAAGCTGAGACATTAGTTACATTCATTGTAGACAAATGACAGTGTACTTCTCCTGTGGTGAGATAACAAAGTCAAAACAAAAGATGGGTCTAGCATAACTATTGAAATGCTAGAATTATTTGAAATTTTTAAGCCTGAGGGTTTGTGGATACATCTAAATTACCCAGATGATTTGACACTTGATAATTCACTAAGTTATCATCTTTGATATCAGTGACAAACAGAACTCAGGTGAAAAGTGTCACTGAGACTCTGTGCAGACAGATGAGAGAAGTTAGACAGAATGTTTTGGCAGGCTATCAACCTGAGATCTAAAGGGCAAATAAGCACTCTGACTAAACCTCTCTTTTTGCAAAGATAAGAATACACTGCAATTAACTAGGAGGGTTCTTTCTATGGTTCACTGGGCAAGAGTCTAACTGAGTTGAAACAGTTATCCTCGGATATGCAAAACCTTCGAGAAAACCCAATTACTTGATTTGGGCAAGAAAGACAAATACTGAGGAGAATTGTAACCATTTTAGTTGGCAATCCAAAATATGACTGCGTAACAACACTTCAGCAGATACATTTTAGTCTATAATTAAAGAAAGCAATGCTGTGTGCACAAACATGAATTTGGGCTGAAAGCAGAGTTATTTGGGGGGAAAAGGAAAAAAAACACATTTATTGAAAGATTCTGTTGCAAAACTGAATCTCTGAACATCTCACATAAAATATTGAAGAACAATGCATAACTCTGAAATGCAATGGAAAGAAAATTAACTGAAGCACACGAATATTCATGAGAAACCTTCTGACCTTGGTCCAGGTCTCCTTCCAATCTCCTAGAATTCTTCTTTGCATAAACCTTCTTCCATCTCCCTGCTTCTTCTGGCCTTGCTATAGCTATGTGACATTTCCTAACTTTTTTAGAAGCTCCATACGTCACTGAACAATAAATCTCTGTCAGCAAAAGTCTGGAATATCTTCATTCGTTGGCAAGGACAGATTTCACAGAGTTGCTGTCCCAAAGTGTACATTTAGTATTCACAAGCAGACCTAGGTCAATATTCACTAAGTACTGCATTTTCTGAATTGTGGATGGAGAAAGCATCCACAATTTTGGCCATGGAATATTTCACACACCGAGAATGTTCACCACAACCAGTTTTTTAGCTTATAGACATCTTTTTAAGGGGATCTATCTGTCACTTTCCTGGCTGCCTTCCACTGAAGCCATGTCCAACAAAATTCTTTGGGATTCTTTGAGTGCTGAAATAGTGTCCAGTGTTGCATTATGTAAGCAGTTTGTGTTGAACTCATCTGAAGTAGCCAGGTGGGCGTTGATCTCTTTTCCCAGGCAGCTACCAGTAAGAGAAGAGGGCATGGTCTCAAGCTCTGCCAGGGGAGGTTTAGGTTAGATATTAGGAAGAAATTCTTTACAGAGAGGGTAATCAGGCATTGGAATGGACTGCCCAGGGAGGCGGTGGATTCTCTGTTCCTGGAGGTGTTTAAGAAGAGATTGGACGTGGCATTTAGTGCCATGGTCTAGTAACTGTGGTGGTAGTGGATCACGGGTTGGACTTGATGATGTCAGAGGTCCTTTCCAACCCATCTGATTCTAAGATTCTATGAAGTGTTTGTATCTACATTAAGGCATGTATAAAACGCATGTATAAAACGTATAGTTACAATAAAACATTGTATAACTGTGCATTGTGTATGCTTAAAAGAGTTATTCTGTAAATATAGGAAAGCTTTTTCCATACTTGGTTATCTGAAAAAAATCCCACTCCCTTTTGTGTGCCTACCTGAAGACATATGGAAATTTCATATATAGTATGTACAAGTAAATAATTTAGCTGGGGCCTGCTGAAGTGAACAGGAGTCTTTGTTCTGTTCTTTAAAACAGACTTTTAATCAGACCCTTGTTTCATCCACAGCAGTAGCCTCAGTCTAGCTTCCTTGGTATTCACTGGACATCCTTATTAATTCAGCTAGGGACATAAACTAGTTCTGCTTTACAAACTATACTTAAATAGATTCATGCCTTTTATCCTGTGTCCTACTTTATGTAATTATTTATTCAACTAAATAGCTCATGCTCTTCACAGTCACCCTTATACCTTTCTTTACCTTCCCTAGACCTTGTATTGCCTCCTGTATGAACAGCCCTAACTGAGGGTACAGGAAAAAACAAAACGTATGTTAGGTTTGTTGCTCACACTAACATAGGTATTCAGAGACACATGCTACAGAAAGAAAGAAAGAAAAACAACTACATTAGCATTGATAACAGTATGTGCTATATTTTTTCAGACTTAGAGTAGCTGACATAGAATTTTTTTTAAATTCAATTTAAAAAATTTGCCTTCATTGTTCCCTGCGGAAAAAAAAAAAGCTCTAAAAAAATCTATGTTCATAAATCTTTCACAAAGAAAGATGTCCAATTTGGAGCTTTTCTTTCAAAATGGGATTTTTTTTTCTTTTTCTGATTATTGCTGGATATTCCAAGAAGAAGTATCATCTCTCCTACACAACTACATCAGATTTTCACCTAGGGTAGCAGCATTTTGACTCAATCTATAAGGCACTGACTAATTTTACTTTCTTCCTTCCCACTGACTAATAAATACCTCTGCTCACCTCTGCAATTACTGTTTATTCAGCAGGAGAAATGTCTTTCCTTTGAACAGCATTGCAGGACAAATAATAGCATTCTGTCCTGTAATCTGGTCCAAAGTTTCCGTGACAGCAACTGCCTCCACACTGCTTTGTGATGAGCAGGAATGATTCTCACTCACTATTCACTGGAACAGCCCATGTCCTGTAAGCCCTGAAAACTAAAGCTTTCAGACTCTGATATGGCTTCCCTTCTTGGTTCATAGCCACAGGAAGGTTTGCAGCATAAATGCAGCAACAAGGGATACGCTTTTTAAATAAGAAAATATGTGTACAGATGCTAATCACAATACTGGATTTCATAAAAGATGAAGTATAGGTTGAAAACCAACTGCAGATGTTTGAATTCAGCCAAGCCAAACTTAGTCATCTTCCTCCTCTTTTGTTGTTGTTGTTGTTGTTGTGGTTGTTGTTGTGGTTGTTGTTGTTTTGGAGGAAACTGTGTCATAATATGGTAACAGAAAGAAAAATTACTAAGTATGATGAACATAACAACAGCAATAACAATTTATTTATTTATGTACTTAGTTTGGAAATAACACAATAAGAAAAAGAAGTGATAAACTTCACAATTACATTTTTCAGCTAAGAAACTAATAACTGTTTTGTTATTACAGTTAAATGTAGCAAATGTGGTTTTGAAAATCCACTGTTAACTAAACATTTTTCAATATAGCTGAATTTTAAGATATATACTTTTGGAATTTAAATGCATTTGCCCTTGATTTTTCAGCAAGTTCCCCTTCATGACTTATGCAAGAAAAATATGGTAGGCTTTAACATTTTAGCTGTCACAGAAAGCGTACATTTTCCCCTCATTTAGTAGGGACAAGGTTTCACACAACTCCTGTGCTGTGTATCCATCACAGGGGCAGGAGAGGCACAAAAACAGTGTCACGTGAATCAGTTTTCTGTAGTCAGGTAGGCATCTTCATTAGATATGTTACTTCTCCTGTGGTCAAGCTAAAATATTTATAGCTGTAAAAAGAAACTTTTTAAGACTTTCCTCCATCTTTTGGCACAAGATGCTTTACTCAACTACAGTAATACTGCATACTAGACTTCTGGGGTCTAAGAAAGTTATATAAATATAGCTGGTATTAAGACAAGAAACTTCCCATAATCTGTAAAGTAAAGGATAAAATTCTATCTTCATTAAAGCGATGGCAAGATGCATATTGATTTCAAAAGAGTTAGGATTGAATGTATAGATAAAAAACAAATACCCTGTAATATCTGTTGCTACATCTTAAAAACATATGCTACCTGCTATTCATCCTGTCATGGAAAATACAAAGTGTACTCAGGTCTTTTCATCAGCGTACCAGCCACCAAATGAGTAGGAGTAATGCTAAAAATCAGTTGCTAACAGACGTGAAAACACTGTAATAGGATAATAAGACAAATTGATGCTTCTTCATGACAGATAACTGTTCCTTCTCATTGCTTAATATTTTCAAGATTATATGAATGTAACAAAGTCAAGAAGTTTTGGCATGGAAAATTGAAGAACAATGGACAAAATATATTGCTGACTTATCACAAACTCCTATACAGAGTTTCATTTTCTGAAGATTTGCATAATAAAGAAAATAAGCATGATGAAATGTTTGAAATCAGAATATTTCCCAACCCTTGTGACCTATTGTTCTGTCTAACAACAACACAGTAGCATTCTGTAGACAATTTTATGTGGGGATATTTAACAAAGCAAAATATGATTTTGTGAACAACTTTCTTTCCCTCAAGATTTGTAGAGATGCAAAAGCACATTAAATGTTTGTCTTGAGCTTAAAAGCCATCCACAAAAGACAACATCATTTTTCACATTCCTTCTTTCTTCCGTAAATTCCTTTTTTTCTTCCATTTATACTGTAAAACACAGCAACACAGACTCTAATGTTTTGTTTTTAAACAGCTGTGTAAAAAATTAAGTGCAGAACTGAGAATGCATCCAGGAGCTAGGAGCAGAATTGCATTTCAAAGTCTTTTACAGATATTGTAGATTTAGAAAAACTCAATGTTTTTCTATTTTTCAGTCTGTCAAATTCAGTCTAGGCTACTATCCCACCTTTTCCTTCAGAGCTGTGATGTGCTAACTAATATTATATAGACACTAGACCCATGAGGTTTTGAGTTCTTGAGAAAGCTCTTATAAATAATACCTACCAAAGGGATACCAGAAGTCATTTTATCTCTGCATTCCTGGGGAATTCTCTAAGCTATATATTGCAAAATACAGATGCTTTCAGTTTGTAAAATGTCCTTAAATTCTTTCAATCTTTCAGGGTTTTTTGGGGTAGAGACATAACAAACAAAAAAGTCTGGAGAAATGCCATTATTAATAACTGCCTCCTGCATACATAGTCAGCAGTGCATGTTGAGATGCCTGTGTGCTCCTCCACGTACAACCTAGAGGCAACACAGAGAAAAGTGTTATTCCTCACTTGGAAGTCTTGCTTACCCTTAGCACTTGTCCAGAGCCAGAGACAAGTGTGTTCCTTGTGTGAAGGAGAGTGAAGATTTGGGTTCCTCTGCATTCCTCAGAGAGAGGCTCAGAACTGAAGGGCTGGTCCTCTGGTACCAGCTGTCAGGGAGGTGCTCTTCTTCCAGAGCGTGCCTTGCTTTACAGGGCCCCACGCTTATGGGGCACAGCATATTGCCATGTGCCAGCTTTAACGCACCTAGGTGGACAGGAAGCTGCCAGGAAAGCTGTTGCCTATGTACAGAAATAGCTCAGGATAAGTTATTTCATTCACACTGTTGCATATATGCAGAAACAGCCCAGGACGGATAAGTTGGGTGTGGTAGGTGGGACACACGACAAGGAAGGATTATGTGGGACCTACTTACTCTAGAGCCAACCCACAGCATGGGACAATTCAGCACAACACAGAACTCTGTCTGCCATTTTATCATGGAAAGTAAGTTTAAAGGAGGTTTCAAGAAGTCATCCAGTTCCCTATCCAAACCCAAACCAGGATCAACCATACCTACATACATAAGTATCTGAAGAGTGGATGTCAAGAGAATGGAGCCAGGGTCTTCTTGGTGCTGCACAATAGGACAAGAGGCAATGGGCAGATACTGGAACACAGGAAGTTCCACACCTGGACGTGAGGAAGAGCTTCTTTACTGTGAAGATGACTGAGCACTGATACAGGTTCGCCAGAGAGGTTGAGGTGTTTGCTTCTTTAGAGATACTCAAAAATGGTCTGGACACAATCCTGACTGCCCTAAGGGACCCTGCTAGAACAGGTTGGTTGAACTGGAAAACCTCCAGTGGTCCCTTCCAACCTTGTCCAATCTGTGTTTCTGTGATTCTATATTCTCAGTTTTGTTCTAGACATGTGCAGTAGGGATTCTTCTATATTATTTTTTCCTCCCTTTACTTATGGTTGACTCAAGCACTACTTCATTTTGTGTTGTCTGGCTTGTGATGCAGAGAATTTGCTGCCCAGCAGCAACCCTTGCAGTCTGCTTTAATGCGCACTCATCAGCTTCACATTTTATTCAAATATCCATCAAAGAAGATGAAAGAAAACACAGGCCACAATTGTTCACACAGATTATATAATGTCTGCTCTATAATCAGTGGAAAACAATTTGTCTGCCTCATCAACAACATTAGTCTCATTTATGTAGGAAAAATAAACTGCTTGAAAAATGAGTTTCAACCTTGGCAGCATCTACTTCTACTTACAATGGAGCAGCAACTGGAAATGAAAGAGGTATAGCTGCCTACACTCTTAAGGCATATCTGAGGACATGGATGTGTGTTGCATTCCTGAGCATGACCTGAATTCCCCCTGCACAATGAGACCTGCTGGAGAAGGCTGTGGGGAAACAAAAAGAGACATAAATGAAGTAACATGTCATTTTTGTGACATAAAGCACAGACTGCTATAAACTAAAGAGAAAGAAACTTTTGTGTAATGGAAAACATATATTATATATAAAACATATCATATAAATATAATTAAAAACATATAATATAAATATATTTTATTTAAAATACTGGGGCAGTTTATGATCTGATGATCAACATTACACCAGGAGGTGTGTGCTTAATGAGGTGCTCTTTTACACTCTGTTCCCCCATGCTGAGTGCCAAGGGGCAGGCAGCAATGTGGCAAGTGGGGCCATATATTTGTTTTATGTTTTACCTGGGGTTAAAGGAAATGAAAACTCTCTTTAAATTTTTGAAATATTTATGCCATAAGAAAATCACCCTGAAGGTGGTATTCTTCATGTGCAATATAAAAATAACACCTTTGCATAGAATTCTGTCTTGACCTATAAAAAGTCACTGAAGGACATTTTGCTGTCAGCATTGTTTAGCTTTAAAAAAAAGCTTCTTGCTCTATTAGAGCCAGAATTTTTGTTAAAGGTTTTGGGAAGTTCAAAACCTACCTTAAGCCCAGGTGTGAGGCATTAAATATGTTGGGAGGCAACAAAATGGAGAAGGGAACCTACCCAAAGAGTGCTAATATAGTTTTTTAAAGCCACACATGAAATATTACATTGGGGAAAATTGCTGCATTCCAAACAGGGTAATCAAAAAGGTATTCACTGACAGCACTAAGTTTTTGCTCATTTCTTTGGAATAAATAGGAGTTGTCTAATCACATATTCATTGTTGTCTTCTCCTTCTGTGTGAAAATCAGAAGCTTACAAACACATTTAATGTCTCTGACATTTGTGGGTACTTTTTCCACTTTTTTTTCAGCAGAGATACAAAATGGAACTTATTCCATTATTGTATCTTAGTATTAGATTAAATAATAATGCAAAATGTTTCTGCTATTCATTTATCAGGATTTATCAGTATTCAAATCAGCTACATTAATGGGCAAGCAGATGGCTTTTTTATCATTCAATGTACACTCAGAGGACAAAAATAAAAGCTGTTTGCAAATCTTTTTACACTCTCTATCATTTATCATCAATCCTGGTAAACCGGGAAGGTCCACGATAACTGGAAGTTGCCCAACGCGACACCCATCCACAAGAAGGGCTAGAAGGAGGATCTGAGGAGCTACAGGCCTCTCAGCCTGACCTCAGTGCCCAGCAAGGTTATGGAGCAGATCATCCTGAGTGTGTTCACATGGCACACACAGGACAATCAAGGGATCAGACCCATCCAGCACCAGTTTAGGGAGGGCAGGTCCTGCCTGACCAACTTGATCTCTTTTTATGACCAGGTGACCCTGGTGGATGAAGGGAAGGTTGTAGTTGTTGTCTACTTGGATTTCAGCAAAGCCTTTGACACCATCTCCCATAGCATACTCCTGGAAACCTGGCAGCCCACAGCTTGGACAGGGGCACTCTCTGATGGGTTAGGAACTGGCTGGAGGGCCGGGCCCAGAGAGTGGTGGTGAATGGTGCTGCATCCAGTTGGTGTCTGGTCACTAGTGGTGTCCCTCAGGGATCAGTGTTGGGTTCAGTTCTGTTTAATATCTTCATCGATGATCTGGAGGAGGAGATTGAATCTACCATTAGTAAAATCGTGGACAACACTAAGTTGAGTTGGAGTGTCAATGTCCTGGAGGGTAGGAAGTCTCTGCAGAGGGATCTGGACAAGTTGGATAGATAGGCCAAGACCAACGGCATGAGGTTCAACAAGACCAGGTGCCAGGTCCTGCACTTCGGCCACAATAATCCCATGCAGTGCTACAGATTGTAAAATTCTGGGCCCTTCACTGTCCACCAAAGGGCAACAAGGCTCATGAAAGGTCTAGAAAACATGTCTTATTAGGGATGGCTAAGGGAGCTGGGTTTGTTTGGTTTCAAGAAGAGGACACTCAGGGGAGACCTCACTGCTCTCTACAACTACCTGAAAGGAGGTTGTCATTAGGTAGGGGCTGGTCTCTTCTACCGTGCCTCTAGTGAGGGAACCAGAGGAAATGGCCTTAAGCTAAGACAGGGGAGATTCAGATTATATATTAGTTAAAAAATTTTCACTATTATGGTGGTTAGGCATTGGAATAGGTTGCCCAGGGAGGTGGTAGAGTCACCATCTCTGGAGGCATTAGGATCTGGCACCAGATTATATTTTTAGTGGTTTAGAGGCTACAGTGACAGTGCTAGGCTAAGGGTTGGACGTGATGATCTTATAGGTCTCTTTTGAAGAGATGATTCTATTCTATAAAATTGTGGAATTTCTTTATAGACTTTTTACTTGATTTTTGCATCTTACTCAAATCATGTGGCAAGAATTCTCAGACATGAAAAAGACTTTGAAAAGAATAATTATAAAATGTCTCCTTGATCCATTCTGAGCATATGTATGTAAGGTGTTCTTCCTCTTTGCCCATAAAACAAGGTTTTGAGCATAGCAATACATGGAGCCTACATAGTACTGGGTATTCCCTCTACTCTGCTAGAAATGAGTAAATAGTTTCTGGCAAATATTTAACTTGTATTTTAATTTGCATATATCTCTCATTTTCTTTTAGAATATTCTATTTAGAAATAAACACAGTCCCTTCTTGACGTGAGACAGTAATTTCATAGTTCATATAAGCTGTATTCTCTCAGACTGCTCTGTGACAACCACAGTGGAGAAAAGTGGTTCAGATTGAGAATTAGTATTTTAGATAACAGCAATATTGCACTTTCTGTAATACCTTCTGTCACTTTACCTATTTATCTTGATGCTCTGTTGGTTTTCTCAACACCTGTGACTCGAGAGCATTCAAGGGGGTGTCTGTAATGGGCTGGCAGATATTTTCACCCTATGGTGGATACCACTGAAGCGTGAGTGCACCATTTCTGTTACTATGGTTATCGGGTTGCAAATCTCCATAATGAAAGAGGTGAATTATAAGGCATTTTTCTAAATATTTAAGAGTGTTTATCATTAGAGGTGGCTTGCTGGTAAGGCTGACTTCCTTCTTGCTGGAGAAGGGATCTTGTAAATTTGGCATGGTGTGACATGGAGAGCAGCAAGTGGGCTCCTCATGGAGATTTTCTGCGCTGAGTAAAGGGGCTTAAGTGTCTCTACATCTCCACTTCTAGACTGAACTTGAAAATTTCAGCTTGACAGCCCATGGGATCCCCACCCTGGTGAAGTCCTTGCAGGAATACATAGGTGCATTTTTCTGGTGAATCAGCACTCTCATTTCCTGGAAATACTGTTTTCTCTTGTGATACATGGGCCAATTTTGTTTTTTAACAAATGAGTTCAAAAGCTTGATGAACAACCTGAGTAAATCCCCATGACTGAAAGCCTTGTCCTTGGTTTAATCTTGCAAAACCCTGCATATTTCTGCGTGAATTAGAAGCAGTTAGCAGACTCTAATTTTCTTGGATGTTAATTATCAAATTTGTGCTAAAGCTTTCAGTACATATTTGTATCATTTGTAAGTTTTGTCCTGCTTCACATTCCACGGCAGGAACCTGTGATTTTATTGATGATAGCAATTTTAATTAATTCCTACTCTCTGCTAGTATAAGTAATGCTGGAGAAACCTGCATATTAAAAAACAAACAAACCAAAACAAACAAAACACACAAAAAAACCCCAACAAAAACCTAGAGGCACAGTGCAAACTGCTCTATAGTCTTCCATGTTTATCTTAACTTCAAACAACACAAGCAAAAGAGCAGAGTTCTGACATTCTACTACATATTCCTCTTTATTGTAAGGGCGTCTTACATATTTAATTTTTTAAAAATTATCCCATTAAACTTTCAGAGTTTTTCAATTAACTAATATATCCTGTAATAACGCATAATGTGGAAGGTAAAATAATAATTTTTTTTGAAGATTGTTTTCTCCTCTGAAAACAAAGAATCAAATGCACAAAGGCTACATCAGGATTACTGGCATAAGTGAGGACAGGTTTCAGTGTAGCAGAACTGATTTAGTTCCCTTGACTCAAGGATTGTGCTGATGCCAAAGATGCAGAAAACTCCAATTTTAATAGATCCATATATATAAGAGTTAATCCTAAAAGTGAGTAGGGCACAGTTGCCTAAATATTAATGTTTAAGAAGTTTTATTAAGTTAATGAAGAAAAATTAGTCTTTAAATCACAAAATAAGTTTCACTAATGTAGAAGTGTTAATAATTGACATAGGTAATTATGGTGCATGGATGATTGTCCTTGACAAGAAAGATCACTGATTTGATTGTCGTGATATGAAGTTTACTTATGCTAAGCCTAAACAATAAGCTTCCTTTAGTATGTACAGCTTATACTTTATTGCCTAATGCTAATATATTTATTAAAAATTTATGTATTTGAGTGAGGCTAGTACTGTTCTAATCTCATGGTAGCTGTAAATGGTACTTTGCTTTAAATGCAGATGTAGCTATAATGAAATAATAAAACATGGAAACCTGGCTTAATGCGGAGATCACGCCTGTAATATATAATTTACTAGTGGGTATGTAAATTAGATACCTTGAATATATAAGGGGAGCTAAAGGGAAATACTTAGAAGCCATTCTTACACTCAGATGTACACTTTTCAACTTGTTTTTATCATATCAAGATTTTGAACACAGAAGAACTTATAAATAAGTTCTGTTATCTCCAGTCCTGATTTCTAACAAGGGAAACAATGCAATTCCCACTGGATACAATACTCTGCTGTACTAAAAAAATACATTGTAGTAAGTTTTAAGACAGTGTTTAACAGGAATGAACTATGAACCCTGTAAAAGGAATTTAAAACTAGAAATATCCATCATGGCTTAAAAACACACAGATGAGAATATGTATAGGCAGAAATAATATATTCTGTTAGAAGACTGGTATAGCTGGAAAGCGTAATAAACTTACAGACATATATATGTTTCAAACTGATGATGATTTCATGTACCCAAAGGCTTGCCTGATGTTTCCACTCATACTTACTTACAAACCTAGTCTTGCTTAAAAACCAACTTCATTTTTACCAAGAAGTTGCAGCATCTTAAATATCTTTACAGACTTGACTGCAAGCTTTTTTTTTTTTTAACCAGAATTTGTCCATAAACAAACATGGTACAGATATTGCTCTAGATAGGAAATTTGTATTTTTCCCAGTATATCTGCTCATGAAAACCAATAAATATGTAGTAGAAATTATAGATGAACCAGACCAATAGATGAAATAATTTTGTATAAATGCTTATCACCAAGTCATATTGCCATCAAAGAGAAAAAAACAGAAGAAAATTAAACAGATAATATTTTAAAAGACAACTTTTCCCCCCAGACTGTGTGATTGTCACTGGAGACGCATAGAACTAGCATACCCAATTCCCATTCGTGCTTTTGAGCATAGCTGCTAAACACAGCTCTTTGCTTTTTAGACAACACTTTCAAAATGACACTTGATTAATATCTATCCATGTAAAATAGTTAACAAAGTTAGTAAACATTTTCACATTAATTATTATTAACGAGAAAATATGAAACACATATAATTACATATTTCTGCCTTAATTATATTAATGTCATCAAAACATTTTATAATCATTATCAGATTCTCCTTTAGAAGGTGGTGTGAGATTGTTTTTCACCTCATTCTGCATGCACAAAAACGTGAGGTGTGTTATAGTGTGACTAACCTAAAAATGTAAAACTTTAGTACAGAAACTATGGCAAAGGGTTGATAAATCACTTTAGGAGGTGTCTTTTGCTCTCAGTTGGGTTTAGACCCACATTGGGATTTAAAGTGTTGAAGTTAGATAGAAGGAGTCTCAAGTTGGGAGACAAAGAGTTACATTTTGTCTTCTGATAGCTCAAACCAATCTCATATTGAATTACTTTCTTTGAAACACAAAGATATTCTCAGGATGTCTCATAGAAAAATTGTTCCCCTCTATTTGAGAGTGGAGAAATTCAACCTGGGCAACAATGCTGGTGACACCCTCCTGACAGTATTTCATTATTTTTCTTGGCTGGATTAAAAAGGAACTAAGACCTTAACTAAATCAAGCCTTATGTTGAAGGAAAATTTACAACAGGAAAAAGACTACCTGATTATAGCACCTGTCTGCAGGTAGACAGTATAATTGTATCCTTTGGAAACCTAACACAGTTTAACTATTGTCATATTTAGAATTTGCTTCTAATAGGAAAGTATGTTTATGCATATGTATTAATGAACTGCATAATAAGAAAATAGAATTAACTTGAAAAACATTGTATATTATGAGTGTAAATTTTTTGTTAGCTTTTACATTCTGAAAGAATCCACAGCATAAATTTATATCATTTCTTTCATTACTTCTGTATTTGCTTGATTTATTTGATTATCAGAGGAGTGGAGCACCTTTCGTACAAGGAAAGGTTGAGAGAATTTGGTTTGTTCAGCCTGGAAAAGAGAAGGTTTTGGGGTGACCTAATTGTGGCCTTCCAGTACCTGAGGAGAGCCTACAAGAAAGACAAAGAGACTTTTCAGAAGAGCATGAAGTGAGAGGACAGTGGGGAATGGATACAAACTAAAAGAGAGTAGGTTTAGGTAAGATATTAGGAGGAAGGTCTTTGCCGTGAGGATAGTGAGGCATTGGAACAGTGCTCAGAGAAGCTGGGGATGCCCCAACTCTGGAAGTGTTCGAGGCCAGGTTGGATAGGGCTCTGAGCAACCTGGTCCAGAGAAAGGTGCCCCTTCTTTAAGGGTAATATTTTAGAACACATCCAGTTAATACTAAAGAGACTGTCTTTCATCTTCATCCCAGGCCTCTTAACAAACCCTTTCAGTTTCTTTTACCTCTTGTTAATGAACAGAAATCTCTTAGCAAATTCCTTGTGAACAATATAGCTCTTGAAAAAAATACAACTCTCTGTTAACGTTCAGGACAGAAAAAATGCACTAATTCTACTTGGTGTTCATATGGCAGAGACACACAGTTTCAGACAACAAACTAATTTTCACTAGCAATAACATTTGATTTTAGGAAAAAAGAACAAACAAAACACAATAAGGACTTAAAATGTATGGTAACCACTCACTCTTTATTTTTGAAGTAGTTGTCAGAATCACAAAAAAATTAGTTATACTTAAACTTGCACCTTTTTTGTGTCTATATACAGAAATCCCTGGTAACGGTGACTACGGATCCAACAAACCACGTGAAACAATGTTCATAGTTCAAAAAGACAATAGAAGAAATATTCCAGTCCGAAGATGCTACTTTTGATTTTTGCTTTTATATGTATTTATTTATCTTAAATCATGATTTGCATTCAATAGTTCCCTACTTTTTTATATTGGGAGACAAAGGCTGAATAAATTCAATATAGTGACAGAAGATTAATTTCATACTGTCTAACTAAAATTTATAAATTCTGCCCTTCTCTGTAAGTGAACAATTTAAAAGCTATGCCTGTGGCACAGAACTGCCAACCCTGGGCCATGTGTCACACATGTCCTGATGCCTGCCTCGCTTTCAGTAATTAATGATGACTCACAGCTTGCCACACTAAAATGAGAGTCTTTGTTTATAGCTTATCTCCCTCTTCCTCCTTCCAGCTTATTAAGAACATGCTAGAAATATTTAGGACTCCCAAAGGGCTTTATCAGAAACAAGAAACAAATTTACAAGACTCTCAGTGCTGCAAAAAATACAGCAGTCTCACTGATAACATTACAAAACAATAAATAATAACTACTGCATGGCCATACCTTCAGGCCTTTAAGTATAAAAACAGAAATTAGAAGATAACTTGCTTACCATACCTTTAGGATGACGGTCTTCCTCCAGCATAAAAAAATAAGATTAAGTGTTAGGGAAAAAGAAAGAAAATTATCATCCTACTGACCTTTGCAAAAAAGGTCATGCACTCCTTCCTTTGTCCTCTGACATTAATGTGTTCAATACAAATTACAATTTTGACTTTTCATCTCTTTTCCAGTCTCCAAGCATGACAACTATTGCCCCTCAGCTAAAGCAGCACTGGACTATAACCCTGGAGCAACAGTGGAGCCTGCCTTGACCTGACCATGGTGAGCACCAAATAATTAGCCCACGAAATGAAGGTTTTGCCACGAGCCAGTCTGATTACCACAACAGAGCTAAGTCATTTTGCTGAAGTCTCTAAAAAGGACCAAGGAAAGAGTAATTAGTAGCAGTTAGAAAGTGAAGAGACACTATGAAGAGCAAGATGACGTATCACTGTGATCTGTCAAAACTGAATAGATAAAGGAGAAACTCCATGTTCCACACACAGTGTGCTGGGATACAGATTTTTCTACTCTTTTGGTTGGGTTTTATGATGCAGAACTACATGCTCACTAACTCCCCAATGCTTTCTGTTCTTTCTGGTGTTTCCAATCACTTGTACAACTGAGTCTGTGCCTACATTAATCCCACAGAAACACAACAGCAGCATCTCTGATAGAGTTGGTCTTGAGGGCAAAACCACTGTTGTTGAGGCATCCTATATGCACCTCTTTTTCTTTACATTGACTCTAGCCCAGCCTCTTGGACTGAATCCTCTGGTCACTGATATGCATTGTGCATGCTCTTAGGTTATGCCTTTTTCACACTGAGGGATCCCAGACTTCTAAAAGTGCTCCGTAATATAACCTAAAGCGCTGTGAATGAAGACAACAGAGAGACTCACTCAAAATACACCTTCGTTATGTAACCTGAAATATGCACTCTTTGAAGATGGATCTTCAGATTCCTTCAGATGGTGTGTTTCTGAGGATGTGAAGCATTTTTCTTTCTGTGTAGATATTATGATTAGAACTAAAACTCATATGCAGTATGGGATGGGGGGGATAAAACTCCTTATGTCCTCCCCATTTTACATACCTGCTCAGAAAGAATCACAATGAGCTAAGACATTTAATTGTAGAAACCTAAATAATTACTATAATATGAATAGTCTGTAATATCCATTACTTATATAAAGAAGAATATATGATTACTGGAGAGAAGAATGATGCTTTCTCTTCCCAGTCTTTCTCAATGGAAAAAAAAAAAAAAAACCAAACAAATTGGTAGAAATAACAGAAAGGTTGTTTTAATATCATAAACATATTAGGTGATATCTGCAAGGCAGACAGTATTTTCTGTGGCACTCACAGACAGCAATATGCCAAAGTAGCATGTATCAAGTGGCTGAGTGGGAGGCAGAACAGTAATGCCATAAACTTAAGCCTGGGCTCTCATTGCAGTGTTGTCCTTCTCACAACATGGGACCTATTTCTCTGAACCCTCACTGTGTTCACACAAATAATCACCACCAGGAAACCCAGTTTTTACAACTCATAGCCAAGAGATGTAGAAATACCTGGCAGTCTGTTGCTCCTTCATGAAACAAGATGGTGTGGGCACTGGGGAAAACAAGCAAAGAAACAAGGGTAGCAAGAGGGATTACCATTCTCACCAGTTAGTGATAGTTGCAGGGAAATAAGTTTTCAGTTTCAAGTTCACTTTTTTCTTTATTCTGTGATTGAAATGGAAATGAAAATGCCTCACTTATGTTAGTGTATGAGGAAATCTTTCTACTGTAGCTGCATAATGCTTGCCATCTTTTTTTTTTTTTCCCTAGGATGCTAGGGAACCCTTTCAGCCAAACAGAAAAAAAAGAGAAAAAAGTAGTGAGTGCTGAACACTGAAAAACAGGAACAATACTTATTTGATTGAGTATTGCCATACTTTAAATCACATTTTTCAATCTACTTCAGTGCAGGTGCAGAAAGCAATACCTCTTTTTGGCATAAGAGTTATACCCTTTTGAGGGGAAAATCCCTACAGACTGTGTGACTGTGATATTATGATCATTTAGATCAAAATCTTATGAAGATGTCCAGAACAATCACTGAAGTACCCAGGTAGAGGGCTTGAATTTTAAACAAGCAAAATGTAAGAGTCCTGTGAAACAGAGTCTGAACTTTTGTCCTCAGTTCTTCATAACAGAAAATAAATATGGGAAATGGATGGAACGTCTAGACTTCATCTTTGAGGAGAATAAATGAACTTTGAAGATGGCACACAGACTACTCTGTGGAGATGCAATTTCCTGAGTAAAACCCCTGGGTTTGAAAGATTGATGTTAATAACTTATAAGGGCTTTTGTATACTCATTGAGTTAGCCTTTAGAAGGTATACTAAAACCAAATGTGCATCTGTTGTTTGTAGATGACCACAGAAAGGAAGTTTGAAAGCAAAGATGGATGGCTATGCCATGCTCTGTTTCACAGCTAAGTGCAATTAGAGAATGCATCCAGGCTATACTGAGAGCAGAAGGCACCCAATATGAAGACATGTTTCTTTAATATGGTAGCAAGAAATGTTTGAAATTTTTCATGGCTGTTGCAAGAACTCTGCTTTTAACTTCATCCACATTCAAGGCAGTCCTAGAACAGAGAACGGCATCCAGGCCAGGAAAGCCTGTCTGCAACCTGCCTGTCCCTCTCCATCTCTGTCAAAAGACCTGCAATCCGCCAGCCGCAGGGAGGGGGTTGCAAGCACAGAGCCAGAGGTGAACAGAGCAAAAGAGCAGCTCAAAGTGCTATAGGTGAGTGAGTGGCCAGTCTTCGCGAACGAAGATCTGGGAAAGGTCTTTATACCTTTCAAGCCTGCGCAATGGATTTTTTAGGTG
>JAWWLV010000088.1:101783604-101796727 GCA_035041135.1 Platyrinchus mystaceus | reverse complement strand
CCCACCCTTTAATCCTAAGGTTCATCTGCCGGGCCAAGCAGGCTTGGACAATGGCAGTGAGGTCCTCAGGACGTAAAATTAAGGTAAAATAGACAAGTCTTAACATTTTTTTTGAGTGAATACAATGTGATGAAATGATGTGATAAAGTAATTCAATTACAACCTACTGTAACGCGCTGGAGTTAATGATGGGTAGAGTGATAGGATTTTAGGAGGAAAGTATTTTAATTTATGGCAAATTTCAAACCTGACTTGATTTCTGAATATCCATAAAGATCTCATATATTACCTCTTAGGACAAAAATTAAGGAGTAAATTAGCTATGACTGTCTTCTTGCTGGTAGAGAAAATATAGCTTTTTCATTCTCATGTCAGTCACTAATACTGACATATTTAGGTAAATATAAAGACTATTTGTTACTTTTTTTCAGCTTTTAGGGCATATTTATTTAAGCGATGCAGGGAATATAATAATTTTTCAGGGGTTCACTTTCTTCATGGTTAAAACCAACATTTTGGAGAGAAGTCCTGAAATTTATGCAGCAAGTAGTGGACTTGGCACTGTTTCTGTTTGTACCAGAATTCACTTTAAAATGTGAATCTGAATGTAAAATAGTACAAAATGTATATGGATTTGGCAAAAACAATGGTGGGTTCCATGGAGAAAATGGTATGTTTCCTACATATTGATCAATTTCATTATGTCTCTTGCCTATCTTAATAGCCTAAGTGTCACTGTGTATTTATTAGTAGGAAAACATTTCAATAGAGTTGGCAAACAAGCAGCCTCTTCCAGCATCTCTGGACAATTCAAGCACCAGTAACTCTAAAGTATTCATGAGCATCTTAGTCGTTCTTTGTATGTATAGGGATGGGGCATTCCAGAAGCTTATATTCTTATTTGTCTTTTTAAGAAGCTTCAGCTAAATGTCTTCACCATTCAGATTAAAGACTCCTTTCTGTGGTGTGGAAGATCTATGTACAGTTTTTTATGTGATAATCAGGAGCCTTAGAGAATTATCATTGTCAGTGGTGCATCCTTTTGAATTAAATCATCTGGGCTGCTTGATACTAAATTGGAAGAAAATAGAGCTGGTTCGGTTAAGGAAGTGACAGGAGAAAGGGTGGCGGAAATCAGATTTCATCTCATTCTTCTAAACACAAATAAGAAAATAGTTCATATTCTCCAGTAATGTATGGAGAATAATGTATGTTATTTATTCATTAAACACAAAGCAGATTGTATCAGAATGAAATATTCAATCAAAAATATTGATGGATTACATCAAGAAACTTCTTAGGTCTAACTGTTATATGAGATATCAACATCTTTTATGACTACCAACTTTGCATATGAGTAATCAGTCTGCAGCTGGTGCCACTTCCCAATTATATCAGATCTGAGTAACTTGTTAGTCTTTTCCCTGGACTATCCATTATCACCATTCTGTCCCACTTTAATGAAGTTCAGGACTCCCTGAAAGTGCTCTTTTCAACTTTCTTCAAATAATATTCAAAGAATATTTTTATCTGGACAGAGGAAGATGGCATTGCTTTACAAACTAGCTCATTAAGTTGGCATCTTGACAGGGTGGCGGGTGAGAGAACTACTGAGGTAGGTATAAATTTAACCAGTTTAGGTCTTGCTCAGCACTCACATACATTCTCATCTCTAATTTAATCTGATTCTGGATCAGCACTCAATGTTAACAGGTAACATTGGCTCACAGGCTTCCACCTTCCCCATGAGACTACTTTGTTTCTGTGGCTGCACTGCTGCTGACCCTGCTGAGACAAACTGTCTTTGAGGGTGTACAGATGCAATGTCTCTGTAGTCTGGAAACAGGTCATCAGGATGCAGGTTGCCATAGGTGCTTGCTGTGCCTCCAAATTACTACTGGTTGTTCAGCCCTCTATGAGGCAGACTGGACAAAAATCACAAAACAAAGTGACCGGGTCTGACTCTATCACCTCTACCACCATCAATATTTCTTCCATTGCTTCAGCCGGTACTGGATTGCTTCCTAAAAGCCCAGCACTGTGAAAGATGTAACCACGAACCTTATTGTCTGCTTTAAATTGGGCTGCTGAAATAAGATGGACTATTCACAGGTTTAGAAATACATGCTTCTTTAGATAACTTGCTGCAAAACGTCACAATAAAGTGTGTGGAAGTGCACACACACTCGCTAATTAAAAAGAAATCTTCCATATGGGCTTCCGTATGTGTACATTTCCATGTAATGTATCGGAGTTTATGAACTACAGCATCTGCAGAATGAGAAAAATTATTATTTACCTCTTGCCAATGCATTTTTCTCCCACCCCAGGCCACACGACTAGAAATTACTATATTTATTATTTTAGAGAGCATGGAAATGAACAATTCTCTTATTCAGACCCAGATCAGAGTTGCAAACACTACTGAGGAAGTAACAGAAATCCTTCTGCACTCTCTGTAGGCCAAAATGTGTGTGTGTTTGTATTTCCCCCTTTTACTGAAGCAGACACAAACCCCAAACCACGGAGTAACCCAAGTACCTTCTCAAGTACTTGGCATTTGGAAATATTTGACATAATTTCCTCCAGTTTAACATTATTAATTTTTCCAGTAGTATAACATCAGCAGAATACAAAATTCAACCCAGTCCTGGAACCTGTGAGCTGGCACTGCATCATATTGGTTTAGCTACTGCCTCTTGGGCTTTCAGTTCGCAGCTGTCCCTCTAGGCTTCAACATTAAATAACACTGTACAAGACATTTACACCAAATTGAAAGGGTACCATATGATAAGTGTATAAGATCTGGAGTTTATTGTCTCAGATGTTAAGCTAAGGTTACAAATATAGCATATAGTCCTACTTATGTGCAGTCTTTTAACTGTGCTGTCAGGAATGTGCAGAAAATTCGAACATATCTAGGCAAATGAAAAATATTTCTGCCAATTCTCTGTACAACTCATCCTTTTCAGCTTCATTTAACTTCTTCTACAAACCAAAAGCAATTTTCAGAGTAGATAATGATTTTCACTGCGGGAATGCCAAAGCTTCCAGATAAAATGGGCAACTTTTGCTGGAGACAAGCGTATAAAAAAATATGCTGTTTATTCTACAAAAAAAGTTATCAATTTAAAAGCCTTTTCACTGACTAAAATAGAAAATATTTTATATATTTATGGGAAAAGATTGTAAAAGATCTGGTTTTTGCACTGGTGATGAAATAATGTGACAGTTTCTAGAAACATTCCTGAGTGTCAAAGGCATAAAAAAATATAAAATAGTCATATGGCAAAACTGTCTCTTCACTTACACACCATCAGTAGAGAGAAGGAATATTATGGGAATTGTCATGCCCTGAATGGACTCTTTACCTGAAGCTTTTCAGCAAGTAAGAATAGTGAGACGGGTGCACAGTGCATCTAGCACATCAGAACCAGTGTGAAAGACTATACTCTTTGTACATTATGGTGCCCTAGAATTAGTAAGGAGTCAGGACAGAAATACAGAAGTCCCTATTCCATTTGAAAAGTTCAAGACTAAACACTGCTTTTTATTTAAATAATTTTTTTTAAATTTAAAACCATAAATTCAACCTTGATATTGGGGGTTTTTTATAAAAATTCTTTTTTGATTCCAGTAAAAACACTACTTAACTAATTACTTTAAATGTAATAAATATTCTTGGTGTTTGTAGGTGTGTGAAAACATGATCTATGTGTTTCATTTTGCTATTCCACTCTCTGCAGTACTAATTGGACTGCGCCATAGTAATACAGATTGACCTCTCTGTAAAAAAAATTACTTTAAAGTAATTTTTCACTCTCAGAAGCAGAGAAATCTCTTTTGTACAAAAACTTAAAACATCTTTGAGACTTAGATGGATGTTCTGGAACAGGAGTAGCAGAACTACTAAAAGTAGTGTCATTGAAATAACTTTGTACATTAAAGCAAAAGTAGATCATAGCTGATATTTTTTCTGTTGGACAATTACAGGTCCTGGAACTTCAAAGGATAGTGATTACAACAGTGAAGAGTGGTTCTGTTTGATGCTAAACACACAGATTAAAATCTCCTTTTGAACTTTATATATACCGCACTCATTCAATAAGTTTCTCAGTAATGCAAAAGCCATTTGCCTTTTCCTCATAAAATATAGCACAGAGAAAGGAACTGTGAATTCCAGAAAACAAGGCAAACATTAGGCTGAACATCGGATCATTTTCGCAGTGCAGTTTTTTTAAAAAGACTATGATTTCTCATTTCTGCTGGCATAAACACAGTTCCTTAGCTCATACCCAGATTAGATCAAATCCTTTCAAAATTAGACTAACAGTGCTATTATTCAGTGGCGGATGAATGTGATCCTAACAGAAAGTTCCAGGAGTTGTTATTATTATTAATAATCACATCCTGCAATACACTCCAGGAGTCCTAGGAATTATTGTATCCTGTTGTAAACTCTAACATGGAGTCATAGTCCTCTCATGTTTTCTCCTCCCACACATACTCAGCTAAAGCAGCTCTCATATACAAGTCACAAAGGTTTTTATTTTGCTTAGGTCAAAGTCCTACACCTGGGATGACATAACCAGAGAGCCCAATACAGATTGGGATCTGTGGGGATGGGGAGCAGCCTTGCTGGCCAGGCGGTCCTGGTGGACAACAAGCTGAACATGAGTCAGAAGAGCACATCTGCAGCAACAAACTCAAACTGCATCCTGGGCTACATCCACAGGGGCATTACTAGCAGCTATGGAGATGTGATGTCTTTACTAAGTGCTGGTCAGGCGACACCTGGAGTCCAGCTCTTGCCCCCCATATTTCAAGAAAGACACAAACTGGAGATGGTCCGAAGGAGGGCTGCAAAGATGATCAAAGAGCTGGAATATCTGCCCCAGGAGGAACAACTGAAGGAGTGAGGCCTTTTATCCCTGAAGGAGGGAGAGGGAACCTCATCATAGTACTTAAAGTATTCCAACATTTAAAGGATGGGTACAAACAGGACAGAGATTTTCCCTCCACGAGGAACCACATGAAGAACACAATGGGCAATAGGCACAAGCTGCACTGAGAGCTTTTATCTTGATGTAAGAAAGAATATTACTGCAGAGAGACAATCAGTCTCTGGAACAACCTCTCCAGAGTTGTGGTAGAGTCCCCATCACTAGAGGTTTCAAGATGTAATGGGACAGGATGATAGATAATCTCATCTAGGGTACCTTTCCCATGAAAGAGTGGACCAGATGATCTTCTGAGGTCCCTTCCAGCCTGAGCTGTTTTATGATTCTTTTAGACATTTCTTCCCTGAAGATTGAGAAGTAACTACAGTGCACAATAAGGTATTGAATTAAAATCACAGAAGGTACCTCTGAAGGTTAACTGGGCAACCTTGTACTGAAGACAGGGCCAACATCAGGTTTTTAAGGTCCTTGTCCAGTTAAAGTTTGAAAATCTCAAAAAAAAAAAAAAGCGTATTTCATTACCTCACCATGTTGAGTTTGACCTCTCCATTATTTTTCCCCCTCACATCTAATAGGAATTTCTTTCGCTTGTGACAATTGTCTCATTCTTCCAGTGTGCATCTCTGATAAGACACTGGCTTTATCTTCTCTACAAGTTCTTTCTAGATACACATAGGCAATAAGTAATTTTCTCTGACTCCATTTTCTCCAGGATGAACAAGCCCAGCTCCACCAGCTTGTTTGTAAGATACATCTCCATGTTCCCTAAACATTCTGGTGGATGTCTGCTGGATTGATTGTTTCTTCTTTGTCGATATTCCTCTTGCACTGGAGAGGGGAGAACGGAAAAAGGATGCAATGCAGAACAGATAGCCTCACCACAGTGCCAGGCTAATTACTTACCTCAAACTGCTGTTTATGCTCCTGCCGGTGCAGCCCAATGTGCTTTTAGCTTTCCTTGCAGGAACTGATGGCTGGTGTTCAGTGGCACAAATAGGTTCAACCTTACTGGTTTGCATATCAGCGGAAGAATAGTGCAGCTGCAGTCATAATCATATTTGTGTCCTGCTAGCAGGGCCTAAAAAACCTAATCTAGAGCTAGTTTAGCTGTGTTTTCAAAAGTCGAAGTCACACAGCATGTATTTAGCCCAAGTTTCAGTTATCGCAGCAGGAGGCAACAACATACTGGCTTGAAGACAACATCACTTGATTGGTAAAAATGCATGGAGAAAGGCAACACAAGTGATCCACATGATGGACAGCCCCTTGGGACAAAGCCATGCTATGTAGTACATGACACTGAGAGAGCTGATAGCTATTGATGAGGGACACTGCACAAAGTCAGACAATTCCAGTTTCCTGTTTTGATAAATTCATCCAATCCACCTCCTTGCCCCAAGGCAGGCTCAGCCATCACTGACTCCATCACACTTGGCTAATGTTTGTCTCAACTGCAGTTAAAAACCTCCCATATGGCAGGTTCTCCAGGCAGCTATGTCCTTGCTGTCCTACCATTACAGTTAGAAACAAATTCCTAATATCTAACTTGATATAGAGCTGTCATTTTGGGTTTCCAGAAAAAGTTATCTGTCAAGATAAAGGACAGACATCTTCAAGATGTGGTTTAAGAGCAGATGGCCCTGCCTTAGACTGAATTCCACAGACTGAACATCTTGAGGGCCTTGCCATGCTTTCTCTGATTATTTTGCTGCTTTCAGGAAAATTATTTGACAACTAAATCATCTGGAAGTTGCCTTTTGCCATGAGGCTGAAAAGAGTACTAAAAGCTGACAGTGAGACAAATGCCATATTGATGCAGAAAAGGTTAAAACCATGCTATAACCATGACCTTCTTAGGATGTGATTTTATATCCCCCCAGACACTAAATCAGCTCAAGTGCTGATAATTTGCTCATTTTAAGAAAAGAATAATAGTTTGTACTTACATATCAATTTGTACACAGAAGAAAAAAAAAAAGACTATTTTAGCATGCCAACTTATTTTTTTTAGTCTAAAAACAACTCTACAGTTAACCCAGGAAGGGTGCATTAATTATACAAACATTTTGGAGGAATGTAGTGATGTCCCTAGTCTAACACATAAAATTTCATTTCAATATTTTTGGAGCTTTATTGCTGTCTTTGGACAAAGTTCACTGAACTGGATTTATCTCAGCATAAATTTCTTCTACATCATATGGACTGCATTTATGAGTTAAAATTGTGTTGAATTTTGAACTAAACACAGACAAACTCATAAACCACTCTTTTAGAAAGATTTTGAATACTATATTCTTTTTACTTTTAGTTCCCTATTAGAAACTTAAAATGTTTATTTTTCCTCACAAAATCAATGTTACATACGCACATACATACAAACTTGGAATGGATGGTGTAACAGACTGCAGAAGCAGATCCTTCCATTTTCCATGATATACAAACCATCCGAGAGATGTAGTGAATGACCAGTGAATTTGAATACTAGGATCTTTTCTGTTTTTCAGTTGCCACATATCGTCAGGAAGACTTGCAGCCCTTAACAGAGACACCAAACAGCTGCAAGTGAGGCTGCTGAACCTGAATGAGATGTGCAAAGACATCCTTTGAGTATCTGAGATTTAGGGTTTTATCCAGACCTCAATGCCACATCAGCAGAATACTAATATTTGTTTTGTCCTAACCCTTTGCTTCCTTCAACTGCTTGAATAGGAGAAACTTTGTCAATAGAAAATGACTTTAGGGGTAAGCTGCTGCTCGTCTATATTTTTGCATACTTGGAAGGCAACAATCCTTATGCAGGGAACAACTGCAGTTATAAGTGGCAATTCACCTGCCCTGTGGTTAAAAAATCCCAGTGACCAAAAATCCCATGGGGTGCACTACCAAGACTGTCTGGATGTACTAAACAGCCAACTAGAGCCACATGGTAGGGAATATAAGGCAGTTGAAAAGGCTTTCAATCAAAACAAAGTATCCTGTCTCATATGGTGTAGGTCTACTGGTATTTGTTGCTTCAGTTGCTTCCAATTTTATTTCTCATAATGTTACAGTGCAACAGCAAACATGGAGATGGAGGCACCAGTGCACTACTTTCTTGATCACAACTCCCATTTCACACTCTTAATTGCTACTTATGAGGCCCTCGGTATCTCAGCCATCAGTGAACTCCTTAGCAAGCTAGTGGTTGGTACAATTTAAATTAATTAAGTGACATTAAACATTCATAGCCAAGATTTTTAATACTGGAGTCTTAAAGCAGGGATTGTACTAACAGATTTTTTTAAAACTGCTAATATGAAGTCAATGCAAAATGCAAGACCTTGATAGTGACTCTTACTCAGCTACCAGACTGTTCATACTGCTGTCACAGCAGATTGCCAGTGCCAACCAAGGACTGAGTTTTATTTAATTTATAAATTTCTCTTAGGTAGCAAAAAAGACAGTGTGCATTCTGTTCTTCAGCATGTACATAGGCCATAAAGCAAGAGAATCACAAGACAAGCCTTGAGATCTCTACATTTTTTGCAGTCTTTCTCTGTTTAACAATTGCTTAACGAGAAGTTGATATTTCAGAACTGATATATGACACACTAATAACAAGTTGGCAAGTAAAAAAGTAATTTTCTGTTATTTAAATGCAATACCTAAAGCAAAAATAGATTTTTCTAAGCCAAGTAACTTTGAGGGCTACATGATTGAGTAATGAACTACTTACTTCTGAGGGCACAGGTTCTATTGGAAATTACAATAGTTTGCATTTAAATTAACTTTAATCAGATAATCTTGATGCTCTTTACAATTAGTAAGCAAACTGTAAATACCTTATCAAAACATTTCAATGATAATTAGATCCTTTTAAACAATATATAAATTAAAGGCCTAGGAAGGTTAATTTAATTTCCTGTTTATGCTCAAGTGCAAAAGTTAAGACAATGAAAGAAGGGCAGATCAGATAGGAACTGGAAGGAAACATACTAAATACTATGAAATTCAGGAAAGTTTTGGTAAAGATGGGGTTTAAAGACCACTCACTCTGGTAAGAACAGACATTTTTACCACCCCTTGTCATACAGTTTTGCTTTGCCACTTCTGCTTAAGCCTCTTTTAACTTAATCACTCTCACTGGTCTTTTCCTTAGCTTTCCTTCATCCAAATCTGCAGCCCACTCCTGTTTTTCACTGACCAGTCCAGTAGAATACTGGATGCATACCTGGTGATGGCTTAAGGATTTTTGCAGGTGCACTCAGTCATATAGAAGACATTCTAGTTATTTGAGCCTTGCTTAAAATGAAGATTGACCTACCATTTTGAAAAGAACCCCACATATTTCGCTGGAAAGGGGCAGAAGCACATGCAATAAGTGAATAGAAGAAGCAGCAAAATAAGTGGTTGGAGAAGCATAGAAAAGCAGGAATTCTGGAAAAAGGTAGAACTTCAAGCTGCAAAGATGTGAAAAAGGGGAGAATCAAATCATACTGGGGAAAAAAAGGAGCCAAACAAAGAGAATTGAGAATTATGCTAAACCAGAAAAAAAAAGGCTGAAAAGAACTTTTCTTCCCCCAAATAAATAATGAAGACATAAAGAAAAATGGAACAAAGAAAAAAATGACTGGGAAAGAGAATGGAGGCAGCATAACATAAAGAGAATGAGCTATGGATTGAATAGAGATAGGGGGGAGGAAGAGCAATGAAAAAACCCACATTTTGTGTTTAGATAGTGATATATATTTTTAGTACAAGTTTTATCTTTTGTGGCAGCCATAATTATGCAAAATAGCAATCTGCATCCTAAATATCTAGTAAAAGCAAAAGTAGTGTTTTATAGTCTTTCAGAGAACACATACAATGTGTCATAAATTATGACATTTTTCAGCATGATATCTGTCATCATCAGTCTGTTCAAAAATTCACTGATTAAGATTTAGCTAAAGCCTGTGTAATTTTTATTGCACTTCTGTAGTGATGCTCTTGTTCAGACATGATGATTTTTAAAGAAATGTCTGACACTCGATGATATCCTGAAATCAATAAGCTGAGACAAAAGCCAGGAGAAATGGAGGAGTAGAAAAAGAATTGGTTTGCTCTGTAGTGGGTTGCAATCATCATTACCTTCTCTCAAATAATGCTTTGTGCATCACACCATCTCTCTTAGAAGGAGAATATGGTGCAAATGAAAACTGGCATCCTAAAAGGTTTTGAAGTCTTAAATAGCAGGATTAAAACCAGTTGTATTTGTTGTGGGAGAAGCTTGACTATAGGAAAACCACTGATTCTTTACTGCTGTCACAGAATCTTTCTTCTAACATTTATTGGTTTATTTATTGTTACACTAAGGAATCATCACAGACTTCTCATTTGACACTCCTTAAAAACATGATACGTTGAACTAGTAACTCCAGAAGAAATAAAACAACACTTTACTGTTCTGAGGTGCTTAACCCCATGACACCCACTGGGAATTAAATTGGAAGGGATATTTCCCTCAATACCAGAATTGAAAAGATCTTGAAAGTAGTAATAGCTATTTACAGCTAGTAGACTCAATTTTAAGCAGGACAAATCCCCAAGCCCAATGCATCCCCAAAAGCTGGATTAGAAACAACCTGTATGGAATATAAAATTTGCATTTTAGCTAGAGGAGCTGAGTGAAACCAAAGGAATAGCATAGGAAACTAGCATCTTTTTCTTAGAAAGGTGATCTTGATTCTAGTGTTGTGTTGATTACTGTAATCATAAGTTGGCTTGATCAAATAGTTTTTCATATGTAGATGATTCAGTATCCAGATGTAGAAAAAATCTTTTTTGCTGAAAAGTAACCAACGGTCAATAATTGAGTCAAAACATGTATGGTTTCACTAAAGAAGTATTTAGATAAACATCATCTAAAATTCAGCTAATATTATATTCAACCAAATTGTGCTGTTTCTCTCTTAAGAAGAATAAATAACATTGTAATCTATTTAGAAAGCATCCATTCCTTTTTAATTCTCTGCAGATGAATATAAAGTATCATGGTTTGTTGAGAGGTACTAGACATTTCCCAAATATTTAAGTAAAAGGGCTTCATTCATGATTGGTTACATTGGGCACATGAGTATCACTAGAATGCTAACACTGTAGGTTTTTTGTCTGCACTAAGCTTCTCAATTCTCTCTTCAAACATTTGAATAGTGCAATTAATATCTTCATTTGTCAAGGGAAAATGTTAAAATTCAGATGGAACTCATCTAATTTTAAGCATTATGGAAATTAATATGAAGCTTCCTATAGAATTAAGTTAATCAAGCTCTTATTATTGTGATATCTGCATATATTTAATTCTAGCTAGTTCCACTGTACATTTCATGGAGAAATTTGTAAGGATATGCACAGAATGGCCATTGTCATAATTGGAGAACTTCTGTCTGAAGGTCCTTATTTTGTACAGGACTATAAAATCAAGAATCAGTTTGCTAGCTGAAATAAAGGTTCCTTTCAAAACAAGTAAAAGTTAAAAGTATCCATCACTTTCAAATAAAAACATTCTTTGCATTGATAATTAATTTTATAGTTATTTTTCTAGTCTACTATCAAACTGCTTTCCTATTGCTGCTACCTTATTATCAGGTTGTTTGTCCCAAGTTTGGATACATGTTCTGTTGTGGGTGGGTTTTTTCCCATATGGTAGGCCTGACAGCTGTTGTTTCGTGGAAAGTTTACTCTTAAAATTAGCACTAGCACTGTGTTGTGTCTCTGCTGTAGATTCAGTGGAATGGAAATGAAGTAAAGGTGCTACTCAAAACAAACAGAAAGCTGATATCATTGCTGGCATAGCAGATTCCACTGAAAAAATGAAAAAAGGTGTTTGCAATCCAGCAGCACAATTATGGTCTATGTCCTGCAGCAAATTCAGAGCCTCAGGACAGTCGACCAGATCTTGCTCTCAGGGAGGCAAAAAGCTGGGCTTCCCTTTGGTTCAGACAGAGGTTTGGGATTGGTATCTGGTTTTTTTTCCTAAGAGGTTAACATGTTAAATAGGAAAATGGCCTCTTGTGAAAGGTTGTAGTTAATTCTGTCACATTCATAAATGCTAAAAACCAGAGGTTTAGATAAGAGATAAGGCTTTTCTCCTCACTGGTTTCCATAATCTTTTTATTAATTTTTTTTATCTGACTGTTTTTTTGTTGTGCTTTGGTGTTTGGGTTTGGTGTTTTTTGTTGGGTTTTTTTTTTTTTTTTTTGGAGGGTGTGTAGGGGTGTTTAGAAACAGTAAAAGAAAACTGTATCATTAGCCTGTGGAAGGGAGTGAGTGAGTATGCTTTTTTGCATGCTCTCTTAGAAGAAATTTATATGGAAGCAGAGGGATTCGGGTCATAAAAACAGTTTTGAACTTCTGCCTTGAGGCAGGGCTGCTGGCAGGGAACAGAAGCAGAAACATGACTTTCCAGCTCTTTGAGTAGTTCCCGTGTCACTCTGATGACCCACTAGAAGATTAAGTTAAACATGGATGGTCTCATAACTGCAGAAGAGCTTACGGTGCTGTTTGAGGGAGATCTCTGGAAAATAAAAATGTCTGCTTCACTGAGGAATATGTGCATTCCTCTTCATCTGTGCTACATAAATCTGGAATTCAAGATGACGAAAAGTACAAAATGTAAAGCCTGCATCACTGTTGACATTAAAGTGAACAGCTGAACTGTTGAAAAAATAACAACCCTAAATTTAAAATTCAGCTGTCATACTGATGAATTACATTAATTTATGTACATACAGTTCTCAAGAAAGAGCAACAGAATCAGACAAGTGCAAAACAGAACATTTATTATATAGGACCTCAGAGTATGCTGAGAACTATCCACCATAGACCTTGGGTTTATTTATTCAATAAATATCTGCATTTTACCTAATATTTCAACTCCTCTGTGTCAAATGCTTCATACAGGCATAACGAATAATTTCTTAAGGTACAATGAGGCAGTGAAACAGTGAAAAAAGGAAAGGAAGAGACCTGTGTACCTGCTATACACATCACACAGAACTCATCTGTATGCAGATATAGCAATATTCATGGCCATGGCACTGTGATGTTATAAGATAGCATTGTAGTAGTGGCCAGTCTTCGCGAACGAAGAACTGGGAAAGGTGTTTTTACCTTTCAAGCCTGCGCAATGGATTTTTTAGGTG
>JAWWLV010000088.1:101746918-101764994 GCA_035041135.1 Platyrinchus mystaceus | reverse complement strand
GGAAGGAAGGAAGGAAGGAAGGAAGGAAGGAAGGAAGGAAGGAAGGAAGGAAGGAAGGAAGGAAGGAAGGAAGGAACCCTACTTCCAGTGTCAGTGTCCTCTACACATAAACATATTCATGCACAGCTATTATTCTGAGCAGCATGTACTGCAGTCTCTTTCTGTAGTCTAATTAGAAATATGGACTTCTGCACATCTGTTGCACTTCTGCCAAAAGAAAAATCATTTGTCAGACAGTAAAAGAAATTTGACTTACCTCACCTGCTGTCAGAAACATATTACATAAATTCAATGCTTCTGTCCCAGAGCTACCAGACAGTCTCTAGTCAGCTTTTGAATCGTGGAGTCAGACTGATGCTCAGTGTAACAATGTGAATGGATTATAAAGGAAAGGGAATTCCACTGCTGAGGGAGCCATACCCTGAGCAGTGGGACATTTTGGGAACTCATTTTTAGTGCTGTCTTTCTTCAGTGCATTTTGCTGCATTGGACTTGATTAGTTGTCTTCTACATGAAAATTACTACTGGAGAAAAAATAAAGGAACACCACTACACATATGAATGTGTGGTTGAAAAATATTCTGTCATGGTAATGCCTGATTGGCCACCAGTTGCTTAAACATACATAGTGTTTTGGAGGAAAACAGACATTTCTTTCAAAAAACCTGGTGAGAAAAGGCAGCTGTTGGGCAGTAACTGAAAACAGAAGGGAAGTTCTGTGTTCAAGTGATTGAGTTTTGTTCCATCTGCAAAAGTGTATTCTTCAGTAGAAAGATAGAATCACAGCACTATTTATTGCAATTGATACTGATTTATACAATGAGAATGATTTCACCAAAATCATCTTCTGTTCAGATTCTCAAAGGTGTTTAATCACCCAAAGATGCACAAAGTAGGCATTTTTCTTAGAAATTTTCAGAAACCATGAAATATTAAGCACAAAAATATTAGAAGAGGAACAAGAAAATGCCTCTGGGTACCCTCTGTATAAGTAGGACACATCTGCAGCCCTGTAATATCCTTATGATATAACGCTTTGAGGAATTGCCATGAGCTCTCCACAGTGCAAAGATACACCAGGAGTGCTTGGAAGCTCTGCAAAAGTAAAACTCTGATACCATATTCACTCATAGGAGGAAAAGAGTAAGTGTCATTTCATTATCCTTTTATTTGACATTCATTTTCTTTCATCAGTAAAAAATTCTTGGTAATAGCGACTACTAGTTCTTGCCTTGTAATAAGCCATGAAGGATATTTCATTGAATTTTATAATTGAAAATATCTTCAAACATATTCAAAAAAAGCCAGTGCTATTTAACCAATTAGATCATAATAACCATCACCAATGGCAGGGGTGCTTCTCTGCTGATATTGCAAACAATTCCAGCATAAAGCTTTGGGAAGAAGGAGAGAGGGGATCTTTTTTTCAAAGCTCAAAATCTTTCAGCTGTCTGTTATCACATGAGACCTTCACAAGGGCAAGATTTTTTTTTTATTTTTTTTTTTTTTTTCACTTTTGAACTGCCTAACTCTTACACAGCCCCATCTACAAAAAATGAAGATATACAGAATAACTCTACACAGCCCTGGTTCTTTTGTGACCATTAGTGTCAGAGCTGCTTCCCATGCTTGACCAAGCTTGGCTCCACAATGGTGGGTGCGACAGCTGCTGAAACCAAACATCATTGTCTACTTTGCAACTGGATAGACTGCCTCTACAATTTTAGTTTAATGTCGGGATTTAATCTGGTAAGAGGTGGGCACAAGTCAGGACACAGTTTCATCTCCTGTGGCTTAGTGGTAGTGAAAATGTGACAGTGACAAGACTGATGCCTTCTATTAACAAGATAAAAATTTCCGCCAGTGAGTGTTTTTTATTCTCTTGACCATTAGTGAACCATCTGTGTGACATGTGATACTTGCTACAGGTAAAGCGAGGGACCGTCTTGTCTGTACAGTGTTGGGCACTGGAGGTCACTGCAAGGCAGAGGGGACAGCAGAGGATGGCCAAGCAGAGTCTGGCTGGCTTACCCATAGCTTTTCATCAGGTGAGCTCTCAAGTTTAAACTGTACATCTGGCAAATTCAACACTGAACCCAGTCTAAACTTCAAGCATAATCCCTACGTAGCTTTAAAAAGGTAGAGAAAAAATATTATATATTAATAAAGTTCTCAAGATTTTAAATGCAGAAGCTGTTATTTTAAATTATTGAAATAAATGCTGTAATGACAGTCCAGGAGAAGCTGAGTACCATTCACACTGCTGCCAGCTACCATGGTCATATTACATTCTCACAAACACACCTCAAAGGACTCACTTGCAAAGCTCAAAGCCTTCTCTGCAATAATTTCCAAGCATCCAGTTCATCCGAATATCAGTGACTTTATGGCCAAAAAAAGCAAAATGCTTGATAATAATACTAGCTTATAAGTTTTTGAAGCCCCAGCTGGTGCAACTGAGAAGATATGCAAAGAAGATGTTACAGGCCTGGTGATGCTGGTGTTTTTGATAATTTCTGAGAGTTTGTACTGATCATGGTTTGTACTAGTTTAGGTATCAAATCCCATCAAGAAAATGGACTTTTCTGAAAGGTAACAGCAATTCCAGTTAGCAATATGTTGCCTCTGATGGAAATAAATTCAAGCAATGTGTTACTGAGAGTGTTTTCCTTCATTTATTGCTTATTTTCTCCTGTTTGTAAGGGCAGACCACAGAAGTTATTAATTCTGTCAAATATTGTCTATATATGCATCACTTGCAAGGGAAAAAAGCAGTAATCAAGTTCTCAAGGACCAATCTGATGAGCCTTACAGAACCCATAAGGGAAATAGAGAAAAGACAAACATAAAAATAGGACAGTCTAACAAAAAACACAATATAATAAACAGAGAGCAAAAAATCCTCTCATTGCAATTTTCCCAGGGCTTCAAGGTCCTTCCCAGAGTCTTCACTTTTGTCACCTTTAGCTGTGTTTGAGTTACTCAGTCTTTACAGAATTTTGGTACCCAGAGCACCACCATTTCACATTTTAATACTTCCCTCATCCCCTTTTTCCTGTTGCCAGATGAACTCTAGATCAGCACTGATGTCAGGAACAAATAAAAGCAATTTATTTTCTGAGAGCTACACATCACTGAAGAAATTACCAAACATTTATGAATGTATCTATTCTACTATAAATCCTGAAATGAAGAATATCATTAAGGAAATGATCACATAGGATGCACTTTCAGCACACTAGTCTTATGAGTACAAAGTACAGCACTCAGAACTGTGTATGTCTTCTAATTTACACTCACTACCCCAGGCAACCTGTAGGGGTAATGAGACAGCACTATATTTGTTTCTGACATTTTACTTCTGCCAGCACACTGCAAGTAAACAACAGACCACCAAAGTAGCTTCTTCTCATATATACAACTGCAGGGGACCTCAGAACCTCTTTGTTTATCTAAGAAGCTTTGAAATGAATCCTGCTTGTTAAGTCTTGTTCTTGTCAGCTCTTGTTGACATAAAAGAATTTATTGCTGAGGGGCCAGGTGTGATAACAAACACCTGGGAACTTGATGATCCTCATAATTAAAAGCTAAGAAAATGCAGATCATTGTATGGCCTATCATCAGAGGAAATACCTTCTGCTAGACAAACTGATGTAAGGTTGTTAATACTGGTCAGTCTGATGTTTGTATCTCCAAAAGTCACAGTGAAGCAAAGACTTTTTTTTAAATTAGAAGTGTTGGATAAGTTGTAATGCAATGCTGGCTACAACAGAAAATAGTCTTAGTCTGTGATGGATACAGTTATTTGAAGAAATGGAAATTTAAATATTTCTTAATTTGTGCATGTTGAACATCACATATCAATGGCTTTTATTTGCTCAACTTGAAGAAATAAATAGAAATATGTTGACAGTTTTCACAAGGGTATCAAAGACACTCATTAGGTGGAACTTTGATGATATTAAACCATCATGACCATAAAACCCCAAAAAAAACCCAAAACACAGCAAAACCAAAAAACCCCCACGAAAAACCCAACCCTACCACCACCACTAGATGGCACTGATTCAGCGTCCAAACTTGGAAACTCACTTCAGCTTTACCACAATTAAACCTCATTCTAGGTACAGTTTTAATATTAAAAGCTCTCATAGTCATTGTTCTTCACTTTTCTTTAAGTGTACACTATCCATCCCATAATTCTATGTATCTATGTATCTATGTATCTATGTATCTATGTATCTATCTATCTATCTATCTATCTATCTATCTATCTATCTATCTATCTATCTATCTATCTCATAGTGTAACTTTGGTATGCAGTGTCAAACACCATCATCGCTGAGATGGATATATTTTTAAAGATGGATGTCAGAGAAAATTTTCATTTGATGTTATTCATCCACTGATACCACTTGCAGAGTTTGGGGAACCTCTGAGATTGTCACAGTCTATACTAAAATCCAGCACAGCATGCAGTGAACTTTGTCAGCAACTGCAGGATGTCAGAGTTGTGTTGCTTTGGTACCAATAACTCCAAGAGCTGCTGCTGCTCTGGTGATCTTATTCAGCCTCAGATTTTTATAACCAGCAGCTTCCTTAATCACCATACAATTACTTTTCACGTGTTGGAGGAGATTCCTCTGTCTCTAGACAAGAAACCAGAACTGAGGATTTAGTCCCAGTCTTTCCCACTGACATTCAGGAGGCTATCAGGTCCTACTGCTGAGTCCTGTATGAGATGAGAAGCAAGAAATTATTTCTATTCTTGTCCCTTCTGTGTTTGTTATTTAAGGAGTGAGACCACTGTGTCTGCTGCCTGCACCATTCCTGCCTTCATTTTGGTACTTGATCAACCAAACTCACCTTGGAGGAGGGTAATGGGAAATGGAATGGTGACTTTTTCCTTCAAGGGGTGGCAGCTACCCTGAAAGGACACCCCTTGGGAAGACAGACCCTCCTACAAGGTGATGGTATCTATGTGACTTACTGGAAATAAATATTCCCCATATCCTCTGAATTTCAGATCCCTGCTGTGCTCTGTACAACCACCTAGAGGTTTTGTTCCTCAGCTTGGGACTGGGATGCCATGGATCAGGTGGGCAGCATGTCAGGATGGTACAGATGTTCAGAATGCTGTTTGGGCCTTCACCTCTGAAGGCAAGGGCATGCCACACGTGTGCACATGGCACAACTCGATCTACCACTTGTGGTTACAGTGATGCTGTCCTTTCAAGCCTGTGTGTCTTCTTCTGTCCTTCTCTGTGTGCTGGGATGTGCTGTACCACCAGCCCTGGGGACACCGAGAGAACTAGGTCTGAATGCTAGGCCGGGGAAAATGCTGCTGACAAGGAGCAGCAGTGCACAGTACAAGAGAAAGGAGGGGAGCTGTTGTCAGGGCAAAGAAATCTGTTTGTTTTCTTCTCCATGCAGAGCTGTCAGGAGAGGGGGAAACTGTGGGGAAAGGAAATGTGATAAGGTCTGTGTTTGCTTGGGAAATGAGACTGAATAACAGCTGGGAGGTAGAGCCTGAAGGTACCTCCTGCTAAGAAAATCCTCTCTTCCACCTCCTACCATGAATTTAAGAGCTTCTGGCCTCTTCCTCTCTCCCAAACACCCTCTAGGGCAGGGGTGTTGGAACTAGATGATGCTACAGGTCCCTTCCAACCCTATCCAATTTATGATTCTGTGATTCCATGCTCTGAAATTGCCATCTGTGTTCTTCTCTGCACACTTCCCAGAGTGTTTCTTGACAACCAAAATCTGCTAAAACTTTGGTAATGCTGAGGGGCAAGGTAACTATCTCATAGAGTACGTTAGGTTTCAAAAAAAAAAAAAGATCTGGAGAACCCAAACTGGTTTGTCTTTCTCAGACCACACATACCAGATTTAGTTCTAAAGAAAACTCAGGGTGTAGGAGCCTGAAGGCAGAGCAGATAAACACCTGTATCCTGTAAACTGTAAGGAAATCAGAGCACCTTCCTGTAATAGGAGAGATTCAGTTTCAGGTCACTTTTCTCTTTGCAAGAACTATATCCCTAATTTCCCTGCTGAAGGCCCCAAGTTTCTGGCACCACTAGGTTTCTTTTGTGGTTTTGTGGTGGGTTGACCCTGGCTGGATGCCCAGTGCCCACCAGTGCCACTCTATGATTTTCCTCCTCAGCTGGACAGAGGAGAGAAAATACAATGAAAGGCTGGTGGGCCAAGACAAGGCAGGGAGACATTTACCAACTACCATCATGGGCAAAACAGACTCTATTTGGGAAATAAATTTAATTTATTACCAGTCAAATCAGAGTAGGGTAATGAGAAAAAAACCCTAAATCTTCTCCTGTCCTCCTCCCCAGGCTCAAATTTGCTCCTGGTTTTCCCTCCCTCCTCCCCTCCAGCAGTGCATCACACCTTGTCTCTGCTGCACCTTGCCCCTCAGAGGGAGGACTTCTCACACTCTTCCCCTGCTCCAGTATGGAGTCCCTCCCATGGGAGACAGTCCTTCACCATCTTTTCCAGAGTGAGCCCTTCCCATGAGATACAGTCACAGGCACAGACAGTTCCAGCATGGGTCCCCATGGAGTCACAAGTGCTGCCAGCAAACCTGCTCCAGTGTAGGCTTCTCTCTCTGTGGGCTCACAGGTCCTGCCAGGAGCCTATTCCAGTGTGGACTTCCCATGGGGTCACAGACTCCTTCAGGCATCCACCTGGTAGAGCATGGGGTCCTACATGGGCTGCAGGTGGATCTCTGCAGGGGAATCTCTGCTCCAGCACCTGGAACACCTCATCCTTCTTCTGATCTCACCTTGTCCTTCTTCTGATCTCAATGTCTGCAGGGCTGTTTCTCTTATCCATTCTCACTCCTCTGCCCAAGTGCAGTTGTCCTTTTATTCTTTTTCACCCCTCTCTCCTTCTTATCTGTGCTATCTCAGAGAAGCTACCAACTACCACAGCAGCAGCAAGTCCATCTTGGAGCCAGCTGATGTTTGCTCTATTGGACACTGGGGAAGCTTCTATCAGCTTCTAAAAGAAGCACTTCTGTAGTTCCCTCTCTTCTACTAAAACCTTGCCAGTACACCCAATGCAGGCTTTCACTTTTACTGACACATTCAAGTCCAAAACTGCTCAAAGGTCTTTACAAAATTAGACCCTAAGAATAGTGTTAGTTTCAGTACTTTTATGGGATTGTTTCCAAGGAATTTTGATCTCATCTTGCAAAACGGCTAGGGTGACTTTCAGGGTTTTATTCCCTGTTCATAGCATGTTGCCACAGAAATATCCACCTAGTCTCTACTACAAAGATGGACTAGTCCCAGCTCATAAATTCTGCCAATAACAAAAGCTAAATTTACTACAGATTACAAACACATGGGTTGAGTGGATAGGCTGGATGGATATAACACTGAGGGCAGATGACTCCTGGTGGCAAAACTTGCCAAAGTGTGCAAATGAGGTGGGAGAGACATGGAAGGAAGAGCAGTCAAATTTTGTGAGGTCTCAGTGTGACTCCTTATAGCTCTACAGTGAAGCCTGCCAGTAATCACCAAGTGTTACGTGACATACGCTTTTTTTTCCAGATTTCCAGATGTGCGTTGCTTATTGAATCATGTGTGAAGTTTGATTCCTGCCTGACGCAAGAAACATGGAATATATGGGAAAAAAAGCACTGCCCTAAATGCTCTTTGCTTTAACTGCAAAGTATTAAGCCTTGGGCAGGGCAGGGAAGAGGGTGAGGGGAAGTGCTCAAGGAGAGGCAATTTTCATAGTTTGCCTGCTAGCAGTGGATCATAACTCATTCTAGAAAGTGATTTTATTTACTGTGAGATTATCTCAAGTATAGGCCTTTCAGAAGGCATTCAGCAATATTTCAGCCAAGTCACTCCTCTGGTGCCCTGCAGCTTAATCTGTTTACAAAAGCAGGTTTAATCAGATCAGCAGCCCATATGCATTTTAAACTCTTTCACATTTCAGAAGTGTCTGGCAGCACCCAAACTGTATTTTGGGGTTGGTACCCTGGCCCACATGAATCTACAAGCTGTGCTGTAAATTGCTGGTGCAGGTCCCCAAGGACCAGTCTAACTGTTCCCCAACACCACTTAGCCATAGCAAGGATATTTTAAACTTAATTTGTCTTATATTTTTCCAGAACTGGGTCTTCTCCAGCTAAATGTACGGAGTAGTAGAATTAAAGCTTGGGTTAAGTCCTCCCATAACTTAGAAAACTACTTGTCTTACCAACACCAAATAGGACTGTGAACATTTCACCTTTTGTAACACAGAGTGATGAAACACTCATTACACAGCAATTAAAAAAAAAGCAGCCACTCTTGCATTTCTTGCACATAAATGCTTGTTAACAGCCTTCAGAGCACTGGAAAACAACCTCATTGCACAGACTCTCTATCTTAGTATGAAAGTGAAGTACCCTTCCAGACTGGTCTACAAAGCACCCATAAACTTGTGGACATTCATCATGACACAGATGCGACTTTAGCTTCTACCCCAAGATATTTAAGATTTAATGCACAAATGTAGAAAGCAATATTATATGGAGACAGTTGCAGTGGATCCATGAGGATACTTCCACAATTCAGCAGAAGAAGTAAAGCCAATTAAGTCTATATAATAAACATGCACCAAGGAATAGGAAAAGAAATTACAAAGATATCTGCATGGCTAAGATTGTTTTCACTTCCTATTGTGCAATTCAAATATGACAGATTGCATTCAAATTATCTTTCTTTCATTTCAGAAAATCAACAGAATTGCTAAAAGGAGTGAAGTAGAGAAAAATTGTGCCATCCATCACTGAAGACATTTTGAAGATAACTGCTGATTTGGTCATACTTACCATGTTTGCTCTTGAGACGAGCTATCCTGGGGCAACATAAGCATCTTGGTTTTTTAAATGTTCACTTGTGTTACATGCTGGTGAATGTCTGACATCTGCCCTTCTCCAGCATTTAATCATTGCCTTCAATGTGCCCTCACATGCCAACAAAAATCCTTTTTCTTCCCTCACGTATTTCAGAATCTGTAGTATCTGTAGCTTTGAAAAACCCCAACCTCAGGCTGTTTTTTCTTATTTGTACTTTGGCACTGAAATTATTATTGTATTTATGAGTTATCAAGTACATGGCTACAAAATCAACAAAAATATTTTGAGAAGAAGAGACATTATTAATTTTAAATTCCCACGTCCCTTGCCAACCTTTAGATTTTTACTTTCAGAAGAACAAAGCAAAAACATTATAAAACATACAAGAAACTCTTCACTTTTGACCTAAGGGAAATTAAAAACTTTTGTTCTCAACATTAGTCTTACAACCAAAATGTGATTATCAGTTTTAACCTTCAAAAAGTATCTGTGACTTGAGGTAAACTGTGCTTGGCTAATGAGGTTATCTAATGTAACCCAGTGAATTTGTCAAGGCTATGACAAATTTGAACAAAAAAGTTCAGTATATAGGCCTAAGGGATTTTTACATCAAACTATAAATCTCTCAAATTTTTTTTATGAAATTGTTACTCAATCTGTTGATAATTTTCTACTAAAATTCATTTTCTAATTGTCCTGTTTTGTATTACCGTACAGAATTAGCATACTCAAGGTTGCAGGTCTGTGCAGCTGAAACCCAGTTGACTGAGAGATCTGAGGACTGTACAATAAAGAAGACTGCAGCATTTAATGAACTGTGAGCTAAAAACATGGGTAATGTATTTAAGTATAGTCGTTGAATAATTCATAATTTAGGGGACATACAGGGAAAGAGAATTTTTTTTTTTCCACAAAAGCCAATATAAAAGCAGATTGGAGGTTTTCCAAATGTCAGTGAGGAGAGAGGGGTAAAAAAAAGGAAGAAAGTTGAGACTCACCTATCAATCAGGCATATATACACTTGCCCATGTAGGACACAAGTACCAGAAACTACAGGCAAAGATAATTCGATGAAAATTACCATTTCATGTCATCATGAACATAAAAGGGTGCAGAAATATGAAAGCAAGTGTTTTAATAAGAGATGGGGATTACAAAATACACCACGTTAGAAGACTTTGCATAAAGCTGTCTTAAGTATTCCTTTTGTAAAAATACAACTTTCTGCTCTATGGTGTGCTTGACTTATACTCTGAGACCCTTTCCTATTCACTCTCATTAGTACAAGGATTGACCCCTCCAGAACTCTGTGATTCTTGACAATACTTCAGACAACCTAAAAACATATTACATAAGGTACAAACTTGTTCAGGATACAGTTATGTTCTACCACAAATTATTGCTACCTATCCTTCAGATAAAATACCTTAGTAAACCAAGTAGCAAACCATCATCACACATGGTAATTCCAGAAACTCCTTTTCACACAGAAATAATTGTTAGTAACAATAACAGGCCTCCTTAGTCTAATTATTTCCCTGCATACTTGGATTTTGCAACAGATCATATTTATGATGAGGTCACAAATCACATTTGGGTGGGGTTTTTTCTTTCTACTGTGTAGACAGACATCAGGATGGTTATAAAATATAACAGAGCTATTTTCTGAAAGAGGGGGACAGAGATTTTTATATATTAACATGTATTCACATCAAAAGATTCTGCACCAGCATTGTACTTTTCATGATAGGTGACATAGTAATAAGAAACTTCCAGTGAAATTTGTAAATTCTTAGACAGACATCTATATAAAAGTCTGGTGCATATTACTGCAGTATATTATTTTTTTCAGTAAGCTAATAGCTGGGAGACATGTACTGAAAATGTCATCTACTCTTTACACATTGACTGATTTTGGCATTTTTCTGACAATTGGAATTCCTTACTAACTAATTTTGATTGAAAGGATAATTTTCCCAAATTATACTCTCTGCTTTTCTGATTTTCAGCTTCAGACACATATTGAAATTCATTTTGTGTAAGAAATCCAATTGTACAGAATTGAAAAGTCATAAAAACCTTCTAAAAACACATCCACAGCCCTCCAAATGTGGTTTCAAAATTTCTGTGTATTTATGGAAATATCACACATTTAGATATAATTTTTTTCAGGCTCCTCAAGGACTCGGAGCAATTGCTGGCATATTTGAGAAAGCTGTGAATATAACTTTTTTTTTTTTTTTTTAGGATAGAACAGAATTGTAGATCCATGAAATGAGGGCTTTGTGTAATACACACTAAGGGCATGAGTTTGAAAAGTGCCTGCCACTGATGAAGGGCTGTAACTTTATTATCTATAATAATTTTACTCACTGTTCTGACAGACTTGATCTTCTTACATCTGATATGGGAGCAATATAAGAAAAGATAGATATTGAGAAATATAGAAAATTAAAGTATATGAAAACATTCAATTTAGCTGTCTGTCATCTGTCTGAGAGCTGGTGATTTACTGTCTATGTGTTACAGAGCAGATAACAACACATCCTGTGCAGTCTGATGCACTTTTGGGGCAGAATCCAAGAGTGTGTCATCACTGGAGAATGTGCCCTTTCCAGAACTGCCAATAAAACAAGACATACACCAAAACTATCTGAACATGTAAACAAACATGGTAGTGTTTTTGCAGAGAATTGAGGGAAGATTCTGGCTGATTATGACATTGTTTGTTGGTAGTGCTATGTTGAAGTCATGGGTGGAAGCAGTTATGGACCTCAGCTTCTGAAAAAGATGTTATTTTTCTTCTTAGGAAAAATTCCCTCGTATCTGTGGAAGTTTGGATGGGAAAAAAGTACATAAAGTTAGCTATAACTACTACAAATATCATTGCTAACTATAAACAAAGGCTTTTTTATTCTGGCTACTTACCTGAGATGAGAAAGTGAATGTAAGTGAATCGAAAGAGTATTTTTACCTTAATGATTTCTACTTGGAAGATTTTACAGATGCTATTTACTGGAAAAACTTTTTTTTAAATGAGCACTGGAGTCAGACACAAAACTTATATGCTTTTTCTAGGTAAAATTAGAGAACATCTAGAAAATTATGCACAATACTTCCTTCTACTTTACCTTCATTGATGCAGTTATTTGCATCTTTTTCATTGACTGGGAAGTATATTCATCATGAACATATAAAATGTTCAAATTAATCAAGCATCCATCTTGTCTTACCTCTATAAAAATAATATTTATGTACCCACTCAGATATTAGAAATAATAATAAACTTATGTATCCACTTAGATATTAGAAATAATGTTGTGAATTTAGTAATTTTGCAAGAGTCGAAACGTATTACACAGCTTACAGGTTTCAATTTAGGGAAGAAGTAATTTGAAGCTCTAGTCAAAGAAAAAAATTATTTCTCAGAGCAAATGCATCATGCTTTTTTAAACAGATTCAGGAGAAGGATGTTTCCACTCTTTCTGTCCCTTCTGCCATACCAGAAGCAACAAAGGCAGCCCTTGGCCCCAAGGAGTTGGAAGCAGCATCCTCCGCACACACCCCATGGCTTCATCCAGACTACTTGTTCTGAAAAGGCCCAAAACTGTGTCCAGGATGTATTTGGGAGATGGTAACTTGACACTGGCAGTTTATATGTACAAATGCTTGTATCCATACTTAGCTCCTGCCTACTCTACCGGTGCTGGATCTTACAGGGTATAGTGATAGAATCAACTCTTAGTGCTTTGTTATCATTACCTGTCTTGCAATTCAGAATTCCAGAACAGTGGTGATTTTTCTACATTGTCTCTCTGTCATGAGTGTTTAGGTCTCAGTTTTAGCCTGTAGAGAGCTTCCAAACAAGATTAGGTAAAACAGCTTTGCTTGAAGGGGGTAGTCTTTTGAAACACAAATCTCCTGTCAGTATTCCTTTCATCTCTCAGCTGGTTTCTTTCAGTCCCTTATTCTGCCCCCTTCATTTCACCTTAACAAGAAAATCCTAGCCAAAAAAAAATATTGCTTCACAACAATTAGCCCGATAATGGTGGTCACTAAAAGAGGTGACCCAGACAGCTGACGTGCTACGACAATTTGCGTGTGCAAAAGGCAAACATTCAAATCTCAATGTCCTGTCAGGACTCACCCCATAAATCACTAGCACCTACGATATCTTGTCCCCTCCTTCTCATTTTTACATGCAACATTTTACAATCGAACGCACAGTGAGATACTAAAAGACCTCTTCTGTAAGACCCTCTTCTCTGCACTGGAGTATGAATTTCCTACTGTTCATCCACATCTCTGCTTCACGGTTCAGAAGACATATGGCATTCATGTTGCTTTTTTCCTGGGTAGTCTTTTCCAAAATTGCCTACTCATCTTCCCTCTGTGTGATGTTTCATATTTCTTGTAAGTATGAAGGGAATACATCACTTCCAAACTCCAGGATTTGAATCAATATTGCATATTGAGTTTGGCAGATTTTACTGTCATGGCCTGCTATAAAGGAAAGAAGGCTTAAATAATTATCTCTTTTCCCTTCTTTTCTTTATTCTCTTACACTATTATTGCTTTTTTTTACTGTATTGACTAATTTCAGGGATTTTTTCCAACTCTTCCCTCTTCACCTCCTCCAAAACGGAAAACTCCATCAATCTCTCCTTTGTTGTCACCACTTTCTCCTACATGGTTATTCATTTCACACACCTGCTGTAACCTCTTCTTTCAGTTCTTTATTTTGCAGTCTTTCTCTTCAGACCAACCAAAACTTCATAGCCAAAACTCTTCACTTCCTAATAGTTTGTAGTGGTATGGCTTGTTCTTCAAATTTCGTTACTAGTTTAGGTCTTGTTTTTTAGCTCACTTTCAAAGCTCACCTTCACTCTGACTTGTCAGTCAGTCTTCTTGTCCTCTTCTCCTCATGAGAAACCCTGTTCTTCATGGAGATTTCAGCTCTTTTAAGCTAGGAGAAGAAGCTGTGGATAATATTGTTGACCCTGTGAGTAATAATGAAGATGGCACCCTTTCATAGATACATAGATACTTCAGGGTCAAACATAATGAAAAACTGTGATGTTTGGTACTTTAAGAAAACATACAGTGAAGGCAGAGAGAAAAATACTCAGGAATAAGGTGGAATCTTCCCAAGGTTTGTGTGTGCAGGCATTAGCACTATTGCACTTTTGCATATGGCTGTATTTGTGCATATCTCTAGCTCTTCCCCTACTGATCTGCAAGGTGTCCTTTTTCCCTGTGTGTATTCTCAGTTTACAGGGTATTTTGAATTTTTCAAAGCAGTCCTGAAGCCTCTGACTACCTCTGTAATTAAAAAAAAGCCCTAAGACACAGAATAAACGTGTCTAAGTTGTAGTAGTGTGATAGCAGCATTTGAAATATAATAACAGAATTAAGGCTCTGAGGAAAAGGGAAATATTTCTAATGTTTCTTGGTGTTTTTAGCAAAAATTGAACTTGAGGCAAAAGAAAGAGAAGATCTTCCTGATTTAAGGTATAGAGTTGTTGAGTGTTAAACCTACAATTAAAAAAAAAAAAAAAAGACAAATCACAAGGAGGAGTTCCATGAGGGCTTAAGAATTTATGGCTCTGAATTATTACACTGTGTGGAATAATACTGACAACTTTTGCGCGTATGTTCATGCATGTAGATATATAAATGAGCATATTTATCGATTCATGCTATTCAGACTTGGCCTTGGTTGGTTGGGGGCTTATAGAAATGAATTCTGTATTTTTTATACCCAGCATTCCAAATATGGGACCCAAAGGAGATACTGAATCACAGTACATGAGAAAAATTGGTTTTGCTAGTTTGCAGGTTTTCCTTTAGTTTTGTTGAAACCAGCTTAGTTCATGTTGCTGTTATGAGGAAATAATTGTTTATATCTCTCATCTTGTATGTATTGGAAAATTGGCAGCACTATCTTGTGATTCATCATTTATTGTGAGTCAGGGGACAATGCATCTTCAACTTCAGGGCAAAGGATTACACAGAGTCATAAAAGTAAAGTAGAACATCCCTCTAAGGTGAATCAACCTAATGACAAAGGCCTTACACAAACTTTGCAAAACTGTGCAGAAGAATTAGTGTGTTCTCATAGACATTAAATTTTTTAAAAGTATTTTTTCTCTTATCTGTTTAGATTTTATTCAGCTAGCTGATGTGTCATAATCAGAAACATCCTCTATGAAAAGGAGTTTCTGAGAGAGCAATGCTTGGAAATGGGAATTGGAACTAACTTAGCTATTTTTGTCTTAAAGTTGCTATGTGTTTGCAATCGAGTCCACACAGTGACAAAAACAAGATCCAGTATGCAGCAGTGACACTATTCTTTAAAATTCACGAAGCGATTACATAGTACTTGTATTATCTACAAATTGTTAATTGGTAACACAGTTAATGTTTCACACTGTCTATGTAACCACCCTACTTAAGAGCAGGGGTTTGGTAATTTGCCAAAATCAGTAACACTTGCCAGTTTGCCATCACATAATTTTCATAAACTTTAAAATACTTCAAGTCCCTAAGGGAGGTGAATGTTCAGACATAGCAAACAGTCCATCTTGAAACTTGTATTTTCTGTCTTGGCATGGATGACCAGCTGGTTTGGGGAGCACAGAATTTATTACCCCCTTATCTGGGTGGCATATTAATGTTATAAACTACTTGATTATGTGTCATAAGCTAATTATTGTCTACTGAAATAGGTGCCAGCTGCTGAATAAATGTAATTTCCAGCCTTATGTATATTTCAACATTCAACGTTTGATTGTTTAGAGGAAAGAACATCTTTTACAGTATTTATGTTGCAAATCATTAGTAGGTGCTAGCAAATATTAGCAGTTAAAATGATTGAAGGGTCTGAGATATGAGTAGTTATAATTCAAGTTAATGGTGATTATGACTCAGGAAATGTGTATTACAGGCAAACTAAGTTTTCTGTTTAATGATGCCTATGACAATAGAAACAATATTATTACTTAGATAGTTTTGGCAAATCTAATAAGAATCTCACATATGGAAAAGAAGTTATACATCTCCTGTTCATATTGTTTCTTTTAGGTGAAGGTAAAAAGCTTAATTCTGTACTAATTTTGTTTGCTCTCACTTTCCATGCTAAGTAAAAATATAAATTCCAAGACCTGTTTTTTTTCCTGTAAACATGGTATTCCATCTCCTACTTCACACATTTGTATCATGAGTAGAAGGAATCCAACATCCTTTGCACCAGCATGTAAAGCAAGTTTATTTATGTCTCACTATCTCTCCCTGCCAAGCTGATAGTAAGGAATAGAAATATCAAAAAAAGAATTCCTTACCTTTCCTTCTATAGCATTATTTCAACAGTTCTAGTCACAGACATGTAACAACAAAGTAAATTAAATTATTTTTATAATTAACTATTATCTTTGCTATTTACTTTTCAAAACATTGTTGTTCTTAGTAGAGTTTTGGAGTTTCTGGTAAAAGCCTTTTTGTCTTCTTCACATATACCTGACATTCATAGCAGTGTTTAATGAACTAGAGGGCAAAGGAGTACACTGGCTCCCAACTGCTTTGTGTGTTGCTCTTGTCAGTGCTTTCTGAGCCTCTATTAAGAAACAGCTAAACTTAGCTGAAGCTGCAGCTATTAGCAAGGTCTTAGTACCCCCTTTTTTGGTGCTAACCATTAAATTGAGGAAGGTGCTGGTCACTGGGGAGGAATAACAACCCCTGTGTTCACTTACCTGAGTGCCCTGGTGCATAATAAAGAACTTTGCTTATAAAACCCCTCCATATCTTTCCTTTATCTCCCAACTGCAAGCAAAGCTATCCTTGAGACAGAAAGTCTCTAGCCTGCATTAACATGGCTAAGTCATCCTGTCGCTGATAGAAAAGAAACAGCCAAGCAAAGGCCTTTTCTGTTTTGTCACAAAAGCACAAGGCACTGAGTATGCTGGTGGAAATTATCATAATTGCATATTACTGAGCCAAAAATAACAGAAACTCTCCATTTTACATCACATCTGACTTTAATATAAGCAGCTCAGGTTTCTGTAGGGATTATACTTTGTTTAGTCTCTGATAGAAAGCTAGTATTAAAGTAAATAGTAACCAGAAGAATGTCAATCAGCTTTGCCATAAAATAGTGCATAATAAGTTAAATCAGGAAATTCTTTGCTGCTCACTGATAAATGCAGCCTACTTTTTATGATTTCTCTTGTTAATAAAGTGGTGATCAAATTAATATTGCATTCAATTAACTGTTTTGTTAGTTTGTCAATTAACTGTAACATCATGAAAGATCCTTAATAAAAGCAAGAAGCAAAAGAAATACCAAATTAAAGGTCACAAGTTTTCCAAATATAGGTGTATGTGAGCATAAGTGTCTGTAATATGCAGACATGCAAAAAGCACTGAAAGATCACTGCATGATATTTTGCAACACAAATTCCTATTAATCTAACACAAAATAGTTAATCACAGAGCTATCTTGTAATGCTTATGTTGCTTATTCAAATTCAACCCTAACTCTTCTTTAACAAGATTCAGAGAGTTTCTCACCCTTTTCTATCTCCCTCCGTGACTCCAGTGAGTGCTGGAGGCCTTGGGCACAGAAAACAATCACAGTAGACGCATTATCAATGGGCTGTTGATGCAACTGTGGGCAGCACAGGTTAGCAGGAAAGCAGGTGGGGAAAGCATTAATGTTATGTCCAAGGCCAGTAAATGTGTGGGCCATTAACTGTGCGGGCTGCAAGAAAATAATTGATTGTAGAAGGAAGGAGGAAGAGTAGGGCTTAGACCTTGTTTTTATCTTACAGCATTAATGACAAAACATTTTACCCTTAGACTCTTCTCTTGGTGCTCTTCCACTTATTTTTGCAAGGTTCTCATTGGTGATATCTATGCATAAAACATCTTTACTGGTATATTACTTTGGCCTGCTGGTTTGTGTCCACCAACATCAAAATCCCAGTTTCTCACTCAGCTTACTTCATTCAAGGAAGTCCCTACAAGCTATCATGGCAAAACCCACAGTGTTGACAGTCCATGCAGTGACGATATTAGAAGAGCTTATTACAGTGTCTGAAGCAGTGCTGGCCTTGCTGGTCCTGTGGCCATAGATTATTCCTGTGAGAAGGGAGCACTCATTGCAGCAGCCAACATGGAGAGGAGAAGGAGGAGGAGAGGTCAGACCTTATT
>JAWWLV010000088.1:101727515-101746818 GCA_035041135.1 Platyrinchus mystaceus | reverse complement strand
TATTCCTGTGAGAAGGGAGCACTCATTGCAGCAGCCAACATGGAGAGGAGAAGGAGGAGGAGAGGTCAGACCTTATTTCGCCAATGTGTGAACCGATTCCCTAGTAGGAGATCTGTATTAGCCAGCTGCTCACAGATGAGAATAAACCTGAGCCTCAGCCTCTCTGGGACCCAAAGTACCCCTGCAACACTATTATTTCACATAGCTCATATTTACAGAACTTGTATACCCATGATTTATAAGTGATAGAAGAATGAGGAACACAGCCACAAGCAAGCGATCATTTTTGGCAGTATAGATTTTGTTTGCTCTGATAACAGAGGACATAGCTCTTATTAGGACACTCTCCTGGAAGATAGTGAGGCATTCAGAATTATTTCTGCAGAACATGGGGATATCCTAATTTTAAGAGACCACTGCAAGAACTCCCCAGCATATTGAAGTGCCTCTGTATTTTACTTTCTGAAGCTCAGGGGAGCTAGAAAAACAAAAGGTAAATAATTTTTTTAAAAGTGTCAGGATGCAGGTCTTGTTAGGTCTCTCATGGAAGCTGTCCCAGAACTGTGTTGCTTTCCTTACTCCCAGTCTGAAATATGAGTTACCCTCTGCAAAATCTTTGTTGAATCTAAACCAAACCCACTAATTTCTGCTAAAGATTATATTTGCTGGAATAGACTATCATACAAGTATCTGAATGCCATGTCTTAAAGGTTCTTTTGTTTGGACCATGTCTGTTTTATTAAAAATGATGAATTTTGTTTTTCAGTATAAAATTAAAACATGTAAAACATTGCTTAAGTTACAAATTAGGTACAGGGGGTTCAGCAGCACTCAGGAGGCCAAGGTTGCCCTGTGTAACTTCCGAAATTAAACCAGGAAGGAAATCTGCAGTTTCACCCTGAGAGAGAACAGGACTGTATCACATTGTGTCTGGGCCTTGGAAACAAGAGTTGGGATGTTACAGGACTCTGCTGAAAAGAAATTAAACCTTCCATATAGACCATTCTCCCAAAGAGAGCTTCTTTACGCATCATCGCAGAGCTTGCTGTTAAGTGCGGAGACTGAAACACTTCTGAGCTACAGAACTGCTCACCGTTAAAACTATTTTACATGAAATGACCATGTACATGCATATAATTAAAATCATTAATTGCAAGATGGATCATATTATGGTAATGAGTAAATAAGCTTGGTAGAAATATTATCATGTAAAGGATATGTAGAAGATTGTCCCAGCATTTCCTACCAAACTAATATACACTATTTTCATGCAATTACAAGGCAGCTCATATAATACAAACATAGTAAGTTTTATATCTTATAAATGCTAGTTTCAGCTTTCATTTCACATTCTGTTATTTCAAAAGTCTTTGCAGTGTAACAGTGTTTTGCTCTGAACACAGGGTGAAACTTCTGCGATTAACAGAAGCTATTAAATTTTTCATACAACTATTTTGAGATTATTTTTCAAGCTTTTCATTTCAGAAATGAACTAATTATCAGTTAATACAGGGAAAGGCTGCTTTTTCACTTTGGTGAATGGAAGACTGAAGCAATCAAGTTACACAATTTATCAAGACTGCCTTAGTATTGTCCCTTCATCATCTTACCATTGCTCAATACTATTTGCCAGCAATTGCCAGTTAGAAGATTGTGCCAAAGACTTCTGCTTTGTGATTGTGGAGACTATTTTAAGTTGTGTTACTACATTAACAAGGGGCTTCAGCAGTTGTCACCTCCTTGGAAATACTAGACTACAAAAACAGCTGTATCTTTTGTGTTGTTCCAGCTCCACCTTACCCAGGATTTCCTTCCACAGGAGACTCAAGTCAGCCATTTGCCTTATGGAGCTTTTGTAGAAAAAAAAATAAAAGACCCTCCAAAGCTTTCTGATGATAGCCTGATCAAGAAATTTCATCCAGAAGCATCCAAAATTTTCTTCTTTCCCTTTTCTCAGATGAAGGGAATCTATCCTAAGTTGTCCACATAGAAATGTATGTGTTTCTATGATTCTATATGCTGTGTAAGAATAGAAAGCCCTCGTACAACTGCCTGGTAAAAACTTATTTGATGTTAATTCCAGTTGTGTAGCCATGCTCTTGGTTCCAGAAGTCTTGCCCTCTTGTTATGTGAGTCTTAGCTGATTTCACATGACTATTCAAGTACATAAAATCTGAAGAAATACTGAACTGAATGAGAGCAAAGAGACATCTAGAGAGTACAACTGAGAAAAAACAGAAATTCAAGGCAATGCACAAGGTCTGCCTCCTTTCAGCTTCCAGCCAGCAGAATTCTTGAGATTTTAAAGGCAGAGTCTGAATCAAAAAGGTGCATTCAACCTCGTTTGAAACTGCTGGCATCCAGCAGAAATCCTGTCTCAAGGAGCATCTCTGCTTGTTCATTAACCGGCTGCATAATAAATTCTTCAAGACTCATGAGGTTATGTCACTCAGCAGGAGATGAGCAGTTAATTATGGTTACTTAAAATCAATTTTTTGACCAAACATAACAGTGAGATTGATTTAAGCACAAGTAGATTTGCGTCATTGTGGGTGGTGCAGCATTAAAGACAGTATATTCATCTATCTTTAACTGTACCTTCAGTTAATAAAAGTAGGGATTATCATCTACTACTGGCATCACACAGGCCAAACACCAGCTTAGCATTTAGCATCCACACCCACTTTTCTCAACAGAATATAGAGGATCCTTGTGTGAAAAGAAATTTAGGAATAGTTCCCACTTGCTTTTGCTAAAAGATTAGCAACAATCATTTTCATAGCCTTTCAGAATATTAGTTTTTCACAGTCCATGGCCAATGATAGTGTTATAACTAATGTTCTTTCCTATGACTTATCACATTAAACTGAAATATTTAATTATGGATATGTTTAATATGCCATGAATTATTATTGAGTATTTTATTTCCTAACATTAATTCTTAATTATTCATTACTCTACATTCCTTCATTGAGTATAATTATACACTTTAGCTGTGCAAAATAAATCTTTGCCTTTGAAAAGGACAGCTGTCATGTCATATTTTCACCTCTTCTGTGCTGACATTTAAAAGTTGCAGATTAGCCCATATAAAAAAGAGTAAAACACTGTCAGCATACTAATAACAGTAGATGTTCTTTTAAAGCTTATCCTGTTTGAAAGAAAGTTTCTACTTAAATGTTCAATAACAGCAAGTTTAGCCTTATGTAAACATTTAAAAAGTAACAGTACAATAGTTCAGAGGTGTTCCTTAGGAAATTAAAGTGTTTCTGTAAAAAAAGAAAAAGCTACTGTCAACTGCATACATAACCTGTTCAGATAGGAATGGACACTTAGTGACAGTGACCAGGTGGTATCTCAGCTAATAATATATCTTTACCACTTCATTGTAATCTAAAATACTGCACCTTAATATTTAATTATAAGCGTCTTGGATTTTTAAATATAGATACATACATACATACATGCATGCATATGTACATACATATATACATACATATATACATACCTACCTACATACATACATAATCCAAAGATTACTGAAAGAATTTAGCACTCGAAACTGTCCATAGCTTTTTTCTGAACACACTTTTCCCAGTAGGATAGCATAAAAAATGCCATGAATGGATGGGTCAGTATCATTTCACATTTTTGAAGACCTGATCCAAAGTTCACTGGAGTCTTTGGAAGTCATCTTAGAACATTCTAAATATTTAGTTACATCAGCAATTATTTTGATTAATAGATCAAGTTAAAAAATTCACTTAATACTTGCCACTGCTAACATTTATATTATGTAAATCTAATGTTATCCCTTTGTAAGTGAAAGTTGTTCTGCATTTAAGCTTCTTCAGTAAACCCTTACTTTTCAAATACTTTTTTTTTCACATAGTGAAAGGGAGTTAAACATCAGTCAACACACCTGAGCACATAGATAAGCATTTTTAAACTCACATACATACACAAATCGCTACTGCTTCTTCAGCCTTTGGGCATATCACAGATTTGTAGCCGCGCAAGCAAGCCTGAGGGAAATGTAATGACAGAATAAGAAAAGACAACTTATGTTAATCACTTAATGTCTTGGTTGGTTATTGAACATCCTTGGATAAAGAGAAGAAAATTAGTAATTCATGCATGAGAAGAACAATCTCCTGCTTTGCTTCTTTCCATGTCGCTATAAACACCTCTAATTTCTCCAGAAAAAAAGTCCTTGTTATTCGAGCCATTAAATTTAAGCTCTTATGAATAGATTTGTGTTATGTATTCCATTGTTCCAGATAGGTTCACTCCAAAATTCACAATCTATTTCATAATAATGCACAATGATTAAATAATTAAGATAATTTTTATTATATGACTTGCTGTAGTGTAGAGCATACTTCTCCCATCCAACAGAAAACCTGACTAATTTTGGTTACATCAGGTCAAATTGTATGTTTTATTTATAAAATGTAATAGCCTTGTGCTTTGTTATGCAGTCCTTCTAATATTATTTGGTTTGAGTGCAGTTAAAGGTGTGTATTTTTTTGATACTGTAAGTGAGCAGAAAATCCATTGAATTTTTATCAGTTATTAATGACAATTGTCCACAAATCATCAGTAACTACTAAGAATTCCTACCACTCTTGTTACTTGGACACTTCTAGGCCAGACAACCACCTCTCTTGTAGCTCCAATACTCAGAAGTTTTCTACCTGGTTGCTTCTATGTTAAAGAAGTTCCTTAGCAAAGGAATAATAAATAGCTGGGTAACAATCAGTGGCATGTGTCTGTCACACAGAGCAGCCGATGGTTCCCTCTTGATTGCAGCCTCCTGAATTGTGGATTGCATTTCCTTCACAGCTCCTATGATTGGACCTTTATTGCTTTTTTTAATGACTAAGCTCAGCTAGGGAGTGTTCGATTAAAAAGCACATATTATGCTAAAAACAAAATACTACACTTCTTACCTGCATACATTCTGTGAATTTAAAAGGGGAATTAAGCCTATATTTAATCTGCTGTTTCTTGATTGCTAAACTTGCACATATTATGTTTCAATTTCCGGTGATCATCATGTATAATTTGGTGTGCCTTGCTCCTGAGTCAGTAGCATAGATTTCTTAACCCCTGCATTATACAACTTGTACTACATTTAATTAGGAAATTCCATCCGATTGTTAGCACAGTGCTATATATAAAGAGCACAGCATATTAAACTATTGAGTTCCTCTTTTAGAACCCACCTAGAAATCTTTTACCTGATGTTACAAAATTTATGACTGCAATAAGTGACTAGAAGGAGTCATTAAAAGGCTATAGATTTCAAAGCTGTGTATGCATTCACACTGCAAGGTATGAAATACATGTTATGGAAGTTCTGAAACAAATGTATACTTTCTCTAAAATCATTATGGTATTTTTCTTTCAATTTTTAAATTGTTAGCTGCTACAAATTTAAAAGATCTATTATTCTCTAAGAAAGGATATAGGAGAGGAAAAGTATCCTGATCAGCATCTAATGAAGGGAAGATTTTGTGCTGGGTGCAGCATGAGAAAATAAAACATATTCTTTTTAGAAGCTTAATAGATTATTTCAATACTCTTCCAAAACAAAAATTTATTTTCTAAAATTGGTCCAGACATGAGAACCTATAATTATACTTAATTGTATACCTTATCACACATAAGTGATAAAGTTTCCAGACAATTAATACCATGGTCTTGACCCACTAAAGATTAATCATGTATATCTGCCTGGGCTGTGAGTTAGAACCCTATATAGTCATTTATTTTAATGAGACATCGATGGATTTAAAATCAAGGTAAACTTGCTAAAACAACTGTTACGGTCAGTGGAGTTATTCTTTACTTCCAGCAATGTACTTAATGAGTTGGCTGATTCAGATTCTGCATCTGAAATTTGATATTAAATTGAAACCGTGAACACATTTTGTCAGTGTCTTTTGAGAGTTTATGCACATGTTAAAATTATTACACTTAGAACTTACTGTATTTTGGGGACATAAAAAAATCTTGTCCATGTGTAGAAGAAGGAATAAAAAACTAGATTAACAAACAAAGATTACCCTAATTATAATTTACCACTATAATGTAACAAATATATCTTTATCAAAAAGTCCAATTTTAAAAATATCTTTTATATTTTCATTTAGAAAGATTTTTTTTCCTTTCAGCAAGAAAAACAATGTTGACATATTGCAGCTGTGTTTTCAGTTTCATAGGAGTATTCTGCTGTTCCTTCTTTCTTTTCAATCTTTTTTTTAAATCCTTTGTTACTGTAGTTATGTGACAGCCTTTTTTTTCATTTTAAGGGTATGATTCATTGCTTACTATGAGAGGGGAAAATCTTGGGAGCACTAATTTCAATTCCAAAACCAAGGGAGACAAAAAGAAGAGTCTTTGTTTCTTTGGAGCTATGCTATGGAGGTAGCACCGTGGCCTCCTATGCAGCAATGTGTATGCCTGAGCAAGAGCAGAGGAAGGAGATAGACCAAGCAGAAATAGTGGGAAAAAAGGGAAAAGAGAGAAGGATTAAGAATTAGGCAAGGTGCAAGACTTGGGAGTCAATAAACGAAGGTGATGCTTGAAGCTTTGCACTTTCTTCTCTTGTGAAAAGGGAAACCATCAACTGAATAGATATGGTGATAGACAGTGAGGAGTAACTCTGCTGTGAACTTGAGCACATCAAAGGCACAACCAAGAACACATCCTTCCTGGAAGTCTAAACAGACTTAGCATGAGATATCATGGCTATTAAAAGTATCACTGTACAAGATAGCTGGGTAACAGCTTTATAGTCAAAGTGGCAGAGCTGGCTCAGGGCTTCGCAGAAAACATGGAAAGATACAAAAGCAGACTTCACATCCTGACAAAAAGCAAGGGAAAATCCAGTATTTCTGAGAATTTTTACCAAATAAATTGATTTCTTTGAAAAAAGCCTTCCTTTTAAGTAAGGATGGACCTCAGAAGGAAAATTAACTCAGCACTGTGGATTTTGAAATATGTATGTCACTTCGGATACCTGCACCCAAGTTATTATTACAGGGCTGGTTCTAAAATAAGGTACATTATCCTTTCTCTAGCAGGAAAAGTCTCATTAAAACTAAATCTACACAATAAGTTTCCTACCAGGGATATGCTCATGTCCTCCAGTACAGTATTAATATGAGTATTTCTCAGTAGTTTAAGATAAGAGCTCTTTCAGTAAAAGTACTGTGCCTTTTCTGAACATAAGTGTTCACTGCACATAATAAAGTTGATTTTGCTTCAAACTTTAATTTTAAAGCATTTCATTTTAATTTAAACACAGTTTTCACCTCAGTTATGCTAACCTGTTTAAAGTCAGATAATGCTTTTTAAGAATGATCAAATTTCTGCTCCTTGTCATGAGATTTAATATGTTTTTAATTAAGATATTCATATGAATGTTATAAAATATTAAATCATTTAACAAAATTATATTATTTACTTATATATTTTTAAGTCAGTACAATGTTGTGGTAAGAAGAACAAGACATTTCCTGAAGAAGCTAGGAATGCACTGATAAACATGTCATAGCTAAATAGTTAAAATTTACTATGTAATTCAGAATTTTTACATTCCATTATAGATCAAATAAACAGGAACATCCCAAATTCACAGGAATGACTAGTGGAGCAGGTTGTAAGGCAGACCTTCAGAAACAACTCACAATCATAACAAACCGCGTGTGTTCCTTCAAATTGATCACCATCAAATAGCCTTAAAGTCAGTTGACATTTGTAATCAAATGCCTTTCCAAAGAAAGAAAGAAAAAGCCTCTATCCATTGCTCACTGGATGAAAGCCGAGTAAGCAAGGGAAGAACCATAACTCAGACACAAAGGTGAAAGTTTAGTGGAGTGTGACTGAGAAGTACGTAATACAGGACAATATCCTGGTTGTAGCTCACTTTTAAATTTGCATTTCTTCATCTAGTTTTGCCTTGATGCTTTTTATAGTAGAAACTGCAAGAAAACACCAGATAGCAGCTTTTTGTTTCAATATAAACAAATTTCTTCTCATATGCCAGGAAGGATTTAATTTTGCGCATTCTTGAGACTGTTCAGATTTTCAAGGTTTTGAATGTTTTGATTTGTGAAAGTTTTTCAAGATTGTAAGATTTGTGATGCTCTGAAAGGATCAATGCTGACCATTGTGACATATTTCTGAAAGGAAGAGATGAGAAGAAAAGTACTTTTGGAACATGAGAAACTTCATGTTGCAACAAAATTGTTTTGTTTGCTTTTTTTTTTTTTTAACTGATACTTTTTAAATTAAAGTAGATTTAGAATGAATAATTTCACAGAATCACAGAATTGTTAGGGCTTGAAGGGACCTCTGGAGATCATCTAGTCCAAGCCCCTGTCAAAGAAGGCTCATCTAGAGCAGGTTACACTGGAGCACGTCCAGGTGGGTTTTGAATGTCTCCAGGGAGAGAAATTCCACAACCTTCCTGGGTAGCCTGTTCCAGTGCTCTGCCACCCTCAGTGTGAAGATTCTTACTCGTGTTGCAGTGAAACTACTTGTGTTTTAGTTTATGGCCATTGCTCCTTGTCCTGTCACTGGGCACCACTGAAAAGAGTTTGGCATCATCCTCTTGGCAGCTGCCTTTGAGATATTTATATGCATTAATTAGATCCCCACTCATTCTTCAGACTAAACAGGCCAAGCTCCTGCAGTCTCTTCGTAAGAGAGATGCTCCAGACCCCTCATCGTCTTTGTTGCCGTCCGGTGGTCCCTTTCCAGTAGCTCCTTGTTTTTTCTTGTACTGTTGAGCCCAGAACTGGACACAGTATTCCAGTTGTGGCCTCATTAGGGCCAAATAGAGGGGGAGGACCACTTCCCTTGACCTGCTGACCACACTCTTCCCTATGCACCCCAGGACACCACTGACCCTCCTGACCACAAAGGCACTGCCAGCTCACGGTCAGCTTGTCATCCAACACTCACAGATCTTCTCAGCAGAGCTGTTCTCTAGTAGGCCAGCCCCCAACCTGTGCTGGTACTTGGGGTTATTCATCCCCAGGTGCAGGACCCTACACTTGGCCTTGTTGAAACTCATTAGATTTCTTTCCACCCAACTCTCCAGCCTATCATGGTCCTGCTGAATGGCAGCACAGCCTTCAGGTGTATCAGCCACTCGCCCCAGTTTCATATCACCAGCAAAATTGCTTAGGGTGCATTCAATCCATTTGTCCAGGTCACTGGTAAACAAGTTGAATAAGACTGGACACAGTATTAATCCCTGGGGAATGTCACTAACTATAGGCCTCCAGCTGGATTCTACTCCTCTGATCATGACCCTCTGAGTTCTGCAATTCAGTCAGTTCTTGATCCACTTCACTGTCCATTCATCTAACCCACATTTCTTAGGCTTACCTATGAGGATGTTTGGGAGACAGTGTCAAAAGCCTTGCTGAAGTCGAGGTAGACAACATCCATTTCTCTCCCCTCGTCAATTCGTCCCACCATGTGGGGAAAGCTATCAGATTGGTAAAGAATGATTTCCCCTTGGTGAAACTATGTTGACTACTCACAATGACCTTTTATTCTTCCACATGCTTGGTGATGACCTCCAGAATGACCTGTTCCTTCACCTTTCCAGCGCTAGAGGTGAGGCTGACTGGCCAGTAGTCCTCCTTCCCTGGTCGTCCTTCTTGCCCTTCTTAAAGATGGAAGTAACATTGGCCTTCCTACAGTCATGGGGCACCTCTCCCATTATCCATTATTTTTCAAAGATGATGGAGAGCAGCAGAGCAACAACATCTCCTAGGTCCTTCAGCACACATGGTTGCATCCCATCAGAGCCCATGGATTTATGGATGTTTAGTGCCTAGCTGATCTCTAACCCAACCCTCTACAACCAGGAGTAAATCTTTCAGTGCAAGATCCTGAGTTCCACCATCTCATGGTAGCTACAGCCAAGGCTGCCCCAGATTTCATGTTTTCAACCAGTCCTTCCTTCCTGGTTTGTCAGTACAATGTCCAGCAACACACCTTTCCTCATTGGCTCCTCCAACACTTGCATCAAAAAGTTACCCTCGATGATCTGCAGGAGCTTCCCAGACTGTGTGTGCCGAGCCATGTTGTCCCTCCAACAAAGAGGAGGTTCTCAAGGAGAACCAGGGCCTGTGACTGTCAGTCTGTTTCCAGCTGGCCATAGAAAGCCTTGTCATATTCCTCCTCCTAATCAGATGGCCTGCAGTAAACATCCACAACAGTGTCACCTGTATTAGCCTGTCCCTTAATTCTCACCCATAAAGTCTCACCTTGTTTGTCTGTCCCTGGGTACAGCTCAATACATTCTAGTTGCTCATTCACATAAAGAGCAACTCCACCCATGTGCCTCTCTGACCTGTACTTTATAAAAAGTACATAACCATCCACGAAAATATTCCAGTCATGTGAGCTACCGCACCATGTCTCTGTAATTGCAATGAGATCATGGCCCTGAAACCACACATGGATTTCCAGCTCTTCTTGTTTATTGCCCATGCTGTGCATATGTGTATAAAGGCACTACACAAAAGTAAACAAGCAACCAGATTCCCAAGAAGGGAAATAATAACTTCAGAACTTTTTCTGCTGTTTTCCTGTGAAATCAAGTTCTGGGGAAATCTACTTCACTCCATGAAGCATTTCATTCTTAACAGATTTACTTTTTATAAAAACAAGCACATGGAGTTAAATCAAAAAAGCTACTTGCCTCAGTATCCTGTCTTAGATAGTGACTGGTATGCTTAAGGAGGTATATATAAGATGAAGAATGCATAAAGGGTAATATTTCCCCTGGTAAATCACTTCTGCTTAGCAGAAATTGCTTCAGCAATTAGATAATGACTTCCTTAACTGGAGATCATATCTGGACCAACATTCTCCATCACAATTGATACAAATACCACTCAAGAAGTCATCCAATCCATTTCTGTTGAATCATGTTGGTTTTAACATACAGGAATTGGTGCTATGGAAACATAATATGTGGCTATGTACACCTTACTGCTGAAGAAAATGATTCCACATCCAAAACAATTCTTCCAGTTCATGCACTATTTCATGAAGTCGTGAAGAAACAGAACTATGTAAAAATGAGGGACCCTGTGAAAAGGCAGTTTGAAAGAAGGAGCTAAGAAAGTAGTAAGAAAGGCACAGATTAGGATGAAAACAAGACAGAATGGCAAGGAAAAAAATTGCTAAAAACAGGAGAACATCTTTTGAATTGCTGAAATCATGTATATGTTAACTAGTAAAATAAAGGGTGTGATAGAAGCTCAGGCCTAGTAAATGAGAAGAAAAACAATGCAGACTAAACCAGAAGCTGAAACTAATAACCAGAAAATAAAATAAAAACTAATACTAAATTCTTCAAACACATCAGAAGAAGAAACCCATAGACTTTTAGTCAGGACATCTGATAATCAGGATATAATGCTATGCAAATTATTTTCCTTAGCATTCACTATGGAAATAAGAGAAATTACCCTCTATAACCTTCTTCTCATTGTGGGCTCAGCAAAGGGCCTGTCTGAAACTGAAGTGGTTGTAGGACGGGACATGTAGCAAAACAACAAAACAAACAGTAAAAACATCACCAGGCCTGGATCATGTTCCCCCAAGAGCTCTAAGAGATCTCAAGGATGAAACAGCTAAATTAATAACAGTACTATCTAACTTCTGGCTTAGGTTCCCATGGCACCTGAGGACTGGAGTGTGACATCTGTGGTATCACAGATGTGGAACTTTTTTAAAGCTCTGTTGGGATCAAGAAGCCTCTAAGCCTGACTTCTTTCCTGGGTAAATTAGTACAAGTACAAACCAAGTGCAGAATTAGTGGATACCCTGAGAAATATGGCCTGCCTGGGAAAAGCTAGCATGGCTTCAGTAAGGTGAATAATTTCCAGTTTGTTGATCAGTATTCATACATACCAGACCTACACTTCTCATTTGCATTTATCCTAAAAACCCCACACCTAAAAAAAACAAAACTAATTTGAATACCTTTTTGTCATCTAAGAATTAGCAAAAAAAATGTATTATACATTTAATATATTTGTATATATTAATGGAATAAAATTTTTCAAAGCTTTTAGAAAAGTACAGTTTTCAATAGTAAGAAAAATAATAGGTCAGATTCTTTTCTATCCAGGGATATTATCTATGAAGTTAAACAAGGCGAAGTGCCAAGTGCTATACCTGGGAAAAAAACAGCCCCAGGACATGCCAGAGGCCATCCTGCTCAAAAGTAGCTTTGCAAAAAAGACCCTGGGATTGGACACCAGGTTGACCATGAGCCAGCAATGTGTCCCTGCTGCAAAGAAGGCCAGTGGTATCCTGCACTTCATGAGAGAAAGTGCTGCCAGCAGGTTGAGGGAGGTGATCCTTTCCCTCTGCAGAGCACAGGTGAGGTCATTACCTAGAATGCTGTGTCCAGTTCTGGGCTCCTCAGTATGAGACACACGTGGACAAATTGCAAAGAGTCCAGCAAAGGGGCATAAAGATAATTAAGGGTCTCAAGCACCTCACATGTGAGGAAAGGCTCAGAAAGCAAGGAGCTTTCAGGCTGGGGACGAGAAGGCTCAGGGGGATCTTATTGATGTATACAAACACCTGATGTGAGGGTGCAGAGGACAGAGCCAGTTGCTCTTTTCAGCGGTGCCCAGTGACAGAGCCAGAGGCAATGGGCACAGCCTGAAACACAGAAGGATCCCTCTGAACATCAGGAAACAATTCTTTCCTGTGAGAGTGACAGAACACTGGCAGAGGTTTCTCAGAGAGGTTGTGGAATCTCCATCTTTAGGGATATTCAAAATCTGGACATGATTTGGGCAACTGGCTCTGAGTGGCTCTGCTTGAGCAGGAGAGGTTCATTCCCACCTCAGCCATTCTGTGATATCCTTAATGCAAGAAGAAAAAGAGGGTTTGATTACCTTCCCAATCCCCAAACTGCTTCAGCCCTAGATAAATTGGTATACCTTCAGGACCAGTCTACTTTTGAATCATTATGAGAAACAACTCCACCCTGAAGGCTGCCAGGCCAACTTTGATCTGACATTGCATTCTCTCTCTCTTTCCCTTCTCTGTAGATCATTTGTCACAGAATCACAAAATATGCTGAGTTGGAAGAGACCCACAAGGATCATAAAGTCCAACTCTTAGCTCTGCACAGGATCATCCCCAAGAATCACACCATGTACCTGAGAGTATTGTCCAAACACTTCTTGAACTCTGTCAGGCTTGGTGCTGTGACCACTTCCCTGGGAAGCCTATTCCAGTGCCCAACCACCCTCTGGTTGAAGAACCTTTTTCTAATATCCAACCTAAATCTCCTCTGACACAACTGCAGGCCATTCCCTTGGGTCCTGTCCCTAGTCACCACAGAGGAGAGATCAGTGCTTGCCCCTCCTCTTCCTCTCACAAGGAAGTAGTAATTGCAATGAGGTCTCCCCTCAGTCTCTTCTTCTCAAGGTTGAAGAGACCAAGTGACCTCAGCTGCTCCTTATACAGCTTCCCCTCAAGGCCCTTCACCATCTTCATTGCCCTCCTTTGACACTCTGCAATAGCTTAATATCTTTCTTATATTGCAGTGACCAAAACTGCACACAATATTCAAGGTGAGGCCGCACCAGTGTAGAGAAGAGTGGGACAATATCCTCTCTTGACCAGCTGGCGATGCTTTGCCTGATGACCCCAAGACACAGTTGGCCCTCCTGGCTGCCAGGGCACTGATGACTTCAACTTGCTGTTACTGTTCAACTTGCTGTTGAACCTCCAGGTCCCTTTCCACAGCACTGCTTTCCAGCAGCTCATTCTCCAGTCTGTATGAACATCCAGAGTTGCCCCATCCCATGTGCAGAATCCAGTACCTCCTCATGCTAAACTTCATATAGTTGGTGATTGCCCAGTCCCCTAATTTATGGAGGTCTCTCTGCAGGACCTCCCTCCAGTTTTGTGTCGTCTGCAGACTTGCTTAGTATCCCTTCCAGTCCTGAATCCATGTCATATATGAAGATGTTGAAGAGCACAGGGCCTAAGATGCAGCCCTGCAGAACCCCACTAGTGACAGGTCACCAGTCTGATGTTACCCCATTCACTATTACCCTCTGTGCTTGACCTGTGAGTCAATTGCTCACCCACTGCATGATGTGTTTATCCAGCTATGTGCTGGACATCTTCCTGTCCTGGCCAGCATAAGCAAAGCTATCATGATATCACTTGTGCTGAGAAACCTCAGCCTCAAGCTGGGACTGTGGTGAGAGCCTTTCCAGTTTTTAGGGGTAAGAAATTCCTCACCATTTTCCCTACACTTTTTTGTGATAAAAATTTAAGAGTCTTATTTCATTGAGGCAGCCTAACTGTATGTGAGTTGCACAGGTCACACATATTTCCCCCCCCCCTTCTCTGTATTCAGTGGTTTCCTGCCAGATGGAATTTGCAGGAATTGTCAGGGGGAAATTGGCAGTGCATGACTTTAAAACATGGAAAGTTTATGCTATTACCCTACAATCGTATCCATCTACTCCACTCTGAACAATTTGCCATTATACACTTATAACTTACTTACTAACATTCTTTGTTCCTTCTTTTAAAAAGACAATTCCATACTTATTTGACAATTTTTAAACAAATTTACAGAGGAAATACAACTCTAGATTCACTGCTTTTCATGTTGTTTTTTTTTTTTTCATTTTTATCCAGGAAATCTGACTTGAGCTGTTACAATTCCACCTCACAGTTTAATTACCTTTACTTTAAGAACATAAAAAAACTATCCTGAGTTTCTGCTTTCCTGAAGCATTCAGCCAGAGTGAGCTGCTATAGATGTGCTGCCTCCAGTCTGCAGCAGCCCTCCAGCTAAACTAGGCTGGCCAAGAGGAAATAGCTAGAAAAAATTCATAACTAGGATTTGTTTGGTTGATTAATAAAATGCTTTGTTTCTAGTTTCTTTTAAGCTCTTTTTCCAGAAGCAACCTTCTTGCAATTCTCTAACCATGATTTTGAACAACATTTCAGGCTTGTATCCCATTGTTTTATTCTTAACATCTTTATGCCTCTCTGTGGCAGGGCCAGGGATGGAGCTGGCTCTGCTTTGTTGCCTGATTTCTTTTCTTCTTGATAGGTGTTACCTGGAGCAAGTTCGAGCAATAAAAAGGAGCAGCAAAGATCTGCAGCAGAACAGAGTTGCTTTAAAGGTGCATCAGACTCCAGGACCTGACAGATACATCAAGTGGGGAGCCAGCCTGAGGGGAGCATTCCCAGCTTGTGGGGAAGTAAAAAAAGAGGAGAATTTTATACAGGGTTTCTGCAGCCTTTCTACAAGATTTCCCCCTCACAAGTAGTTGGATATTAGGGTGCACAGAGACCAGTAAAGATTTATTGATCCCTGTTCTGACAGCCTAATAATACCATGACACTTACTATTAAGATGCCTTTTTATATCAACTGGTCTTGCCAATTGGTAAACAAAAGCATTCTCCTTAAAGGACTGTAAGTGCAAGGAATTTTCTTTTTTTATAAAATATCTTTCCACTCTCTCAAATGTGGAATTCTTAACCCAAGTAAACTCTGTGCATGCCTTACAATAGCTGAATGCTACAGTTTAGAGAAGCCCTGTTCAAACATTTGTTTTGGCAAAGTTAGTTGCCTGCTCAGTCTGGGGTGGGATTAGATTAAGTCCAGGTAATGAATAGAGTAGCTCCCTGTGAGGGAAAGCGAGAAAGAGTAAAAATTTTGCATTAGGGATTCTCATAAATTCAGCATTTATAGCAACAGTGTGTGAGAGAGTGTTTTCCTCAATGGGTAGGAGTACATTCAGAGAGAGAGACAAACTTGGCAAAGATTTTGGCTGCTGTGGTGGACTGACTAACCTTACCAATTCACACTGAATATTCCATCTGTTATTTGCAGTAGTCAGCATGTTATTGCTGACTCTGTGTCACACATTGGTACCCAGGATACTGGCCCAGGATTCACAAACACCATAGGCTTTCTCTCAAGTTTAGTATATCAAATGCAGACAGTCTCTTTGGCCCAATCCAAAAGGAGGCCATTAATACAGCTGTTTTGATCAATGATAAATAACCTCATTTCCCTTATCTAATCCAGATAAAGGGAGATAGACAGATTACACTGCCAACTTCAGGAACAATTTAGTGCTGCTAGAGAAAGCAGGCAGGATGTTTGTTTTCAAACCAAGATTTTAAGATATATTTTTTGTGGGAAATAATTTTATGTCCTTCTGGAGGCTTACACTACCAAAAGCCCAAGGAATGCTGCATTTTATTAGCTCTGTTGATTATCATAGCACTGAAAAGCTAAAAGGGAGAATGGTCTCTTACCGCCTCTGTCACCCTGGAACGCGTGGGTAGTTTCTCCCTTACCTCTGTTTCTCATAAAACACAAGCTGCTAAAACAGCTTTGTTTTCTCCTTCTGTTGTCCTTCACCAACATAACTTCATTTCACTGAAATTTTCTGTAGTTATTGTTAAGCATTAAGGATCTTTATAAAATAACCACGTGGATTCCAAAAGGAATCCAAGGCCATCTCAATATAATGGAAAATCAAAATTCCTTTATTTTATGCCTGATGGATGGTGGGCAGTTATATGCAAGAGGAAACTCCAGCCTGAAGAGTGTAATCATAAAATGCAAAATCAGTAACTGTGAGGAACTACTGAAAAGTTGCAGATTAAAACTACCAAATAAAATAGAATTAGGAATGCTAAACCTCAGGTTTTTTAATTAAAGGGACTAATTTGGTTAGAGGGTAAAGTGAAGTGGATCATTATTTTTGATCATTAGAAGACAGTTTACAATAATGGGATTCAATTAGGTTTTGCTGAAAGCAAAGAAAAGACATTTATAAATGATTTTCCAAAGTTGCGTTTGTGTGATTCACTACTGTGTTTGCACAAGGATCTAAGTAGGCTTAGTTTTGTCCTACTATTGTTCTGCTCCAAAGCAGTTATCAGTGGATTTACACAAAGAACTTCTGCTGCAGGCAACTTGTGACTTTGTCTAAGGAAAACAGGAAAGTTGGATTATTTGTTTCATTAAGAATAAATTGTCAAATAGCAGCCATAGCACAAATTTGCAGCACCAAGTTTTAGAACATCATCATATCTGCATCAGACTTTGCAGAAAACTAATGTGAAGGACAGTGATGGGTTCAATGCAGAAGGACATGAGCACGTATAAAGAGAGATACTGTAGTACAAACTACAATTGATTTGTCTGCAGATATGTTTGTTGAACTGAATTTTCTGATTTACGTATTTGAATACTGTACATCTGAGAGAATTTATGTTTGCAGACATCTGAAAAACCTTCAGTAGACCCTTTAATACACTTGCTTTAGTTGACTTCTTTTGTAGACCTCTGAAGTCAAGGTTCACTTATATCAACCAAGATAAAATTGACTACTATACCTAGAAGTAATTTATAGATTCCAAAATCAGTCTTCTGCAAAATCTTTAGAATATATGAAGAATCTTTGATTCTAGAAATTTTACAGTAAATAAATGTTATGTTAAACATCTTAGCAACAAATACTGTTTCTAGTTCCAAAGGTTTGGACAATGGAGCATTTCTAATGTTTTTTCCTTTTTAGAAGTTTTTCCTTCCTCTATATTGAAGATTAATGTTGAATCATCAAATTTGACAACACTTCACAGTTCATTAGGTAATTATCCACTTTGATATCTTTTATATCTTTTTTTCTTTGAGGAAGAATACAAGTTTTAGAGATGACTTACTACTTTTCATTGAGAAAAAAAAAAGTCTGTCCTTGGGCTACTGCTACTTATTATACTGGTGTATCTGTTTTTCTTAAATGAGTCTGCGCTATATTCGAAAAGTAGAATAATGCTGAAAGGGATTTAGTAGGATCAGCCTGGTGAGACAAATACTGAGTCATAAATAATTACTCAGTCATTACTGCATTTGTGAATTTTGTGCTTGACTTTTGGTTTTGTCAAGTATAAAACCTCACCTAACAAAGCACAATTGTCTAGTTGTTTCCCCAATAGGGATCACCATGACTTGATTTTCCTACCACATAACACCAGGAGATAATTCACCTCTACAACTGCCATTGTGACTTTGTGTCCTTGATTCCTTTGAGAACAATAACGCTTCACAAGACAACTTTCAGATTTTGTTGGCCCCAGGTTTTTGGCCCACACTTATTCTTTTGTCCGCATGTTATGTCAATTCAGGATCCACAGGTCATGATCACATCACATCCAGGACAGCCTTGCCGAATTTCAGGGCATAAGTATTGTCAGTGCCTCTTTTCCCTGCCTTGGATTTGAAGGGATAATGCTAGAAAAATGTATCCATGCTCCAGATCTAGTGCACCTTCTGAACAGTTATATCTGAGTTTTAGAGATATTTGGACACTTAAGGCTTGAAGTATATTGTTATCTTGAAAAAAAAAAATCCCAGTCTGAGATGTGTGACCCAGAAAAACTTTGTTACTTAATTATTGATACACTCCTTGAAAATAACTAGAAAAAGTCAATAATAGACATATCTATGCTTGTAAGCTATAAAAAATGGTAGAATGAAAAATTTCAAAAATATTTTATTCCAATTGGAGAGCAGAGACATGGGAAAATGATGGGAAAATGTCATTTTTTTCAAAAAATATTTTCTTGGCTTCTAATAATGGACAAAGCAGAAGAGTTGATGCTGCTGTTCTCTGGGATCATTCAGGAATTATATCTAAAGAAATGTTATTTTCCCAATTTTTTAGTATTGTTTGAATTATTAGTGTTATGTTGAGAATAACAATGTTGTTGCCAGAAATAGATCCTGAACCGAATGTTTTTCTTATTTACATTTTATAATATGTGCTAGAATTTTTCCTAGGATAACTAAACAGCAGACTAGATTCCTCTATATGTGAACACTAAATACAACTTCTTTTATTTCTTAAGTCTGTTACTGCACAAAACATTATGCATTAGTATATAATTCATGAAGAAGCTTATTCTGGAAACTTACACTTATTACAAACAAAGCTTTATATTGTCATTACTTACTTGCAGAGATAAGACTGTAACTGGGATCTCATCTATCTGGCAATGCAATTAAATTAAATATTTTGATTTGTGTTGCAGATATGTATCAGCAGCAATTACTAAAAGGGATTCTTTAACTAGAAGCTTAAAGACGCATTTTCTTGCAAAGCCAGAAGTAATGTTTCAGCAGCTTTGCAAATCAATCTTTTGTTTAATATTTATTCAGATTATACACAAAAATATTGTATTTGTTATTC
>JAWWLV010000088.1:101667661-101712891 GCA_035041135.1 Platyrinchus mystaceus | reverse complement strand
CTTCTGCAGAAATGTCGTACACTTCTAGAATTGCCAGATCAATTGTGCAGGGCGTCCTTGAAACATCGCCATTGAGCTGCTCTGTCACTGCAGGACAGGACTAAGATCTCCCATATGCTTTATGTTTAAATAGATGCTTACACTTGGCTTATTTCATTCCTTTCACAGATCACATGTTTCTCTAACGGAATAAAATTTACATTAATAGTTACTGTTTACACATGTTGTCTGCTTACTGAGAGTCAGCTGTCATGTAAGAAGGTTTCAAATTAATGATACATTTGGAAGTAGCAAATACTTCAGCTTTGCAAAACCAGCAGTGGAATCCAAAACGTATGAAAGCTCTAGTTTGGTGAAATTCAACCTGGAATGCTGAAGAAAAAGAAAGAAGATTCAAGCATAAGGTCCATTTCAGGACTTTCCAGTAATTCCTCATTTATTTACCAGAAAACCCTAACATAGTTCCTCTTCAGAGGGATGAGATATTAAAAGAGGTAGTTTGGTGGAAGACTGAAAGAATGAAGGATTTTTACTCCTGTTCATTGTCAATGTTATGATTGACACAGGAATGTGATATTAGACTCCCAACACATTTCTTTCAGCTGAAACATTTTTATGGAACCCTCTCTGTTGTTTCAGCTTCCAGGACATCCTAATTTTGTACCTACACCAGAGAAAGACCTCATGGTCAAGTCACTATTTACCAGTGCAGTCTGATAATATTGTTTCTAAAATCAGATGACACATGAATACCAGTTTCAAGGACTGGTTAAAACACTCAAGGTTATGCCCTCCTTGAATCTTTGAACTCCCATATAGGAGGATTATTAAAAGAGCATGATCAAGGTTAGCAGCCCCTAAAATTAGACCTTACAGCTGTGTTTTCACTTTGCTGTCCGTGTACATACACAAAGATCATCTGTGCATTTGGACTTATTTACTATACAAGAATGATCTTTTTTTCTTTCCAGACTAATATACCCTTCATTAGAATGTAGGAGCCTTAAGATACAGTATTTGTATTTAACATGTATTCCTGTATCAGTTCATGTTGTATGTGAACTGATAACATAGACATGTAAAGAATTCTCTTAGAAAGCTCTTTGGAGGCAGTTAACTTAAACTCCCCCTAATTTCAGATTTAGTCAATTTTTTCCAGTTGAATCTATGTCAGATGCCCCTATAAAAGGGCAACATATCCTGCTGATTTGATGAAATGATACTTCTAGGTGTATTAGCTCTAAAAATCCAAAGAGGAGTCATTTCTATTCTTGCTTATTTTTAATTTGAGCACTTATATACCACTCTTCTGCTTTTACAGCAGTTTCACTTTCCAAGAGGACATGGGGATTCTTCTAAATTACAGTGTCTTCTAGTGACCCCATAGTGACTGCTATGCTGCATGCACTCATTGCATCCACGGTGCCCTCTCCAAGCCAAAATCCCGTACTTGGTGGTGGAGGTTGCTGATCTAGGACTGGGCTCAGCAGACCTAGGCTAAAGTAGGTAGTATTTGCTTGACAAAGAGGGGAAGCACACCCTCCACAGTGGGCTGATGGCAGAGTCTAGCTTAGCCACTTCACACACTTTGATATCCAAAGAGGGACATTGAGATCAGTAAAGTGAATTAAAATTTTCAATTTTAAGCCAATAAAGTCAACAAATTCAACATTTTATAAATTTGTGTGAAGAGGACAACCGACTGATAGAGTTTTTACTTCCAAAAAGTAAATAGACACTTTGTTCACCACATGCTTAACTGGAACTATTTGAGGCAACTGAGAACACTGTTCAGCTTTGTAAGTACTCTCCTCTCAAGGCTGGTAGCTTGAAGTCTGCAGTAGAGAGCAATCAAGACCATGATTCTGGAATCTCTGTAAGAGTTAAACCACTGTTTTCACCTTAACACTTTGCTACTCTTACCTTTCCTAGAAACCACCCAGCAGCTGTCCCAAGATTCCTTTATTCTGTGTCAAAGGGAACTAAGGTGGCAAAACAGGATTTACCAGGTTGGTTATATCTCTGTTCAAATGTTATGAGAATTCAAATTTCAATTTTCAGTATATGCTTTCCCTTGGACACACCAGGCTTTACAGAAACCTTTGGACTGCAGAGGTTTTAGAAATGTTTCAAAAGCAAGGATCCTGTGTGCAAATGTGAGCATATATAAATATTTAGTAGGGGGTTTTGTTTTGGTTTTTTTTTTTTCCAAAGGTCAGTAATGTAAATAGTCATGTGAGAGAAGGAAGTGGTAAAAGGCACCAGACTGGAACTCCCGGCTGGGTTCAGCTCCTGGCTCTGTTTCAGTTTGTGACTGCAGGCAGTTCTTATAGGTATAGTATTTCACTACTTCAGCAGGCTGCTATTAATTAATGTCTGTGTCTGAGGTCTGTGTTAGGAGGGATGAGAGCAGGGAGTCCCCTCCATGAAGCAACAGCTGGGTTGCTTTCTGTGCCCAAGGCACCTCTTTCAAAGTTGACATGGGTGTCTCCGCACAGCTCTCCACAGGTAGTCCAGGCAGTTACCTGCTTCCTGGGGCTGAGATTCATTTCTTCTGCGCTCTGTGAGCTACATTCCCTGTAGTTATGAAATTATCATTTCAGACTGTGAGAATCAGTTACAGCACTATGAAAATCGGTCATGGGGGGAAAGAAAAAAGAGCTCATACTACAAGAATGAGGGGATGGATTCTTTTCTGCAGCACATATGAATTCAATTTCAGAGAGAAATTAATCTCAGATTGTAAGCACACAAGGAGACATATGAGGAGTCAGAACAAAGGGTCTCTTAAATGATAATCAGTCAATCTATCATGATTGCAGCAAAATGTTTTTGTTGTAAAACAGTTGTCTGACATATGCTTGTAGATCAGCCAAAAATGATATCACAGTATCCCACCTAAACAAAACGGACATTAGCCTCAGAAGTGGCGGTTCAGTTCAAGATACCTCTGATTTTTTTGTAACTTTTGTTTAGTTCATGCAAATGTCTGGTTAACTCAGTGCCAGTGGAGGCCCAGATCCTCACTGTAGATGTGGTAGGTATGGGGAAGGAACTGAAAGGTCACTCACTAGATGGTAGGTGCCTGGGAGCAGCAGAAATGGAATGAGCCCAGACAGCCCTTCAGCTCAGGAAGAACAAGTGTTGAGTAGGTACTTTGCAAGCACAGGTGTAATTACTAAGAAAAATGAAATTATTCCAGTGTAAATTTAAGGTATGTTTATCGTTATGCAAGTGAAAAAGGATTTGGTAAGGTGGGATCTCCAAAATGTTCAGGGCGGGGGTGGGGGGAGGGAACCAAAACCCAAACCCTACAAATTATTTTTAAAATTGAAGTAAAACTTAATCAATCATAAGTGATAGTATAGCTCTTAATATTAAGACCTTACATGAATCCAGATGCTCTCATTCCATCTATATATTAAATTTACACATTGACTGGAATGTTGAAAAGTAAAAACTGAGAGGTTACTATGGGATTAAAAACAATAGAATTATTAAGTCTTTATTATATTTCCATTTTTTGTGGAGGAAATATAAAGCAAATTGCTCTCAGCTAGGAATCAGTCTTCAAAATCAAAGTGGAAAGAATATATTCTCTCAGGTATATAATGTAATTGGTTGGTATAATTTCATTTAGTCAAAGTGATGTCCATAAGCATTAGTAGGTAAGAGGACAAAGAGAACCTTTGAACATATATTTTACTTTATTTTTTATATGAAGTTCATTATCTTACAGTGGTATCCTTGTATAAAACAACAAAGATACATAATTAAGGTCAATAACCATAAAGGTTACATGGGAGAGATAGGATGAGATGGGGATCTAATGACTTTTGAAGATGGTTTTAAGAATTTATTCAAAGCTCTTTTAAAGAGCTCTCTGTTATGGGGATAACATCTCAAAACACTTGGACTATATTAAAGCAAAAGAACTCAACCTTAACTAACTTGTTGGAATTCTTTGAAGATATTACTGCCATGATAGATAAAGAGAATTCTAATTTAATTAGGTTTTCAGAGGATACTTAGCATTACTCTGCATCAAAGATTATTGGATAAAGGTATAGAACAAAGCCTAAGAGCTAGAGTGAAATAAAAATTGTCCCCAAAGAACAAAAGAAAATTATGCATAGCTATTAATAAGGAAGAAAAGAGATTACTGCATATGGCAGGGTTAGTTGAAGTATATGCTTTAAACATTCTGAAAATTTTGAGGCATGTGTAATTTGAATGGGACTTTTATAAATTGACGGACACAGTTTCTGATGGAGTATATCCACTTTGTCCCTCACAACTATCACAAATTTACCTGAGAGAATTTTCCAAGTTGATTACAACTTGATGGAGTAGGGGAAATTATGATTTTCTTCCAATATTCCCTTGTCCTGACAATGATAAAATGGGAAAAGAAAGAGTGTCCATGCCAAACTGATCAAAAAGCGTGGCCACAGCAACTGTGGTTATCTAAAAGTTTATGAGAGCAGTTTTCAGGCTAATCTAAATTGGCACAAGAATTTTAAAACTCAGCAAAGTTGAAAGCATAGACAGCTATCAGACACAAACTGTGTGCTCACTGTCTGCACTGGCCTTTAAAACTACAGGCAAATAGATTAGCGCTTCCCCCAAGTTTAAAAGTTAGAAGAAAGTAGGAAATGCTTCCATCACAACTACTTTATGCCAAGACTTTATGTAGCACTAGTGGAAAAAATGATGGAAATTATAAAGGCAAGTTCAGAATGAGTTAGAGAAGCAGAGCAAAAAAAGAAGGGAAGTGAGTTTGAGATAAACAAGGGCACAAAGAAAATACTGGGCATGTTAAGTCGGACAGGCTCTTCCTGTCCTTGTGCTGAACATTTCTTACGCTGCCTTCTCTGTTTTCTAATCATACAGTCCAGGTGAAAGGGCATACTTTGCTCTTGTGGGTTGTTTTCTTTCATTTTTTTTTCCATAAATGTGAAAACTGTCACTACTCCATCCCTTTCCTAAAAAGTGTGTCAGTAGTATCTGACTCAAAAGCAGTAACACACAGTTCATCATACATGGCAGTCAGAGAGCCAAAGCTCGGAGCCATATACCAATTTTGGGATTTTGCTTTCCTCTTTGCACCTCTGTTGCACTGTGAAGCCGAACACTATAAAGCCCTTTAGAGGATTACTTGCAACTTAAGATGGTACATATGTATCATAATTACACTGTATTCCAATAGAATCAGCACACCATTTGCAGTAAGAAATCTCTTTGATCCTCTCCACAAAGTCAGGTAAGTAGGCTTCTCTGACAGAAAGTAATTTTATTGAGTAATTTGCTGCAGACAAACTCTCTTAGCTAATGCAGTAATTGCAAAGCAAGAAAACCTTGATAGCTATTCAGAATCACAAAGAAAATTTTAAACTATATTCTTTATCTTGCTTCAACTTAATTTCAGCACTTGCAAAATAGGCTGCAGTAATTTTGCAATCCAAATCCAAATGAGGATACAGTTCTCAGACACATAGTGGTAATAGGAGTTAGATTGATTAGTAAAGGGCAAATTATCAAAGGATCTGCAGCACTGAGAGTTGCTTTCACTGCAGAGAGATCCCTGGGCATAATACACAGCAGACCACATTTGGATGGTTGCCCTTCTAGCTTCTGCAAGAACAAATACCCATTTCCATCAGTTTATGAAGGAAAAGCTGGCGCCCAGAGACACCCATTACTAGAGTGCGGGCTGCAGCACCGGAAATGCAGTCATGTTCAAGCCTTTTCCTGTGTTTAAGTCCAGATGTCCAGTGTCCTGTAGGGTTTGCTGTATATTCACTACCCTTTGTAAAACACTTTGATGTTCTTTGAGGGTCACCAAGCTGGTCTTTTCCTATTCATCTGAAGAGAATCGTCCTGAGCAAAATTCACCACAGAGAGAAAAATAAGAACTGAAATAACAGAACAAATCTGCAACCTTGTCTATGGAGCTCATCACTGGAGTGATGGCAGAGGGCCAAGAGGTGAGGAGGGTGGTCTAATGAAGGACCAAAACTGCAGAGAAGTTTAGGGTATCAAAGCTTTGTGCAAACGAGCCTTTTCCTGAGCAGCGCAGAACCTCAGTCACAGTTCCTAGCACTTGTCCTAACCCAGCCATTACAATCCAGAGCAGTTGCTTTGACTAAACCATTTATACTAACATTGTTTGCAGTGGCATAAACAAGGAGTAGTTCTATTTTGGTCAGAGAAGTTTAGCCCAGAATAAAACTGCAGTGACATCAATATTGAGACCACAAGAATCACAGTCTGCCAGTATTTGGAACAGTTATGATCCCACATAGACAATGTTTCCCAGGAACGTGATTTTTCTATAATTCATTACTAAACTTTTAAATCCTCAGAAGAGTGACAGTAAAGCCATTCTATTTATTGTTAGCTCAGGGTCAGATTTGCTGAGTGTTTATCCTCTAGAGTAGTCTCACAGACCAGGCTGGGCAAACCAGCTGGCAAATCTACCAGAAAATCATTGTGTACACCCTCAGTTTCCCAAAACACACAGTTTCACAGCTGCATTCACAACGAACAGACCCAGCATGATGCAGCTTTTCTGACTGTCTGTTTCTATACACCTACACTTAATGTGGTGCCTCAGATTAAGCAGATGGCTCTGCTCATGGTTGTCCCTGGAAGAGGGACAACCCTTTGCCATTTCCTGATATCAGGGGACGTAGGATTCCCAAGCAGCCAGATTCCAGTTGCCTAAATGGGCAACACAAGGCCCAGGTGGACACCAGAGCACAGGTCCAGCACAGATTTCAGCAGCCAGGTGAACACAAAAGACTTGGCATTGCATCAAGATCTGGTAACACAGAGGGCACCCAGAAAATCATTGCTGACATGAATGCAGATTCAGAAATTTTTTGCTAACAGGATGGTGGTTGCAAGTTTTAGGGCTGTATTGCTAATGATAATAGAGTGAGGATGTCCCTGTAATGTGTTACAAACAAATCTTCATACTGTAGTAATTCTCCCATTAACTGAAATGCTTTTTCATTTTTAAGGAACATTAATACTCCATATCATTCCTGGTGTTTTCTAAAAGTGTTCAGAGGAAATTACTGGCTTTCTGAGTGCCAGATCCCAGGCTATGGAAACAATATGGGGCCATATTAAAATAAAAATTTAAAAAAAAAAAAGGAAAAAAGTAACATTTTTTCAGGTTGCGTTCTGACTTACCACAAAAAAAAATCCTTCATCCCTCCTGAGCCTAATGGCGTTCCTCACTAGGGACTGGGATTTGTACTAACACCTGAAAAGTCAGGGGTTTTCATTCAAAAGTTCATTGCTATTTTCAAACAAAATACTCGCTACATTCAGATCAGTCTTCTCATTTAGTTTTCTGCATTCTCTCATCCTCGTTTCAATTGTATTTCTAGGTAGATCCCTTTCCTAGCTTTTCAGTTTATTCATAGATTTTTCTTTCAAGGAGTGGGTGGCATTTCAGTACGATGGGCTCACTAGCCCATTCACCACAAAGGAAAATAAAAATAACCAGCTGAAAAACTGAAGTTACTGGAATGTATAATACTCAGCATTAAAATGGCACAAAGTGCCTGCCTATTTATAGCTCTTGTTTTGAGAAAGAGTGAGGCACACTTTGGGCACTAGATACAATGGATCACCCAGGAAAATGCGTGGCCTTGCATTCTGTGTGTGAAAGACTTTTGTTTGTTGCAATACCAGTAACTTCCCAGGAAAATGAGGTTTATTCAGCATTTTGTTTATCTCTTTTATGCAAGAAAATGCCAGATTTGACACATACCAGTTTGGTCACTGAGTAAAAAATTGGATGACTAAATAAAATTCTATGTTTGCTGTAATTCACATTTATCCACATATCTTTGTTATTATATCTTTGCTTAGCATGATGACACAAGAAATATGTTCTCATATAGTAAAAGACCTGTAGTATCTCATCCATCAAATGATGAGACTTTGAGGAGGACAAAACACTCCCAACGTACCAGTATCTATATTTTTTATGTGCTTCTTTGTCCTTATTAGAGTCATGCTGAACTACAGTTAATAAATTATGAGTTTGATAGTCTCTCTCTTTCTTTTAAAGTTTCAATAATGGTATTGTTTTCCAATTCAGCAGAAGGTGAGACAGAATGAAATGTCAGAGAGCAAAGCAACTTAAGAGAAATAATGAAACTGCTGTTTGCAAGAAATAAAAGAAAACTATGCTGCACATAACATGCAGAAGACATATGGAGAGACAGCACTATTAGTGGCAGCCCAGGGATTTTTGATGCTGTGTTTAAAAGTAAGCCAACCCTTACTGCGCACCATGTGGACTGATAGCAGAGAGGAGCAAATAATAAGAGTAATTTAAATAATAAGTAAAGAAGAGTTAATAAAATCTCATTCTGAGAACTGATGACCACAAGAAATTCCCTGTAAGGTCAGAAGGTCAGTTCTGTGGTCCATCTACCTTTGTCTCAAACAGCAGAAATAGGAGATGGTGGTTAGGAAGAGAACATGAACTGGCCCGTTCTCTCCCCGTGCTCCCCAATACCTCTAACCCCTGGAGCAGAGGCCAAGAGGGCACACTTCTGCCTATTCCCTTCAACATGCTCCTGCATGGCAGTCACTTTGCAAAACCAGCTAGAAACTGTCCATGATTTTTTGAGTCTGAAACTTTAAGCATGACAACAAAGGTTGGATCAAAAGTGGGTAAAAAATGCAGGGGAAAAATGAAGGGAAAAGCCTCTAAAAAGACTCTGAGGTGATTCAGCAGGGCACAGTCACTGAAAAAAAAAATTCTGAACTGAAGCCAAATAATAAACACAGTCCTGTGGATCCATTAAGGTACATTAATGCTGCCACTTTCCCATCTGTTCCCTGAAGTTCCAAACCAAAAACAAGTCATCTGCAGTCTTGGCTTCCTTACTGTGTGAAACATTCCTCTATTAAATTAATCTGGAGAAAATGTATCTATTTCATCCCTGGTGGGACTTTGTTTTGTTTTAATAGGGTCGCATACCATGGATTGTAGCCCATCGAGACCACAGATAAAAAACATGTGAATAAAAAAAAAATGAAACAAATAAATGATAACTGCATGCTATTTTTTTTCCTCTAACAGAAATGTCTTTGGAATACCCGCAACATTTTTTCTGTTGTGTTAAGAAGGCTAGCAATTTACACTAACAAAGTTGGCACAATAACCCTGGGAATCCTTACTTTTCCATGAACAATGTACAATGACAAAATTTAATGGTAAATTTCCATGTCCTTAAACTCCAATATATCTTTCAACTATGAAACAAAATTCCTTGTGCCAGTATCACAGAGGGAAAAGCTCATGTTTGACCTTTGTTGAGCAAAAATATCTGAAAAAATATCTGGCATCTCCTGAGCCAGTAATTCCCGGATACTTTGAATTGCAAAATTCCCTTCTGTCCCCCTCTGATTATCATAGTTCATTTAGTTCCCTATGATGATGTAACCACCCCCTTGGAGCAGTGACAAAATTTATTTCTAGTGCTTCTAAAACACATATATGTTCATAGTGTTCAATACTGTGCCATAAAAGTAGCCTAGAAACATGACTGTTAATGTGCTTAGCAAAGTTGCTTTCATTTATGTGTTTCCACTTAGGACTAATCTGTATGATTTATTAACCATTAGGTGGAAAGCCCTCTAGTCTCCCTAGATACCCCACCAAAATTAGCAAATATTCTCTGCAGAGAGTAAATCTCTAACTAGCCACTTCCAGGGAAGATGCGTCATTTCTGTGGCTCATATGGTATGTTCTCCACATCTCCTGTTGTGGTTCTCTTTCTGTGGCTGATTAAATGTATTATCTTTTTATCCATTCCTTTGCTAAAGTGCTTCCCAAAATACTGATTAATTAAGCTGCAACCTCACATGTGATTAGGGCACAACACTGAGTCAGGCAGCTTAGGTTTCCTCTATAGTTATGTTTGGCATCCAGCATTTTCCTGCAGAAGACAGTTACAGAATCACGGACTCACAGAATCAATTAGGTTGGCAAAGACCTCTGAGATCATTTGACCAACCTATGACTCAACACCACCATGTCAACTAGACCATGGCACTAAGTGCCACATCCAGTCTTTCCTTAAACATCCCCAGTGATGGTGACACCACCACTTACTTCCCTGGACAGTCCATTCCAATATCTAATCATCCTTTCTGTGAAGAATTTCTTCCTAATGTCCAACCTAAACCTACCCTGGTGCAGCTTAAGACCATGTCCTCTTGTCCTATCACTGATTGCCTGGGATAAGAGACCGACCCCTACGTAGCTACAACCTACCTCTTTTCGTTTAGTTGTAGAGAGTGTTAAGGTCACCCCCGAGCCTCCTCTTCTCCAGGTTTAACAACCCCAGCTCCCTCAGCCACTCCTCACAGGACTTGTGCTCCAGACCCTTCACCAGCTTTGTTGCACTTCTCTGGACCTGCTTCAGCACCTCATTGTCCTTCCTGAATTGAAGGGCCCAGAACTGAGGACACTACCAGCTTTTCCAGGAGCATGCTATGGGAGATGATGTCAAAGGCTTTGCTGAAGTCCAGATAGACAACACCCATAGCCTTGCTTTCATCCACTAGATTACCAGCGTTACCTGGTCATAAAAGGAGATCAAGTTGTTCAGGCAGGACCTGTCCTCCCTAAACCAGTGCTGGCTGGGCCTGATCCCTTGGTTGTCCTGTATATGCTGTGTGATCACACTCAAGATGTGTGCTCCATATCTGCTCCATAACCTTTCTGGGCATCGAGGTCAGGCTGACAGGCCTGTAGTTCCTCAGATACTCCTTCTAGCCTTTCTTGTGTGTGGGTGTCATATTGTCCAACTTCCAGCCATCCAGGGCTGGCCTCTGCAGTTAGCCAGGACTGATGATAAATGATGGAGAGTGGCTTAGTGAGCTCTTTTTCCAGCTCCCTCATCACCCTAGGATGGACCCTATCTGGTCCCATAGATTTGTGAGCATCTAAGTGGGTCAGCAGTTCACTAACTGCTTCCTCCTGGATTACAGCAGGTCTATTCTGTTCCCCATCCCTGTCTATCAGCTCAGGAGGCCAGTTGCTCTGAGGATAATCGGTCCTACTGTTGAACAGAGAAGGTAAGAAGGCATTAAGTACTACAGCCTTTTCCTTGTCATTGGTGACTATATTCCCCCATCACCCCATGTCCAATAAAGAATGGAGGTTTTCTGTGGCCTTCCTATTATTAATGTATTTGTAAAAACACTTTTTATCATCCTTTACAGAAAGTGGACATATTAAGTTCTAACTTTTCTTTCTGCATGACCTAACAACATCCTCAAACACCTCCTGAGTTGTCTGCCCCTTTTCCAAAGGTGATACACCCTCCTTTTTTTTCCCTGAGTTCCTGCAAAAGCTCCCTGCTCATTCAGGCAAGTCTTCTTCCTTGCCAGCTCATCTTTCAATGTCTGTGTTCCTTAAACACAGAGTGTTCATACAGGGATTAATGAAACACACCTTTCCCACAGATACATTGAACTTAGTATTGCTATAAAGTAAATGCATGTCTTTGATAATATGATTTCAAAATGCAAATAGCCATTAATAATTGTACCACCCAATGCTTTTCTGCTTCATTTTAAATTTATTTAGGTACATTTAATCTGTTTTAGTTTTAATTTGAAAACATTCTCTTCTTCCTCTTTATAAATTATGGAATTAGGATTTGAATTCATAACAAATTTGTGGTGTAAATTACAGATTTAAATTAATGTATAGAGATTTTAATTAAGTTTATTTGTGCCTCCTCTTATTGAAAATCTTTAGGGCTGGTGTAAATCAATAGACAACTACTTACTTTTGCAGCAGATCTAAAATTGAAGTAAATAAAGAGAGAGAGACTTATAAAAATGTCTCTATCAAAATAGCAAAATCACTTTTGAATCTAACTCATTTCATACCGCAATAGCTTAGATTTTCAAATCTGAGTGACCCAAACTCAGAATGCAGAAATTCACAGATTCCCATTCACAACCATATCAACTCCTGAGTTTATTCAAAATTGAGAAATTAGTGTTGCATGAAGTTCTCTGGCCAGCTAGAGCATGCTTGTCTATATGGTGATGGCACACTGCTCACAGCATTTCCAGGAGTGGGTACTGTGCAAAGCAGGTAGATAGACCCACTGATTACAGCCCAGAATCGCTATGTGCACACCTTCATCACTCTCCATCTTATCGTGCAAAGATGACAAAGATTATTTCTATCCTCACCTCTCTTCAGTGTGCACACAGGTATTGCAAGGAAACTCTGAGATATCGTGTTTGCATGACGAATAAAAGAATAAGGTTCCTCCAGCAACCTCAATTACTATTTTAGTGGTGATACGCAGAAATTAGCAGGTAAGAAGAATGCTTTCTTCACTTTTGCATAGCAAAGGCAAAAGTAAATTTAGTAACTTCTGGAATTCAAGTCACCAAGCCAAAGCAGGATGCTTTGTTGAAATACACCCCTCTTTGCTAGGTGGGAAGGAGAATTTGAGGTTTCTCCTCTTGGATGCAGATGTGGTAAATCCAGTTAATAGTGCTATTAGACTCTGTAATTTTAAAAAACAGTGCTCTTGATTTTAAAAGGAGTAGAACGCAACCAAAACAAGATAGCTGATATTGCAATGTCTCTTGTTATGTGCCTGATCTTTACTAACTTCAGAATTTTCATTTGCTGTTCATAGCATTTAAAAGAAAAGGAATATCTTTCTTAAATGTTAAAACAGTGGTTAAAGGTGGAGGGTGAGTGGTGTTATGCAGGTATATACACAAATTCTAAGCAAATACACATACATACATACATATACATACAGCTGCTTAAGAATTTGACTGGCCCCTGGAAAAGAGTACTTTTTAAAAGAATAAAGTTATAAGTGTCTGCCTGGTTGACTTTTTATATAAGAAACTATCTTCCTATTTTGTTTTTCATTACAACCCTATTTGTACAATCTGGAATACATAAATATTTATAAAAATTTATAATTTGAATATAAAGACTCAATATCTCTGTACCTAACCCAATTCTGCTGTTTCGGACGTATCAGGACTTAGACATGTGTACTGAAAATGCTCATTGCTCTCTATCCCTGACCAATTTCCCCTTTCCATGCTGCAGAAACCAATTCCCATTTTCAGCTTGTGCTTAGAGAAACATTTCAAAGAAGCAACCAGCCTCTCCCAATGCTACTTTTCCTAACTTAACCACATTACCACTCCTTCATGTAATTTTAACTTACTGCCTCAGAACAAAAAAAGCAGACCACAGCATTCAGCTGTGGATGTCAGCTGTCCTGGCTGAAGTGGTTAGATCAACATGTCATGAAGGAGCATAAACCTAATGGATGAATGAAAGGATATGAGCTTTTTCTTAAAGTAAACCTCCAGAAAGCCCTATTGTGGCAGACAGATTAAGGAAGTTTCCTTTTCTGTACATAATTAACATGGGAATAATATATGGGTAGTTTCATCTCGGCTAAGAAGAACCAACTTTTGAACTCGTAGAAAGTAAATGAGGGTCATTGCTAAGCAAGAAGCTACACAAAGTTGTCCACAGAATTCTTTTTCTATGCTTTTGTATCTTTTTTAAGATAAAAGAATCAGTAGTAAATCGCTCAGTAAAAAAATCACCATGTTAAAGTTCACCAAAATGTGATGTATATTTAAATTGAGCCTGGGACTGAAAAATGTGAAGCTATATTTAACAAAGATGAATGTTTTGTTTCATACTTTAATTAAAAACCTTTGCAAAACCGCCAATTGCCACAATACCTGATTTCTATTCTCTTTGCTTAAACAGCCTTGTTAACTAACCTGTTTGTAAAGAACAAGCAACAGTTTTCTCAGTGTCATTTTTATTCTCAGTTTGAAAAGACAAAGATAGCAGAATAACAAAGATTTTCCTCTGATTTTGTTTATGTTTTGGCTTGTGAATTTTTCAATGTTATAAAAGCAGTGGATGTGTTTTGATACTACTGATGAATCTCACCCATTCCCTCACATTCCCAGCTGCCCACAGCGAGGTACGCAAACACATCACTTTTATAGTGGAAAAGAAATAGCTGTAATCCTTCTGGCATCACAGGAATATAAAGTTCAGAAGTAAACCCAAGCATTAGAAACTATCCTTCCTGATGCATAAAATTATCTGAAAGTAAACAGACCTCAAGCCACAGTGAAAATTCTCCTGACACAAGAGTCAGCCTCTTCCCAGACATGTTTTTCATGGGAATTGGTACTGAGCAGTAGAAGATGCAAACACCACTAATCTTGACTTTTATGCAATGTTGTGGCACTCGTGATTTCAGGTGCTTTTAGCTCACACCAGCTCTTTGGTATGGTGAGGCTTTCTGCTCTCCATCTAAATGACAAATTAGAGAGAAGTAAGGGATACCCTTTTTTTTTCCCCAAAAATAATGGAAAAGTACAGTGGTTCTGGTTTTGGTTTCTTACACACAGATAGATACAAAAGTTATTTCAAGAGGGATAAGGAAATTTAGACACAGTGCTAGGATGACATTTTTCTCTGTATTGCTCCATTCTACTTCCTTTGATTTCATCAGGGAAAAATGCTGTGTTTTAAACAGCTTCCTTGTAAAATTTAGTCTAACCCAAGTTCACAATAAACTGGTCCAAAATCAACTTCAAAGTTTTGCTAATTTTGTCCAACTTTGTCCTGGATAATTAAGTGGAAACAAGAAATGAAATTCAATAACCAGAGATTTTTTTGTGATTTGTAGTTGAAAGGGGAATTTTGCACTTTCCAGGGCTCTGTGGGTCTACTCTTATAATATAATGGTGTATGCCCCCGCCATCCCAGGACAAGAACCCCTAGCTGACAATCCCATTTCTGTCAGTGACAGCTCCCTTTGGACCTAACCACAATAGGCACTCAAAATCCATGTGAAACCATTATAAACCCCTTTCCAAGCAAAAGAAATTAAATGATGCCCATCATCATGCTGTCCAAATTATTATTGATTATTTCTATGTAAATACATAAATGTTATTGATAACAATGACAGCTACTTTTTAATTTCAGTAAGCTTTAACTAGTGATTTTTTGTCTGCTTATACTTCCTGTATATTGCTCTCACAGACATATATACAGATATACGGCTACAACAGAGGAGCTGAAGGCTTGATCATACAACTAGATAGCCACCAACTTACATTTCTGAAGTAATAGGTTAATAAAGGTTTCTCACTCTTAGTTCTCAAAGTTTGGGCCCACTGATTCATATATAATTATTGCTATTAATTATTTTGCCAAATGTGTGAAAGTGCAAAGCACTCCCCTTGATACAAGTACAACATAAAATCTGGAAGCACAAAACCCTTGCCTAGCAAACCCAAGGCAGCTGCTCACGGAGTCACTAGCCACAGACACCCTACAGACTCTTCTCTTGCTGCACCTTCACTTTACTGCTTGCAACCACAAGTAACCTCACAATATTTTTTTTCTTAATGAAATGAAATTTCCAAAGTACTTGAAAGGTCTAGGAAGCTATCAGCTATCTGAAAAGACAGTTAGAACTGTCATAGTCCTGAGTACTTCACAATCCAGTGTTCAAGGAAATCTTGTAGAAACACAAACATGTTGGATTAAAGTATTTTCCTACTTGCTTCTTTATAAACCAGGAGAATAAATTCTCCATTACCTAACAGAATTGCACAGATAAAACTGAAGGAGGAATCCAGCCTATGTTGTCTAGTACATTTTTCTTTTGGCTGTATCACTAGCCCAGTTAAAACTTTGTTTGACAGCATAATTTTTGGGTTTCAATAATATGCAGATGCTTAATCCCAAGAGCCATTAAGCATATAAATATTTTTAGCTCTAGGTTTGATATATGTCTTTTGGCTGATTAGTTTTCAAAATATCTATTTGTACTTGTGCCAAATAGTCTGCCATTTCCATACAAGCCTCCAGTTTGTGCACCAGCACTTTATAAATCTCCAAATAAAATCTTCCATGTTTATTTTTCTTAGAGAGAAAATCCCATTTAATAAGTGTGGGCCTCCTTTCTTATACATATTTTTCTATTGAGATGGTATCTGTACTCTTTGTAAGTAATTTTGGTGTTTGAGGTTTTTTATTATGCAAAGAGAAGAAATAAAAATAATGCTAAAAATATATTGCATTTCTATTGTGGGTTTTATCTACACATTGCTTAAAGCACATAACCGTCACTTTTTTTTCTGATGGTACTGGAGAAAGACTAGTGTTATGATGCTAGGAAGGGGAGAAAAGAGACTTTGTTGGAGTTGCAGCCAATATTTTGTCAGCACCTGACACCCACTCCCTTTCTGATAGTGTTTGGTGCCTTCCACTACGTGTGATTCTTCAGGTGATTAGTTTCTTGAATTGTGAACAGCGTCCTCAAAGGATGTCAGCAGATATTTGATAATATATATTTTTTCTCTCATTTTTATATATGCATTTTGGCTGATTAATTTTCAAAATATCTATTTACATTTGCATCAAATGTAAATTGCTATTTATAAGGGGGTTACTCACCTTCTGGTGCAGGAAGAAGAATATAAAGACAAGGCAGAAAGGGAAAAGAATGGCACTGGCAGCAGCATCCCTCGTCATCCAGAAGCCAGGCATCAGCCTGGCATTCAGTCAGTGCTCCACAGAGTTAGGATACGAGATCCATCATGGCCTTGATCCTAGTTTTCCAGGCCCTATGCCTTTCCTGAATACCCCAGTAATCATAGAGCACTGGTTATTGCATTTATCCCAGTCCTCACTGGCAGCACCACAGTATATAGTCCTGATGCCATGGGCAGTGATGCCTCCAGAGTTAGTTCAGAGCCTTCTCCCTTCATTTCTAACATATGTACATGGCTGCACGCAACCATGATTTTATCCCGGGCAACCTGGCTTTAAAATATTTAATCCAGGATATCTTAACAACATAGCAAGAGCAGGCTTAGAGGCTCCGTATGTTCAAATATTTATGCTTCCTGGGTGAGTCTGGCAAGAAGTGCTGCCAAGTGTACTGTTATCAGTGTCCTATGCTGGCTAATTTAAAATTAACTTGGGCACTGCCTACATGAGTTGCAGCAACATATTTGACCGAAACCATCATGTCCCTCCAGGCAGGATACTGTGTTCAGGGAGAAGGTGAAGGTGAGATGAATCATTTTTAAAATCTGAGCTACTTCACCAGCTGGAGAGACTGACAGTGTAATTTAGGCAGCTGTATAGCAGCACTAGAGAGAGCACCCTCACACAAGAGAGAGATGTGAAAGAGGAGCCCAACAAGCAATTTATAGAGTACCTATGCTTGGGATGCCACTGGCAGCTGTGACAAAGGTGAATGGAGGCTGGTGTTTCACACATGCTCACAAGAGAGCTGTGGCCCATAGAGGAAAATTAGGGACATCCTTCCCATGATTTCTCAGGAAGGACAATAGTTTTCAGGAATTGGCATTTATCAGAAACATTTCTTTGAAAAAAAACCTGAAACACTGAAGAAGTGGGAGAGAAAAATAAAATGATGTGTGAATTTTCTCACTTTGTCTACAGAGTTTTCTCTGGGTGTTACTCCAGAATTGGACCCCGATATTTTTGCTTGATTATTTACTTTTGAATGAAAACTACTATATTAGTGTACAGAGATCACTCTAAATCATGAAAAGATATCTCAGTGTTTACTTATTTATGGGATTGTTCCAGATGAACACAGACTATTATAAAAATAATTCACTCATTTCCCAGTGCCTTTCTAATAACGTACACAGCCATATCAGGCAGAATCTAGTTGAAATGCTTAATCTGGCTTCAGAAGAGAGTAAGTTCATTTCCCTGTCACAGAAATGATCTGGCATGTAGGAAATCACAGCTTCTGCTCCTTGATGATTTAAACCTAGCACAGCCCACATGGTTTCTGAATCTCTCCTCTAAGACTCCCTGCTCTGCCAAACCATGTTTTGTGTTTGAGTAGTGCTCTCCACTCAGCCGGCTGCATAACCACCAAATAGTTTCACTTTTTTCACTTCACAGGACTATTTCAGGAGCAGGATGAGTATTAAGAAATTTGCTGTTAAAAGGAAACAAAAAAATGCAAACAAGAAGTTTTCCGGGCAGTCGCTCAGTGCCGTGCAGGATTATCTCAGGTTTCCAGTTTCCTAGGAACGTAGTAACTTCCCCGTGGGTTGTTTTGTGGGCGGTGTTTTTGAATATATGCTAATTCAGCTTTCCTGACAGGGAGAGGAGCCGTGTCTCAGTTACACAGCTCTCCTGACAGCCGACAGTGGCGAGCGGCTGCTGCCGAGCCAGGCCATGGGCTGGTGCTCCTGACAGGATCGCTCGCCCTCCCGTCGGGGCCCGTCAGCACAGCCCTGTCCCTTCTGACTGTCACCAGCAGCGAGGCCGACATGTGCCTATGACCATGGAGATGAAGGACTCGGGCAGCGTGGTCCTCACAGCCTACCATCCGCACAGCCCGGCCAGGATACCGGGCATGGAGCAGAGCTTTGTACAGGATATCCCTCCCAGCCATTCGCCCTCCAGCAGGTAAAGCCTGAGGGATGGGAACCGGTGCCGTGTCCTGATGTTTTGCCATTGTTGGACGTGAGGTTTGCCGGCTGTATGACAGCTTGAGAGCATTTGCCGACCGCTCGGCCACTTCACGAGCACTTTGCTGTCGCACATTTCTCGCCTCCACCGGGGAAGTGATTCAGGCCAGGGCTGCGGGTCAGGGTTGGGAGGGGGGAAACGCGAGTGCTTATTTTAAATCTTGTGAGTCAACAGATCGCACCAGTTTCCTGCCCAGGATACTCAACAGGACAATCCCCAGGAAAAAAGGCACGTGAATTAGGCTTCTGCTCTGGTCGCTTAGCAGTGTGTTACTGAAAGTGAGATGGCTGAACTGGCTGAGCTTGGCGCTCAGAAAGTTGATTCTGGCTTTGGTTTAGAGGATTATTTAATTCCTTCTCCATTCACCCACCAGGTCAAGAACAGTCTGCTTTTTCTTTTTTTTTTTTTTTGTTTTTTTTTTTTTTTTTTTGTGAAATTGCAGTTGCTGCTTTACACACCCACATGCACACAGTGGGAGACTGCATCATTAAAGACTTAGTCTAAATTAAGAAAATTCCTTTGTGTTGCAGGAAACTAAGTATTGTCTTAATTAATGCCATCGTGTTTATGTTTACCTCCCTGTCCTGTAAGAATTCCTGTATTTGCGCAGTTCAAAAACTAACAATCTGGGCAATTTTATTGTTTTAGAAAATCTGATCTTTCCATGCATGTCTGAGTTTTGCAATTTTCTCCAAAGAAGTGGTATGAAAGTTCATACTGTAAAAAGTTGAAGAAAGTAGGAAATGCTACTTTGTGGCTTGACTGAAAAAAATAAAAACTAAAGTCTGATGAAACAGCAGATGGCATTATACCCAGGAATTAAGTCTGTGTCTTCTCTTAACAAAAATAATTACATTTACTTCATATTGTTTATTTATAGCCCAATAGCTGTTTTGTTTTCAGTGTCATTATTTAGATTAGCTGCATCTTCCTGTTCTTTGTGTCTTTCCCTGGCTGTCTCATAAAGATAACTCCTTTGTTCTGTTAAACTTGTTTGAGAGCAATACCAAAATATGCAATTTCATGTTAAGAAGAGAAACAGTCTGAGTTTTTAGATGCAATGAGAATGGCATTTGCTATTCAAAACTGAGAGCAGTGGTTTGGCATGGGGTTACTGGGGAGCATGCAATTTCTTGTCCTAGGAAGAGCACTAAACTCGATCTCTCTTTAAGTTTGTGAGAAACAGAAATGTGGTGTTTTGCTGTTTTTCTTGTAGGTGTGCTAATTGTTTTAAAATGTTCCTGAAATTTGAGCTCAGGGTGTATGAGGGTTTAAATCACATACATAAATCACATACATATCACCTACAAAAAGCAGAAGTGCAAATTACAGTTCCTGAAAGAAAAAAAAGCAAAAGAGGATCCTGGCATTTTGATGGGGAACATATTTTGAAAGCCCCTGCCATGAGGGAAAGCCATGTGTCTCTCTATGCATCTATATATCCATATCTCTCTCTCTCTCTCTCTCTCTATATATATATATATATATATATATATATATATGTATATCTCCATAAGATTTTGTTGCTGTCTCCCCTTTCTTGTCCTCAACTCCCTGCAGCTGTCTAATAGCAATAGCCGAATTCTGCCATATGGGCAGTCAATGGCTGTCTGACTTTCCAAAGCCTGTTCAAGAGAGGGATTTTATTAACACAGCATGCAGTCCTCTGGAATGCAGAACCCATGAAGGCAAATGCACTGAGTGTTTTAGCAAATGGTAAAATAGGCTTTGGCTTAATCCCTACTTCATCTTCTAAGAACTCTTTCCTGGACTGCATTTTCTGTATAGTTTCCTCTGCCACCATCCTAATGCAAGAAGTTTTGTTATAGATTCTGTCTGGTGTTCCTTGATCCTGAGGGCAGCTACTGGCACTATGGCATGCTAACTCCTTAGCTCTCCAGGAAAATGATTCAAAAAAGCACAAAAAGAACAGAGGTGTCACCTGTTTTTTGTTTGATAACAAAAGCAGTTGGGACCCATAGCCTGACTTTCCTCTGAAGTCAGCTAGGTTAAGTTAGATGTAGCTCTAATGAAGTCCATACTTGAGATGTATATCTGTGAGAACAGAATCAGTCTTGGATATTGATAGCCTTTGATTTGATAAACTGCTGAGCAGTTCTCTCTCAGCTTAGGAATCAAGATACTTCATTTTCCTTCCTCTCCTCCTAACATTTCTCTTGCTTTAGAGTGATGCACCCTTCATATTAGAAGAACAGAACATATCACCAGAGCCAGGCTTAGATGTGTCCTCCAGCTGTTTTCTCTTGCAAAAACTTTCACTTTGGGAACCTTCTAAGTAGAGGTTTATCACAGAAAGGGGAACCTAATGCAGCCTCAGTCGACATGTAACTGCACTGCTTCCCACCATTTAAAAAGACACTGATAAAAAAGAAGGAAAGACTTAAGTAACTATCATGAACTGCAAAACAAATTGACTAATCTTAAACACTCTTTGCAATCCAGCACAAAGCTAAGAAGCCCATGGACACCAGCAGCTGCATCAGACCGCTTGTATTCATATCCCTCTACAACTCTTGAAGGACCAACCAGGCAGGCTGTGTGTACATGTCTAAAACACACTGGCAGCATCAGGATCAGCATGAGGTATTGCAGATGCAAGTATTTTCAGTCCTAAGCCCTATGCTATTTTAAGTTAGGGGATATTAGCTGCTGGGCTGTAAAGGGAAGAGGACAAAATTTGCTTTAAGTGGTCTAAATGGAAGGTGCATCAGTGCACAAGGAAGGGTAGAGAATTCATAGGAGTAATGAAGGGGAGAGCAGGATGAAAGTTTGACTGCATAGTGATGCCATCAGCAATCTGCAAAGGAGAAATCTAGCTTCCAAATGTAATGTTGGATAACATCAATAAAAAGCTTAAGAAGAGGGACCACAAATTCCAGCCATTCTCCAGAACAAGAGTTCATTGGGGGACTAAAGATAGCAATACTTAAATATCTTTGCCTCAGCTATCTGTATTGTTCAATTATATCTTTCTCCTTTTGTTGCATCTTGCAGACTTACTTAACCAGTTCTATACATGGGGTGAGTCCTGAAAACTGCACTGTTTAGTTTACTAGAGGTCCAGAATTCTGCAGCAAAACTTTCCTTTAATTCTGCTAGTGTAACTAGCAAATTCATTTTCCATTTTTCTCATGGGATATTAAGGTCCCTTTCCTTTGCTTGCCATCTGCTTAACATGATTGCAATTGTTGATAGCATTTATTTTAGCATTTATTTATTTATTTATTGCTTGTAAGAACAAGGTGTTGGGGAGATCTCTTTTGTTTACTTGGCAGTCAGGCTAACTCTGTAGCATATGAGTATAATGGGAAAGATTGCTGTTCTTGTGGGATGCTCATTATTCTTTTTTATTTCCATTTATTAGAACACAGATGTCACAAGTACAGGTACAAAAGACACCAGAATATCACACTATTACTTTCAATACGGATCCTATCTCAGTGCAAAGGCAAAAGTGCTGATTTATGTTACATAATGATGAACTTTCCCATCCTCAATTTATAAAATGAAGGACTTTGTAGTTGTGCACAAATACTGCTCCTGGATTATATAGAGGAAAAATGGGGCCATGGCCATGTGTCTTCCTCACATCCCCTTTTTATCCTGTTAGGAGAAGCTAGGAGGAGTTATTTCTGTGCTCAGAGGAAACAGGCATGACCTCTATGCCAAATGGCCAGTGAGCTCTCTAAGGTAATTATGCAATTAGGGGAGGACAAAGCATTCCTAAGTGAGTCATCCTCAAGCTTTCCTTGACTCCATTAGGAGACTTACTCAGTTCCTCAGCCAGTTTGCTGTTAACATATCTACCAGCAAAGAACTCATCCTGCACTGCAAGTCACAGATACTTTCATTGGAATGAGTGGCTGTTGCCAATGTGTGCATGATATAAGTATCAGAGGAAAGAAAATGCACGTACATGAGCTTAGTTCCTGCAGAATGGGGTTAGAGTAGCTTTTAAAGTGCACATCAAGCTTTTTGTAAATGGAACAACCTCTGTAATCAATACTCATACAAAGAACAGCATATATACTACCAAACCTAGGAGCTTGCTACACAGGTAAAGGGCAAAGTGGATTTCAGCACCATTGATCAACACAGCCAAGACCCCTTAATAGCTTCTCCCCTAGTCAACTGCAAGTCTGGTACTTCCAGTTTTTTCAAAGAAATGCCTTTCCAATGTCTTTACGTTCAGCATGTCTCCCTCCTCCTACTGTTGGAGGGGTGACTTTCAGGCAGACATCACTATACTACAGAGTCAAAAAAGAACAGGAATGATTTCTGTATTAGTTGAAAGATAGATCTGGAGAGCAGGGACCCTGGAAGCTGCCAACCGGTAACTCAATCAACACAGTATCCTATGTCTTGCAGATTTGGGGCCAATATTAAAGTCATTACGCTTTACATTTTATAAGCATGGCACCAGATTGTTTTGTAATATTCATTGCACCTTGCAAGCCCCAAGATACTACAAAAATATGTCAGGGTGAGGTAAAGTGTCCTGAAATTATGACTCCATCCCTGGAAGGAAGTAACTGGAGGAGGAACCTTTATGCACCAAAATTTGTCTTGTGACAAGAGGATCTATGTGAGCAGTTCAAGTTTTAACCCAACAGAAGCATATTTTATCATACTGAAGTAATGTCTGTATGCCCTGAGGCTGGGTGATCTGGGTTGGATTTCTGTCAGCGCTGATTGAGCAGCTCCTCTGCTCAGTTGTATACAAATGATGTCAAGAATGTCTTCTTAGTGATGCAGGATAAACAACCTTAACTATTTTGCATGTTTATCTCACTCTACCATAAACTTCCCCAGAAGACAAAAACAAAAATCTGGCTCCCTTTTCACAGTAAATCTTGACATAACTTGGGCCTTTTGCAGTAACTTGGAGTCAAAACCTATGAAATTAAAGTTTTAAAATGTACTAAAACTGGTAAAAGAAAATCCTACAGATCAGTAGTCTGGGAAAAGTCTGCATTGGCACCAAAAATAAATTTTGTGGAAGAAAAAGCTTTTTCCAATTTATAGAAGCTTTCTAAAATATGATTTTTAAAGTATATTTTTATAGATGCTAACAATGATCATTCTTAATGAAATATTTACCAGGAAGATGCATATAAATAAGTCAGACAATAGTAGACATGCTTTTCCTGTAGGTTTTAGAAATACTTACAGCACGTCCTCTGGGAGCCACACTGAGGAATGTAGTATTTATAGCCAGCTCCTCATGTTATGGTTGAAACTAGAGTTGGCTTCTCTGGTTTCTTTTTAGTTTGGTGCTCCTGCTGCTCTCCCTGGTACCTCCATATGTAGAGCTAATGAAAAACATCTGGCCCTGTCCTTTTGATCATTTTGTTTGGTTGAGCATTTAGCCAGCTGCCCCATTCATTTTTAACTAAGTCACTTATCTCTGATTACATGAGGATTGGAGCTGCCTGCAAAAACGAGTAAGACCTGAGAGCCCTGCGTGCCCTACAGAGACACATTCAGATTTCATCTGGCAGTCTAACAGCACTGGCATAACAAACAGTCAGGAATCAAGAACCTCAGTGTTATTTTTGCACAGGATATCAGAACAATTCAGTGCAAAAGTGAGGAAAATGTGCAGTGGTGGCAACTGCAAGACCCAACTATGGATAATAGTAAAAGTCTAGGACAGCATCTGAAGAACATCTGGTTAGTACTGTACAAATATAGAATCGCATCCTGAAATAGTGCGCAGTATCCATAGCAAACAATCAAGCTAACATCCTGGATTTTGGCTAGCCACAGGACAGCAGCCACTTGGCTCGCTGTGGTGCTTTGCTCCAGCTGGCCAGGCAGAGTAAGCCCAGCTGGCAGCACATCTTCCATAAGGGCAGGACCATGCTTTGTGTTGCTTTCAGGTGCCAACATGGTGGGTGCATTAAAACAGCACGGGAGGGAAACCCAGGGAATAATGCCCAGGTTCACATCCCAAGGTGGTGACTGAAGCCAGGCATCCTACCCAGCATTTTGGGCCCTTTTCATGCTTCCTATTTTTTGTCTTGGTCAAAACTGACTCGCTCCATCTGGGTCTTCCAAGTTGTTGTATGTGCCAGGGACTCAGAGGAGGGAGACAAAAAACAGATGTGAGGGGTTGGGAAGAAGAGGGGAGCAGAGGAGAAGAGAAGAAGGACCACATTCACAGTTATGTGACCTGATTCTCCTTGAGTGCAAATAAAAGGAGCTGGAGCCGGAAAAGAAATGTGTCCCAAAGGTTGTTGTGTGATGGGGCAATTTACAGTTGGGCCTCAATCCCATCAGACAGATGGGTTTTGGAATGGCATTTAATTGGTGATTTTGAACTCAAAACATGAAATGGTTTAAAAAACAGTTTGTTTGAAAAAGTGCCCTATTATCTTGAAGGACTATTTCAGCAGAAATCGGCAGAAGTGCTTGAGTTGCCATCCCTTGTAATTAATGCAACAAAAAGATTGACATTGTCTGGAAAGTTAGGATGCAGGCAGGGGAAAAAATGAATTACAAAGATGAGGGACCCCTCACAGATCATCAGAGTTTTTGAGAAGAGTGGAACGAACACGGGAGCAAGGAGCCTGTTATCAGCTTATTCGTTTAAAGACAGTTATGTTGTCTTATGTAGGATGCTATGTGTAATACTCACTATTCTAAATCTGTGGGATTTTCAGATTTGTAAAATCACCTCCTTTAGGATGGACGTATGTTGGACGTTTAGGCAGAAGAAGGCTCAATAAAATAGAGACAGAAATCTGTTACTAAGTGTTGCTGTTATTTAATTTCCATCTGAGGACTATACAAGCCTTTTATAGCATCTCTTTGTGCAGAGGGTGCTCTGAGCAAATTATAAGCAAAATAATGACCATAAGTCTTTTTGTGGAGGGTAGAAGAGCCCTACCAGAGAGAGACAGAGGGTAGTATATGCAGAAAACCTGTATCAGATGTAGAAATCCAGCTGGGTTGACATAATTTACCAGGTGAAAGACAAGTAAAGCAAGAGGCAAGCCAGGAAACTGTGTTTTAAACACCTGTGGGTGAAACATCAGGACATCAGACATCAGGTCTCAGAACATCTCTCTCAGAACAAATATCATTCAAGCTTATTCCCTGGCCCAGTCATGATCATACCTAGTGGTCAAGAGGGAATTTAAAAGTGAGAATGACAGATCCTTTTTAAGTTTAACATTAGTATAAGAGCAAGAACTGGATAGTTGTATCATTGAGTCTAATATGAAGTGGTCTATCTTTTTTTCTATTCTAGTTTAATAAAAGGTCAATAATAAGTCCTGCAGTGAAACATCAGGTGGGTTATGAGCCTTGTTTATACACATGAACTGAATTAATGGACACTTAGATGTAGTAATGAAGGTTTTGCCTCTGAATTCAGTGGAAATGGAATCACATCAGAACTCAGATCTTTTTGTCAATAACTTTGCTTACAGGGCATGATCTGATCATGCTATCTCTTCTCTCAGCTCAGACTGAGTCCTATTGAATAGTATTCTTGCAGAATAGGACACCAGTATGAAGTCTTAGATAATTAAAACATAACAGTGACTAGGCCTGCCTTCCTTTTGCAATACCTCTCTCCGTTACTCAAATATTTCAAAAACTCGAGTTCTGAATATGTTTCTGGATTTATCAGAGATGATTATAAAATCTTTAATGTAGTTACAGGTGAAACATGGAGCAGGGGAGCCTAGGGCATTCTCTGAAGATGTTCTTTTCAGGCTTAGCTGTCCTTGACCATTTCTGGGCCAGATGGTGCCCATGTCGTTCATGTGCAAGGAAGTGAAAGGAAACAGTGAGTTTATCCTGATGAACAGAGACAAGGGAAACCTTTGTACTCAAGCTGCAACAGGACTTCATATTGCAAGTGCTCACTTTCAGAGAGTTGGCAGAAGGAAGCTGGGACAGCTAGCCAAGCATAGGAAAGGGGTCTGTGGAGTAAGTGTGAATCTTTTGTTGTCTGCTGAAATAATTGTATCCACTTTGTATGAGGTCCTTCTTACATCTTTCACTCAGGGGATGCATTTTGCCATAAGCTCCAGTGATCTGCTGTAATCTTTTGATGCTGTCTTGCTTTCTTGCTTTCTTCCCTTCTTCTTTCTTTCAATTAGCAAAAGCAATTAAACCAAAAAAATGTAAGGATAACATTACTATGACTGTGCAGGTTCTGAAAGTATTCATTTATCCTAATTTATGTGTTTGTGTACAATACATGCAGGTCCATAGATGGAGGATGAAACTTAAGGTTACCCACATGTCACTGACAATTCACAGAGTACATGGCAAACATTAGAATTACTTATCCCACAAGTCAAATATTAACTGGAAATTTCTTCAAGCATATTTGTTCAAACCATCTCTTGCCTGTGACAAAAAGTAGCAATTAAAAATAAACAAACAAGGGAACCTACTACATCACTTTTTCAAAAACCTTCTTCATCGTATAAGACGTCCATGATCTGTATTTAGGAAGCACACCACAGATTTTTGGGAGATTCATTGATTCTGCAGCTGGTTTTTTGTGGCCAAAATGCATTTCATCTGTAGTGGACTCCGTCTCTTACAGCTTTTTTAACTATTGAATTTGTTTTATAAGATTTTGCTAAGTGAGGCCTAAAGTTAACTGCACCGTACTCAGCAATGCAGTAACACTGTGCAAACCAAATCAGCTTGCTTCAGTCTACAGTGAACACAAGTAAATCTGTAGTTAATTACAGTACATGCCATGCAACAATGAGTCACTAGTTTCAAGTAATCGCTCGTTTGTACGTGGCGTTACTGTCACAAGATGTCCTTGGAGGCTCATTTTCTCTTTCCAGATTCAAACGTGGGGTATGATATTCATGTGGATAATGAGGATGTCAATAATTGACACCATTAGTGCTATCAAGAATTCTGAAAGGTATAGTAAGTTGTAATTTTCAGAGTTAACTTTCTTCTACTTACATGGAGACCTACTGAAGCAAGAAAGATGTGTATTGCTTTTTTATTTCACAGTCTTTTTGTTTGTTTGTTGCTCTCAGACACGGGACACTGGAATTTATCTACTATTGGTATTTAAGGCCCAACTGTGATGTCTGTATTCTGACACCTACTGAAAATCTGCATTACAGGCAAAAAGGAACCAAATAAAGCAATGAGAAAAAAACTGAAACCAAAAAACGTTCAGTCTGACATCATATGGCTTTAACAGCAAGGGAGTTAATTTGTGGCTTTAGTGAATTTCATGATTACCACATAATGATTGCACACAGAAATCCAGAATATACTTTTATAGGGTGGCTGCAGGAAAATCTGACCTCTCTCTGCCTATGTCCAGGAGCTGTACAGCTACTTTAGCCCAGAATTTGGCCCAGGCCAACAAGCAGTCACACTGATGCACTACCACAGCTACAGGGCTTCTGGCCCCGGGGAGCCTGTGTCCAGCCCACTGACATGGCTGGAGGTGAAAACTTGAAGGCTGGAATTCAAAGTGTTTGGACTAATGCTTCAGGACTGATAAGGAAAAAAAAAAAAGGGTATGTGTTTTTCTGAACAGGCCACTCTGCTGATTAATAGGTTAGGCTGGGTATTTTCAGGTCTAAAGGCATAAACAGGTATAAAGTTACACTGCACTTTTCTCAAATACTTTGCAGCCTGGAGGGGAAGCTTCACCCAAGTTACCTGAACCATAGTAAAATATCTTGTTCATTTTTGTAAATCAGATTCCTACCAGAGCAAAGTCCATGAAAAAGGTGTGGTGCTTATGATATTCACTCAAAAAAGCTTATTGACAACACTATGAAAGTATTCATCATCTGAATGCCTGCAGACTCCAGTAGAATAATTAAGGGTACAGCAGGGATCCAGATCTAGTTCTGATGAATAAATTCGAAGAACATTTTAAATTTTTATTAGATTAGATTTTTTCCCTCTAGCTTAGGTAATCCATCTGAAGAGTAGAGTTCTGATTTTCCAGGATAAGTGAGCTTAAAATATCTTCTGTTTCTTAGACAATAGTTAGGCCAGTTAGCATCTGAATATCCCTTAGAATCTCTTTTCTAATTAAATCTCGCCTGCTGGATCAGAAATATGATTATGTTCAGAGGCTGAATTGAGCCACACTCAAACGCTGTAAATAAGGTTTATAACCTTTATTCTTGAGCTGTCAGTTCAGCCTTTGGTTTCTGAATCGTTTCATGGCATTGATTCAGAGCTTCAGTTACGCTGAAAAAAAACATTGACCACTGCAAAAGTGGGTGGAAAAACATCATTCAGCAGTCAGCTGGGTATATCTGCTGAAAGTATGTCTGTAATTTTGTGAAGGAGATGGTGTTACTAAGAACAGATTGGTTTCTGAGACTGCCTTGAACCCAGCCAGCTGTAGTTAAACCCTCAAAGGCTGACAAAGTGCATTCCTAATTATATCAGTGAAGTGGACAGCTAGATAAAGTTACCTCCTTTGAGTCTATTGGTGATGAGTTTCCATCTCTGAGATAGATTTTGTATTTCATCCAAACCAAAGGGGTTCTCAGGCTGTGCAACAACAGGAATGACCCAAACACCAACATGATACATGTCTGTGGGGGTACCCTAAAACCCACAGATAGCCCTATCCCATGAATTCACTGGACATAGCAATAGTGATAACATTTAGTAGGCAACCTTTGAAGACTTGGAATAAATTTAAACTTAGTACAGCATTCACCTTTGAAATTAAGAACAGAAATTTGCACCAGGTACCAGAAACAGACAAGAATATAATAGAAAATAAAGTGGGAAGAGTATTTCTGATATCTTTAGACAAAACACACATTTATGGCTTTGGCCATCTTCACAGGGTCTTAAAACGTTCACTGACGTCAGTATACTTAAGCAATTGGCATAGCTGAAGATAAAAAGCTCAGTATTTATTTTTCTGTACTTTTCTATGATCTATATTTAGTTAAAAACTTAATACCACTTTTCTATCACTTCTAACTACCTATAAAATAAGTGATGCCCTATAATGTGGTTATAGCAGACCAAATTTGTCATCTTCTGAAGATTACTTGAACGCAATGAGTAGGCTTCAGGGATAAACAATGAACAACACATACTTATGTACAGTGAGAGCAGTGACATATTCTTACAGAAGGGGAGGAAACTTCTTAATCTTTAATATCAATTTTACATTTGATGAAAAGAGTTTGCTCATTTTGCAAAAGTGCTGTGTTTTAGGTGTCAGAGATGTAACGAAAAATCCTGTTTGCTTAAGCTAACATTTCTGACACCATTGCCCTTTCTCACACTTAAACCATGCTACCTAAAGCCACAGAGACAATACAGTGCTCTGTACATGACACCTGGAAAATCCTGTTTAGAGTTACGTGGTGTGATGGGCCAATCAGATAAGTCACATCTGTAGAGAGGACATGTTTGGTTTAACTGTTGACCTGTGGAGGCTTTAGGGTTGAATCTTTGGGGTAATTGACATCTCACCACAATTAAGGTCAGATTAAAACTCCTGGTGACAGTAGGCTTTGGGCTTGCCTCTGAAGATCTATGTGTCCTGTCTCAGTACTCTGCAACCAACTGTATCTTTGATACATGTTGCAGCACTTCTTTTTTATCCTATTCACTCCATTCTCTTGTTTAGAAACTCTTAAATTCCACGTGGGTATGAATCAGTTATTGAATTTCTCTGTAATTACATTTCTATTGAATCCACTTTGTGAACTTATTGGACTTCGATAGAAAATAATAAACTTAGCCAAAAGCTACTGAACTACACAGAAAAGATAATTGAGCGGGGCTATGCTGTAACAGTCACTCATGATGGAAAAATTTAGCAAATTCAGTGAGATATTTTTCCCTTTAGATTCATCACAGTCACTTTTTTGGATTGCCCTCAGAGAAATATACTTACGAATGGAAATATTATCACAAGTTAGCACTGGTCCCCAAAATCCAAACAAAACAATGAAGCAACACAGACTTTCCTTCCTATTCTGATTGCATCACTGGAACCACTGCAAAATAAAGGGATTTTGTTTAAAAAAACTTCCTTCTGTGTTTTTTACAGTGCTGTGTGTCTGCATTCCTGTTCATTTGTATGCTTGATTAGCTGAAATCAAATACAATGAAGCAGATCTCCAAGCAGCTATAAAAACTCCAAGTGAGCAATACTAACAGCAAAAAAATATTCAGCATTGCAATCTTCATAGGAATTGCTGTGCAGAAAGCAATAGAGCTGACTCAAAATCATGTATGTGGTTTTTCCTTCATCTTATTTTGTCATTATGTATCTGCTCAGAATTTTGCTCTTCATCAGACTTCAAATAACCTTGTGAACAGGTAACAAAAGATGTACTGTTTGTGTCTCTGCCTCATGCACAGCAATCCTCTGGCTGGCAGCTGGAAAGAAACATAGATTTTAAGGAATTTCGTAAGTATCAAGCGGTGGGATTTTTTTTCCTCTACTGGTGACATTCTCTGTGCTTTTGGTATTATTTCTGACTTTTGATGAGTTGGTCTTCTGTGGTTTTGTAATAATTCCTGTGGATTTTAAGAATGGGGAAGGTATTTTGGTCTTTGCAGTTGATGTTGCACCTTCTAGAGAGGAATCATTGAACTGATTCTGATTATAGACATCAATTCAAATGAATATAAATATATATAGATATAATTTTGGGTGCCTGAGATAAGAAGATTGGTGGTGATTTATGTCATCCTATCTGTATTTTCAGAATGCATAGCTTATGTAAAGATAAAATTAACTAGTACAGCACAAATCAGAACCCTAACCAAGAAAACTTCCAATCATCAAAAAAACCTAAAGGAATTCAGAAGAAAACTCAAAATTTAAGGATAAAGTGGCAATTAGTTAAGGAAATTAGAAATACATAAGTAAAAAAGAAACCGTACCTAAGATCTACTTCAGTGACAATCATGCTTTCATGTAAATGCCTTTGCTACGCAGATGAGGGGCTTTTTTGCATTTGCCTTGCTGTCGACAAAAACTTAGCTAGTCATTCTTTGAAAATGAGAAATGTTTGACAGCATTGGAAGAGATCTTGCTGAGTAGATACACTTTTCCATTACTAAGTAGTTAAGTGAAAGACAGACTAAAACCATGATGAAAGTAGATGAAAGATCATGCAAAATTCTTTAGATGAAGCTTATTCTTGAATTCAGTGTTTTGTTTTGATGTGGTGCTTTATTTAAATTACTGATTTAATCATGCACTTGTTGAAATCAAAGCTGTTGAAAAGTTCTCTGATTGGATTATGTGGAAAAGAAAGTTGGTGACTAGAATACTGAATAGGGATTGTTGAAATTGCTGCTCAGAACTAAACAAGTAACTGAAACAGGCTGATGTCACTAGGCGTTTCCCCAAGGGAAGAAAATACACGTTTATACCAGATATGATGGGAGAAGTTGTTTGAAAGGTCAAGTCTGTACATTTCTGTGATGCAACCCTTGAAATGCCTAAGATCAAATGATTTACTACACTGTATTTGGGTTTTGACTGCTATCCTATACAATATGTAAATAGGAAAGTCCTGCTTCCTCGGGAATTACGATAAGAGAGTAGGTTCTTGGTTAGCTGTGACCTCATGCTACAATCCAATGTTTGCCTCACAGAAATGAAATTAGTTTATTTGGCATGAAAAAAGCAATCAGATAATATCTTAAGTAGAAAGTCTTGACTTATACACTGGTACTGTCTGTACCATAGAAAGTTTTATGGTTTATTGTATTTCTAAGTACTTCGAACACTTTTTAGTGGATGGGCTGGTTTAACCCTAATGAGAAGACAGATGAGAGCAGCTCTGTGGCTCCTCTGAGTTGCTGTAGTTGTCTAATTTTCACTGGACACAAACTTTATCATAAACTTATTCTTAATAGCACTTGCCCTGTGTTTCCTCCAGTGTTTCTGGGCCTGATTCGCACATTATTATTATTATTAATATTCTGTTTCAAATAGAAATGTTCTGTATATAATTTTTGACAAAAATTTGTCACAGATAGGCACCTGGGGGAATTAATTACATTGTCCAGTTGCTCATGAAGAACAAACTCAGACGACTTCTCAGCTTGACTGCAGGATATGCCAGAGCGTGCTCTGGGGCTCTCCTGATCCATTTCCCAGCTCACATCATTGCCTCAGTGTCACATTGAAGCCAGAAAACTTTCCCTGACAGTTTTCACACTGTAGTTCTGTGGTGAATGTGTGGACAAAAAGTGTAGGAAAACCAAACAAAATTCCTGCCCACAGACTCCTGTACCTCCTGAAGCTGTGAAAACTGTACCTATGTGAACATTTTCTGGAGGAAACTTTAGAGGAGTAGGCAGCTCACAAATGTAAAATTACTTAGTTTCAGTTTGTTCCGTGTTTGATCAAAAGTTATTGTCAAATTCCAGCCAGGCTCATAGGTGCTTTTCTGCTAGTCAGCTATGTCCAAACTACTTTCATTCCCTCCTAGTCTATGAGGACTCAGAATCACAAGAAAGTTACAATGACAAAATAAGCTGTGACTTACACTGTGAGCTTTTATAACTGTTTGGGAACCTGCTCTTAGCATGTGGCAAATAAAAAGTAACTTAACTGTGCTTCTTTCATGTCAGAGTTACTCTGAATAATGCTGCATTTGCCATGGACTAAACTTTAACATGACAGTTAACATAGCTTGGTTGTCAACCAGGAACTTTTCCAGCAGTAGAAATAATATTATTTTTCTTAATTCTTAAAATTATATTCATCTGAAACTCCTTTCCCTGGACCAAAAGAATTCCATAACTACACCTAAAAAATAAATTTTCTTGGGTGATACATAGATTTAAAATAAAGGGGCATTAGTGCTTCCTCCTGTTTCCACCACCAACTTCTGACATGGGAAAATCCATGTTTCTTAAAAGTTCCAGGCCATGGTAGTCATCTCTCAGCTTCTTAAATAACAGCAGAGCATCAAGCGTCCTCACTAAAATTATAATGAAGTGAGGTTTAATTTACATTGGCAAATTCATTGGGATTATCATTTATCAGTGCAGGACCCACAGCATGAATAACTTTGAGAAGGAAAGCTCTTTGAGAACATGTGTTAAGTTCATCTAGAATTTCTCTCCAAGGCCAGGGGAAGATTAATGCTGTCATGGAAGCAAAGGCCTGGCGCCCCTATCAGCTCCTTTTCCAGTTGCGTGAATGCTAAAATGATCACAGAAATTTCCTCTTAAGTCTCATTGTACAACCCACATGCATGCACAGCTCCAACAAAGTGATGGCTGCAGCCTGCACAGAAGTACCCCTAACCTGCCTGGCAGACAACTGACTTGCCCTAATCCAGGCTCTGAGGCTCGGACTTGAGCCCAGACTGCTCTGTCTTGAGAGTCAGCAGTGCCAGCAGTGCAAAGGTAGAGGCACGTGTCCCACCTCAGCTTTATGTAGGAAAGTGTCTCCAGCTAGAATAGCTTCCAGTCAGGCAGTGCTCGGTTTCAAAAACATCCATGTAAAAGCTGGCTTCTGCACAAATCACAGGTCTGAGGAAGTTCTGGAGATAGTTGTAACTGTGCTGGAAAGGAAAAAGTGGAAAGCCAGGAGCTTGTTTAAAAAAAAAACAAAGCAGCAACTAGAGTTTGATTTTCTTCCTACTGCCTTCTGGCAGGTGACCTGAGTGGATGCATGAGTGCTGAGCACTACTCCAGTTCAGTTTGAACCCAGTTTACAAAGAGGCAGAGAGCTGTGTTGCATTGTTACTGCTCAGCCATCCTACTTGCCACAATCCCCCCAAAAATCGCAAGGCATTGCAATAACCTCTGAAACAGACACGTTTGGAGAGCTCATTAGAGGACAGTCAGCATTTTTCTTCTTTCAGCAGCTCCAAACTCCCGATGGTTCTTGGCCAAGCACTGCTGATTTAAGTTTATGTTAAAATCAAGCAGCAGCTTTCCCAGCTCTTGTTTTAACTCTGTACTTGTGAAAAGGTGATAAGGGGCACTTTCACACTGTTGCCCTCCTCTCCTGGTACACATGGATTGTTTCATAGAAAAGGCAAAGCAAGCAAGGGGAAAAAAGAGAGACGAAAATGCAAACCAAATAGCTTATTAATATGGCAAAGCTAACATAGTGCCATCTGTTTTATTTCTGGTCCCTCTTTGGAGCTTGATCCTGCTGGGTACTTAGTGCTCAGACTATTCCCTAGGGCACTCTCCAGAGCACACTTAACGTTTAAGTGCTTTAATGGATCGTGGCCAATGTGCTGAGCACCTCAAAGGAATCAGACCTTGCTTAATTTTTCAGGTTTGTAGAAAAAACTCTTTCCAGCTTTGAGCTCTGGCACTTCTGAGATTTTTCCTTCTCCACTCCAACCCCCATATTTTTCTTCTGAATAGTCAGTGCCAGGCAGGATTAGGCCACTGGTTCCCCACTGTGGAAACTCCAGTAGAGACCACTGGCCTTGAGGAAACTCCAGGGGACAATATTTTTGCTTGAGCTGAAATCATGCTTGGAGTTATTCAAAACTCCTTTTGCTCAGCCTGTGAAAAAGAAAAACTTCAGCTACAGAGCAGAAGGGAGAGTGTGTAATAAATTCTCAGGCATAGTCAGCATATGTTCCAAAGGGGCAATAAGCTGTTAAATCAAATCAAAGAAATCCCTAGTAAACCAGGATTCGTGGTGTGTCTGACAGCATACACTACCTGAAATATTTCAAGTCGATAACTCTGAACGTGGCTGTCAACATGATGTGCAACCTTCGTGCACTCAACTTCCATCTCTTTCCAATAGTGAATCTTTGTGAAGAGCTGCTGTAAATTACAATTCCTAAGCAAATTTTCAAATTTTACAGCCAGATTTGTAACCAGTGAGAAGACTGTAGTGAGAAAGGGATGGTGAAGCAAGCAGTCATGGCAAATCTATTCAAGGTTTTAGTTTCAGGGTCAGGCTGAGTAATTCCCCTATCGTCTGATCATTAATGCTTTAAAAATCCCCGAGGCGTACAATCATACTGTGTTATGATCTCTCCTGTGCTCCATATGCATTTGTGCATCCGTGGGGGTGTGGGGTGTGTGTGTTTGTGTGTGTGTGTGCGCATGTGCACAGGGTGTGTTTGTCACCTGCGATTGATCAGCTGTGGTGCCGAAGTGCAGGCACCCACATTTTAGCCCTGTGGAAAACAACACTCTCCAGGAATACCACTCCTGCTCACCTACCCCCTGCTGACTTTCCATTTCCCCCACAACAAATTTTTTACCAGCACTGCAAACCTCCAGCTGTCTTCAAATAGCTGCAATATTCTCTAAACAGCCAGCCAGAAAGAAAAACAAAGATAAAGGAAATATTAACCTCTTTGTCTCGGTTATAAAATTGGCCTAGAGCCTGAAAAAGACAAAGTATAGTCCTGGATCATTGATTAGATTATGGCCTTGTATATCCCCACATATGTCCATACCCTCTGAGTCTAGAAATCATTCTTCACTGGAGCAGAGCATTATGCCTCATAGGGCCCAAGACAGCAGCTTTGAAATTGCCATGTAATTGAATATGGGAAAGACTGACTTTTTGTTGTTATTGCTATGCTCTTCTTATATCCCTAACTTTCTGAGTTTATGTAGTGAGAAAGAAGCAATTCCATCTCTGAAATGTAGCTATCTTAGGGATATAAAATGACATTTTCTGCCTAAACTGCAATCAGGACATGGATAGGGAGCACAGTAGTCTGCATGGGCACAAGTGGACTGCAGAGTCTTGATGGTAAACAGTAATTTTCAGTGCAGCTGGCACAAAGCACAGCAACCAGGAAACTTTTGCTTCTGACTCACACCTCAGTGCATAATAACAATAATAATCACAATAATAATAATAAAAATGATAACAACAAACATTTTCACAGCACACAGAAAGAAATGCAGTAAGCACAGGTGGCCTAAACAGCAGACTGAAATTTCATGAGCACTGTAAACAGACCTTGGTGTATGCTGGAATTGGTCCAGAATACTAGACACAGCACGGCGTCCCTACCAAGAAATGGTCCCAGGGAATTTCTTAGCTGGTGTTTTGTACTCAAACCCCCAGCCAGATGTCGGTGAGGCAGGGGAGTAAGGGACATCTTCATCAGATAGCACTTGTATCTGTCCTGTGTGGGTGACATTGTCAGATTTCACTGCCTTCCCTTTACAACCCATAGGCCATAACCCACCACTAGGTTAATAACTCATGTCCTGTAACACATAAGTTGCCCTCTCAGCTCTTACGGGATCATGTGAAACACTTGTCCATCAGACCATCTGAAGAGCACCGCCTGCGATTGCAACAGCTGGCAAAGGAGGCTGTTACTGTGTTGCCAGGAAAGCCTTTTGAAACACCATCTCTTATCAAATGTCTTGAATTTTCCCTTTCTCTGATCCAGAACTTTCTAGTAGTCATAATCAGCAATTTTCTTCTGTCTTGCCAGTGCCAGAAAAGCTCTGCCAATGAAACCACTGGTATGGGGTCAGTACCAGCTGTTACACAAACAACAAGGAGCTGAAGAGCTTTGATGCAGGAGACAGTGTTGCAAAAGGAAATAACTGCCAGATAACCATCTTACAGGACTACATGAAACCCGTGACGTTGTCGCATGGCTGGTGTCCTCCTCAGGCCTCCCAGCGGGGTTTGAACAAGTGTGAGGGCTGGCAAAGTAAAGCTATATGGGAACAGCAGGGGATGGCTGGCCCCAAAGAAATGCTCCTCTGTATATTTCTGTTCATGAAAATCGTGGGTGTGCCTATATCTTGCTAGGACAATGCTGTTGCAGCCAGAGATTTCTAAATCTTGAGAAAAGCCTTGATCTTGAAAGCAAGCAGGAACCTCATTCAGGCTTCTGAAGGTATCTGCATTTGACAAGGAGTTTGTCCATTTCCCAAGCAGATACAGGTGCCTTGGCAGGCCTCTGTCTCCACTACCTTCAGCCATTCAGACCTGCACAAGAAAGGCAAAACACCACTTTCAGCAGTAATAGTGATGGTCTTGGTTCCTTAGGTGGCATGGACATGATTTTGGCTGCACTGGGCAGGCCAAGTGCTGAGCATGGTGAGCTCTTAGTCTCTGAGTTGAAGCCAGGCAAGGGAGGTCTGTGGCCTCGCTACTGTCACTCTCTTAATGCCCTGTGGCATGGTAAATAGCATTGCATTTACTTTTAGGGGGAGGCTGGTGCCTTTTTTTTTTTTTTAACCTCTTGCTAATATTTTCAAATTTCTTATATTTTTATTTTTTATCTAGAAATGTCTGTGATGATTCACAGTGGAGTGGATAATATGGATTCCTTCTTTTAAACTTGCTAATAGAAGTTTGTTTTCTCCTACCCTCTATTTCACTGCATTGTACAAGACAAGCACCCCAAATTCTGTTTGACTGCCAAGTCCAGTTCTGCTTTCATGTCAAATAATTAACAAAATTTTAGACTAACCTAATATTTACGTTATACATGGTAATTAGATATGTCTTTGACTTATGTATGTTTCTGTTTAAAGGGCTGAACTGTGGAGTTGGGCCATTTGTAAGGCATTGAGCATATTCAGAGTCCTTACGTAAAGAAAGTAAAAATTTCTTTATGCCTTTGTCTGCGTCCAACAGAATTTTCAGATGTAATGCCTAATTTAGTTAGGGATTTTTTGAAGTCCTTTTACTGGAACAAATTTCATGATTTACAGTCCTGCTCAAGTAATATTGCTGATTAAATTAGCATTACCTAATGAGTGAAACTAGTAAGGTATCTTGTTCAAATTAAACCCACACCTTTAAAGAGAAGTGAATCGGTGGACAGACCACTAGAAATGCGGTAGAAACTCACCCCAGTTCTTAAAATAAAAGCTACTGGCCAAATGTGAATCTGGCAGTTTCTTTAAAAGTCACATTTGTGAAGAACATCTGTTAATATAAAAATATCTCTGCTACATTACAGTGGTTTAGCTGTAGTTAGTTTAGAAGTACTTGGTTAACATCTAAGGGAGGAGGGAGAGTAAATGTCTTACATTTGGCGATCAGTAAGCCAGGGCTTTTACCCATTGCTTGGCTTTGTTTGGGTTTAGACAGTGTTCCTCTGTTTTTGCTCAAGCTGTAGTAATACTTCAGGCCTTGATGTCATGCATTCTGGGTTTTCTATACTCTTTATAACAGTCTTTGAACCCTCAGCCTACATCATATGTTATGAATATTCTTGTTTTGGAGTAGAGAGGCAGACAATCATTTTAAACTGCAGAAACCCTGCCCCTGACATTTCCCCGTGCATCAAAGACGTGGAGCAGCATCAAGTAGAAGACGTTGCAGGAAGTCAAGTTTGAAAGATGGCTTGGAATGAGAAAAAGAGAAATGGGGAAGGATCGGAAAAAAAGATTGCTTTTAAGGGTCCGAATTTCACTGTTTTTGAGGAGTGATTCAAACTATATCCAGAAAAGCCTCTTCAGGGCAACCTGGCTCAGGGAGTAAACATGATTGGAACTCATGGCTGAGGGTTAGAACATGGTTGGAAATTGGAACTAGATGATCTTTAAGGTCCCTTCCAACACAAACTATTCTATGATTCTATTGTCAGGCTGTTGTTGCAGAGGAGCAAGAACCAGAAATTGGTCCTGGTGAAAACAGCATTAAAGACAATCAGCTCAGGTCTTTCTTTCCAGGTGAAAATACATCAACAATATTAGCAAGTAATTATTTTCTTCATTTTCTTGCCACGTGATTGATAGTGTTTGTTATTCATGTCCTCCTCAGTCAGTGATTCTTCTTTCAGATTGCCATCTTTTTATTCTTGACCTTCTTCATTTAGTTTTGAAAGAAATGATGGCTCTAAGGGTCGCTAAGTGGCTTCCTTAGGGAATTGTACTGTAAATCTTTGAGATTTGGGTAACTAACTAACAGCTTGTCTATGATATAATGCAAGAAGCAATACAGGCTTTTGTTGGAGGGTCTAATAGAATAATATTGTCAAAAGTCACCTTTGGCAATTTGACTGAAAATAAAGGGAACAAATAGTGTCCAAAGATCAAAGAGCCACCCGAGAAAAACTGTGTTCGCAAATCCGGCACACACACAGCTCCACACACTGTTTCCAGTGTACATATGGCTCTGTCGCAATGGGCACTGGAAAACAAGCTCAGTCCCTTCCTGCTAATTTACCAGTGGAGGAGGGTTTTTTCCACCAGGCAAGTTCATTTGTCAAGGTGACCTTCGCAGCCGACACTAAGCGTTCCTGCAGATAAAGAATGCTGCCTCAGCGTATTTCTGAAGCCCAGCTCAGCGGTCTGCACTGGGGCTCCTGCGAGGAGGAACAGGGGCTCTGCCAAACAAAATCCTTCCTGCAGGCATTGCAGGGGTTTCTCTGTTCCACAGCTTTCATAGATCATCGCTGCGCATTTTGCAATCCTTCTTTTGTCATGCTCTGTAAACCCTCTTCTCTTGCGTGACTGGTTTTATGTCTAAATGGTCTTGAGGTTAAGTATTTTCTTTTGAAAAAACCCAATTCTGTAATTTAATGGTCTCCTAGGCAGAGCTAAGACTACAATTAAATCTTAATCGATCGTGGATGTAGGTAGGACATTTCACAGATCCTCCGTGAAAGTCCAGACAGAAGAAGCAGATCTTCAGAGATCTCCAAAGAGAAGGTTTTATCTTCCATGTCATCTGAGGAGCTGATGTCAAGGCTGGACTGCTTGGCCATGAGTGACTATATTCTTCCTATCTACATAGTTGCTTTCAAATACATCACTTATTAGACTTTAGGATATTGCCATTTTTATACCACGAAAAACAAGCCAGATTTGGAGCATGTGTGCTAAATGTATCCCAGTGTTAATGTAAAATCCAGCTTGGAGAAGAGGCTCTGGTTTTTGCTCACTACAGCTGGAATAGATCAATATATAGAGACTCTGGAAATAGCAGTCATGCTTCAGAAGAAACCATCACATAGTTATGATCATGCCAGTTTAATTTCTGTGGAATAATTAATCCAGTGTTAATTATTCCAGTTCCTTCCTTGTAGTTTTATGTTCATGCCTGCCATATGATATCAGTTAGACAAGTCCTTCGAGCTATTCCCCAACAGCAGTGACCTGTTAAAACAGGAGACTGTATTCAGAAGTGGGACCAAAGAAAAAGGGAACATTTCTTTTTCAAGGGAAAAAAAAAGGTTTGGGTTGATCAGAACAATCTACAGAGCATGTTTTGAATCAAGGAAAGAAACAGGCAAAAATTAGAAAAAGCTGAAACATTCCATTGCAACATTTTCTAAATGAACAGTTTTCTTTCTAATTTCTGTGGATTTAACTTTCAACAGAAAAGTAAAACAGTCCTTGAGATCAAACTGTTTATTGTTCTTCTGAATTTCTACTGGAAAAGAAAATGGCTTAGTTTGAGATTAACTTTAAATGAAGACTTTGTTCAATTACTGGTTTGGCCAAAGCCCTGAAAAAGATCTGTTATTTACATAGCTAATTGTTTATGACTGGTTATAGCATTTAACGTTAGAAAAAGAATAGCATGAAACCATGTGTCAGTATTTATCAACTGCATGACATTCAGTATATTGGCTGAAATATTTCATCATTATGTCCCACATATGGAATTACTTCAGAGTTACTTTTGTACAAACCATAAAACAGAATACTCAAATATGAATAAAGATGCCAGGGCAGACAGATCTCTGTGTCATGCAAATCCCCACTGGCTTTGGAGGGACACCTGTGTATATGAGTTCATCACTGTTCATTTTTCATAGGACAGATGTGATTAAGGCTCACTACTGTGCTAATCCTGAAGGAATGATGGCAAAAAATGATGTTTAAATATATTTACACAGTTTAATGGCAAGACTTTTGACCTAAGGCTTATTTAAAATATAGTTAAAGAAAATACTATATTTTTGGAGGTAAAATATGTTTAAGTGCAAGGACCTGCAGATAAAGGGTCACACTTCCCTTAATTTTAGATGTACCCAGTGCCCAGTGAGCACTTACCCACTTCCAGCATCTAATAGCTCTCTGGTGAGTCCCTCACTTTATGGACAGCAAGAGAGACCTCTCATCAGTAGGGGAGCTGAATTGCTCTTTGGACAGGACTTTCTTTCTGCTGGCTGTACTCAGAAGCCTGTGGCAAGCAGCATCCTAATTCACACATCCTGGTTCAACACTTCATGTTAAATGAGAGGATCCAGCATTTATTGAAACACAGGGAGTGTTTTAATTGCTGACAGCAGCCAGAGGGAAGATACATTCATTGTGAATTGCTGCAAGTGAGCCGACCTCTGCATCTTCCTCTCCCTCTGCAACAGCATTTTTTTCTACCACACAGGCAGTGAGCTGCAAGAGACGTGGGTTGAAAAATTCATATTTACAAAATGCAACCAAATGTCACCTTAATCTCTAGGAAAAACTAAGTCACTGTTATCGAGGCTTGTATAAATTCCATCAGAAAGTAACTTTGGGAAAAGGCAATCCAAAACCTATATTTATATGACTATTCTGACAAAGCCTAGAATGAGGTAAAAAATAACATACAGGAATAGTTCAAGGAGAGTAGTAGCAGGGGCAGTATATCACCACTAAAAGGAAGGAGAGGACATCCTTGAAGGAAGCAGAGAAGGCAGTCTCAAAACTATTCAGCCTAGAGGTTGCCTCTGAATGCTTGTAGGAGGTAACACTGTAGAGGTGTTTAGTGGGGATGATATTGAATGAGCACCTTTACATTTGTAGTATGAACAGTCCCACAGTCCACTACCAAATTCCTGAGCCATGCTCACTCTTTCCTGCAGTTTGTCCTTTAAAGCGTGACCTACCAGTCCCTAAACAGACGTACAGACAATGGCAAATTACCAGAAGTTTTCAAAATTTTCAAGGATTTATGCAATCATAAGAGTTCACCAGAAGAAAGGTAACATTAAGTCCTGTTTAAAACATAGAGCAAATTTAACTTCAAGATGAACTGTAAAACCAAGCCACTTCTGGTTTTGCTCTTTTCTGCCCCTGAGGAAATCTGTGTCTGATTCAGTAAGTCCTTTCCCTTCTCTCTCCTTTGTTTCAGTCTTTTTTTTCCTCTGTTTGGTTAAATAACAGGCTTTCTTTTCCCTCTATTCTGCTGTAGGGTTTTAGCCATGTCTTTGGAGGAAGTGAAGGATGTTAAAATGCTTATAACTAGAAAGTCAGCTTTTCCTCCTGTATTTCAGGCTGGAGGAATGATGACAGGAATGCTGTAAATTTGACAGACCCATTTAAGCATTTCAATGCATAAACAAAGGTTTGAGGGAGGGAGTAAAGTTTGACCATCTCATATGTTTTCCACGCTCAGGAGTTATTTCTTAGGGCCCCTTTGACAGCATTTACTGCCTGTGGTAGGGAACTTTTTGCACAGTGTGTTTTCTCATCCCCTAGCTGCAGCTCAGAAGCATCCCTGATCACAGCTTTATCAATCTTGTGGCCACAACCCAGTTCTGGGCCACTGTTCATAGACATCTGGTCAATGCTTTTTTCAGCATTTGTCTAGATCCCCCACTGGTTATCCCACTGTAAGAAAAGCAAGAAAGGTTTCCCCATAAATACTTGATTTCTTAACAGCTGTACGCTGTCTCCTTCCTCACTGGCACTGCACACTATGCTTCTCTTATGGGTACAGCAGACATCTTCATGCAGAAAGAGCTCCTTATTAGTTTGCATCTGGCCATTTATGATTTTTTGCATTATGCTATTGGCAGTGTCTCATTTCTCTTTAGAAGAAAACACATAGACTGGCTTGGTCTTTTTCTGAGCCACCCCACAGGGACTCTCCTGAATTACAGCGCAGCTTAGTGCTGATTACTTTTTTATTTCTCCTCTTAGGAAACGGATAAAAGGTTTAAGTTCTGACACAAACAGGAAAACATGCTAAGAGGATTTATCCTGAACTCGTCTGCTCTTTAAATAGTGATGGAGCAGTGTCAGTTTCCCAGAAGGGCCAGAAGCTCCACCACTCTTTGTTCCTACAGCCCTTGTATGACTAGAGGCAGAATATCCTATCACAGGCTGTTAGATAACTCCCAGAATATGCAACGTGGTGATCATAGGCTGAGGAGGGACTGACTGCCACTAGAAGCATGAAGAAGTTGGGTTTAAGAAGGGCTCTGCTCTGCTGCTTTAAGGATAACACCAAGCCTCTATTCTGCTCTGAGGTAAGACTTTGTAAAATTTACTAAATCGGTAACTTCTCAGCCTTCCAGACCTTGTTCCCTCCCTCTCGTTTCCTTAAACAAGGAGCGACAGGAGGGGGAGCAAGCTGTCAAAGTTATCACTAGTGGAATTTTCCAGCTTTACCAGGCAGGAAAGAGGGGACAAAAAAAAAAATGATCCACTGTAGAAAAACAACTAGACACGGTGCAAGCATAGGCAGCTTCAGGAGGGGCATATGCATGGTTTGCATTGACTAAAGCTGTATGAAAATATGGCTCAAGAATCTGTTAACATCAACTCTTTTAGGGTTTTATTAATAAGGTGTGCTTCTGGAAAGTTATACTCTATTATAATGCACTGTTTTTCCTCACCAATTATTCTGTTTAAAAATGTGTTCCACTGCAATAATATTCCAGATGGAGAAAAATCTTTACTTCGAATTTGATTATTCACAATTTTTCCCATTTTTCCTTTCTTTTGATTTGGGGTCAGAAATTTGTCTTTTTCAACTTTTGCCTTTTGATGTCGTATAGATGTTTATGGCAATTACATGTATTTCAGCTCACTGTCATGGCCAGACTAGCATGCACAAGTAGAGCTTCATACAAATCTAGCTGTATGGAAAGCAGAAACTTAGGACTTACTCCATGGGAGGAAAGCCAGATCTGACAATTTAAGTGATGCGTTCATCAAGATTACAGGGCTAGATTATCTAAAGGGCTTCTACATTCACAAATACATTATCCTAATCCTCATTTTTCAAACTTCTTTCAAATCTGGCTTGGTCCTGTACATTTTGCAGATAGGGATTTGCAGGTAGTGCGGGCTCTTTTTAATGGCTGCTTTGAATTTGAAAGTGCTTATAATGTAAATAGGTAAAAAAACAGGGCAGAAAGGGACTGATGGGGAAGAGCAGCTAAAACTGTTTACCTAATAATGAAAACTGGAGAAATACAAGGGAGCTGGAAACTAGGACTTGACCCCATAGTTCTGAGGAAACTGGAAGCATGTTTATGTAGTCTAAATAAATGAAAACAATGGACCATCAACCTAGCACTCAAAACAGGCTCTCTCATCCATTGCAGACGGATTCCAGGGGATTTCTCTCCTGCTGGGTGGCTGGCATGATGCTTATAGCTCTGCACCTCCAGAATAAACATCAGGAGTGTTTGAGGAGTTTCTTTTAGCTGTTCTTGGTCTGTGACACTTTGCACACACTGAAATGGCCAGCTCAACCTTTCCGGTTCTCAAGTCCCCCTGCAGCAAAATATTATGAGCCAGGGTCATGACCATCAGCAGAAAGAATACTCCTTGCCTTGGGGAAAACTTTCCAAGGATTTCTTACCCTGTTATTCCCTCTGTAGGGGCAGCATGAGGCCTATTCTGGGGATCAAAGGGAAGTCTGAAATGGTATGAGATGCTGCAGAGCAGCACAAAATGATGATCATGGGCCAAATTATAAGTACTTAAT